>CM045988.1:22054133-22654133 GCA_025175895.1 Wurfbainia villosa
TCACAATTTATTGTGTTAATAATGGTGCAGTTGCAAACTCGAAGGAACCACTAACCCATAAGGCTAGTAAACACATGGAGTGCAAGTACAACCTGATACGAGAAATCGTAAAGGAGGTAGAAGTAAGCTGTCGCCTAGATTGCATCAGAGGATGACCTGGTAGACCCTTTCACTAAGGCCCTTCTGGCGAGAGCTTTGATAGGCATGTGGAGGGAAGGGGAATCAGATGTATGGCAGTATGAGGACAGCATAGTCTTTTAGTATAAGTGAGAGATTATTGGGATGTATACTGAAAGCCTAGCTCTTTGGTATGAACATTTTATTTTGAAATAAGAATCACATGATCATTGTTTGTACTTTATATTTATATATGTGCATATTTTCTAATACTTTACATTGTAGATAACATGGTGCTTGGGTGTGGCACAGAAGATCATGTTATCAGTCCCTTGTAGAGTATAAGTAGAGGCTCACAACCAAGATGGTTTTGGACAAACCATTGGCATGGTTGTAGTGTAGCTTGGTATTATTTTATCTTGAACATAGAGTTACACTAGTACACTTAGGTGTATTGAGCAGGACCGACATAGAGGTGATTCAATTTATTGCTGACTGCATAATTGAATCGGACCTCGGATATTATGTTGTACATGCTCTTAATCCCGATATAATAACGGGCACATGTACTTAATATTTATTTCTTTTATTTATCAGAGGGTGAGATTTCTATGGATTAAATCAATATGCCCGGTAAGTTGGGAAATGATATTATTTACATGGTGTGCCGTTGATTATAGGAGGAAACCGTGTCCTAAATATTAGGTTGATGATGTCCCCTTGAGGAGCTCATAAGGTTCATCATGTAAACCCTGCAGGTTGACTTAGTCAACATGATGATAAGGTTGAGTGGTACTACTCAAGGAGTTAGATGTTAATTAATTGATGGTCAGTAAATCAATTAATTAACGGACATTCGATATCTTAAACACGGGGAGATGGATGTACAAATAATATATGGAGCCCATATTAATTTATGGGGGTTGGTGAGGTAATTCAATGATGATCCTCTAGTGGAATGGAACATCATTGATGGATCAAGTTTGTGTGGTTCCGATCCATCGGGTGGCCAAGACCCAACTCCTCCTCATGGTCCCTATCGTAGCCTAATATAAACCTCATGAAGTCTAGATCAAATGATGGAAAACAAATCTCTGGATCTGACGGTTGGGATTAAATCCCTAGAACCGACGGTGGAGATTAAATCTCTAGATCCGACGGTTGAGATTAAATCCCTAGAACCGATGGTGGAGATTAAATCTCTAGATCCGACGGTTTGGATTAAATCCCTAGAACCGACGGTAGAGATTAAATCTCTAGATCCGACGGTTGGGATTAAAACCCTAGAACCGACGGTTGAGATTAAATCTCTAGATCCGACGGTTGAGATTAAAACCCTAGAACCGACAGTGGAGATTAAACCAAGGCCTATCCCTAACTCTATAAAAGGGTGGCTTAGGGTGGGCGGCAAGGATGATGTTGGATGATGGATGCTAAGGAGATTAGGGTTTTGCCTAGCATTGCTTGGGCGGCAAGAAACCCTAAGGAGGAAACCCTAATTGGATTAGGGTTTGGCTCTTTGGTAGGGGCGGCTAGGGTTTGGTAGGAGAGTGGGCGGAAACTTGTGGAGGATCTCTTCTTCTTCCTTGAAGGTGGCTAGCTCCTAGATCTCTTCTCTCCACCTTGGTTGGGCGGCAAGAAAGCCTAAGGAGGAAACCCTAATTAGAGTTTGGCTACTATGGTTGGGCGGCTAGGGTTTGCAAGAAGGTGGGCGGCATCTATAGGAGAGGAGCTCTTCTTCTTCCTATGGTGTGGCTGGCTCCTTCCTCTATTCCCTCCACCTTGACCGGCACCCAACATAATCCCTTTCTCCTCTTCACTCCATCTTGGCCGGCGGCACTAGAAGCTAGAATTTGTCCCTAGTTTGGTTCCTTGGAGGTTTCCATATAGTTCTCTCTATTCTTGGGGCCGGCGGCATCAATCCTTTGTGGATTGGTGGTTGGCTCAAGCAAGAAGGGAAGGAGAGTTCTTCTTTCTTGGATTGAAGAAGATCTAGGAAGCTTCAACTTGTGGAGGATCTTCGCCCACACGAAGTCTAAAAGGAGGTTAGGACATACGATAGAAGATCAAGAGGTATAAAAGTTTTATAACTTTTATTATTGATCTTTGCATGTTCTTATTGATATGCTAGTTTATGTTCTTTATGTTAGTATGTGTTGATTATACTAGTTTGCATGTGTATGTATTTGTATAATCATGGACCCCGAAGACAAACACAAAAACCGGCGATCCGTCCGTCGTCTCTTCCGCGGCTAACCGACTAGAAGAGTTGATTGCTTGAACAACAAGTTTGTTCAAGCGATCGCTCAAGTCGTTGGCACGACGACGAATTGGTTGTGCTTAGGAAACTCATCCCATCCGGATTAGTTTTCATTAGTGAAAATTTTAATCCGGGGACATGGGAGCCAATGAGCCTCCGAGGAATAGCACATATCCAACAATAATATGTAAAGCGCCATAAGATACGGCAATGCAGCATGCATGGTCATGCCTGCACACCCCTACTCGCTACCACGACCCCAGTGTGGTCTAGGTAGCACGACATGACAACTGTCCCAACTCAACACCAACCACTGCTCTAGAGTGCCCGAGTGGGCAGTATGATCGAGTAGCATATGAGCGTAAAGAGCTCGCTACACAACGGGGGTCCCTGCTGCTCACCACTCTAACTAACACTACTCATGAGTGGTCGAGTGCCATGCACCAAGGACAATTGCACGCAACTCCAACTACCACTATCTATAGTGGTAGAGTGCGACACAATAAATGCTCTGCCCTCACACTAGTTACTCCTCTATGAGTAACCTGAGAGGCAGGATGACTAACGACCCTCTCAACCACAAGGGAGACTATGTCGTCAGTATGCATGCAAATGATATGAATGCACAATCACACATACAGACATCGATCACAGACTCTCTATTCTACAGAGAGTCATACCAATCAGATCAATGCACTCTCTATCCTGCAGAGAGTCATACTCAACTGATCGATGCACTCTCTATCCTGTAGAGAGTCATACTCGACTATTCGACGCACTCTCTATCATGTAGAGAGTCGTACTCAACTAATCGACGCACTCTCTATCCTTTAGAGAGTTGTACTCAACTGATCATAACAAGCTAGGACCACCAGTCTGTAGCGACACACTAATCACAATTCACCTGACCATTACACAACACCTGATCGGTAGTAAACATGCAACATAAGGGTATTGGAATCAATCCTACGTTCATGACCTTACTTACCCATGGATGACCTTTTACCCAATTTACAAATCAGGTCATCATTCGTACTCCAACATCTACACCCTACTAAACATTTATAGATCTACTTACATCACATATGTAACTCCTCAATCATGATAAAGGAAAATATGATATCAACATTAGAGCATATATGGCCAACGACAAGTATCAAGCACAAGAATAAATAAGAGCAGGGTCAAGATATATGATCATATATATGTCTAAATCTGTATGCAATGACAACTACATGACCAGGGTAGAAAATTACCCACCTTTTAAGAAGCTCAGAATAATATCTTTACTGTCATGGTCCTGTCTCGTATCTACGTTCTGCACATATCAAACATTATGATTAAGTGCAAGCATACAACGAATGATCAAATCGAATCCTACATCGACTTCGTATCCCGATCACTAGATTGATCTAGTTATCCAATTAACCCAATCAATCCTCCACATTAATCCTTATCAACCATTAGACCACTTAACAACCTATTTAGGGATCTACACCCTAATTGAAACACCCACACCATCAGTCCCTTCTCACTCAGCCACAACCCAGTAAACCTCGGAACCAACTATTCATAGCCATTACAGCCCCTTCATAGCCAAGAGCAGCCTTATTCATAGCCGCACAACCGGAAATTCCTTGCTCACAGTCGCACAGTCGTTCATAGCTCACTCACACAACCACCAATAGCTTACCACAACGAAACAATCTCACTCAATCACTCCCACAACCACCAACAACCCATAAATAGATAACACAACCTATTCTATTCACCAGAATAACCCATAACTAACCAAAACTCCAACTCATCGCCATGCACAGTCGGCGTAGCCCTGTTCACAGCCATTAAAACAATACTACATCTCTATTCGTAGCCCAGAACAGAGCTACTAATTCACACCGATCAAACTTTCTTTCACATCCCCCACAGCCAATTCAAATCAACTAAAACAATAATAGAAAACTGAATAGCACCTAAATCAACGCTGTAAATGTAGGTCACCTTCTCGTCTCACTCACTAATCGACCACCACACCAACAGAGAACCAGATCGAAGATCTTAGCTCCTAGCCCTGCTGAAAAAAAGAATCTACACACCTAATCTCGCTGGGAGCAACATACATCAAATTTCAGATGAAAAGAAAAAGGAATAAATCACTGCTTACCGACACTAGAAAATCCCTCAAAAGCAACCTTCCCTTATCCCTTGTTTATCGGAGCAACTACCCTAACGATCACTGTCCAAACAGAATCCACACTCAATCACAAGGAGAATCATAGCAAGGATTTTGATCCTGTCCAAAATCGAAGAAGAGCAGCACCTACTCACCAGACTCCGACGGCGATCCTTGAACTCACGGGACGAAAGGTCTGAATCGGCGTCGATGCTATCTATCGGGCAGCGGAGGTCCAACTCTAGTAATCGAGACCGAAGAGATCGGCAATTGTCGGCCTATAGTACGTGCTCACAGTGGAGATCTGTGGCGACTGTTGGCAATGTGCTAATCCTCGGAGGCTCATTGGCTCCCATGTCCCTGGATTAAAATTTTCAACAAATGAAAACTAATCCGAAGGGGATGAGTTTCCTAAGCACAACCAATTCGTCGTCGTGCTAACGACTCGAGCGATCGCTTGAACAAACTAGTTGTTCAAGCAACACAACTCTTCTAGTCGGTTAGCCGCGGAAGAGACGATGGACGGATCGCCGGTTTTTGTGTTTCTTATCGGGGTCCATGATTATACAAATACATGCAAATGCAAACTAGTATAATCAACATATACTAACATAAAGAACATAAGCTAGCATATCAAATAAGAACATGCAAAGAACAATAATAAAAGTTATAAAACTTTTATACCTCTTGATCTTCTATCGTATGTCCTAACCTCCTTGTAGACTTCGTGTGGGCGAAGATCCTCCACAAGTTGAAGCATCCTAGATCTTCTTCAATCCAAAGAAAGAAGAACTCTCTTTCCCTTCTTGCTTGAGCCAACCACCAATCCACAAAGGATTGATGCTGCCGGCCCCAAGAATAGAGAGAACAAAATGGAAACAAAACTCATCTCTTATCTAGGACCAACCATCAAGCTCCAAGCATGATGTTTTCCGCCGGTCCAAAGAGAGGATGGAATGGAGTATGGAAGCCAACCGAAAGAGAAACACCAAGGGTATGGGCGCCGGCCAACACTTGGAGAAAGGAAAAGAAAACAATCCTCCTCCTTGTTGCCGCCCAAACCCTAGACAAAGCTTTCCTAATTTCCGGCCAAGGATGAAGGGAAGGAGAATAGGTTGAGCTCCGGCCAAGGTATAGGGAACATGGATAGTGGCCGGCCAACACTTAGAAGAAGGAAGAAGAAGATCTTCATCTCCATGTTGCCGCCCAACCTAATCCCAAAACCCTAACCTTAGCCGCCCAACCCCATCAACCAAACCCTAACCCTAATCCATATCTCTTTATTCCGCCCAAGCCTAAGCCCCTATTTATAGAACTTAGGAGAAAGTTGGTTATTGATGAGGTAGCCAAAAATATAGGAACTAATTCCCAATTTTCTTGCCGCCCAAGGGTAGCAAGGAATTAGTAAATTTTTTTTTCTTCCTATAATCTTGCCGCCCAAGGTGGCATATAAAAAAATTTTTTTTCACCAATTCTAATCTTAAATTTTTTTTTTTAACTAATTCTAATCTTTCCGCCCAAGGTGGCATAGAATTTAGAAAATTTTTTTTTATCAATCTTTTAAACTTACCGCCCACCTTATCCAACCTTTCCTCTCCCTTTTATATAGAGTTAGGTTTAGGCCTTGGTTTAATCTCCACCGTCGGTTCTAGGGTTTTAATCTCAACCGTCGGATTTAGAGATTTAATCTCAACCGTCGGTTCTAGGGTTTTAATCCCAATCGTCGGATCTAGAGATTTAATCTCAACCGTCGGTTCTAGGGATTTAATCCTAACCGTCGGATCTAGAGATTTGTTTTCCATCATTTGATCTAGACTTCATGAGGTTTATATTAGGCTACGATAGGGACCATGAGGAGGAGTTGGGTCTTGGCCACCCGATGGATCGGAACCACACAAACTTGATCCATCAATGATGTTCCATTCCACTAGAGGATCATCATCGAACTACCTCACCAACCCCATAAATTAATATGGGCTCCATATATTATTTGTACATCCATCTCCCCGTGTTTAAGATATCGAATGTCCGTCAATTAATTGATTTACTGACCATCAATTAATTAACATCTAACTCCTCGAGTAGTACCACTCAACCTTATCATCATGTTGACTAAGTCAACCTGCAGGGTTTACATGATGAACCTTATGAGCTCCTCAAGGGGACATCATCAACCTAATACATAGGACACGGATTCCTCCTATAATCAACGGCACACCATGTAAATAATATCATTTCCCAACTTACCGGGCATATTGATTTAATCCATATAAATCTCACCCTCTGGTAAATCAAAGAAATAAATACTAAGTACATGTGCCCGTTATTATATCGGGATTAAGAGCATGTACAACATAATATCCGAGGTCCGATTCAATTATGTAGTCAGCAACAAATTGAATCACCTCTATGTCGGTCTTGCTCAATACACCTAAGTGTACTAGTGTAACTCTATGTTCAAGACAAAACAATACCAAGCTACACTACAACCATGCCAATGGTTTGTCCAAAACCATCTTGGTTGTGAGCCTTTACTTATATTCTACAAGGGACTGATAACATGATCTTCTGTGCCGCACCCAGGCACCATGTTATCTACAATGTAAAATATTAGACAATATGCACACATATAAATATAACGTGCAAACAATGATCATGTGATTCTTATTTCAAAATAAAGATGTTCATACAAAAGAGCTAGGCTTTCAGTATACATCCCAACAGCGACGGCTAAGGCTGGTGGTCGCTGGCCACATGCGCAGGGGCGGCGACCGCTGATCCTATACCCGTGATGAGCAAGGGTGGCTGGCATGCGTGCTGCTATGCCCGGGGGCTGCGAGCGATCGGGGATGGGCGCGAGGTGAGGAGGGCGGCACGCAGCTTGGGCGGAGAGCACAAGAAGAAAAGAAGCACTCGAGACATTGAAGGAGAGCGGCGGAGATAAAAGTTGGACGGCGAGGAATCGACCGTGCGGAGAAAACTGCGTCCGGTGAGGAAACAGAAGTGGCTAGGCGTTTAAGGGAAGGAAGCGGATCGGGTTGGAGAAAGTGGGACGGGTCCACGTGATTAAAATTAAATCCATGTTTATGTAATTCCATAAACATTAAGCCCTAAGTTAGATTTAATTAAATCCCTAACTATCCCTCAAAAAATTTAATTAACCTACTAATAATATTACCCCTCTAGCCATCTATTTATGGTATTTTACATTCTCCCCCACTTAATAAAATTTGGTCCCCAAATTTCGTACTAACATGCCAAAAATTACTTCAAGCAAGTTTCCGAAAGGACCACATACACACCTCAAGTTCACAAATGAGAGTATCGAGCTCGAATAGTATCTTCCTGCTCCCACGTAACCTCCTCATCCGTATGTTGTTGCCATCCAACCTTTATGAGTCGAATGATTTCGTTCCGCAACTATTGCTCCTTGCGACTAAGAATCCGTACTAGAATCTCCTCATAAGTCGCATTCACCTGAAGTGGAATCGGAACCTCTTTCAGAATATGATCCGAACGCGACATGTATTTCCTCAGCATAGAACATGAAATACGTTATGAACACCCGCAAGTGTCGGAGGTAAAACCAACCGGTATGCTACACCTCCAATCCGCTCCAATATCTCAAATGGGTCAATATAGCGTGGAACTATTTTCCCTTTTTGACCAAATTGTTTCACCCCTTTCATAGGTGAAACACGCAGAAATACCCGATCCCCAACCTCCTCCCACAACATAGGAGATCTGTAGGGTCTTCCGTATAAGGCCTCGGAAGGAGCCATCTGAATGGAGGAGTGATAACTATTCTTATAGTCAAATTGCACCCAACGGAATGTGATCCCCTAACTACCTCCATAATCCACGACACAAGATCTTAATAGATCCTCCAGAGTCTGAATGTTATGCTCAGACTGTCCATCTGTCTTCGAATGAAACGTTGTAGTGAGTCGAAGCTCTATGCCCATGGTCTGATGCAGACCCTGCCAAAATTGCAAGGTAAATCGTGAGTCTCTATCAGATATGATACTCAAAGGACCTCCATACAATCTGATAATATTTAACAGTACAACTCTGCCGGACGATCCACAATCACCCAAGTCGCATCATGTCCTTTATGGGTTCTGGGCAATCCTGTAACGAAATCAATAGTGATATGCTCCCACTTCCATTCCGGAAATCGGAATTTCCTGAAGCAATCCAGTGGTTTTCTGATGTTCAGCCTTCACCAGCTAGCATACTAAACATCGAGCAACAAAGTTAGCAATATCTCTCTTCATACTGTTCCCACCAGTATAAGCATTTCAAATCTCAGTACATCCAAGTACCACCAGGATGTATAGCAAATCTCGAATAATGTGTTTCCTATAGCAACTCTTTCTTAAGTGGATGCGTGTCCAGAACACATATCCATATTAGAGACGGGAAATTATCTTCTCACAAGAGAAGTCCATCTACCATCCAAAATCCACTCCACCACACACTCTGTAAGTGCATTGAAGACTATAGCGACCCATCTCACTTGTTGCAACTGTTCACGTTCTAGCAACTCTATAGTAGCTACCCAGTAGCTAGTTAAATTCAATGAGCACTTCTGCTCCATACATCCATAAATCCAGATAATAACTACTAAAACCACATCATGTATATGATAACCTATCTTGTAGTTTCTTAACTGTCGTAAGCATAAGATACACCTCATTCAACTGCATCGGAATCACTCCGATCCCTGAAACGATGCATCTACGTACAACATCCTTCCATCCACCCCGAAAGGATTAATTAACACTGATACAAACGTCAATCACCATCTAGGTCATGAAACCTAATTTCACCAGCTTCCAACCGAGTGAATTCCATTACCCTTTTGGTCAAACAAATCTGTGGTATAGTAACGCTAAAAGTATCATATCCACATTCGTAGTATTAACCAAATCATACAAGGAAACCACCATCTACGGTGGTCGAGTGCGCAACTCCAACTACCACAATCAACAGTGGCCAAGTTACGCAACTCCAACAACAACAAACTGATCCAATCATGTCCAGAATACACGATTCTCAAATCCATGGCGACTAATTCATTAAATAGTCTATCAACATAATCAAAACTCATAAAATTCATACAAAGTATGAAATTCTCATCTCTACACACCTGCATCCTCTTTACTTTAAGCTGATGATATATTAATCATCACAACGACATTAATAATTGTATGACATCATGTCACTACAATATCAACACTCCAATCGTAAATCAACCCTAGAGTATACACAGGTGTCCTTAGCTGATCTAAACAGATCATCTATCCACAACAAAGGATATTTACTTTCAACAACTATCGCATTCCATCATCGATAATCGATGTATAATCTCAAAGGTCCATCTCTCTTTTAACAAAGAGTTCTGGATCCTTTCTAGAAGAAATATTGGAACAGATAAATATCTCATCCAGCACCTCCTATAATAGAAGCTTACGTTTTTCCAATTTCCATAGTGTTTAGCAACACTTATACCAATCAAATTATCACTAGGTATGGGATCTTCAATACTAGAACTATTTCCATAATCATTTCGATCGCCTACTCCAATTGCCTATGCAACGACAAGCCTAGGAGTTCATCCAAAACTATATCCGAATGCTCTCGGATTATACGCACATCTTAGAGACATAATCATACCATAATCACAATAATTTGACAATCCATAAGGATATGTCTACAGTAAAGATATGTCTATCCAAGTCTAAAGGCATCCCTTGACTTCTTAATTGTTGATCCACATCTCATCTGATGGTAGAGATACCATCGATTCACAAGTCGATATAAAGGAACCCTTCTAATCCGAACTAAGAATGTTCTAGGAAAAGATACCTGTAAACTACAAGTATCTCTCAATATATTAACCCAGAGAGTAAACTAAAGTAATACCCTGAACGATCAATTATCTGTCAATCTGATCCAAAGGCTCCACATAGGTCTCGACCTTTCTCCGAAGAGAACGAGATCAGATCCAACAGTCCGCGACAAAGCGATCGCATTTCTGCGACAAATAATTTGGGGATTTTCCTAGATCATCTGATCTCATTACTTAATCCTACGAGCTGTAACTGTAGAATATCGAATAGATATGACCATCGTCATATACTCTCTCCTCTATACAAAGCCAATCCTCATCTGGGGTAACTATTGTTGTTGTCTGCATGAGTCTTCTACGATGTCTTCTGCTGATACTACTAAGTAAATCACTTCCCTTGAAGGGAAGTATCACGAAACTCCAACCACGCCTGAGGTAGTAGGTTGCTGCTAATGAGATAACCCAATCTTTTGTGCTGATCTCTGCTGTCGAGATGGTGCATCATCCTCCTAGAACACCATTGATAGTCTTTAACTGAGTCTTCAAAGTATACCTCCTCAAATGTACTGGTTGCTTGTAATAGCAACAGATGAATTGATCCAATATATAATCTGACTTCGCGTGTCTTCGTGATTCGCACTGCACGCACATAACCCGGAGTCTTTCTTCTAATTTCGTAGATGTGCCTGAGAACATCCTGATGATCTGCATTTGGTCTTCTATAATCGAAAAGTAGCTCATGGCCTATGACTCCGATCTTGCTCCTTTTATCCAACAGTCAGAGACTTCTGACCCAAATAAGTTGACCTACAATATCTGCTTATCGGTCTCCAACTCATAAACACTTGTACGGAGTCATTTCTAAACTCCTGACTCAATCCAATGTCTTCCGACAAGATCTGATAGAAGATCCAGTCATCTTAATCCAACAGTAAGCCAACAACTGTGGGTGGCTTAAAACATCCATTCACATTTTTGATCTATTAGGTGAGTGTAAACTCTGCAAGTCTAATGACTCTGCACGGTATTCCCGTTATCGACGATCACTCTACTTGAAGCTCAAGAATTCCCTACAATGTGTCATTGAAAGTGATGTTGGGATGTATACTGAAAAGTCTATCTTTTGTATGAACATCTTTATTTTTGAAATAAGAATCACATGATCATTGTTTGCATATTTATGGTTATGTATATTGTCTGATACATTACATTGTAGATAACATGGTGTGTAGTATCACACGGGAGATCATGTTATCAGTTCCTTGTAGAGTATAAGTAGAGGCTCACAACCGAGATGGTTTTGGACAAACCATTGGTATGGTTGTAGTGTAATTTGGTATTGGTTTGTCTTGACCATAGAATTACACTAGTACACTTTGTGTGCATTGAGCAGGACCGACTTAGAGGTGATTCAATTTATTGCTGACTACATAATTGAATCAGATCTCGGATATTATGATGTACATGCTCTTAATCCCGATATAATAACGAGCACATGTACTTAGTATTTATTTCTTTGATTTACCAATGAGCGAGATTTATAGATTAAATTGATAGCCTCGGTAAGTTGGGAAATGATATTATTTACATGGTGTGCTGTTGATTATAAGAGGAAATCGTGTCTTATATATTAGGATGATGATGTCCTCTTGAGGAGCTCATAAGGATCATCATGTAAACCCTACAGGTGGACTTGGTCCGACATTATGATGAGGTTGAGTGGTACTACTCATGGAGTTAGATGTTGATTAATTAATTGTCAGTAAATTAATTAATTGACGGACATTCGAGATATTAAACACGGTGAGATATTTGTACAATTAATATATGGAGCCCATATTTATTTATGGGGGTTGGTGAGGTAGATCAATGATAATCCTCTAGTGGAATGGATTACCATTAATGGATCGGACTTTATGTGGGCTAGATCCATTGGGTGGCCAAGATCCAACTCCTCCTCATGGTCTCTATTGTAGCCTATTAAAACCCTCATGAAGCCTAGATTCGACGGTGGAAAATGAAAGCCTAGATCCAATGGTGGAAAATGAAACCCTAGATCTGATGGTGGAGATTGAAAGGAGGCTTAAGCCTAACTCTATAAAATGAGGGCTAGGGCTTGGGCGACAAAAAGAACAAGGTTCATTAGTCTTGGGTGGCAATAGAAGCAAGGAAAGGATTGGGGTTAGGGTTTCCTTCTCTTGCCATCCTCTCCCTATTGCCGATGCCCATCACCACTTCCTCTTAGGCGGTGGCTATCTTCTTCCAAGATTGGTCGGCGCCCACCTCCTTTCTTCCTCAAGCTTTGGCCGGCGGCAACAAGAGCTCCTCTTGTTGGCCGGCGACAATAACAAAGAGGAGGAAGAGGTTTGATCTTTCTCCAAAGGGATTGTGTCCGAAACTAGATAGGAGAAGAAGGGAGCTTACATCTTCCCTTTGTTCGGAGCGAGCAAGGAAGGGAAGATCGAGATCTAGGAGGCTTCATCTCTTGGAGGATCGTTGCCCACACAACATCCAAGAGGAGGATAGGACATACAATATAAGACCAAGAGGTAAACAAGAGGTATAATTCTTGTTTTGTTTTTTTTTCTTTATATTATGTATGTAATTGCATGTGGCTAATTTACTTGGACCCCAAAGATAAACACAAAAACCGGCGATCTGTACATCATCTATTCCGCAGCTAATCGAGGAAGAGAGTTAGATTGCTTGAACAACTAGTTTGTTCAAGAGACCACTCTAATCGAATAGCACGATGATGGATCGGTTGCTTGGGTAATGTGTCATTGTCTTGGATTATTTTTTTAATCTGGGGACGTAGATGGAATCGCTATGCACAAGCGACCGAGTTGAGGTGGGAAGTGAAGCTTCGTTCCTTCAAGTGGTATCAGAGCCACGGTTTCTAGTTTTGTGTGTTTAGGATTCGGTTACTTTTATGCACTTATCATATATTGTATGTGCCGGATGATAGTAGGATGTGCATAGACTAACTTTTTGGTTGCAGGAATAAGATCCGACTATTATGGCCATATGTGTGTGTATGTGATTGGATGTGTGTAATTGTAATATTATTTGAATCCTCAGGGTTGACGAGGCTAGTATTTAATTTTTGTAATTAAGTACGACATTGTTTAGCCACTCTTTTATTTTAGTTTACTATTGATCTAGATTTCATGTACACTCCTTCGTGGAGTATAGGATCGATGGATGTAAATTAAAATAATTTTTCTCGACTCGGATCTCCGGATGGCTTGTACATGGCGTAGGGAGGAGTAGACGAGATGGCGATACGACAGGAGACATATTGGAGAACAAAAGCCATAATAGTTAGAAAATATTTTTTTTCATATTTATTGCTTCTTGTTTGATATGCATGTCATGTGCTAGGAAAATTCCTCATTTTAAATTACTAAGTGGGAGAGGGATATTTTTTTTAAAAAAATTCCCACGGCCTCCATTACGATTGACATGTGATGCAAACAAACTTGCGCGTTGGCTCTGAGTGCCTTCCTCCCTATCGGATGAGTTTATTTTGCGGATCACAGGGTCAAATATGGTTGCAGGAAATTATTTAGGAGTGTGTGTACTTCCCCATCGGAAAGCACATAATTCAAGATAATTGGCTTGGTATCAAGTAATTGTGAACACATAGATGCAAATAAGAGTATCCTCCCCATCGGAGTCACTGCTTTTATTTGTAGGGTCGAAGAGGAACCAACTATTTGTAGGGTCGATCGATGTGTATGTGTTGGCCGGCTAGAGGGGGGGAGGGGTGAATAGCCCTCAATCGTTCGATGGTGGAATTCTTTCGTTCTCATTGCGTTGCTTTCCTATGATTGTCATTAACGCAAACAGAAACAATAGAAACAATAATAAAACTAACAACAATACAAGCTAACGCAAATACACACGATATACGTGGTTCGGAACCGAATGGTTCCTACTCCACGGGCGAGCTCACCGAGATCTAGTTATGTGCACGACACTAACTAAACCACTCCTTCTCGACAACACATCGGAGGTGGAGAAACCTCTCACAAGCAATTACACTAAGTAATGAAATACAAGCAATACAAAGACAAATACGAAATACACGTAAAGAACACTTTACAACGCTTGCTTTGAACCCTTTGCTTGTAGCTTGCTTTGGATGGCTCTTGAAGGACTGGAATGCAGCATAAATTCCCCTCCAATAGTTCCCTTAAAGTCTTGGTGAAATCCTCCCACTTGAGCTCCATTTATAACCTGGTTCAAGCTATTTTCGTGCCCATCAGTCGACTGCCAAAAGGCCCCAGTCGACTGCCCCTGTAGCCGTTGTCTCACAACGGCTAGATCCACGTTGGATAAGTTCCAACGGATCACCTACAAGTTGATTACCAATCCATGGCAGTTGACTGGTGACCTAGTAGTCGACTGCCCAGTCGACTACGGAATGTTCTGTGCTCACGACATTCCCATCAGTCGACTGCCATCCCTTGATAGTCGACTGCTGTCGACATGAGTCGACTGCAAGTCCATGGCAGTCGACTGCCAAGCACAAAATCACAGTCTAACTCCAGTCGAACCCTAGTCGACTTGGATCAGTCGAACCGACACCTATGCCAGTCAACTGCTATCGGGCAAAACCTCAAACACCAAGTAGTTTGAGCATACGACCGTCGGGTAAACCCTCAAACATCAAGTTTGATCCTCCGACACTCAGTCTTAGCCACTTGGCCAAGTCCACCTTATCCCTCATGGAGTTCCCCACAGAAGCTCTCTTCCCTCGTCCTATGACTCTCGGATACGCGAAGAGCATGGCTTCGCAACGCCATCCTTCACGTCTCATACCCTCGAAGTATGCTTCCCTTGGGTCTCACTTCATTCGCTCCCTATCCGGCGGTCCCTTGGATGGACCAAGCGCATGGCTTCGGAATGCCATCCTTCACCGACTCAAGGACCCGGAGCCTAGTGAACTTACCAAGTCCTCAAGACTTCCCACATGCACCAAGCGCATGGCTTCACAATGCATTTCTCACCAAGCACCAAGCGCACGACTTCGCAATGCTTTGGACTTTTCCACACCAAGCTCCATGCTTGGATTTTCCATGCCAACTCCAAGTTGGACTTTCCCACACCAAGCTCCATGCTTGGATTTTCCATGCCAACACCATGTTGGACTTTCCCATGACAATCCCATGTCATGAGTTTTGTCTATCATCAAAATACTATCAAGGTACTGCTCGAGTCAAACTCGAGTCAACCTGGGCTGATTGCACCAACAATCTCCCCCTTTTTGATGATTGACAAAACTACCATCTCAAGTCTACCAATTCTCATATCCCAATTAGAATTCCAACGAACCCTAATTGGCAACTTCTTCCCCTTTTTGACATTACATCAAAAAGGTCCTCCCCAAGGGTATGAATGTCTCATATCCCAATGAGATCTTACAATCTCTCCCTTGAAGGAACACATGCCTACAATTTTTCTAGTGATCCCATATCACTTAAAGAGAGGCAACCCAATTTTCCTCCCATGAGGAAATTGTTAGTTAAAGCCCTAGGACCAATCATGTGATGGTTGAATAGGGAACATTTTGTATCATATTCTATAAAGGCAAAGGATTGGTTATTATATTTACATCTAGCTTGTGCCAGCTAATTTAAATATAATAATGCCCTAGAAAAGTAGGTTCTTATCTACAGCACATCAATTGGCAGAATTGATTATGAGAGGCTGTAGAGAACACTTTCCTAAATGTTCCTAGTCGAGTATTAATATGCAAGGGCAATATTAATACATAAAGACTAGCATGTAGGTCAATTGATGACTTGATCTCACAAGTCATGGATATATGATATCAAGTTGACACATGGGTATATATTGGAGAATATATCTTTGACCCGACCATCAGTTTCATGGATCGTTATATGAGTGTCATAAACTTTCTCATGTGACTATTGGTATGAATAGTCCTTAGACCTGAAGTCACTATGGTTCCCTACATAAGGAGTTATGTACTTTGGTATCGTCAAACGTCACCCGTAACAGGGTGGACCATAAAGGCGATTACTGGGTATATAACAAATTATGCGGAGGGATGTGAGTGATGTAAGATGGGATCTATCCCTCTCATATGACGAGAGTGATATCGGTGGGCCCCTTGATTGAGTAGAACTACTAAAATGCATGGCCATGCTCGAATGAGTCAATATGAGATATTGAGCTCATTTGTTTGAGTTAGTTTACTCAGGGATCAAGAAACACATAGATTGATCGAGGATGACACGGTCTATGCCTCATTGATCAATCTGATATCAAGGATAGAAGGACACGGTCATATATTATAGTAGTCACGGAAAGGTTAGTCGGATCTTGACTTATCTCGTAATAGCAATGATGTATTGCTAGATGCCGCTCATTGCTTGTGTATCTAAAAGAGTTTAGATCCACTGCCAACGTTATGAGAGCCTATAGGGTCACACACAAAGAGCATGATAATTAGAGGAATTAGAGTATTCTAGTTTGACTAGAATAATTTGGGAATAAGCTTAAGTACAAAATGGTTTTTGGACTTTAAGCTTAATAAAGTACAGCTAATTGATTTAATGAGATTAATTCAATATGTTACCTTATTGATTTAATAAGATTAATTCAATATGATAACATAAGCTTAATTGAATTAATAAGATTAATTCAATATAATAACATAAGCTTAATTGAATTAATAAGATTAATTCAACATGCATGAATGCCACATAAGCATGCCACATAAGCATGCCACCTAAGCATCCACCTAAGCTAGATAAGGTGGAAGGGGACAAAATGGTTTTGTCTCCTTAAGTGGCCGACCAAAAGGTCTCAATGCAATGGATTGCATTAAATTGTAGGAGGTGAAAGGGTTTTGCCAACCCTATAAAAGGCCCCATGGAGTGGCCGGCCAAAGCATCATTTTGGATGGTGATTGTGGTGTGGTTGTGAGAGAGAGCTTGAGAAGCTTGGTGGAAGCTTTGGTTGTGTGGCTTTGTGAGTGTAGGCTAGCAAGAAGAGTAGTCTTCTTCCTCCTTTCTCTTCTTCCCTAGATTCCTCTCCTTTAGGGACTTCTCTAGCAAGAAGTAAAGGAGAGCTCTTCTAGTTTTCCTTTTGTGAGACAAGAGCGTGCTCGTGTGGATACGTATAGAGGCACGGACACTTGAACGTGCTAAAGATCCAACAAACCGAAAGGAAAAGCGGGATTAACAAGGGCACGCAACAAAGGTAATCTCTATAAGATAGGTTTGGTTTAGAGAAATTTATTTTATACGAGTTTGCTTTCGCATGGATCACTTGGAAGGGATCCTATTTTCCGTTGCGCATATGCCATTTGGCATACGAGATTTCCCTACAGTGGTATCAGAGCCACTTGCGAAAGATCGTATAAAAATAGGTTTTCTCTATTTTATATGTGATATAGAAGTAGGATAAATTTTATTATGAGTTGATAATTGCATTAGCAAATTTTCAAACATAATAAAATATCCAATGTCTTTTAAAAGTTAAAATGACATGGTGCATGGTTATGGCCTAGTCCCAAAAAGTTTGTGATTGTGTGTTGTAATTCTTAATACGGCCTGCGTGTCGTGCCTTTCTCCTAATATTCTTGTTGTAAAATTAGTTTTAGACTCGAATGTAACTCGAGTATTTCTCCTTTTGTAATGTACAAAACAAGGATGGAGGGTCCATTGGAAGATGAGGTTACAAGGAGGAAGTCAACACACAAGACAACCAAAAGGAAGCACTTAGGAGAAGATGCTATCGCTAGGTTGACCAATCAATCTTTTCATTGGCTTGAGAAGATTGTAGAATAAGGGCCATAACCATGACACGTTAGTTTAATATGTATGTGATGCATGTTAGTTTAGCTTGTATGTGATGCATGATTAGTTTAGCTTATATGTGATGTATGCTAATATGTATATGATACATGTTTATTTCTTAATAAGTCTAAACGATATGCCTACCAAAGTTGGTACTCACTACTTCCTCGATCATTTGTTATTGGGTTTGCCAAAGCAAAGCAATGCATTTTATCTTGGAGGGGTGCGAGTGGACAATCGTGATGTCCCGCCATCGCCTTGGTTAAGACTTAATTAAGTGTTTTCTTAATTGGTTAAGAAAGTAGAGGCATATATTAGCTTTGAACATAAGTGTTAACATTAGTTTTGTGTGATTTCCGAACATTAGCTTTGTCTTAGAAGTGGTCGTTGCTCCGATATCCAAGAAGGCCTCATTGCCTCTCGCCACACTGGAAGTCTGGTTTAGGAATAAACACTAAACTAATCTAAACTTAACCAAAGCTATTAAAGAGTTACATCAGATGTAATTGGCAAAAGATTGCCTACCTAATTATACTACGTCTTGGGCGATTAGCCAAAGCTAACTCAAGACGAATTATGATGTGGATCTTTATCCCATATAAATTTATAGCTAAATAGTAGCTATGAGAATTTAGTGGGAGCCTCATTTAATTAAAGGCCTAATTAAATGATTTAGGTATGATACTTAACTTTGCATTTTTAATGTTGTAGATCACCATGTCATCTAACACGTCGCACCCCCTCAACTTGCGATCTGTCCTTGAGAAGGACAAGCTCAATGGAGCAAATTTTCTTGACTGGTATAGGAACTTGAGGATTATCCTCAAGCAAGAACGCAAACTATATGTCCTAGAGCAGTCTACCCCTGAAACACCCGCCCATGCGGCCACTCGTGCTGAAAAGGATGCTTATAAGAAGCATCAAGATGACGCATTAGATGTGTCATGTCTTATGCTTGCCACCATGAACTCTGAGCTTCAGAAGCAACATGAGAACATGGATGCCTATGATATGGTTGAGCATTTGAAACAACTATATCAAGGACAAGCTAGGCACGAGCGTTTTGAAGTGTCTAAGGCTCTTTTTGCATGCAAGATGCAAGAAGGAACACCTGTAGGAACTCACGTACTCAAAATGATTGGGTACATTGAGAACCTTGAAAGACTAGGTTTTCCACTGAGCCAAGAATTGGCAACCGATGTTATCCTGCAATCGTTGCCGGAAGCATACAATCAATTCATCATGAATTATAACATGAATGAAATTGATAAACCTTTGCCTGAGATTCTCAGCATGTTAAGAACTGCTGAACCAAATCTCAAGAAGAAAGTTAGTAATGTACTAATGGTCAAGAAGGACAAAGGTAAGCGCAAAGGCAAGGGTAAGACCCAAGCCAAAGGCAAGGCCAATTCATCCACTTGAAGGGTAAAGGTAAAGTACCTAAGGAAGGGACTTCCATTGCGGTGAGGTGGACCTTTGGAGGCGGGCTAAAGTCTACCTTGAGGAAGTAAAGAACAAGAGAAGTGGGACTTACGCCTCGGTATACACGTTATAGAAGTTAATCTATCTATTTCTTCTACATGGGTATTAGATACGGATGTGCATCTCACATTTGTACTAATGTGTAGGGTGAGAAATAGTAGACTAATGGCAAAGGGTGAAGTGGACCTCTGAGTAGGCAATGGCGCAAAAGTTCTTCTTTGTAGTGTAGGAACATATTCTTTGTCTTTGACCTTTGGGCTTATCTTAGAACTAGAGTGCTATGTACGCATTAACAAAGAACATAATTTACGTATCTTGTTTAGACAAGAAAAACTTTTCTTTTATAATAAAGGACAAATGTTGTTCCATTTATTTAAATGAAATGTTCTATTGTAATGCACCACTTATGAATGGTCTCTATGTTCTAGATTTAGAAAACCCAATTTATAACGTAAATACCAAACGGTTCAAATCGAATGATTTGAACCAAACATATCTCTGGCACTGTCGCCTAGGTCACATAAATGAAAAACGCATATCCCAACTCTATAAAGATGGATTATTGGACTCATTTGATTTTGAATCATATGAGGTATGCGAATCTTGTCTTTTAGGAAAGATGACTAAAACTCCATTTAGTGGACATGGTGAGAGAGCGACAGACTTGTTAGGACTCATACATACTAATGTATGTGGCCCTTTCAATGTCGAAGCCAGAGGAGGCTATAAGTACTTTATTACTTTCACTGATGATATGAGTAGATTTGGCTACTTATATTTGATGAGACAGAAGTCAGAATCCTTTGAAAAGTTCAAAGAATTCAAGAATGAAGTACAAAACCAACTTGGTAAGCATATTAAGCTACTTCGATCAGATCGAGGTGGTGAATACCTTAGTCAAGAGTTTCGTGATCACTGGTGAGTGTGGGATAATATCCCAACTCACTCCCTGGAACACCACAATGTAATGGTGTATCTGAGAGGAGAAATCTTACTCTATTAGATATGGTACGATCAATGATGAGCCAGACTGATCTACCTACTTCCTTTTGGGGTTTAGCTCTAGAGACAGCCGCTTTCACACTTAATCGCGTTCCATCAAAAGCCGTAGAAAAGACACCATATACGATATGGACCGAAGAGTCCCAAAATGTCTTTTATAAAGATTTGGGGTTGTGAAGCTTACGTTAGGCGTCAAGTCTCGGATAAACTAGGACCCAAATCGGATAAGTGTTATTTTGTAGGATATCCCAAGGAAACTAAGGGATATTACTTTTACAATCCACACTTGGCAAGGTGTTTGTTGCGAAATCTTTGTCTTTCTAGAAAGAGAATTTATTTCTAGAAATACTAGTGGGAGTAAAATTCATCTTGAAGAAGTTCAAGATGATGATAACACTAAGGCGATGGAAAATGAGCACCACAAAGTGTTGTGGATGAGGAATTTGTTGCCCAAAGAGTTGTGGAGCAAACACTGTTCAAGTAGACCAACCTCTTCGTAGATCTAATAGGATCCGTCACAACCGAGAGATATTCTTTTCTCTTGGTGACAGCGGTGAAGTATTGCTTGTCGATCTTGATGAGCCTACATCCTATCAAGAAGCTATGATGAGCCAGTTAGAAATGGCTAGAGGCCATGAGATCCGAAATGGAATCCATGTACACTAACCAAGTATGGACTTTGGTTGATCCACGAAGGTAAAACCCATTGGGTGTAAGTGGGTCTTTAAAGTAAAGACCGACATGGATGGTAATAAGCATACCTATAAAGGTAGATTGGTGGCTAAAGGATTCAAACAAATTCATGGTATTGACTATGAAGAAACCTTTTCACCGATTGCGATGCTTAAATCCATTCGGATCATACTTGCTATTGCGACCTACCATGATTATGAGATCTGGCGGATGGATGTCAAAACCGCTTTTACAATGGAAAGCTACTCGAGGATGTGTACATGACACAACTGAGGGTTTTGAAGATCCAAAGCATCCTGGAAAGGTATGCAAACTGCAAAGGTCCATTTATGGACTAAAGCAAGCCTCTCGAAGTTGGAATCTTCGATTCGATGATGCAATCAAAGAGTTTGGTTTCATCAAGAATGAAGATGAGCCTTGTGTCTACAAGAGAAATAGTGGGAACACATGTATTTCTTGTCTTGTATGTAGATGACATACTTCTCATCGGAAATGATATTCCCTCACTCCGGTCTGTGAAGATGTGGTTAGGGAATTGTTTCTCGATGAAGGACTTAGGTGAAGCTGCCTATATTCTAGGCATCAAGATCTATAGAGATAGATCTAGAAGATTACTTGGCCTAAGTCAGAGTACATACATTGATAAAGTGCTAGATCGTTTTGCTATGCAAAATTCTAAGAAAGGGTTTACGCTTTATCACATGGTGTGTGTCTTTCGAAGACTCAATGTCCCTCTTCTATGGAGTTTAGAGATCACATGTATAAGATCCCTTATGCATCGCTATAGGGTCTATCATATGCGCCATGCTTTGTACTCGTCACGGCGTCTCGTATGCTTTGAGCATGGCGAGTAGATACGATCGGATCCGGTGAAAGTCAACTGGATAGCGATCAAAATATTCTTAAGTACTTACGAAGAGCGAAAGAATATTTCACGATATTTGGAGGCAATGAGAGGCTAAGCGTAAAGGGTTACGTGATGCAAGCTTCCAAGCGGACAAGGATGACTATAGATCGCAATCGAGTCGTGTTTTGCACGAATGGTGGGTGTGGTGGAAGAGTTGACGAGGACACGATTCTTGATTCTACAACGAGTATATTGCGCATCGATGCGGAAGGAGGTGTTTGGCTCATGAGTTCATCGATGAACTTGGGGTAGTTCCTAAGCATTGCGGATCCAATAGACCTCTATTGTGACAACAATGGGGCTATTGCGCGAGCTAAGGAACCTCGATCACATCGTGGACCAAACACATCTTTGCGGCGCTTCCATCTCATTCGAGAGATCATCGATAGAGGAGATGTGAGGATATGCGATGCAAACGAAGCTAACATCGCAGATCCATTGACCAAGGCTTTGTACGGAGGAAGCATGATGGTCACACTAGGTCACTAGGTATTAGATATCATAGTGATTGGTACTAGTGCTAGTAGGAGATTGTTAGTTATAGCCCTAAGAACCAATCATGTGATGGTTGAATAGGGAACATTTTGTATCATATTCTATAAAGGCAAAGGATTGGTTATTATATTTACATCTTGCTTGTGCCAGCTAATTTAAATATAATAATGCCTAGAAAAGTAGGTTCTTATCTACTGACACATCAATTGGCAATTGATTATGAGAGGTATGAGAACACTTTCCTAAATGTTCTAGTCAGTATTAATATGCAAGGGCAATATTAATACATAAAGACTAGCATGTAGGTCAATTGATGACTTGATCTCACAAGTCATGGATATATGATATCAAGTTGACACATGGGTATATATTGGAGAATATATATCTTGCCATGAGAAAGTTTCATGGATCGTTATATGAGTGTCATAAACTTTCTCATGTGACTATTGGTATGAATAGTCCTTAGACACTGAAGTCACTACGGTTCCCTACATAGGAGTTATGTACTTTGGTATAAAGCGTCACGTAACAGGTGGACCATAAAGCGATTCGGGTATATATAACAAATTATGCGGAGGGATGTGAGTGATGTAGATGGGATCTATCCTCTCATATAGCGAGAGTGATATCGGTGGGCCCCTTGATTGAGTAGAACTACTAAAACGCATGGCCATGCTCGAATGAGTCAATATGAGATATTGAGCTCATTTGTTTGAGTTAGTTTACTCAGGGATCAAGAAACACATAGATTGATCGAGGATGACACGGTCTATGCCTCATTGATCAATCTGATATCAAGGATAGAAGGACACAGTCATATATTATAGTAGTCACGGAAAGGTTAGTCGGATCTTGACTTATCTCGTAACTTGGGTAGCAATGATGTATTGCTAGATGCCGCTCATTGCTTGTGTATCTAAAAGAGTTTAGATCCACTGCCAACGTTATGAGAGCCTATAGGGTCACACAAAGAGCATGATAATTAGAGGAATTAGAGTATTCTAGTTTGACTAGAATAATTTGGGAATAAGCTTAAGTACAAAATGGTTTTTGGACTTTAAGCTTAATGAGAATTTTAGCTAATTGATTTAATGAGATTAATTCAATATGTTACCTTATTGATTTAATAAGATTAATTCAATATGATAACATAAGCTTAATTGAATTAATAAGATTAATTCAATATAATAACATAAGCTTAATTGAATTAATAAGATTAATTCAACATGCATGAATGCCACATAAGCATGCCACATAAGCATGCCACCTAAGCATCCACCTAAGCTAGTTAAGGTGGAAGGAAACAAAATGGTTTTGTCTCCTTAAGTGGCCGGCAAAACAAGGATATGTCTCAATGCAATGGATTGCATTAAATGTGTGGAGGTGAAAGGGTTTTTCCAACCTATAAAGGCCCATGGAGTGGCGGCCAAAGCATCATTTTGGATGGTGATTGTGGTGTGGTTGTGAGAGAGCTTGAGAAGCTTGGTGGAAGCTTTGGTTGTGTGGCTTGTTGTGAGTGTAGCAAGAAGAGTAGTCTTCTTCCTCCTTTCTCTTCTTCCCTAGATTCCTCTCCTTTAGGGACTTCTCTAGCAAGAAGTAAAGGAGAGCTCTTCTAGTTTTCCTTTTGTGAGACAAGAGCGTGCTCGTGTGGATACGTATAGAGGCACGGACACTTGAACGTGCTAAAGATCCAACAAACCGAAAGGAAAAGCGGGATTGCAAAGGGCACGCAACAAAGGTAGAACTCTCCTATAAGATAGGTTTGGTTTAGAGAAATTTATTTTATACGAGTTTGCTTTCGCATGGATCACTTGGAAGGGATCCTATTTTCCGTTGCGCATATGCCATTTGGCATACGAGATTTCCCTACAGAAATACACATCCATCTTCCCATGATGGATACCTCCCCCTAGAGGCTTGCTCCCTCTTGACCATTGCACCAACAATGTCCTTGGAGAGTCCCTAAGCCAATAGGAACATTTTGTTGGTGCAGTAGGCACCTAAGTCGAACCAGAGTGTTGATTATAGCAAACGATACAAAGTTAAGCTCATGTCGTTATCTCACGAGCTGAATCGAGTGTGCAGAAGATTGCTATAGCTAGAGCTGAAGGCTAGCGACACCCAGAGGAAGCCGCGGTGGTCGGGCGACACTCGAGTGACTTCGGAGGGAGCCGAAGGAATCGAGTGGAAGGCCGGAAGCAAAAGCGACATGGTAAGTATCGAGGTAAGCTCGTGTGTGCGAGCGTAAGTGAGGTCGTATCCTCCTTACGGGTATGGTCTTAAGCGTAGATCCGAACAAAGACATCCCATCGATGGTCTTTAGATCGGACGGTTGTCGAAATAATTTTCTGAGCCTTTGACTTAATAAGCATATCACGCGCGAGGACTCCTTTATCAGAGGTCGGTCGACCAGTTTTTCGATGATGGCCATCGATTGATGGTCAATGATCGCCAGTCATGGCTTATCACCCCATTTCAAGGAGATTAGTGCTCAATTGTGATTGGCTAGGGTTCCTCTCGAAAAGGGGCTCAAAGGATATAAAAGGAGGGCCTATCCTAGGGTTTCTTCATCAATTCCAAGCTTCCAAAAGCCTCCAAAGCTACAACTCTCCGACAATGAAGTCTTTCTTTTTGATCTAGGTTTAATTTATTTATGGTATTAGATTTATATCAGTTATTTATTTACTTGTTTTGGAGCTTTTTAATATCAGGAGAGAGGAGTGCCCTCTACCTCAAGTTTTTGTTCCTTCTTTGCTCCTACCTCAACGAGGAGGAGTTTAGTGTTTTCCTCCGTGCATGGTCAAGGACCACTAGGGCCTTGGAGTAGTAGCTGAAGGCTACGAACCAAGTAAAATATTTGTCTTCTCTTTTTATTTCTTATCTTTTCATTTCAAATCAATTATCTACTCAGTTTTAAACGAGCAACAAAAGAAAGTTTTAGCTATTCACCCCCTCTAGCGTTTCAAATCGATCCAACAATTGGTATCGAGCGGGTTGATAAGATTTTGAAACCACCAATCTAGCCATTTTACAGATTTTTTCTTTTAATTCTGTTTATTTCAGATTTATTTCGCTTTTTTTCTCCCTACTAATCCAAGACGAGTCTTGGTACTTTCTTGTGTGTTTTGTCGTTGCTAGGTTTTTCATCTTCGTCTCCTTGTGTCTTTTGTTCTAATGGCCCATCTCGAGGTTTTAGCACCGTCCGACCTTCGCTTTACAATGGAGATGACTTCCGTTTGGAAGTCGGATGGAATCTCAAACCCAAATCGAGATGTGGATTATAATCCTAACGATTCACACTTGAAACTAGCGTGGTGAATCCCATTATGACCAATGGACCATTGCGACAAAATGACAAGTCAAGTCGGCTAAGGCAACTCAAATCCTTCAATGCTTATCCAAGGAAGAGCTAAATCGCATCGACTTCATAAGCGCAAAGGACCTTTGACAAAACTAGTGGAGCTACGAAGGACCGAAGCCAAGGTATGTAGCGTGATCTTCTATTTAATAAACTATATAACCTAAAAATGCAAGAACACGAGTTGGTGACGCTCTCCACGCTCTAGGACACGTCAACAATCTACAATCGAGCAAAAGGTCGCGACCTTATAAGGTATGTCCTAAACTCCTTTTGAGACTACCTTGGGCATCCATCGATGCCTACAAGGTCTCCAAGGATCTCTCAAACTTAGATTAGTTGAACTTTTTTTCTGATTTTGAACTCATGAGCGTCTAACTCAGAACCAAAGGTATAGCACTATTTGCGGGTTCAAAGAAGAAAACCGGAAGCCACCTCAAGGAAGAAGAGGATGAGGTCGAGGTCGAGAAATGGAGGCCAAACTAGTCAACCAAGTTGAGGATAGTCATGAAAATGAGTCACTCGACCCAACGAAGGTAAGCCTAAAAGTTCAAACATAAGATGTTATGAATGCAGTTTGGACACATTAAGTCCGAATGCCCAAAACTCAAGAGCAAGGCACCAAAACACAAAAGGCACTTAACGCTACTTGGAAGAAGCTTCGAAGATAACGATGAGTCCTCATGGCTAAACCGTGGAATCGGAGGCGGTCGAACCGAACATGAATCGGAAATCGAAGGCGAGTCGATTGAAGCACTATTCAAGACGAGCCAGGATCATCCGTTCAAAAGATACACTCAAGGTAAGTCAGTCTCTTATTACTACACTTTATAGTGCAATTAAGTTTTTAAATAAAAAGTTAGCTAAGTCGAGTCCAAGGTCGAGACCGGTTGAGGAAGTTAAACTCCTCAAACACGAGGTCTCTAACCTCTTCGACTAGTCGAGTTGAAGGACTCAACTCGGGTTGAAAACTCGAGTTGAGAACTCACTCTTGAAAAGTCAAGTCGAAGATCTTAGAATACGTTGGAAAGGTTTGCTTTGGGATCAAAGGACTTGACCTCCTACTTGGATCGAAGGGCCGTGTACAACAAGGTCGGGCTAGGGTTTAGCTCAAACACGACCAATAAGTCGTATATATGTCGATGTAAGTCGACATAAAAAATGTGTCCAAGCATGGGTCCCTAAGACCACCTTGATTTCAAACTTAGGATCAAACCAAGTCTTGGGTTTCATGACCAAATCCACTATGTGGAGACCGAATCGATTCAACGGTCGAGCTAGTACAAAATTTGTTTGTGTTTAACTTAGAAATTGCATGCTTAGAGTTTTATTTAGTTTGATTTTTTTTTTAGAATGGTTAGATAGGACTATAACTCGTCAATACTTGATAACATAGTACTAGGATGCGGCGAGATGATGATGCGCTAGGAAAGCGAGTCTTGTGTATTGCTAGATAAGGCGTATCTAGTTCTGCATGACCAGCGGAACTAAGTGGCTTCTCGCCGTATCCTAGACTAGTTAGACCAGAAGTGGTCTTAGGTGAGTCAAGTCTCTATTTTCTTGAAAATCTT
The DNA here is from genome assembly GCA_025175895.1 of Wurfbainia villosa. Classification (NCBI taxonomy): domain Eukaryota; kingdom Viridiplantae; phylum Streptophyta; class Magnoliopsida; order Zingiberales; family Zingiberaceae; genus Wurfbainia; species Wurfbainia villosa. Next base: position 22,081,881 of record CM045988.1, read on the forward strand.
TGTCTGGAAGTGGTCATTTCGATCAGAAGGACTCTGTGCCTCGCCACGACCTGGAAGCCATGATCTTGAAAAGGTGACTTGATGAGCCTAAGGTCAAATACGAATCTAATGCAAGGTTGACAAGTGTTTAAGTCATTAAATTTAATTCAACTAAAATTGGAAGTCATCTCACAATAACATATAGGATTAACATGTTTGATCATGTAGACATGGGTGAGATGATTTAGGTTAATAATTTTCAACCAATTTTTAACCAATATCGATCCAACTACCTTTGCGTGTAGGATCAATGGATGTTGATGGTTCTCGACACGCGGGGATCAACTCAAGTTTTAGCTTCTATTCAAGATAAATTGGTAGCCTTGAATAGCGCTCAAAATCATCGGATCGTGATATTGAGCTTAACTCAAATTTTGTCATTCAAAACGTTTTATTAGTAGAAAATGTTCAATATAATTTTCTCAGTGTAAGCCAATTGTGTGATAATAACTATAAGGTCATATTTCTAGAAAATGAATGCGTAATTAATACAAACGAAACCTCTAAAACAATTCTTAAAGGGACTAGAAATAACAACATTTACACTATCAACTTAATTAACTCCTCAACTAAGTGTCTTATGATCCGGCAAGAGGAATCATGGTTGTGGCAGACTCGTCCTCACACCCAAGACTCATCCACAAGATGAGTCAGAGTGATTTAGTCAGAGGTTTGCCTAACCTCAACAACTTGGATAATAAAATATGTAATGCTTGTCAACAAGGTAAACAATCTAGAACATAACATCAACTAACTAGTCAAGAACGAACCAAAAGTGTGCTTGAGCTCCTACACATGGATCTATTTGATTCATGGAGCTAAGTCATAAAGGTAAAGTAATTAGTCATTATTGATGACTACTCTAGATTTACTTGGGTTAGGTTCATCAAACACAAAAGTGATACCCTAGATCAATTAATCAACCTATTTAAGTTAATAGAAAATCAACAAAGTATTAAAATCAAAAGACTTAGGACTGATCATGGTGGTGAATTCGAAAACCATAGGTTTACAGAATTCTGTAACCTAAATGGATACCACCATGAGTTCTCTTGCCCTAGAACTCCACAACAAAATGGCCTAGTAGAACGCAAAAATAGAACCCTACAAGAAGCCGCTAGGACAATGCTTAATGAGTATAACCTACCTAGGTTTTGGCGAGCCGTGAGTACGACATGCTATGTCCAGAATAGGATCCTTATGGTAAAGAGGCACCTTAAGACCTCATACGAGATTTATCACGATAAAATACCTAACATCAAGTACTTTAGGGTATTTGGGTGTAAGGTACATATCCTAAACACTAAAGATTACCTAGGGAAATTTACATCCAAAACCACGATCTTTTAGGATACTCGACTACAAGTAGAGCTTATAGAGTATATAACCATGACACCCTTAGAGTCGAGGAAACTATCAAAGTAGTATTCGATAAAGGACACGAACCTACAAAACCCCCGACAACCCCAATTAGCGAGCCGATTCATACTAGACCTAACTCTGATCTAGAGATCAGGTCTAGTGTTAATCCTAACCTAAGTCAACCAAGTCACTCTATTGATCAAGTGATAGATGACTCCAACCAAACTAGAACTCAAACAAGCCATCCTATGGATCAAGTTGTAGACTCAAATCCAAATCCAACTAGGACTCAAACGAATCATCCTATCGACCAAGTGATAGGTGATCCAAGTCTAGGAGTTCGAACTAGAACCTCATACAGAAATCTTAGTCAAATATCTTTGATATCTAAAATTGAACCCAAAACTATTGACCAAGCTCTTCTTGATCCCGATTGGATTATTGCAATGCAAGAAGAGTTGGCTCAATTCACTAGGAACGAAGTATGGGAATTAGTATCACCACCTAAAGATAAAACAATCATTGGAACAAGGTGGGTGTTTAGAAATAAAATTGATGATAAAGGTGAAGTAGTTAGAAATAAAGCTAGACTAGTTGCTAAAGGGTTTAGTCAAGTCGACGGTTTAGATTATGACGAGACCTATGCCCCAGTAGCTAGATTAGAGTCCATTCGAATGCTATTAGCATATGCAGCACATCGAGGATTTAAATTGTTTCAAATGGATGTGAAATCTGCATTCTTAAATGGATACATTAAAGAAGAAGTTTATGTTAGTCAACCCTCCGGTTTCGAAAGTTTAGACAAACCCGATCATATCCTTAGATTAAAGAAAGCTCTTTATGGACTTAAACAAGCTCCGCGAGCTTGGTACAAGAGACTTTCGATTTATCTTAAGTTCAAAGGCTTTAACCTAGGTGTAGTTGACCCAACCCTTTTCATAAAAACCTTAGGTAAAGACATATTCATAGCCCAAATCTACGTAGATGATATTATTTTCGGAACCACCAACTCAATCCTACTAAATGAGTTTATTTCACTTATGGAAAGTGAATTTGAAATGAATTTAGTAGGCGAATTAAGTTTCTTCTTAGGATTACAAATTAAACAAACTAAAGATGGAATATACCTACATCAACTAATATACTAGAATTAATTAAATGCTTTGGAATGCAAGACGCTAAAATTATTAATACCCCAATGGCAACTAATGTTAATATAGAAGAAGATGTAATTGGAAACCCAATTGATTTAAAATACTATAGAGCATAATAGGAGTCTCCTTTACTTAACAAGCCGACGATATCTTATTTGCTGAGTAGTATGCAAGGTTTCAAACTGTGCCAGTCTCCTAACTCTAGTCAAGCGTATCCTTAGATATCTAAAGGGTACACTTAATAGGTATTTGGTATCCTAGATCTACAATTGAACTAACCGGATACTCCGATTGGACTATGCTTAAGCTCGATAGAAAAGCACGAGTGGTTGTTGTCAACTTCTACGAGTCTAGTGAGTTAGTGCGTAGGAACACTGTGCCTTATCTACCAAAAGCCAAATACATCGCTTGGTGAGTGTGTACTCAACTTCTTTGGATGAAGCACACTCTCCATGACTTTAAGTTAGACTTACGAATCTTAAACTTCACGTAGATAACATTAGTTCAATTAATCTTACTAAGAATCCGATATGTCACTCTAGGACCAAACATATAGAGGTCAAACACCATTTCATTCAAGAACATGTGGCCAACGGAGCCATACAACTCGAATACGTCGAATCAAAGTCTAACTTAGCAGACCTATTTACTAAACCCCTACCCGAAGCCGAATCTAGTCTATTAAGACGAAAATTGGGCATGTGCGTAGTAGAATAGGAACTTGCAAATTATATTTTCTTACTACTATTTCTTAAATTTCATTTTTATGGAACTAGCATAGGACATACCTTAGATATCATGCACCCATAGATTTAAGGAGCCAATACATCTCACAACACATAGGACTAATGTGTTTGTGTACTTAGCCACGTAGATGGGCGTGAGATGTTAGGACCTTACTCCTGGTTCCAGATGTAGAGCTAGTGCATAGCCATGAACCACGGAGAATAATCATACATACTAACCGACTCTGACCAGGACTGGTTGATCTTTTATATCAATCAAGCCAAATATGAGTCGAACATTTTATAGATGAACTTATTTTCAGTATATTATTTTCAAAATAATGTGGAATATGCTTGGACTTTAAATTTAACACTTATTTTTATTTTCCACACACACCCTCACTCTTTTCGATATATGGCAAAAGGGGGAGAAAAAGGCCAAAGTTAAGGGGTCAAAATTTTTTTTGATAACTTAACTCTTACTTTATATTTAAACCAAAAGTTAACTTTAAGTTTTGAAAACTTATTAAGGGCCAAGTTTTACTTATTTTTAAACATTATGCCCTTAATGTTTTACTTAAGGGGGAGAAAGGGCCAAGTTAAGAAGAACTCTTAACTTAAACGTTTTACTAAGGCCAACTTTAAGCAACCCTCAAGGGGAGGATTAAGGTCTTTCTTCAAGACTCACCCTCGGTCAAGGGGGAGGTTTCCTCAAGGGGGAGTACTTGAAGAAAATCCTTACTACTCCAACTTAATCTTCTTTATTTTTTGTTTGTTTCTAATGCACATTATTCTTCATGCTTGCTATTTACTTAACTTTGTATGTGGGTTTGCCATAAATCAAAAAGGGGGAGATTGTTGGTGCAGTAGGCACCTAAGTCGAACCTGAGTTTTGATTATAGCAAACGATACAAAGTTAAGCTCATGTCATTATCTCACGAGCTTCGGAGGGAGCCGAAGGAATCGAGTGGAAGGCCGAAAGCAAAAGCGACATGGTAAGTATCGAGGTAAGCTCGTGTGTGCGGCGTCGTATCCTCCTTCGGGGATGGTCATGGCGTCCGACCAAAGACATCCCATCGATGGTCTAGGTCGAGATCGGACCATCGCCGTCGAAATAATATTTCTTTAGCTAACTTTGACTTAGCAAGCATTATTGCCCGCGGAGGACTCTCCATCAATCGATCGGAATCGGCCACTCGATGATCTTGCCATCGATCGATGATAGCCATCGGTCGATGGTCAATGATCCCAGTCAAGGCTTATCACCCCATTTCAAGGAGATTGGTGCTCAATTGTGATTGGCTAGGGTTCCTCTCGAAAAGGGGCTCAAAGGCTATAAAAGGAGGGCCAATCCTAGGGTTTCTTCATCAATTCCAAGCTTCCAAAAGCCTCCGCTTCAACTCTCCATAAGTCTTTCTTTTGACATCTAGGTTTAATTTTCTTTATTTTTGCTCATTCTTTATATCAGTTATTTATTTACTTGTTTGACTTTATCGTATCAGGAGAGAGTGTCCTCTACCTCAAGTTTTATTCCTTGTATCGATCTCCTACCTCGAGGAGGAGTTCTTTAGTGTTTTGCCCTCCTCGTGGTCAAGGACCACTACCTTGGAGTAACAAGCTCCAAAGTAAAATATTTGTCTTCCCTTTTTATTGCTTATCTTTTCCGCTGCAAATCAATTATCTACTCGATTTTTAAAACGAACAAACAAAAAGAAAGTTTTAACGCTATTCATCTCCCCTCTAGCGTTTCAAATCGATCCAACACATTTAACCAATCAAAATTAAGGTAAAGTTCAACAATGAACTCTCATCCATCTTAAAATTGATACTCTCCCTAAACCCTTCTCCTAATCCATGTCCAATGGATTTCCACCCTTTCTAATGCTCTCCCAAACATATCCTAGGGTTAGGAGTGGTTAGGGGACCTTAACCTAGCTGAACATGGGCCTAACCAACAAGGTTTACCCGAAATCAGCTTAGTCGAAGTCGATCGATCGGCTGCCACCCCATCGATCAGCCACCATGACATTGATAATACATTAATAGTTTTTTGAATTTCAGAAATGACTTTCCAAAATTCATAAGTAAATATATACATAAGTTGATAAATCTTGAAATTTGGTATGTATATTACTTATCACAATCATTATGGGTGAAAAATATTTGAAAATTATTTTACCCACTAAATTAAGAGATTGACACAAAGTCCAAAAGTTAAGAAAAGCTTCAATAAAGAGCCCTTTTTGTATCATCCCATTCAATGGTGATAGCTATCAAAAGATAGGCTTCACCAAGGTGTTTCAAAATGTTTTCAAAAATGTTTTTGAAACCTTTAATTCATTTTCCCTAAACATCTCACTTGTATCTGGATGTGTAAAACACATACAAGTCAATTAATCTAGTGAGATGTGGTTTTTTCTTTTTTAATGGTCTCATGTATATTTCTAGGCAATATTCTTTGATTACCATCAAATTATGCCATGGTTCTTAATTTCATTTTATTTTATGCACGATGATGATTATGCCATAATTATGATTATGGCATATGCCAAAATCATGATGTCATGGCATGTGAAAGAAATCTAAGCATACATGACATATAAAAATACTTCTAAACATGATCATGATATTTTTATAGATAAAAATGAAAATGATGTCATGTCATGGCAAGGTAAATAAATCATGGCAAGTAAAATATGCTAAGGTATAGAATACCTAAGTGTCGAATCCAAATTGCTATTTCTAGGGTTAAGTCCATTTTTGCCTTAATGCCATTATCTCCCTAGTGTGCCATAAACCCAAAATGGCACACCAATACCTCTAAGACCTAATTGTGCCAATTTAATCATTTTTCAACTTCTCAAAGCATATTGGCACACCCTAATGTGTCAACTCACCATGGCTAGGTTAACTACCCATCCATTTAGGGTTGACACACCCTAACCCATCTAGCGTGAATCGATCACGCTCTTAGGAACCCAATATCTATTGGAGCTCCTTGGGTTAACAAGGTATTCTCTAGGGATAACTTCCCTAGATACCTTTCTAATGACCCTTTTAGGCTTTGGAGCCTTAGTCAAATGGGTCTTTCCTAGGTCAACTCTAGAGGTAACTCCCCCAATGACCTTCTTAGTGGCCTTCTTGGTTTTCCTTAAGTCCTTGGCCACTAAGCAAACACCATGACTAGTCTTAGGGATAACTTCCCTATTAGCCTTGGTTTTTCTAGACCTAGATGTTGTTCCATAATTAAATGGAACATTGTGATAGGACATAGGTTTGTGACCCAAACCTTTCTTACTCTTAGACCATTCTTGTTTCCTAGGTCTTGACTTTTGGCCATTAGACCCCTTAACCGAATTTGTGATTATTGCTAGGGTCTTCTCAAGTTTTTCTAGCCTTGACCTCAAGGCTTGGTTTTCCATCTCTAATCTTCCCAATTTTGAATTTTCATTTATCTTTTGGGAAATGTTCTTCTTCTTAGGCATATGCCTAGATTTCTTGGGATTAACACCCAAATTTTCTTCAATTCTCCTAATTGACTCCCTAGGAAAAATAGTTCTAGTGTTATTGGTCCTAGGTTTATCCTTAGATAAACTAACATGCTTAGCACCTAGACAAACATAATTCTTCCTACTAGCATGCTTTTCATTGATAATTGCAAGAGAGCTAAAATAATTCTTAGCATGCTTTTTAACTTTAGGAATTGAAAGTGCATAATTTAAATTTACCTTAGGGTTAGCTTGGGAAGCTCCCCCTACATGAGATACACCTTCTTGCCCTTTCTTCCTCTCCCTAGGGCATTGGCTTCAGTAGTGCCCCTTTTGATTGCATTTAAAGCACACAATGTGCTCTTTGCTTCTAGTTGCGGGGACTCCAGCATCCTTTGACTTTGAGTTGACTTTTGGTGCCGATGCCTTTTCCTTAGTCAATTTTGGGCATTTACTCTTGTAATGTCCTTTCTCCCTACACTCAAAGCATATTATGTGATTTTTATTTAAAATAACAACACTTGAGTTACCTAGGGAGGTGGTGGAGGCCTCTTCACTTCTTCCGGAGGTAGAAGCTTCATTTTGATCTTGCTCCGGAATAGAAATCCTTTCCTCCCCCTCAATGCTAGAGGTGGAGGTCTCCACCAAATCATCAACATCTTCAAATGTTGTGGGTGCTTCTTCCTCGGCATTCTCCTCTACTTGGGCTGGTTGGGAGTTTTCTTGGAATTTTATTATCTTATTCCATAGCTCCCTTGCATCCCTATAGTCACCCAATCTAGACCAAATATGATTAGGTAACAAATCACTAAATAATTTTATTACCTCGAGATTTGTCTTGAATTCCTTAATTTGGTCTTGGGTCCACCTTGACTTCTCAATTGGCTTGTTGTCTTTGTCCCTAGGCATCTTAAAACCGTTTTCTACAATAATCATAAAATCAAAGTCGGTTTCGATATATACCTCCATCCGTTTCTTCCACCAAGAAAAATCTCCATTGAATTTTGGTGGATGGATGTTATAGCCGGCCATCTTGTATTGCTTGTGTTGGCGGTTAGTCCTCGACAAGCGCCTTGGCTCTGATACCACTTGTAGGGTCGATCGATGTGTATGTGTTGGCCAACTAGAGGGGGGTGAATAACCCTCAATCGTTCGATGGTGGAATTCGTTCGTTCTCGTTGCATTGCTTTCCTATGATTGTCGTTAGCGCAGCAGAAACCATAGAAACAATAATAATACTAACAACAATACAAGCATACGCAAACACACACGATATACGTGGTTCGGAACCGAATGGTTCCTACTCCATGGGCGAGCTCATCGAGCTCTAGTTATGCACACGACACTAACTAAACCACTCCTTCTCGACAACACGTCGGAGGTGGAGAAACCTCTCACAAACAATTACACTAAGTAATGAAATACAAGCAATACAAAGACAAATACGAAATACACATAAAGAACACTTTACAACGCTTGCTTTGAACCCTTTGCGTGTAGCTTGCTTTGGATGGCTCTTGAAGGACTGTAATGCAGCAACAATTCCCCTCCAATAGCTTCCTTAAAGTCTTGGCGAAATCCTCCCACTTGAGCTCCAATTATAACCTGCTTCAAGATGTTTTCGTGCCCATCAATCGACTGCCAAAGGCCGATGACGCCCTCGTAGTCGTTGTCTCACAACGCCGATCCACGCTGGATAAGTTCCAAAGGATTTTGTGCTCATGACATTCCCATCGATGGCCGATCGCCATCCCTCGACACGATCATTGTTTATCGATCATCGATCCGATCGCCGATCCATGGCAGTTGACTGCCAAGTACAAAATCACAGTCTAACACCAGTCGAAACCTAGTCGACTTGGATCAGTCGAACCGGCACCTATGCCAGTCGACTGCTATCGGGCAAAACCTAAAACACCAAGTTGTTTGAGCATCCGACCGTCGGGTAAACCCTCAAACATCAAGTTTGAGCCTCCGATACTCAGTCTTAGACACTTGTCCAAGTCCACCTTATCCCTCATGGAGTTCCCCACTGAAGCTCTCTTCCCTCGGCCTACGTCTCTCGGATGCGCCAAGCACACGGCTTCGCAACGCCATCCTTTGCGTCTCATGCCCTCGAAGTATGCTTCCCTTGGGCCTCACTCCATTCGCTCCCCGTCCAACGGTCCCTCGGATGCACCAAGCGCACGGCTTCGCAATGCCATTCTTCACCGACTCAAGGACCCCGAGCCTAGTGAACTTACCAAGTCCTCAAGACTTCCCACATGCACCAAGCGCACGGCTTCACAATGCATTTCTCACCAAGCACCAAGCGCACGACTTCGCAATGCTTTGGACTTTTCCACACCAAGCTCCATGCTTGGATTTTCCATGCCAACTCCATGTTGGTCTTTCCCACACCAAGCTCCATGCTTGGATTTTCCATGCCAACACCATGTTGGACTTTCCCATGACAATCCCATGTCATGAGTTTTGTCTATCATCAAAATACTATCAAGGTACTGCTCGAGTCAAACTCGAGTCAACCTGGGCCGATTGCACCAACACTATTAATTATATTTGTCAAAAATTTAGGTTGAAAGGATAATAAAATTAATGGGTAAAACCTCCTCTTACAAATGTAGAATTCATATACGTTCACACTATCATGGCAAATAATATTCTCAGTGTTTTGAGGTGTTGGTTGATTTTAAAATTTTATTATTTGAGGAATAAATAATTTTTTGAAATCTAATGTTTTGATCTATGTGATTCTTAGGTTTTTCAAAAATGACTTTCAATCCACTTGCTGTGATACTAAAGGAGAATAAACTTACTGGACACAATTATGTGGATTGGAAAAGGAATCTTGATATTGTCTTGACTGTTGAGGAGTACAAGTATGTACTCTTTGAAGAGTGTCCTCCTAAGTCTGTGGATGATTCTGGGGAAAATGAGAAAGAGAGTTATAAAAAGTGTATTAAGGCTGATGAGATGGCGTGGTGTTACATTTTGGCTTATATGTCAAATGTATTGCAACATCAGTATCAAGCCATGCCCACTTCTTATGACATGATGCTCAATCTCAAGGAGCTTTTTGGACACCAGAATCGGGCTGCTAGGCAAGAAGCCATGAGGAACTTGATGATGACCACCATGATCGAGGGAACACCCGTGAGGGATCATGTTCTCAAGATGATGACTCATTTGAATGAGCTGGAAGTCCTTAGAGCTGAGATCAATGGGGAAACCTAAGTCAATATCATTCTCCAATCTCTACCTAGGAGTTTTGAGCAGTTTCACCTGAATTACAACATGAATAAGATGTTGTATTCGTTCACGGAGCTTCTGATAGAACTCCAGGCAGCAGAGGGGCTCTTTCGTTAGAGTGCTCTGGCTCAGGCCATGGTTGCTCAGAAGGTTTCAACTTCTAAGCTGAAAGGCAAGAAGAAGAAGAAGAAACAAGGTGGAGCAAAGGTGGCGGGAGGATCTCAGGGAGGAGTGAAGAAGATGAAAGACAAGTGCTTCACTTGTAAGTAGACTGGACATTGGAAGAAGGATTGCCCCAACCGAAAGCAGAACAAAGGTATAGCTTTTGATCTAGTCATTGAAACATGTTTAACGGTGTTATCTACATGCACCTGGTGTGTAGATACGGGAGCTACTGATCATGTCTTCAATATTTTACAGGGGTTCCAAGAAACCAGACGACTAGCTGAGGGGGAGATTACCGTTTACTTGGGCGATGCTACGAAGGTGGCGGCTGTTGCAGTGGTAGATGTTTATTTATCTTTTGATAGGAATAAAACTTTGGTTCTGAGAAATTGCCTTTATGCACCTTTATTTAGAAAGAATTTAATTTCAGTTTCTAAATTATTTTTGGATGGATATTCTATTTCTTTTAATGATAGAGTTGTTATAAAAAGGAATAGGGAGATTATCTGTTCTAGTGCATTGGTAGGCAATTTATATACCCTTGAACCAAAAGCTCCCACGATGCAAATAGAAGTAAATAACTCATCTTCTAAATCTAATAAGAGAAAAGAACCTTCGAAAATGAACCAAACATATCTTTGGCATCTAAGGTTAGGTCATATTAACCTAAGTAGAATTCAAAAGTTGATAGCTGATGGACCTCTGGGTTCATTAGTGGTGGAAGATTTTCCAACCTGCAAATCTTGCTTGGAAGGTAAAATGACCAAGAGTCTTTTTAAGGCCAAGGGGTATAGAGCCAAAAATGTGTTAGAATTGGTTCATTCTTATTTGTGTGGTCCTATGTCTATCCAGGCTAGAGGTGGTTTTGAATATTTCGTCTCTTTTATAGACGATTATTCAAGATATGGATACATTTACTTGATGCGCCGCAAATCTGAATGCTTTGATAGGTTCAAAGAATTCAAGGCTGATGTGGAGAAATGTCAAGGTAAAAGTATTAAGACACTACGATCTGATCGTGGTGGTGAGTACCTCTTGGGAGAGTTTAGGAATTACTTATCAGAGGATGGGATTCAATCCCAATTGTCTGCACCTGGCACACCCCAGCAGAATGGTGTAGTGGAGCGAAGGAATAGGAATCTTATGGAGATGGTTAGATCGATGATGAGTTATTATGAGTTGTCAGATTCGTTCTGGGGGTATGCTCTGGATACGAGAGTGTATATTCTGAACTTGGTATCATCTAAGTCAGTGCCTTCTACTCCCACAGAATTGTGGACTGGGCGAAAGCCTAGTTTGAGACATATTCAGATTTGGGGGAGTCCAGCACATGTGCTGAAGGCAGATGATGGTAAGTTGGAACCTCGTACAGAAGTGCGCATGTTCGTAGGCTATCCTACAGGAATGAAAGGTGGTTTGTTCTACAGTCCTTGAGATCAGAGGGTGATCGTTAGCACGAACACCAGATTTTTAGAGGAAGACTATGTGATGAACTACAAGCCCATGAGTAAGATTGTTCTAGAGGAATTAAGAGGGGAAGTCACTACATCAGTACCACCAGTACAAGAGGGTATACCACAAGTGACTGTACCGCGTGTCACCGAGGATACACAGGTGATACCTCATCGTAGTGGGAGGGTTGTTAGATAGGCTGATAGATTTATGTTCTTGGGAGAATCTTCTGATTTGGTCCATGGCGAACATGAACCTGATCCCTGGACATATGACGAGGAAATTCAAGATAAAGATGCGATATCTTGGCAAAGTGCGATGAATTCTGAGATAGAATCTATGGATTCAAATCAGGTTTGGGAGCTAGTAGAACCACCCAATGGTGTAAAAACCATTGGATGCAAGTGGATCTACAAAAGAAAGAGAGGAATAGACAGGAAGGTTGAGACCTTCAAAGCAAGGCTTGTTGCGAAAGGGTATACTCAAAAAGAGGGTATCGATTATGAGGAGACCTTTTCGCTGGTGGCCATGCTTAAGTCTATCCGGATTCTCTTATGTATTGCTACTCATATGGATTATGAGGTGTGGCAGATGGATGTCAAGACAGCTTTCCTTAATGGAAGTCTTGAGGAAAACATCTATATGAAACAACCAGAGGGATTCATTGCAAAGGGCAAAGAGCATCTTGTGTGCAAGCTTAATCGATCCATTTATGGATTGAAGCAAGCTTCGAGATCTTGGAACATTCGCTTTGATGAGGTAATCCAATCTTATGGATTTATTCAAAGTCCAGATGAGTCTTGTGAATACAAGAGATGTGATGGAAATATAGTGGTATTTCTTGTACTATACGTAGATGACATTTTGTTAATTGGCAACAATGTCAAGGTGTTATCAGACGTAAGGGTATGGTTGTCCAAACAGTTTGATATAAAGGACTTGGGAGAAGTGGGACACATCCTTGGGATTAAGGTTATAAGGGATCGTAGGAAAAGGATGTTGTGCTTGTCTCAAGCTTCATAGATAGACACTATTTTAGCTCGTTTTAGCATGCAGAACTCCAAGAATGGTTTTCTACCTTTTAGGCATGGAGTACCTTTATCTAAAGAGATGTGTCCTAGAACATCAAAGGAGATAGAGTAGATGAAGGCGATTCCTTATGCTTCGGCAGTAGGAATCCTCATGTATGCTATGCTATGTACGAGATCGGATATCTGCTTTGCCGTGGGCATGGTTAGCAGATATCAGAGTAATCCAAGACAGAAACATTGGATTGCGGTAAGGCATATATTGAAGTACCTGAGAAGGACTAGGGATTATATGCTGGTATACCAAGCAGATCAATTACTCCCTGTGGATTACACAGATTTTAACTTCTAATCAGATAGGGATAACAGTAAGTCTACCTCAGGTTTGGTGTTTACTTTGGGAGGTGGAGCCATTGTATGGAAGAGTGTCAAGCAGAAGTGTGTGGCGGACTCTACCATGGAAGCTGAGTATGTGGCAGCCTCTAAGGCGGCCCAAGAAGCTGTATGGCTCAAAAACTTCTTGATGGACTTGGATGTGATTTCCTGGTTTGCCCAGAACTATCATAATTTATTATGATAACAGTGGTGCAGTTGCAAACTCGAAGGAACCACGAGCCCATAAGGCAAGTAAACACATAGAGCGCAAGTACCACCTGATACGAGAAATCGTAAAGTGAGGAGAAGTTGCTGTAGCCAAGATTGCATCAAAGGATAACCTGACAGATCCTTTTACTAAGGCCCTTCCAGTGAGAGCTTTTGATAGGTATGTGGAGGGAATGAGAATCAGATGTATGACAGTATGAGGACAATATAGTCTTTTAGTATAAGTGGGAGATTGTTTGGATGTATACTGAAAAGTCTATCTTTTGTATGAACATCTTTATTTTTGAAATAAGAATCACATAATCATTGTTTGCATATTTATGGTTATGCATATTGTCTGATACATTATATTGTAGATAACATGGTGTGTAGTGTGACATGGGAGATCATGTTATCAGTTCCTTGTAGAGTATAAGTAGAGGCTCACAACCGAGATGGTTTTAGACAAACCATTGGTATGGTTATAGTGCAATTTGGTATTGTTTTGTCTTGATCATAGAATTACACTAGTACACTTTGTGTGTATTGAGCAGGACCGACTTAGAGGTGATTCAATTTATTGCTGACTACATAATTGAATTGGACCTCGGATATTATGGTGTACATGCTCTTAATCCCAATATAATAACGGGCACATGTACTTAGTATTTATTTCTTTGATTTACCAATGGGCGAGATTTATAGATTAAATCGATAGGCTTGGTAAGTTGGGAAATGATATTATTTACATGGTGTGCCATTGATTATAGGAGGATACCGTGTCCTATATATTAGGATGATGATGTCCCCTTGAGGAGCTCATAAGGATCATCATGTAAATCCTACAGGTGGACTTGGTCTGACATCATGATGAGGTTGAGTGGTACTACTCATGGAGTTAGATGTTGATTAATTAATTGTCAGTAAATTAATTAATTAACGGACATTCGAGATCTTAAACACGGGGAGATATTTGTACAATTAATATATGGAGCCCATATTTATTTATGGGGGTTGGTGAGGTAGATCAATGATAATCCTCTAGTGTAATGGATTATAATTAATGGATCGGACTTTATGTGGGCTAGATCCATTGGGTGGCCAAGATCCAACTTCTCCTCATGGTCCCTATTGTAGCCTATTAAAACCCTCATGAAGCCTAGATTCGACGGTGGAAAATGAAAGCCTAGATCCGACAGTGGAAAATGAAACCCTAGATCCAACGGTGGAGATTGAAAGGAGGCTTAAGCCTAATTCTATAAAAGGAGGGCTTGGGCGACAAAAAGAACAAGGTTCATTGGTCTTGGGCAGCAATAGAAGCAAGGAAAGGATTAGGGTTAGGGTTTCCTTCTCTTGCCATCTTCTTCCTATTGTTGGTGCCCATCACCACTTCCTCTTAGGCGGCGCCTATCTTCTTCCAAGATTGGCCGGTGCCCACCTCTTTTCTTCCTCAAGCTTTGGCCGGCAGCAACAAGAGCTCCTCTTGTTGGCCGGTGCCCATCTTCCATCTCCCTCTCCTTGGTGGTCGGTGGCAACAACAAAGAGGAGGAAGAGGTTTGATCTTTCTCCAAAAGGATTGGGTCCGGAACTAGATAGGAGAAGAAGGGAGCTTACATCTTCCCTTTGTTAGGAGCGAGCAAGGAAGGGAAGATCGAGATCTAGGAGGCTTTATCTCTTGGAGGATCGTTGCCCACACAACATCCAAGAGGAGGATAGGACATACAATAGAAGACAAAGAGGTAAACAAGAGGTATAATTATTGTTTTGGTTTCCTTTTGTTTCTTTATATTATGTATGTAATTGCATGTGGCTAATTTACTTGGACCCCAAAGATAAACACAAAAATCGGTGATCTGTACATCATCTATTTCGTGGCTAATCGAGGAAGAGAGTTAGGTTGCTTGAACAACTAGTTTGTTCAAAAGACCACTCTAATCGAATAGCACGATGATGGATCGGTTGCTTGGGTAATCCGTCATCGTCTTGGATTATTTTTTTAATCCGAGGACGTAAATGGGATCGTCATGCACAAGCGACCGAGTTGAGGTGGGAAGCGAAGCTTCGTCCCTTCAAGTGACGTAGAGAAATACTCTCTTTCAACATCACTAAACCATGATCAAGTGATATATCATTCCCCGAATGTTATTTTCTGCATTTACCATCAAATACTTGCTCGATCCCAATAATGGTATGCAAATAACTCTACTTTCTCTATATAACATGAGTTAAGTACTCAAAAGTACCTTCAAAGTTATACAACCCAGTACGCACAACTCAGGGATAAAAATCCCTATGAAACACCGTAATCTAGCCTTCCGCTATCTGCATCAACAATAGCCTACTTGTCTTGTCCATTACCTAATAGGTAATGATCTGACTAGCATAATTAGTAAAAATCTCTAAAATTGTAGTCTCTGATTTCCACAAGAAATGTGACGACTTGACCCCTTTTTTCTGACTCGGTATCAGTCGGCTCTCAAAGGTAAATCACCTTTTCGACATAGGTTCAAGACTCACAGACTCAACAAGTCATTCCCATGGTCAATTCATACCACGATTATGAATAATAACCAACACACTACAGGTTATTCCCTGTTATATACACTAAATGCATAGCCAACAAAAACGGGAGTAAAAACACTAAAGGTAACTCCGATTAGTCGCCTCGGTGGACGACCCCTACTACGAGTCTGCACAGGTGTCATAATTCTGACTGTATACACCTATTGATCAAGTTTAGATAAATATCTACTAAACTATAAGTTATCAGGAATTCTTACCTCATGTTGGTTGGAGCTCAAGCCACTGTCAATCTCATCTCAGAAAAACCAAAACCGAACAAATCGACTCCCGAGAATCCAAGACTCGACACAAAAACAACATTGTATGGCATCGCAGAACCTAGAGCTCTGATACCAATAAAGCTATCACGCCCCGAGAGTATGATGAGCCGAAAATCAAACAGACAACATCTCCCCTATATGTGGCAACATATCCTGTTAATACAAGGCTCTTTAATCCACAATAAACATAACATATAAATGTAAATACAACAAATACACAAAACACAGTGGAACTAATACATATACCATACAAACCACTCACCATGCATACTAGTATGACTTACAACAAACTAAGAAACACCGTAACAAAACCAGAAAAGAAAGGTACAACATCAGCAATGTCCAACACTACAAAACATCGCATAAAACCAAGTACATATCGAGAAGTACACGGAATACTCAAAAAGTCGGGACCCTCGGGGTTGAGATGAGATGATGTTAGACAGTGGTGCTCCAAGTCCATCACGAAGTCAGCTACCTATTACCTGGGCGACAGAAAAACCCAGGGTCCATGGTGGCGAGTAAAACTCAGTAGGTAATAAGAAAGAACATGTATATATATCAAATATCACATGTAATTCATTAATATAATTTACAAGTACGATAGGTATACATCAACATAGATATGAATACATGCATATACTACCTAAACAAAATGAACAACGTAAAGTGCAGACATACCTGGAAGTCTGCTATATTACATATATCCAACCAGAGCATATATCCACAATATATGTATATAACTGGAAATCTGGTCTAAGCCATACAACATCATAAAGACTGGTCAAAGCATGCAATAGTCTAACCAACAAGTATACAAGTATCCAACACAACCATATAACAGATGCGGGTAGCATGTATGAAAATGTTGTACAACCAAATGCAACAAGCATAGTACAATGAAATGCAACATCACCATAAGCATATATTTATAGACTGCATCTATATATATACTAATCACAACCATCCATATATATATATATATATATATATATATATATATATATATATATATACATGCATATATGTATATATATATATATATATATATATATATATATATATATATATATATACATGCATATATGTATATATATGGTAATATGCAAAGCGCCATAAGATACGACAATGCAGCATGCATGGTCATGCCTGCACACCCCTACTCGCTACCACGACCCCAGTGTGGCCTAGGTGGCACGATATGACAACTGTCCCAACTCAACACCAACCACTGCTCTAGAGTGGCCGAGTGGGCAGTATGATCGAGTAACATTTGAGCATAAAGAGTTCGCTACACAACGGGGGTCCTTGCTGCTGGCCACTCCGACTAACAGTACTCATGAGTGGTCGAGTGCCACGCACCCAGGACAACTGCACGCAACTCCAACTTCCACCGTCTATAGTGGTAGAGTGCAGCACAACAAATGCTCTGCCCTCACACCAGTTACTCCTCTATGAGTAACCTGGGAGGCAAGATGACTGACGACCCTCTCAACCACAAGGGAGACTATGTCGTCAGTATTCATGCAAATGATATGAATGCACAGTCACGCATATAGACATCCATCACAGGCTCTCTATTCTACAGAGAGTCAAACTAATCCGATCAACTCACTCTCTATCCTACAAAGAGTCATACTCAACTGATTGACGCACTCTCTATCCTGTAGAGAGTCGTACTCGACTGTTCGACGCACTCTCTATCATGTAGCGAGTCGTACTCAACTGATCGACAGACTCTCTATCCTGTAGAGAGTCATACTCAACTGATCATAACAAGCTAGGACCACCGGTCCGTAGCGACACACTAATCACAATTCACCTGACCATTACACAACACCTGATCGGTAGTAAACATGCAACATAAGGGTATTGGAATCAATCCTACGTTCATGACCTTACTTACCCACGGATGACCTTTTACTCAATTTACAAATCAGGTCATCATCCCTACTCCAACATCTACACCCTACTAAACATTTATAGATCTAATTACATCACATCTGTAACTCCTCAATCATGATAAAGGAAAATGTGATATCAACATTAAAGCATATATGGCCAACGACAAGTATCAAGCACAAAAATAAATAAGAGCAGGGTCAAGATAATATGAACATATAATATGATCATATATATGTCTAAATCTGTATGCAACGACAACTACTAGACCAGGGTAGAAAATTACCCACCTTGTAAGAAGCTCAGAATAATATCTTCACTGTCGCGGTCCTGTCTCGTATCCACATCCTGTACATATCAAATATTATGATTAAGTGCAAGCATACAACGAATGATCAAATCGAAGCCTACATCGACTTTGTATCCCGATCACTAGATTGATCTAGTTATCTAATTAACCCAATCAATCCTCCACATTAATCCTTATTAACCATTAGACCACTTAACAACCTATTTAGGGATATACACCCTAATTGAAACTCCCACTCCATCAGTCCCTTCTCACTCAGCCACAGCCGAGTAAACCTTGGAACCAACTATTCACAGCCATTACAACCCCTTCATAGCCAAGAGCAGCCTTATTCATAGTTGCACAGCCGGCAATTCCTTGCTCACAGTTGAACAGTCATTCATAGCTCACTCACACATCCACCAACAACTTACCACAATGAAACAACCTCACTCAATCACTCCCACAGCCACCAACAACCCATAAATAGCCAACACAACATATTATATTCACCGGAACAACCCATAACCGACCAAAACTCCAACTCACCCTGTGCACAGCCGGCGTAGCCCTGTTCACAACCATTAAAATAATACTACATCTCTATTCGTAGCCCAGAACAGAGCTACTACTTCACAACCAGCCAAACTCCCTTTCACAGCCCCCACAACCAATTCAAATCAACTGAAACAATAATAGAAAACTGAACAACACCTAAATCAACGTTGTAAATGCAGCTCACCTTCTCGTCTCACTCACTAATCGGCCACCACACCAACAGAGCACCAGATCGAAGATCTTAGCTCCTAGCCCTGCTAAAAAATAGAATCCGCACACCTAATCTCACTAGGAGCAACATACATCAAATTTTAGATGAAAAGTAAAGGAATAAATCACTGCTTACCAACACTAGAAAATCCCTCGACAGCAACCTTCCCTTATCCCTTGTTTACCAGAGCAACTGCCCTAACGATCATTGTACAAATAAAATCCACACTCAACCACAAGGAGAATCACAGTAGGGATTTCGATCCTGTCCAAAATCGAAGAAGAGCAGCACCTACTCACCTGACTCTGGCGACAATCCTTGAACTCACGGGACGGAAGGTCTGAATCGACGTCGGCACTGTCTATCGGGCAGCGGAGGTCCAACCCTAGTAATCAAGACCGAAGAGATCGGCAACTGTCGACCTACAGTATGTGCTCGCAGTGGAGATCCACGGTGATGGCTAAGGGTGGTGGTTGCTGGCCGCATGCGCAGGGGTGGCGACCACTGATCTTATGCCCGTGATGAGCAGGGGCGGCTGGCATGCGTGCTGCTATGCTCGGGGGCCGTGAGCGATCGGGGATGGGCACGAGGTGAGGAGGGTGGCGTATAGCTTGGGCGGTGAGCACGAGAAGAAAAGAAGCGCTCGAGACATTGAAGGAGAGCGGCGGGGATAAAAGCTAGACGGCGAGGAATCGATCACACGAAGAAAACTATGTGCGGTGAGGGAATGGAAGTGGCTAGCCGTTTAAGGGAAGGATGTAGATCGGGTTGGAGAAAGTGGGTTGGGTCCACGTGATTAAAATTAAATCCATGTTTATTTAATTCCATAAACATTAAGCCCTAAGTTAGATTTAATTAAATCCCTAACTATCCCTCAAAAATTTTTAATTAACCCACTAATAATATTACCCCTCTAGCCATCTATTTACGGTATTTTATACCCATGCTTGGACTTTGCAAGCCAACCTATGTTGGACTTTTCAATTGTCAAGACTCAAGCTTGAACTTTCCATGCTAAGTACCCAAGACTTGGACTTTTCATTTCCAAGAGTCCCACTTGGACTTCTCCATCATATGATCAATCCCATGTCAACCATATAGTCAACCCATTGTCAAATAATGGTCAACTCATTATCAAACATCAAAACACTAACATCAACCACTACTCCGGTCAAACTTGAGTCTGGTCAATCGTGACTTGGGCCGATTGCACCAACAAATGTGATGTAAAAATTGTAACTTCCTCCACAATATATGCATTAACAATAGAAGGCTCAACATGAGCCTTATTTTTTTTATCTTTTTTTTAAGTGATAGAGGAATCCAATAGTAATAAAACAAAATATATTAGAAATTAACTTATATTAAAATTAATCAAATGCACTAACAATGATAAAAAAAGAAAATGTTCACATTTCTAATGGATACATCCATCGAAATTGATAAGGACCTCCAAATTTGGCCTCATATGGCAAGTGAACTAAAAGATATTTCATGGAATCAAAAAATGTCGGTGGAAATATTCTTTTTAAGTTACACAAAATGATTGGAATGTCTCTCTCTAATGTCTCCAAGTGTGAATGCCTCAATACTGTCGAGCAAATATCATGAAGGAAAATGCTTAATTTCGTAATTGCACCGTATATAAAATTTGGTAACATTTCTTTAAAGGCAATAGGAATTAGTCTTTCCATGAATATATGACAGTCAAGACTTTTCAAACTAATCAATTTACATTCCTTCAAATCGATGTATCTGCAAAGATTAGAGGCATAACCATCAGGAAATCTCAATGATTTCAACTATTTACAAACAATTCGTCTCTCATCCTTATTCAATGTATAAACTACTTTTGGTTTTGGTATACTACTATTTTCATGAACATCAAGGGCGGATCATTTACAGATGAGACGTATATCTTTTATTGTATTCAGATTGTCTTTTATTTTACCAATAATATCCATCACAGTGTTTATCAGATTATCAAAAACATTATTCTCAATATGCATTACATCAGGATTGTGATGAATCAAATTACTCTTCCAATATGGTAAATCCCAAAATATACTCCGTTTAGTCCATTTATATGTACTTCCATAGTCATATGTTGTAATATTTGGTTCTTTAAAAACAGATGGAAAGTTAAGCACTCTATGCCATAAAAATTAACCAGTTAATCTCAATGGTGGAGGTGTTCTTTCAATTCTATTCTTAGTGAATTCTTCTTTATTTCTTCTGAATTTTTGATTTGGTGGTAAAAATTGTCTATGAAGATTAAAATAACTCGGTTTCTTTCCATGTTTCAATTTGAATGACTTTGATCTCTCCATACATATTGTGTAGAGGAACTGGAGGTGGAGAAATCTCGTACAATGTTTACAACAATAAACAAGAGAATACAAGCAAATACAAAGACAATAATGAAATACAAGTAAAGGAAGCTTTACAAAAGATTGCTTTGAATGCCTTGCATGTTGGTTGCTTGGATGAGCTTGAAGGCCGTTGAAATGCACCAACACTTCGCCTTCAAATCACCTTAAGAACCCAAAAAAAAAACCATGGCCAAAATCCTCCACGAATAGCTCCTTTTATGCTTGCATCAGGCTGATTCTGTGCCTGGTAGTCGACAGCCAAAAGACCCCAGTCGACTGCCTACAGTGTCGTTGTCTCATAATGGGCTTAATCCATGTTGACATTCAATCCAACGGATACATTGGCAATCGACTATCATTACTAGTAGTCGACTGCCAAGCTCGTAGTCGACTGCTCAATCATCTACTAAGCTTTCTGTGCTCATGTCCTCGACCAACAGTCGACTGCCCTCCATGGGAGTCAATTGCTCAAGGCCAGTCGACTACCCAAAGTTGCCAGTCGACTACCAAGGCCACGTGATCGCATGCGATTCATAGTCGACCCTCAACCATTCGACTGGTCATAATTCCAATCAACTGCTCATAGTCAACTCGGTTGCCAAGTGTTAAAACACTTGACCAGTTGATTGGTCCATAACTCCAATCGACTGGTTCATAACCCCAGTCGGCTGCTAAACCTTAACCATGAGATTTACCCCAAGTATGATCCCTTCATACTTGCTATACCACCCTTAGCTTAGACCTAAGCCTTTTATCTATCTTCATTAGCCTCATGCCTATCGGATCCCTCCAAGTCATCCATGACTTGTTCATCCATACGCTAGCCTTCAGGTGCTTCCATCGGTTATTGCCATGCTAACCGAGTCTACACCGCTAAGGTACATTTGGGCTTACATTGTCAAGACACACACTTGGACTTTACGTAGCCAAATATTGAACTTATGCTGCCAAGACTACCGCTTGGACTTTACGCTGCCAATATCACACCCTTGGACTTCCCTTGCCAACTACATGTTGGACTTTCCAAATGACAAAACCCATGCTTGGACTTTCTAATTGCCAAGACCCATGCTTGGACTTTCCAATGGCCAAGTACCCATGACTTGGACTTTACCAATGCCAAGACCCATATTTGGACTTTCCATGCCAGCTATTCATGACTTGGACTTTCCATGCCCAGTACACAAGACTTGGACTTTCCATGCCAAGTGTCCCACTTGGACTTCTCCATCATATGGTCAACCCCATGTCAACCATATAGTTAACTCATTGTTAATCAATGGTCAACCCATTGTCAAATATCAAAATACTACTCGAGTCAAACTCAAGTTCGGTCAATCATGATCTAGGATGATTGTACCAATAATCTCCCCCTTTTTGATGTTTGACAATACCTTTAAGTTAGGATAACAATAACCTAAACTTAAACACTTCCAATGCCAAAGCATAGTGAAGGTTTACCTAACTTAAACCTCACTTCTCCCCCTTTGGCATACATTAAAAAGTCTCTCTCCGAGGGTATCAATGTCTCATATATCAATGAGATCTTACAATCTCCCCCTTAGTCCAAAAACATCTAGGATGCCTTCACTCTTCCTAGTGATAAGTCCCATATCACTAAATGAGAGGCAATCCTCACTTCTTCAATTTTACCCCTTTGGTGAGCACAATGTGGGTTTCCAAAACCCTTCATGTCTCCCCCTGTGAAGAATACACATCCATCATCCCAAGATGGATAATCTCCCCTTTGACCATTGCACCAACAATGTCCTTAGAGAGTCCCTAAGCTTATAGGAACACTAAACCATCAAAATTAAGTGCAAAAATTCAAACTTGAACTTTCACACACCTTAAAATTTGATTCTCACCCTAAACAACTCTTCTAATCCATATCCAATGTATTTTCACCCTTCTAATACTTTTCAAAGCATATCCTAGGGTTAGTAAATGTTAAGGTAGCCTAAAGCGGCTGAAACATGGGCTAAACTACCTTGTTCACTCGAAATTAGCCTTGACAATCGACTCCTAACAACCAGCTTGATCGCTTCAACGCCAATCGATCGCTTATATGAAGGACATTTCTGCAAATGCAGAAATCAGATTCAAAAATGAAATTTGAAAAATCATAAATAATTATACATAATTAAAAAAATTATGAAAATTCATATGTATAATACTTATGTCAATCATTATGGGTGAAAAATATTTGAAAACTAAAGTACCCATAAAATAGTGAGATTGATACAAAGTTCAAAAACAAAGATAACTTCAATATTTTGAGCCTACTTTGTATCAACTTCATCAATGGTGACTTTTATCAAAAGATAGACTACACCAAGATTTTTCAAAATGATTTTAAAACCTTATATTAGACTATGATCTATGGGCTCAATGCACATGACTTGCACATTAGCTTTCCCCATGATCCATCATTAGATTGAAATGAGTTTGAGTTCATCTAGATGCAAAATCTATGCACCTTGAACCTAACTCACTTTCCTAACATCTCACATATTTCTAGGGTGTATCAATACACACACATGTCAATTTAATGTGAGATGTGGGTTTTTGTTCTTCATATACTAAGGTCTCATGTATTTTTCTAGGCAACTCTATTTGATTCCCTTATACATGGGACTTCAAATCATGCCATTGTCCTTAAATCAATTTTAATTAATCCTAAATTCATAGTTGATGATTATGGCATATAAGATAGCATAAATAAAGTATGTACCAATAATCATGTTGTCATGACATATAAATAAACCTAGATACACTCATGACATAAAAGATAAACCTAAATATTTTCATGATATTTTATATGATTAAAATGAAATATGATGTCATGACATGGCAAGGCAAACAAACTATGACAAGTAAAATGTAAAAGCACAAGAATACCTAAATTTTAATATTAATTTCCATTTGTTAGACTTAAACCCACATTTACCGACTAATAAATCTACCAAGTGTGCCAAAAATCCAAAATGTCACACAATGACTTTTAGACCTAATTGTGCCAATTTGGTCAATTTTTCAAACTTCTCAAATTTACTTGGCACATCCTAAAATCCTTTAGGATATAAATTCAACCCTCATTTCCAAAGCATCCAATAACCTTGGAAATAACCTAAAGTGCCAACTTTGCTATGGTTAGGTTAACTACCCATCCATTCAAGGTTGACACAACCTAACCCATCTAGTGTGAAAGGGATCACGCTCCTAGAAACCCAATACCTATTGGAGCTTCTTGGGTTTACAAGGTATTCACTAGGGATGACCTCTCTTGATACCTTCCTAATGACCCTTCTAGGCTTTGAAGCCTTGGTCATTTGGGTCTTACCTAGGTTAACTCTAAGGGTAACTCCCCTTGCAACCTTCTTAGTGGCTTTCCTAGGTTTCATAGGAACCTTGCCCACTAGGCACCTACCATGGTTAATGATAGGGATGATTTCCTTAGTAACCTTGGTTTTCCTAGACCAAGAAATGGTTCCATAGTCAAATGGAACACTATGGTAGGTCTCCTTGGGCTTAGGTTTATGACCCAAATCTTTCTTGCCCCTAGATGATTCTTGTCTATTAACCCCTAAGTTTTAACTCCTAGATTCTTTAATTGAATTTGTCATTCTTGCAAGGGTCTTTTTCAATTTCTCAAGCCTTGACCTCAAGGATTGATTTTCTAATTTTAATTTTCTCAATTTTGATTTTTCATTAATCCTTTGGGAAAGATTCTTCCTATGCATATGCCTACCCTTCTTAGGGTTAATGCCTAGGTGATCTTTTACCTTCCTAATACTTTCCCTAGGTAGATTTTTTTTAGGGGTATTGGTTCTAAATTTGTCCTTAACCCTAAAATTACAAGATTTAACAACTAAGAAATAAGATATATTTCTAGCATGCTCTTTATGATTATGCACAGTTTCAAGTGAATTGAAAGCATGCTTTTGATCCTCACATAAAGAATGAGCATTATTGAAATATATCTTAGGGTTTGCCTTAGCTCCCCCTATATGTGTAGCTCCTCCCTTGCCCTTGCTAGGTTGTCTTCCCTTAAGGCATTGGCTTCTATAGTGCCCCTTTTTATGGCATTTGAAGCAAATGATATGCTCCTTACTCTTTTGATTTTGGGCACCGACTTCCTTGACCTTTGACGTGACTTGTGCGGTCTTATTGACTCATTTCGGACACTTACTCTTATAGTGTTTGGCTCTCTACACTCAAATCATAAAATATTATTTTTATTTTTAATTAAAAATCTTGAGTTACCTAGGTTGGTGGTAGGAACCGGAGTTGGTTCCTCATCTCTCCCAGAGGTGGATGGTTCTTCTTACTCCGGCGTGAAAAGTCTTTCCTCCCCCTCAATCCTTGAAGTGGAGACTTCTTCCAATTCTTCATCCTCTACCGATCCGGATGTTAATTCCCTTTCAACCTCCGAATCCTCAAGCTCTTGGGATGATGATTCACATTCTTCTTGAGCTTGAGAGGATGAGCACTCTTCTTCCTTATCTTCTTGGACCGGTTGAGGCTTCTCATGGAATCTTGCCAACTTGCTCCATAGCTCCTTGGCATCCATGTAATCTCCCAGCTTGCACAAAATTTCATTAGGTATTAAATTTTTTAAAAATTTTGTTAACTTAACCTTGGTCTTAAATTTTTGGCATTGCTCTTAGGTCCACTTCTTCAAATTTTAAACATTTCCCTTCTTATCCCTAGGGGTTCAAAACCTTCCACCAAGATGAACCAATCTTCGATATTCATCATGAGGAAAGTTTCTATATTCTCCTTCCATTTAGCAAATCCCCCAATTCCATAAAATTCATACCGCGGTGGAGTGTTGATGTCACTACCTAGTTTAAAACTTGGATCCTCTATCTTCTTCACCTCTAGCAATGCTCCCTTAGCGGTTAGTCCATAGAAGAGCTTCTAGCTCTGATACCAAATGTAGATATCAGAGTGTTCTTTTTTTGAGAGCCACCGAGCTCTGATACCAATTGTAGAGGAATCGGACATCGCTAGAGGGAGAGGGGTGAATAGCGATTATGCGTCGCTCGGAATTCGATCGTGCTTATCTCTACAAAAACTTGTTAATGCGGAGCGGAATATATAATAATGAAAATACACAACAAGAATACACAAGCACAACAATAGACAAGGAGATATAACGTGGTTTGGAACCCAGGGTTTCCTACTCCACGGGTCGAGCTCAAATGAGCTCTAGTGATGCAAACCACTACTAATACACTCTTTCTCGGAACAATCCGGAGGTGGAGAAACCACGTACAATGTTTACAAAAATAAACAAGAGAATACAAGAAAATACAAATACAATAATAAAATACAAGTAAAGGAAGCTTTACAAAAGATCACTTTGAATGCTTTACTTGTTGGTTGCTTGGATGAGCTTGAAGGGCCCTGAAATGAACCAACACTTCACCTTCAAATCGCCTCAAGAATCCCTCAAAAAACCCTGGTCGAAATCCTCCATGAACTACTCCTTTTTGTTGGGATGTATATTGAAAAGTCTATCTTTTGTATGAACATCTTTATTTTGAAATAAGAATCACATGATCATTGTTTGTATATTTATATGGTTATGCATATTGTCTAATACATTACATTGTAGATAACATGGTGTGTGGTGTCACACGGGAGATCATGTTATCGACTCCTTGTAAAGTATAAGTAAAGGCTCACAACCGAGATGACTTTGGACAAACCATTGGAATGGTTGTAGTGTGATTTGGTATTGGTTTGTCTTGACCATAGAATCACACTAGTACACTTTGTGTGTATTGAGCAGGACCGACTTAGAGGTGATTCGATTTATTGCTGACTACATAATCGAATCGGACCTCAGATATTATATTGTACATACTCTTAATTCCGATATAATAACGAACACATATACTTAGTATTCATTTCTTTGATTTACCAATGGGCGATATTTATAGATTAAATCGATAGGCTCGGTAAGTTGGGAAATGATATTATTTATATGGTGTGCCGTTGATTATAGGAGGAAACCGTGTCCTATATATTAGGATGATGATGCCCTCTTGAGGAGCTCATAAGGTTCATCATGTAAACCCTGCAGCTGGACTTGGTCCAGCATAATGAAAAGGTTGAGTGGTACTACTCATGGAGTTAGATGTTGATTAATTAATAGTCAGTAAATTAATTAATCGACGGACATTCGAGATCTTAAACACAAGGAGAAAATGTACATATAATATATGAAGCCCATATTAACTTATGGGGGTTGGTGAGGTAGATCAATGATAATCCTTTAGTGGATTGGATTATCATTAATGGATCGGACTTTATGTGGACTTGATCCATTGGGTGGTCAAGATCCAACTCCTCCTCATGGTCCCTATTGTAGCCTATTAAAACCTCATGAAGCTTAGATCCAATGGATGAAAACAAAACTCTAGATCCAAAGGTAGAGATTAAATCTCTAGATCCGACGGTTGAGATTAAATCTCTAGATCCGACGGTTGAGATTAAATCCCTAGAACCAATGGTGGAGATTAAAACAAGGCTTATCCCTAACTCTATAAAAGGAGAGGATAGGGGTGGGCGACAACATGATGGAAGGGATTAGGGTTTGCTTCCCTTGGGCGGCAAGAAATCCTAATTAGGTTAGGATTGTGTTTGGGCGGCTAGGGTTTTGGGTGTTGGAGTAGGCGGCAACAAGAGGAGAAGTTGCTTTCATCTTCTTCCTAAGGTGTTGCTGGCAACCTATCCTTCTTCCCTTTGTTTTGGCCGGTGCTCAACCTATCCTTCTTCCCCTCTTCTTTGGCCGGTAATTAGGAGAGCTAGGGTTAGGGTTCTGGGCGGCTACAAGGAGAAGGGTTGGTTTCTTTTCTCTTCTCCAAGTGTTGGTCGGCGCCCATGCTCTCATTGATTCTCCTTTGGCCGGTTCCCATACTCCATGTTCTCTTCCTTGGCCGGCGGCAACATCGAGTCTATTGACTTGGTGGCCGGTTCTAGAAAGGAAGAAGAGTTTTGTTTTATGATCTTCTTTTGTTCAGAGTGAACAAGGAAAGGAAGATTGGTGATCTTGGAGGCTTCGACTTTTGGAAGATCGTCGCCCACACGACGTCCAAAAGGAGGAAGGACATACAATAGAAGATCAAGAGGTATAACAAGAGGTATAATCTTGTTTATTTTGATTAGTGTTCTTTTGTATTATGTCTATAATTATTTTTCAATTATATGCATGTTGTATGTGGTTCTTTACTTTATGTATGTGGCTAATATAACTTGGACCCCGAACATAAACACAAAAGCCGGCAATCCGTACATCGTCTATTCCGCGGCTATTTGTAGAATAGAGGTTGATCGCTTGAACAACAAGTTTGTTCAAGTGACTACTCTAATCGAATAGCACGACGATGATAAGGTTTCTTGGGCAATCCCTCTTGTCCAGGATAAATTTTTTTATCCGGGGACGTAGAAGGGATCGCCATGAACAAGCGACCGAGTTGAAGTGGGAAGCGAAGTTTTCTACCTTCAAGTGGTATCAGAGCTTCCGGGCAAAACCTTCACTTTTATGCCTGTAGAGGGTTGATTTTGCACCTAGCAGTCGACTACCAAAAGGACTCAGTCAACTGCCTATAATGTCGTTGTCTCACAACGAGCTTAATCCATGTTGGCATTCAAGGCAATGGATACACTGACAATCGACTGCCATTACCATCAGTCGATTATCAAGCCCGTAGCCGATTGCTCAGTCATCTACTAAGCTTTCGGTGCCCATGTCCTCGATCAGAAGTCGACTGCCCTCCATGGCAGTCAATTGCTCAAGGCCAGTCGAATGCCCTCCTGGTAGTCAACTGCCCAAAGCTGATAGTTGACTGCCAAGGCCACGCGGCAGCAATCGATCGCCAGTCGACTATCGACCAGTCAATTAGTCATAATCCCAATCGATTTCTCATAGTCGACTCCGCTGCCAAATGTCAAAACACTTGACCAGTCGACTGCTAAATCACAACCATAAGGTTTACTCCAAGTATGATCCTCTCATACTTGCTATACCACCCTTAACCTAGACCTAAATCTTTTAGCCACTTCCATCAATCTCACGTCTATCAGATCCTTCCAAGTCATCCATGACTTGTTCATCCATACGCTAGCCTTCAGGTGCTTCCATCAGCTATTGTCATGCTAACTGGGTCTACACTGCTAAGGTACATTTGAGCTTTCACTGCTAAGACACACACTTGAACTTTACACCGCCAAACATTGGACTTATGTTTCCAAGACTACCGCTTGGACTTTACGTCGTCAAAATCACACCCTTGGACTTCCCTTGCCAACTCCATGTTGGACTTTCCAAATGTCAAGACCCATGCTTGAACTTTCCAATTGCCAAGACCCATGCTTGGAATTTGCCATTGCCAAGACCCATGCTTAAACTTTTTAATTGCCAAGTACACATGGCTTGGACTTTACCAATGCTATGACCTATGCTTGTACTTTTTAATTACCAAGTACACATGACTTAGACTTTACCAATGCCAAGACCCATGCTTGGACTTTCCATGTCAAGTACTCAAGACTTGGACTTTCCATGCCAAGTACACAAGATTTGGACTTTCCATGCCAAGTGTCCCAATTGGACTTCTCCATCATATGGTCAACCCCATGTCAACCATATAGTGAATCCATTGTCAATCAATGGTCAATCCATTATCAAAGATCAAAATACTACTCGAGTCAAACTCGAGTCCGGTCAATCGTGACCTAGGCCTATTGCACTAGCATATTGGACATTCTAAAATCCCAACGGTACTCCATCCCGATAACATACCATAAGCAGGAAAATCATTTACAGTTCAATGAAGCACAACTCTCATTGTGAATATCTAATTAGTATGGACATCATATGTAGAAACACCCTCATTCCATAGTTGTTTCAGCTCTGCAATCAGTGGTTGTATGTAAACATCTATTAACTTCTTGGGATTATGAGGGTCAAGAACAATCAATGTTAAAAACATATACGGTGTTTTTATACACATACCGGGTGGAAGATTATACGAGGTTAAGATAATTGGCCAACAAGAATAAGTTCTTCCTGATTTGTAAATAGGGTGAATCCATCAGCACATAGATCCAACCTAATGTTTCGAGTCTCATTTGCAAACTTAAGATATATTCTATCAAAATTTTTCCACGCCTCAGCATTTGATGGATGACACATTAGCCCTTCCTCTATTTCATGATTTACATGCCAAGTCATGTGTTTAGCAATGACCTTTCACTACAACAAAAATGAGTATTGATAGCATGCAATTAGTCTATCTGTAGTGCACATCGCACGCTGCACAACTCCAAGCTGTTAAAAGTTATAAGACATTGACAGTGTGCAACTGTGCACTGTGGTTAAATACATTCACAGTGTGCAATTGCACACTGCGGTTAAATGTACGACAGTGAGCAACTACGTGTTGCGGTTAAACACATCGATAGCATGCAGTTGCACATTGCGGTTAATTGTATTAACAACGTGCAGTCACGCATTGTGATTAAATGCATTCGTAGCGTGCAGCCACGCACTGCGATTAAATGCATTTGTAACTTTGGTTAAATACAATCGAAGCATGCAATCGCGTGTTGCAGTTAAGTGCATTCGCTGCGCGCTACTATGCGCTACATTACACACAATTATAATACTAAATAAAAATAATTATACAATCAAAACTCAAATAATTATAATACAACACAATTATAATACTACATACAAATACTACACAATTTTAATATCATATACATATGATTATAAAATCAAAACTAAAACAATTATAATACCATAGATATTCATCAACACCACACTTAAAAAAAACAATAATTCACTTAATCAGATAAAGCAATCCAAACTAGTAACATAAGTCCACTTACATGATTTCTTTTCAATAAAAAGTATATGATAAAATCAATAGAATCTATATCAGTTACACAAAATTATAAACTTAGATAACCAAGCGACTGTGCTCCCTATTGCATCCTCAAGACAAACCATTTCATCATTTGGTCTAATTAGATCCACCTTCTCCACGAAAACTCTATCAATCCATACTTTCTAACAAGATTCACCAAGAGGAACATGATGCACTTTTGCTTTTGGATCTATGGATGCAATTCGACCTTCTGCAACAACACCATCAACAGATTAATGAAACATCTTACATTTAGTATTATCACTGATATCTACTCAAGTCACATTCTTCAGTTTTGCCTGTATAATAATAAAAAATTATTAATATTACCAAGTATATTTTTATAACAAAACATGATATTAGTAATAAAAGAAAGTAAAACATAGACAAAAAACTCATTTACTAAATGCACTAAATTTACTAAACATAAATAGTAAAATATTAACATAATAAATGGTATAATCAGAAGACAAAAAACCAAATAACTTAAACATCACACAAACACCACATGCAGTAAATGCACTTCATGTTTGATTACTAGCAGTAGCATCTTCATGATCAAAAACATTAGTTTCCGAAGAGCCATCCCAGAGAATCTAACACTCCTACGTTCCACTTAGAGCCATGTCTAACAACATTCTTCAATTCCTTAACAACACTTTTCTTTACTATAAAAAGAAAAGCATATGCTAAATGCTTCATTTTGAGCGACGAGAATAATTTTTTACTATGCCATAACTTAGGTATTGTTGAAGCTAGTAGGGCAGCAAAGCTCCCCACCCATTTTAGAAGCTGCTGGAGCTGGCAAAATGTATTGATTGCTACAAGTAATCTAGTCTTTGGCATTAAGGACAAAGTATCAAATGTTTGCACAACATATGTTTCTGTTATAAAATCCAACTAAATAGAATGTTGCTTGCTGCTTACTACTACCCATTAGGAGTAGCTACTAGCAGAATCATTATTATATAACATAAGCACATTAATAGTAGATTGTCATTGTATATGTTTTAAAATATGCATCAGATTATCATTCAACGATGAACCCAACAACTTGGTCTAATATTGAGCATCTTCACTACCCTACCATGTGCCTCTTAATGTATTGGATTCTCCAATTTTTTGGAACTTCTTTGGTGAATATTTGGAACAACAGGACAAATCATTAAAAGAAATCACATTTAGTGTATATAAAGTGAATGTAACATGTTTTGCTTGTGGAACCGAAACATGTAGTCTGAGATCATTCAGTGTTCACAAGAATATAAAGCATTAGAAATAAAAATTCTATCCTATAAGAGAAACCACAACATTCATCATGTCAATATAGTTACCTCAGCTGCAATAAAATTCACCATGCCTTTGAACATTTACTCTCAAAGTTTTTTACTAACATTTACTATTGAGTAACTTAGTCCAAAACATTTATTGGAACTTGGATCCCCAAAAGTATGAGAGAAATGAAAAACTAAAGAAAATCTTGGAAGACAGAGGATAGTGCTACGTGGTTTGCATAAAACTAGCATGAGAATCTAAGTCACCCTATTAGAATCCATTATCTTTCAATCCCAAAGTTGTCACTTCTATACCAGGGGAAAAAGTAGTAACAATTTTTAAGTAACGAGAGAGCAAGAAGTGTAGCATAAGAAAAATTGTGTAAAGGAGTCAAAGCAAGTTACTTAGTAGCATCAACAAGAATCACTACTTCAGCAAAAAAAATGCACAAGCTAATCAGACTCAACATCAACAACAAGCATCACAACTTTAACAAAAAAAAAAGGATAGGCTAATCAGACTTAGCTTCAACAACAAGCATCCAATCTTCAACAACAAAATGAACAGGCTAACAATTGCTAATGATATTAATTAACTCTCCAATTACTTAACTATATTTATGCATATTTAGTAGATAACAATTGTTGTTTTTTTTGGATGTTTTTCTATTAATGTTATATCTGCATTTAATTTTAACAAACCTTGTGTTAGTAGCATAGGAAAAATCAATTTGCATTCAAGCTTTTATGGTTTGGAACCACCTTATGAATTTTAGCATGTGCAATACATGTGTAATATCAGAATGCAAGTTTGTTTTTTTAACTATTAGATAAACTATTTTGATTGCTTAAGCATGAGTACCAATATATCCATTTTTCATTTAATCTCATAAAATTATCAACATTCACATCAACACAATACTTTCTCTTTGAGGTAGAGTTTGTGTAATGTTCCACCTTATTTTTCATAATACAGTAAGGGAAAGGTAGAACTTTTGCCTTATCTATTATCAATATAATAGATAGTATAACCATTTTATTTTTACTGCAAACATCTTTCTAGTTATCAAATTAAACCACATTTCAAAATAGGCCTAAATTGTCAATGATGGGTTAGCAGAGAAAACACTAGAATTTCAACATGAGAAGTGTAACCATTTGCCCCATCCACAACTACTCTACAAAAAAGTCAAATTCTTTAAATACTAACTTACAAGAGGGTGAGTGATAGCCGACGAGGGAGATCGACAGTAGGAACTCATCAGGATCGAAAAAGATTTGTATATGGAGAAGGCATATGATGGAAAATGGACAATGGGCGACGGATGGAGCCTGACGAAAAAAGGGTGTGCAATGACTGTGAGATGTCGGCAAGAGGGCGAGAGATGGCTGACGAGGGATGTCGATAATAGAAACTCATCAAATCGGGAAAGATTTACATACAGAAAAGGTAGATGTGAAGGTAGGAAATATCGCTTTCCACTTCAACTTGGTCGCTTGTTCATGGCAATCCCTTCTACGTCCCCGGATAAAAAAAATTTATCCTTGACAAGAGGGATTACCCAAGCAACCATGTCATCGTCGTGCTATTCGATTAGAGTAGTCACTTGAACAAACTTGTTGTTCAAGTAACCAACCTCTATTCTACGAATAGCCGCGGAATAGACGATGTACGGATCGTCGGCTTTTGTATTTATGTTCGGGGTCCAAGTTATATTATCCACAAAATAGAATATATCATGCATATATAATTGAAAAAAAATTACAATCATGTTACATATGAAGATAGATAAGTGATATACCTCTCGATCTTTTATTGTATGACCTTCCTCCTTTTGGACGTCGTGTGGGCAACGATCTACCAAAAGTTGAAGCTCCTAGATCACCAATCTTCCTTCCTTGCTCGCTCTGAACAAGAGGAAGTATAGAAACAAGACCCTTCTCTTTCCTTTAGACAACCAACAAGCACCAAGCAAGATGCTTTCCGCCGCCCAACAAGGAAAAGGGATGAGAAGGATGGATGCCGGCCAAGAGCTCCAAGGGAGGACCCTAAGCCTTGTTTCCACAGGCCAAGGAGAGGAGAAGAGCTAGCTTTGGATGCCGGCCAAGGGAGGGAAGGCTGGTATGGGCGCCGGCCACCAAGGGAGAAGAAGAAGACAAGGAAAGGATTTCCTTATTTGGTGCCGCCAACCCCAAACCCTAATCTCCAAGCTTGCCGCCCACCTTAGCCCTAATCCTATCTCTAATGGGATTCCTCCTTGCCGCCCACCCCCTCTTCTCCTTTTATAGAGTTAGGGATAAGCCTTGTTTTAATCTCCACCATTGGTTCTAGGGATTTAATCTCAATCGTCAGATCTAGAGATTTAATCTCAACCGTCGGATCTAGAGATTTAATCTCTACCTTTGGATCTAGAGTTTTGTTTTCATCCATTGGATCTAGGCTTCATGAGGTATTAATAGGCTACAATAGGGACCATGAGGAAGAGTTGGATCTTGGCCACCCAATGGATCAAGCCCACATAAAGTCCGATCCATTAATGATAATCCATTCCACCAGAGGATCATCATTGATCTACCTCACCAACCCCCATAAATTAATATGGGCTCCATATATTATTTGTACATTTTCTCCCCGTGTTTAAGATGTCGAATGTCCGCCAATTAATTAATTTACTGACAATTAATTAATCAACATCTAACTCCATGAGTAGTACCACTCAACCTTTTCATCATGCCGGACCAAGTCCACCTACAGGGTTTACATGATGAACCTTATGAGCTCCTCAAGGGGACATCATCATCCTAATATATAGGACACGGTTTCCTCCTATAATCAATGACACACCATATAAATAATATCATTTCCCAACTTACCGAGCCTATCGATTTAATCTATAAATCTCGCCCATTGGTAAATCAAAGAAATGAATACTAAGTATATGTGCCCGTTATTATATCGGGATTAAGAGTATGTACAATATAATATCTAAGGTCCGATTCGATTATGTAGTCAGCAATAAATCGAATCACCTCTAAGTCGGTCCTGCTCAATACACACAAAGTGTACTAGTGTGATTCTATGGTCAAGACAAACCAATAACAAATTGTTGGAGATCGAAACGGCTGGCAAGAGGGGGGTGAATAGCCCTCGTTCGTTGGATGTTGTAATTCGTTCGTTCTCGTGTGCTTGTCTACAAGTGTTGTTAATATACGCAGCGGAATAACAATAGAAATAATAACAACACAAGCACAATCAATACACAAGTATATATGTGGTTCGGAACCGAATGGTTTCTACTCCACGGGGTGAGCTCAACGAGCTCGTGTTATGCGCACGACACTAACAACACTCCTTATCGACTACACGTCGGAGGTGGAGAAACCTCTCACAAGCAATTACAACAGTAATATACAAATACAAACAAGAATACAAATACAATACAAAAGAAACACTTTTCACCGATTGCTTTTGATCACTTGTTTGTTGCTTGCTTTGATTGGCTCTTGAAGGACTGGAATGCAACAGCAATTCCCCTCCAATAGCTCGACAAAAACCATGGCAAAATCCTCCAACTCGAGCTCCTTTTATAACCTGCATCAAATTTTTCTTGCCCATCGATCATTGATCGTGACCATTAGTCGGCCGGTCACAATGGCGGATCCACGTTAGTTAAGTTCCAATGAATCACACATCGGTCGTGATGGCACCCATCGATCGGTGATCATCTATCGATCGAGTCTTTGGCGAGCTCGACTCCATTACGTGCCGTGCGGTGTCATCGATCATTGCCATCCCTCGGCGATCGATTGATTCTCAACGATCGACTACCCTCCCTCGGCGGTCGGTGATCGGCCGAACTTGGTTGGTCGAACAGCGAGTGAACCCATACGACCTAGAAGCGGTTGCCACCTATGCCGGTCGGGATGTCGGCTAAAACCTCAAACACAAAGTTGTTTGAGCGTCCGACACTCAGTCTTAGCCACTTGGCCAAGTCCACCTTATTCCTCATGGAGTTCCCCACCGAAGCTCTCTTCCCTCGGCCTACGTCCCTCGGATGCGCCAAGCGCCGCGACATACCGCGTCGCCATGCCCGGCGTCTCACCCTTTGGGCTCACTCCATTCGCTCCCCGTCTGGCGGTCCCTCAGATGCACCAAACACACGTCTTCGCAATGCCATCCTTCACCGACTCAAGGACCCGAGCCTAGTGAACTTGCCAAGTTATCAAGACTTCCCAAATGCACCAAGCGCACGGCTTCGCAATGCTTTGGATTTCCCATGCCAAGCACCAAGCGCACGGCTTCGCAATGCTTTGGACTTTCCCATGCCAAGGCTTTGTTGGTGCAATCGGCCCAGGTTGACTCGAGTTTGACTCGAACAGTACCTTGATAGTATTTTGATGATAGACAAAACTCATGACATGGGATTGTCATGGGAAAGTCCAACATGGGGTTGGCATGGAAAATCCAAGCATGGAGCTTGGTGTGGAAGTCCAAGGGGGAAGCCTTGGCATGGGAAAGTCTTGAGAACTTGGCAAGTTCACTAGGCTCGGGTCCTTGAGTCGGTGAAGGATGACATTGCGAAGCCATGCGCCCAGTGCATCAGAAGACCGACGGGAGCAAATGGAGTGAGCCCAAAGGGAAGCATACTTCTAGGGCATGAGATGCGAAGGATGGCGTTGCGGCCGTGCGTGGTGCATCCGAGGGACGAGGTGAGGAAGAGCTTCGATGAGAACTCCATGAGGATAAGGTGGACTTGGCCAAGTGGCAAAGCAGTGTCGGGACGCTCAAACAACTTTGTATTTGAGGTTTTAGCCAACATCGATCGACGACTATAAATGCCGATCGGCTCTAGGTCATATGGGTTCGACCGGTGTTGGCAACCAAGTCTTGTTGATCACCGATTCTGCGAGGGAGGCGATCTATTGGGAGAATCGGTCAACCGCTGGGGATGGCGATCGATGACACTGCGCACGGCAGAATCGGAGTCGAGCTCGCCAAAGACTCGAATGGATGATCACCGATCGATGGTGCCATCGATCGATGTGTGACCCGGTTGGAACTTAACTAAGCGTGAATCGCCGTTGTGAGACAACGACTCGGACGTCGTGATGGTCACGATCGATCGATGGTGTGAAATCTAGATGCGAGTTATAAAAGGAGCTCAAGAGGGAGATTTTGCCAAGGCTTTGAGGTGACTTTGGAGGAATTGATGTTGCATTCGACCTTCAAGAGCAAGCAACAAGCAAGCAACAAACAATTGTGTAAAAGTTCTCTTTTGTATTGTCTTTGTATTTCTTGTTGTATTTCATATTACTTGTTGTAATAGCTTGTGAGAGGTTTCTCCACCTCCGACGTGTAGTCGATAAGTAGTGTTGTTAGTGTCGTGCGCATAACACGAGCTCGTTGAGCTCACCCCGTGGAGTAGGAACCATTCGGTTCCGAACCACGTATATGCTTGTGTATTGATTGTGCTTGTATTGTTGTTATTTCTATTGTTATTCCGCTGCGTATATTAACGACAATTGTAGACAAGCACACGAGAACGAACGAACTACGACATCCAACGAACGAGGGCTATTCACCCCCCTCTAGTCGGCCAATCGATCTCCAACAAGTGGTATCAAAGCCGAGGTCGCTCTTCAAGGACTAACCACCGCGAGAGCACTACAAAATGGCCGGCTTCATCCATCCACCAAAATTCGATGGAGATTTTGCTTGGTGGAGGAAACGGATGGAGGTGTATCTTGAAACCGATTTTGATTCTATGTTAATTGTAGAAAATGGTTTTAAGATGCCTAGGGACAAAGAAAACAAGCCCATGGAAAAATCAAAGTGGACCCAAGACCAAATCAAGAACTTCAAGACAAATCTTGAGGTAATTAAATTGATTAGTGATTTGTTACCTAACACTATTTGGTCTAGATTGGGTGATTATAGTGATGCAAGGGAACTATGGAATAAGATAATAAAGTTCCAAGAAAATTCCCAACCGGCACAAGTAGAAGAAAATGCCGAGGAAGAAGAACCCACAACATTTGAAGATGTTGATGACTTGGTGGAGACCTCCACCTCTAGCATTGAGGGGGAGGAGAGGCAATCTTCCATCCTGGAGCAAGAACAAGAAGCATCCACATCCGGGAGAAGTGAAGATCAGGAAGAGGCCTCCACCACCTCCCTAGGTAACTCAAGTGTTATTATTTTAAATAAAAATCACATAATATGCTTTGAGTGTAGAGAGAAAGGGCACTACAAGAGTAAATGCCCTAAATTGGCTAAGGAAAAGGCATCAACACCAAAAGTCAACCCAAAGCAAAGGATGCCGGTGTTCCCAAAATCAAGAGCAAAGAGCACATTGTGTGCTTTAAATGCAACCAATGGAGACATTACCGAAGCCAATGCCCTAGGGGGAGGAAGAAAGGGCAAGAAGGTGTGACTCATGTAGGGGGAGCTTCTAAAGCTAACCCTAAGGTACATTTAGTTAATGCACCTTCAATTCCTAAAGTCAAAAAGCATGCCAAAAATTATTTTAGTTCTCTTTCCATTATTAATGAAAAGCATGCTAGGAGAAACAATAAGGTTTATTGCTTAGGTGCCAAGCATGTTCATATGACTAAAGACAAACCTAGGACTCATAATTCTAGAAATATCTTGCCTAGGGAGTCAATTAGGAGAGTAGAAGAAAATTTGGGTATTAATCCCAAAAAGTCTAGGCACATGCCTAAGAAGAAGAGGCTTTCCCAAAAACCTAAAGAAAATTCAAAAATGGGAAAATTAGAGCTAGAGAACCAAGTCATGAGGTCAAGACTTGAGAGAATAGAGAAAGCCCTTAGAATCATAGAAAATTCAATTCTAGGGTCAAATGCCCAAAAGTCAAGACCTAAGGTTCAAAAACGGTCTAAGGGCAAGGAAGGTTTGGGTCACAAACCTAAGCCCAAGAAGACTTATCATAATGTTCCATTTAATTATGGAACTATTTCTAGGTCTAGGAAAACCAAGGCTAATAGGGAAGTCTTCCCTAAGACTAGTCATGGTGTGTGCTTAGTGGCTAACACCTCAAAGAAATCAAATGTAGCCACTAAGAAGGTCAATGGAGGAGTCACCTCTAGGTTTGACCCAAGTAAGACCCATTTGACTAAGGCTTCAAAGCCGAAAAGGGTCATTAGGAAGGTATCTAGGGAAGTTATCCCTAGGGAATACCTTGTTAGCCCAAGGAGCTCCAATAGATATTGGATTCCTAAGAGCATGATTGATTCACGCTAAATGGGTTAGGGTGTGTCAACCCTAAGTGGATGGGTGGTTAACCTAGCCATTGTGAGTTGACACATTAGGGTGTGCCAATATTGTTTGAGAAGTTTAAAATGATTTAAATTGGCACAATTAGGTCATAGAAGTCATGGTGTGCCATTTTGGGTTTTTGGCACACTAGGGAGATGAATGGCATTAAGGCAAAATGTATTTAATCCCTAAAAAAAAAAATATTGGCAAATTGATTTTCACACTTAGGCATTCTATACCTTAGTATATTTTAGTTGCCATGATTTGTTTGCCTTACCATGTCATGACATCATTTTCATTTTTATCTCTAAAAATGTCATGATCATGTTTAGACTCATCCTTATATGTCATGTATGCTAAAACATCATTCACATGCCATGACATCATGATATTGGCATATGCTTTTACTTATATCATATCTATGCTATAATCATATCATGCATAGTTTAAAATGGAGTTAAGGACTATGGCACAACTTGAAGGGAATCAAATTAATGTTGCCTAGAAATATGCATGAGAACATAAATAAAACAAAACCCACATCTCACAAAAATTTGACTTGTATGTGTTTTACACATCTAGATATCGGTGAGATGTTTAGGAAAAAGAAAATAAAGGTTTGAAAAATATTTTGAAAACATTTTGAAAAACCTTGGTGAAGCCTATCTTTTGATAGCTATCACCATTGAATGGGATGATACAAAGATGGCTCTTTATTGAAGCTTTTCTTAAATTTTGAACTTTGTATCAATCTCTTAATTTAATGGGTAGAATAAATTTCCAATATTTTTCACCCATAGTGTTTAGAATAAGTATTATACGTATGCATTTTCAAGATTTTTAAAATTACGTATATTTACTTATGGATTTCGAAAATCCATTTACGAAAGCTAGAATCGATTATCGATCATTTACTGTAATGGCGGTCGTGATGTAAGAATCGATCATTGGTATTGATCATAAACTTGATAAGTTAGGCCCATGTTTAGCCATGTTTTGGTCCCCTAACCACTCCTAACCCTAGGATATGCTTGGGAGAGCATTAGAGAGGGTGGAAATCCATTGGATATGGATTAGGAGTTGGGTTGAGGGTGAGTATCAATTTTAAGGTGGATGAGAGTTCATTGTTGAACTTTGCCTTAATTTTGTTTGGTTTAATGTTCCTATTGGCTTAAGGACTCTCCAAGGACATTGTTGGTGCAATGGTCAAGGGGGAGCAAGCCTCTAGGGGGAGGTATCCATCATGGGAAGATGGATGTGTATTTCCTCACGGGAGGAAAGTTGGGTTGCCTCTTTTTAAGTGATATGGGATCACTAGAAAGATTGTAGGCATGTGTTTCTCCAAGGGAGAGATTGTAAGATCTCATTGGGATATGAGACATTCATACCCTTGGGGAGGACCTTTTTGATGTAATGTCAAAAAGGGGGAGAAGTTACCAAGTTACCAATTAGGGTTCGTTGGAATTCTTATTGGGATATGAGAATTGCAATATGGGAGAATTGGTAGACTTGAGATGGTAGTTTTGTCAATCATCAAAAATGGGGAGATTGTTGGTGCAATCGGCCCAGGTTGACTCGAGTTTGACTCGAGCAGTACCTTGATAGTATTTTGATGATAGACAAAACTCATGACATGGGATTGTCATGGGAAAGTCCAACATGGGGTTGGCATGGAAAATCCAAGCATGGAGCTTGGTGTGGAAGTCCAAGGGGGAAGCCTTGGCATGGGGAAGTCTTGAGAACTTGGCAAGTTCACTAGGCTCGGGTCCTTGAGTCGGTGAAGGATGGCATTGCGAAGCCATGTGCTTGGTGCATCCGAGGGACCGCCGGACGGGAAGCGAATGGAGTGAGCCCAAAGGGAAGCATACTTCTAGGGCATGAGACGCGAAGGATGGCGTTGCGAAGCTGTGCACTTGGCGCATCCGAGGGACGTAGGCCGAGGGAAGAGAGCTTCGGTGGGGAACTCCATGAGGGATAAGGTGGACTTGGCCAAGTGGCTAAGACTGAGTGTCGGACGCTCAAACAACTTTGTGTTTGAGGTTTTAGCCGACATCACGACGTAATAGGTGCCCGATCATTGCTCTAGGTCGTATGGGTTCGACCGTGTTCGGCGAACCGAAGTCTTCTTGATCACCGATCGTCCGAGGAGGCGGTCATTGCCGTTGGGAATCGGTCGGAGGGATGACCGATGATCGGTGATGACACTGCGGGGATGAGAATGAGTCGAGCTCGCACCAACACTCGATGGATGATCGATCGATGGGTGCCATCACCGACGATGTGTGATCCATTGGAACTTAACAAACGTGGATCCGGGACAACGACTACGGACTAGTCGACGTTGCCAAGGCTTTTGAGGTGACTTTGGAGGGGAATTGCTGTTGCATTCCAGACCTTCAAGAGCAAGCAAAAGCAAGCAATAAGAAAGCGATCAAAACAATTGTATAAAAGTTCTCTTTTGTGTCTTTGTATTTCTTGTTGTATTTCATATTACTTGTTGTAA
Source organism: Wurfbainia villosa (assembly GCA_025175895.1). Classification (NCBI taxonomy): domain Eukaryota; kingdom Viridiplantae; phylum Streptophyta; class Magnoliopsida; order Zingiberales; family Zingiberaceae; genus Wurfbainia; species Wurfbainia villosa. The sequence goes on from CM045988.1 coordinate 22,124,297, forward strand.
TAGCTTGTGAGAGGTTTCTCCACCTCCAAAGTGTAGTCGATAAGGAGTGTTGTTAGTGCCGTACGCATAACACGAGCTCATTGAGCTCACCCCGTGGAGTAGGAACCATTCGGTTCCAAACCACGTATATGCTTGTGTATTGATTATGCTTGTATTGTTGTTATTTCTATTGTTATTCCGCTGCATATATTAACGACAATTATAGACAAGCACACGAGAACGAATGAACTACGACATCCAACGAACGAGGGCTATTCACCCCCCTCTAGCCGACCAATCGATCTCCAACAGGCTTCCCCCTTGGACTTCCACACCAAGCTCCATGCTTGGATTTTCCATGCCAACCCCATGTTGGACTTTCCCATGACAATCTCATGTCATGAGTTTTGTCTATCATCAAAATACTATCAAGGTACTGCTCGAGTCAAACTCGAGTCAACCTGGGCCGATTGCACCAACAATCTCCCCCTTTTTGATGATTGACAAAACTACCATCTCAAGTCTACCAATTCTCCCATATTGGCAATTCTCATATCCCAATGAGAATTTCAACGAACCCTGATTGGTAACTTGGTAACTTCTCTCCCTTTTTGACATTACATCAAAAAGGTCCTCCCCAAGGGTATGAATGTCTCATATCCCAATGAGATCTTACAATCTCTCCCTTGAGGAACACATGCCTACAATCTTTCTAGTGATCCCATATCACTTAAAGAGAGGCAACCCAATTTTCCTCCCATGAGGAAATACACATCCATCTTCCCATGATGGATACCTCCCCCTAGAGGCTTGCTCCCCCTTGACCATTGCACCAACAATGTCCTTGGAGAGTCCCTAAGCCAATAGGAACATTAAACCAAACAAAATTAAGGCAAAGTTCAACAATGAACTCTCATCCACCTTAAAATTGAAACTCACCCTCAACCCAACTCCTAATCCATATCCAATGGGTTTCCACCCTCTCTAATGCTATCCCAAGCATATACAAGGGTTAGGAGTGGCTAGGGGACCAAAACACAGCTGAACATGGGCCTAACCAACAAGGTTTACCCGAAATCAGCATTTTCGATCATTCGTCGTAAACTATGATCGATACACTCATCACCGACTATCCTCCCCGCAATGATCGATAATCAGATTTAAGTAAATACACATAAGTAGATAAATCTTGAAATTTGGTATGTATACTACTTATCACAAATATTATGGGTGAAAAATATTAGAAAATTATTTTACCCATTAAACTAGGAGATTGATACAAAGTTCAAAATTTAAGAAAAGCTTCAATAAAGAGCCCTCTTTGTATCATCTCATTCAATGGCGATAGCTAGCAAAAGATAGGTTTCACCAAGGTTTTTCAAAATGTTTTTCAAACCTTTATTTTCTTTTTCCTAAACATCTCACCAATATCTAGATGTGTAAAACACATACAAGTCAAATTTTTGTGAGATGTGGGTTTTGTTTTGTTTATGTTCTCATGCATATTTCTAGGCAACATTAATTTGATTCCCTTCAAGTTGTGCCATAGTCCTTAACTCCATTTTAAACTATGCATGATATGATTATGGCATAAATATGATTTAGATAAAAACATATGCCAATATCATGATGTCATGGCACGTGAATGAGAACTAAGCATACATGACATCTAAAAATAATTCTAAACATGATCATGACATTTTATAGATAAAAATGAAAATGATGTCATGACATAGTAAGGCAAACAAATCATGGCAAGTAAAATATACTAAGGTATAGAATACCTAAGTGTGAAAATCAATTTGCAATTTTTAGGGATTAAATACATTTTGCCTTAATGTCATTATTTCCTTAGTGTGCCAAAAACCCAAAATGGCACACCAATACCTCTAAGACCTAATTGTGCCAATTTAAATCATTTTAAAACTTCTCAAACCATATTGGCACATCCTAATGTGTCAACTCATCATGGCTAGGTTAACTACCCATCCACTTAGGGTTGACACACCCTAACCCATCTAGCGTGAATCGATCACGCTTCTAGGAACCCAATACCTATTGGAGCTCCTTGGGTTAACAAGGTATTCCCTAGGGATAACTTCCCTAGATACCTTCCTAATGACCCTTTTAGGTTTTGAAACCATAGTCTTTTGGGTCTTACTTGGGTCAACTCTAGAGGTGACTCCTCCATTGACCTTCTTAGTGGCTTTCTTGGTTTTCCTTAAGTCCTTAGCCACTAAGCACACACCATGACTAGTCTTAGGGATGACTTCCCTATTAGCCTTGGTTTTCCTAGACCTAGAAATAGTTCTATAATTAAATGGAACATTATGATAAGTCTTCTTGGGCTTAGGTTTGTGACCCAAACCTTCCTTGCCCTTAGACCATTTTTGAACCTTAGGTCTTGACTTTTGGGCATTTGACCCTAGAATTGAATTTTCTATGATTCTAAGGGCTTTCTCCATTCTCTCAAGTCTTGACCTCAAGACTTGGTTCTCTAGCTCTAATTTTCCCATTTTTGAATTTTCATTAGGTTTTTGGGAAGGCCTCTTCTTCTTAGGCATGTGCCTAGACTTTTTGGGATTAATACCCAAATTTTCTTCTACTCTCCTAATTGACTCCCTAGGCAAGATATTTCTAGAATTATGAGTCCTAGGTTTGTCTTTAGTCATATGAACATGCTTGGAACCTAAGAAATAAACCTCATTATTTCTCTTAGCATGTTTTTCATTTATAATGGCAAGAGAACTAAAGTAATTCTTAGCATGCTTTTTGACTTTAGGAATTAAAGGTGCATTAAAAGAATTTACCTTAAGGTTATCTTTAGAAGCTCCCCCTACATGAGTCACACCTTCTTGCCCTTTCTTCCTCCCCCTAGGGCATTAGCTTCGGTAGTGTCCCCGTTGGTTGCACTTGAAGCACACAATGTGCTCTTTGCTCTTAATTGAGGGAACACCGGCATCGTTTGACTTTGGGTTGACTTTTGGTGTTGATGCCTTCTTCTTAGCCAATTTAGGGCATTTGCTCTTGTAATGCCCTTTCTCCCTACACTCAAAGCATATTATGTGTTTTTTATTTAAAATAATAACACTTGAGTTACCTAGGGAGGTGGTGGAGGCCTCTTCCTTATCATCACTTCTCCCGGATGTGGATGCTTCTTGTTCTTGCTCCGGGATGGAAGATTGCCTCTCCTCCCCCTCAATGCTAGAGGTGGAGGTCTCCACCAAGTCATCAACATCTTCAAATGTTGTGGGTTCTTCTTCCTCGGCATTTTCTTCTACTTGTGCCGGTTGGGAATTTTCTTGAAAATTTATTATCTTATTCCATAATTCCCTTGCATCCCTATAATCACCCAATCTAGACCAAATAGTGTTAGGTAACAAATCACTAATCAATTTAATTACCTCGAGATTTGTCTTGAAGTTCTTGATTTGGTCTTGGGTCCACTTTGATTTTTCAATGGGCTTGTTGTGTTTGTCCCTAGGCATCTCAAAACTATTTTCTATAATAATCATATAATCAAAATCGGTTTCGAGATATACCTCCATCCGTTTCCTCCACCAAGCAAAATCTCCATCGAATTTCGGTGGATGGATGAAGCCGGCCATTTTGTAGTGCTCTCGCGGCGGTTAGTCCTTGAAGAGCGACCTCGGCTCTGATACCACTTGTTGGAGATCGAAATGGCCGGCTAGAGGGGGGTGAATAGCCCTCGTTCGTTGGATGTCGTAATTCGTTCATTCTCGTGTGCTTGTCTACAAGTGTCGTTAATATACGCAGCGGAATAACAATAGAAATAATAACAACACAAGCATAATCAATACACAAGTATATACGTGGTTCGGAACCGAATGGTTCCTACTCCACGGGGTGAGTTCAACGAGCTCGTGTTATGCGCACGACACTAACAACACTCCTTATCGACTACACGTCGGAGGTGGAGAAACCTCTCACAAGCAATTACAACAATAATATACAAATACAATACAAAAGAAACACTTTTCACCGATTGCTTTTGATCACTTGTTTGTTGCTTGCTTTGATTGGCTCTTGAAGGACTGGAATGCAGCAGCAATTCCCCTCCAATAGCTCCACAAAAACCATGGCGAAATCCTCCAACTCGAGCTCCTTTTATAACCTACATCAAGCTGTTTTCGCGCCCATCAGTCGACTGATCGTGACCATCAGTCAACTGGTCCCGTAGCCGTTGTCTCACAACGACCAAATCCACGTTGGTTAAGTTCCAACGGATCACACATCGATCGATGGCACCCATCATCGATCGATGATGGCGATCACCGATCGATGGCACCCATCGATCGTGATGGCACTCATCGATCGATCATCCATCGATCGAGTCGCGAGCTCAACTCCATTCTATGCCTCGTAGCAGTGTCATCGATCGACATCCTCAGGCCGATCGATTCTCCCAACAATGATCGCCCTCCTGCGATCGATCAACGACTTGGTTCAATCGAACACCGTCGAACCCATACGACCTAGAGCAATGCCGCCACTATGCCGATCGACTGATGTCGGCTAAAACCTCAAACACAAAGTTGTTTGAGCATCCGACACTCAGTCTTAGCCACTTGGCCAAGTCCACCTTATCCCTCATGGAGTTCCCCACCGAAGCACTCTTCCCTCGGCCTACGTCCCTCGGATGCGCCAAGCACACGGTTTCGCAACGCCATCCTTCGTGTCTCATGACCTAGAAGTATGCTTCCCTTTGGGCTCACTCCATTCGCTCCCCGTCCGACGGTCCCTCGGATGCACCAAGCGCACGGCTTCGCAATGCCATCCTTCACCGACTCAAGGACCCGAGCCTAGTGAACTTGCCAAGTTCTCAAGACTTCCCAAATGCACCAAGCGCACGGCTTCGCAATGCTTTGGATTTCCCATGCCAAGCACCAAGCGCACGGCTTCGCAATGCTTTGGACTTTCCCATGCCAAGGCTTCCCCCTTAGACTTCCACACCAAGCTCCATGCTTGGATTTTCCATGCCAACCCCATGTTGGACTTTTCCATGACAATCCCATGTCATGAGTTTTGTCTATCATCAAAATACTATCAAGGTACTGCTCGAGTCAAACTCGAGTCAACCTGGGCCGATTGCACCAACACAAATCACACTACAACCATACCAATGGTTTGTCCAAAGCCATCTTAGTTGTGAGCCTATACTTATACTTTACAAGGAGCCGATAACATGATCTCCCGTGTAACACCACACACCATGTTATCTACAATGTAATGTATTAGACAATATGCATCACCATAAATATGCAAACAATGATCATGTGATTCTTATTTCAAAATCAAGATGTTCATACAAAAGATAGACTTTTTAGTATACATCCCAACAATCTCCCACTTATACTAAAAGACTATGCTGTCCTCAAACTGCCATACATCTGATTCCCATTCCCTCCACATGCCTATCAAAAGCTCTCGCCGGAAGGGCCTTAGTGAAAGGATCTGCCAGGTTATCCTCCAATGCAATCTTGGCCACAACAATTCTCCTCTCTTTATGATATCTCGTATCAGGTGGTACTTGCGCTCTATGTGTTTACTTGCCTTATGAGCTCGTGGTTCCTTCGAGTTTGCAACTGCACCACTATTATCATAATAAATTGTGATAGTTCTGGGCAAACCAAAAATCACATCCAAGTCCATCAAGAAGTTCCTGAGCCACACAACTTCTTTGGCTACCTCAGAGGCTGCCACATACTCAGCTTCCATGGTAGAGTTCGCCATGCATTTCTGCTTGACACTCCTCCATACAATGGCTCCACCTCCCAAAGTAAACACCAAACCTGAGGTAGACTTACTTTTATCCCTATCTGATTGGAAGTCGGAATCCGTATAACCCACAGGGAGTAATTGGTCTGCCTAGTAAACTAGAATATAATCCCTAGTCCTTCTCAGGTACTTCAATATATGCTTTACCGTAGTCCAATGTCCCTGTCCTAGATTACTCTGATATCTGCTGACCTTGCCCATGGCAAAGCAGATATCTGGTCTCGTACATAGCATCGCATACAAGAGGCTTCCTACTGCCAAAGCATAAGGAACCGCCTTCATGTCCTCTATCTCCTCAGATGTTCTAGGACACATCTCCTTAGATAAAGGAACTCCATGCCTGAAAGGTAGAAAACCCTTCTTGGAGTTCTGCATGCTAAAACGATCCATAATGTTGTCTATGTATGAAGCTTGAGATAAGCACAACATCCTTTTCCTGCGATCCCTTATAACCTTGATCCCAAGGATGTGTCCCACATCTCCTAAGTCCTTCATATTAAACTGTTTGGACAACCATACCCTTACGTCCGATAACACCTTGACATTGTTGCCAATTAACAAAATGTCATCTACGTATAACACAAGAAATACCACTATGTTTCCGTCACATCTCTTGTATACACAAGACTCATCCAGACTTTGAATAAATCCATAAGACTGGATTACCTCATCAAAGCGGATGTTCCAAGACCTCGAAGCTTGCTTCAATCCATAAATGGACCGATTAAGCTTACATACAAGATGCTCTTTACCCTTCGCAATGAATCCCTCTGGTTGTTTCATATAGATGTTTTCCTCAAGACTTCCATTAAGGAAAGCTATCTTGACATCCATCTGCCACACCTCATAATCCATATGAGCTGCAATGCATAAGAGAATCCGGATAGACTTAAGCATGGCTACCGGCGAAAAGGTCTCCTCATAATCGATACCCTCTTTCTGAGTATACCCCTTCGCAACAAGCCTTGCTTTGAAGGTCTCAACCTTCCCATCTATTCCTCTCTTTCTTTTGTAGATCCACTTGCATCCAATGGTTTTTACACCATCGGGTGGTTCTACTAGCTCCCAAACCTGATTTGAATCCATAGATTCAATCTCAGCATTCATTGCACTTCGCCAAGATACTGCATCTTTATCTTGGATTGCCTCGTCATATGTCCAGGGATCAGGTTCATGTTCGCCAGGGACCAAATCAGAAGATTCTCCCAAGAACATGAATCTATTAGGCTGTCTCACAACCCTCCCACTACGACGAGGTATCACTTGTGTATCCTCTGTGACACGCAGTGCAGTGACTTGTGGTATATCCTCTTGTACCGGTGGTACTGAAGAAGTGACTTCCCCTTTTATTTCCTCCAGAACAATCTTACTCATGGGCTTGTGGTTCATCACATAGTCTTCCTCTAGAAATTTGGCATTCGTGCTAACGATCACCCTCTGATCTCTAGGACTATAAAACAAACCACCTTTCGTTCCTCTAGGATAGCCAACGAACATGCATATTTCTGTACGAGGTTCCAACTTACCAGCATCTACCTTCAGCACATGTGCTGGACTCCCCCATATCCGAATATGTCTTAGACTAGGCTTTCGTCCAGTCCACAATTCTGTGGGAGTAGAAGGAATTGATTTAGATGGAACCAAGTTCAAAATGTACACCACCGTATCTAGAGCATATCCCCAGAACGAATCTGGCAACTCAGAATAACTCATCATCGATCTAACCATCTCCATAAGAGTCCTATTCCTTCTCTCAACTACACCATTCTGCTGGGGTGTGCCAGGTGCAGACAATTGGGATTGAATCCCAGCTTCTGATAAGTAATTCCTAAACTCTCCCAAGAGGTACTCACCACCACGATCAGATCGTAGTGTCTTGATAATTTTACCTTGACGTTTCTCCGCATCAGCCTTGAATTCTTTGAACTTGTCAAAGCATTTAGACATGCGGCGCATCAAGTAAATGTATCCATATCTCGAATAATCGTCTATAAAAGAGACGAAATACTCAAAACCACCTCTAGCCTGGATAGACACAGGACCACACAAATCAGAATGAACCAATTCTAACACATCATTGGCTCTATACCCCTTGGCCTTAAAAGGCCTCTTGGTCATTTTACCCTCCAAGCAGGATTCGCAGGTTGGGAAATCTTTCACCACTAATGAACCCAGAGGTCCATCAGCTATCAACCTTTGAATTCTGCTTAGGTTAATATGACCAAGTCTTAAATGCCAAAGATATGTTTGGTTCATCTTCGAAGGTTCTTTTCTCTTATTGGAATTAGAAGATAAGTTATTAACTTCTATTTGCATCGTGGGAGTTTTTGGTTCAAGTGTGTACAAATTTCCTATCAATGCACCAGGACAGATAATCTCCCTATCCCTTTTTATAACAACTCTGTCATTAAAATAAATAGAATATCCATTCATAAACAATTTAGAAACCAAAATTAAATTCTTTCTAAATAAAGGTACATAAAGGCAATTCTTAAGAACCAAAACTTTATTTTTCTCAAAAGATAAATAAACATCTCCCACTGCAACAGTCGCCACCTTCGTGGCATCGCCCAAGTATACGGTACTCTCCCCCTCAGCCAGTCGTCTGATTTCCTGGAACCCCTACAAAGTCTTGCAGACATGTTTAGTGGCTCCCGTATAAAATGGGGCCTTTGGACACTTGGGGAGGCTAATGCTCATGCTTCAAATGATCATCCAAGTGCCCCACAAGCTTTAAACTCCTTCTTCTTGTTCTTACTTCAATCTTATTGTAAGAAGGAGTGTTTTGTGTTGTAAGAAGGTTTACCTCCACCTTGCTTTTGTTAGTGAAAGACCTAGAGCCAATCATGTGATGATTGTTGTATGGACTTTATTGTATCATATTTCTATTTATAAAGGCATGGTTATTATATTTACTTGTATTGGTGCCAAATAACTAAATATAATAATGTCCTTGAGTAGTAGGTTCTTATCTATATCAATCGATTGGTTGAATCGATAATGAGATGATATAGAGAACACTACTCTTAATTATTCCTAGTCGAGTATTAACATTCAGGGACAATGTTAATGCGTAGAGACTAGCATGTAGGTCAACAAGATGACTTGATCTCACAAGTCATGGATATGAGATATCAAGTTGACACATGGATATGCATTGGAGAATGTATACTGAATGATCCACCATGAGAAAGTATCGTGGATCATTATATGAGTGTCATATACTTTCTCATGTGGCTATTAGTATGACTATTAGTCCTTAGACCTGAAGTCACCATGGTTCCCTACATAAGGAGTTGCATACTTTGGCTTCGTTAAACGTCACCCGTAAATGGGTGGACTATAAAGGCGATTACTGGGTATGTAACAAATTATGCGGAGGGATGTGAGTGATGTAGATGGGATCTATCCCTCCTATATGATGGGAGTGACATCGATATTCTTGATAGAGTGAGACCACGAAGTGCATGGCCATGCCCAAATGAGTCAATATGAGATATTGAGCTCATTTGATTAGAGTGAGTCTACTTGGAGTTCAAGATTTAGATTGTACCGAGGATGACACGGTCTATGCCTCGATTGGTCAATCTAGATGTCAAGGATAGAGGGACATTGTCACATATTGTGAGAGTCACAATTAGTAGTCACAAAGGTGATGTTGGAGCTCAACATTCTTGTAACTTGGGTAGCAATGATGTGTTGCTAGATACCGCTCATTGCTTATGTTCCTAAATCGGTTTAGGGACATTGCCAACGTTACAAGAACCTATAGGGTCACACACATAAGAGCAATTAGATGGAGATTAGGTTCATATGATGAACCATGAGGATTAGGTTCATGGGATGAATCAAATTGGATTAAGAGTAATCCAAATTAGACTAATTGAGTTAGACTCAAGTTGATTCAAGTGTTGAATGAGTCTAATTTAGATTTGATTCATCAAATCAATTTAAATTAAATGAATAGAGATTCATTAAATTAAATTGACTTGAGTCAAGTGGTTAGATTTGATCAACCATGGGAGATTAGAGGTCAAGTTTGACTTGACTTGAGAGGGAAGATGAAAGGTCAAGTTTGACTTGACCAAATGCCATGTCATGATGATGACTTGGCATGGCCGGCCAATGATGATGCTCCACATCATCATTGACTTTGTCAATTGGTGCCACATCATGAGGAAGACCAAGAGGCATGGGAGTTACATGCATGCATGTAACCTCCCAAGCCATAATGTGGCCGGCCAACACCATTAGGGGTTATGATGGTGAAATTTATTTTTGTGAGTTATTCCAACTTCATCTTCTTCCTTGGAATTTTTCTCTCAAGCTCTCTACCTCTCCCAACCTCATCTTGCCGAGATCTTCTAGGAGTGCTAGCACACTCAAGTTTGTCTCTTTCTCCACCTATTGCTTGTGTGGATACCATAGAGGAGTGTGCACTTGACACTCTCGAGTTCCGGCGAACTTTTGGACGAGCGGGATAAGCGAAGGGCATCGCTACGAGGGTAATGTTCTAACCTCTTAGATCTAAGGTAGATCTAGGGTTTTTGTAAGAACATACATGTTTTTATATTTTTTATACTTCGCACGGATCCGTGGCCGGGGCTTCTGAGGTTTCCGCAACGCAAAAAGCGGTTTTTGCGGCTCGGAAAAACCCAACAATGGTATCAGAGCAAGGTTCGAAGCATGTATGTGTTTCATCTTTGTAATTTTTGTATTAGATATAAAAATTACAGATTTATATGTTTCTGTAAATTTCCTAATTTTATAGAATTTTTGGGTATTTTTCTCAAAGAGTCGAAGCAACAAGTGTTGGGACACTTGTAGGCTTCAACCGTCGAGAAAAACTCTCCGAAACGGCGAGTTCTCGCTTTAGGTTTTTGGGACAGCGACTTAAGTTGCTGTAGGATCATAGTAGGGACACTCGCAAAGTTAATTTTGCGAGTATGGGCGCTGCCCTATCCCCGAAAGGGGCTTTGTCCCGCGATCGCGCCCGGAAACCGCTTAGCGGGACCGTTACGGAGAGGTGACTCATTAATTTGAAAAAAAAAATTAGGAAAAATTATAGAAATTTCTGTAAAAATACATAATTTAGAATTATGTATAATTCTGTGATTGTCATGGCCCAATGACCCCAATTTGATTGGATTATGTGTGTTGTAATTCATAATACGGCCTGCGTGCCGTTTTGTGGTTGTGCGTGTTGTATAGTGTATGCGACCTGCGCGTCGTACCTCTTCTTTTGATATTCTAGTTGTAATTAGTTTTTAGACTCGAATGTAACTCGAGTTTCATATTTGTAATGTACAAAATGGAGCGGTGGAAAGTCCACTCGAAGATGAGATTACGAGAAGGGTGACGACGACACATGGCGGTCAAAGGAAGCGCTTGGAGAAGCCACTAGCCTTAGGTTGACCATCCGATCTTCTCATTGGCTTGAGAAGATCGTAGTAGGGCCATGACTATATCACATTTAATTATATATATATATATATATATATTTAATTGATTTTGCTTGTATGTATGTGATGCATGCTAGTAGAATAATGCATGTATGTATATGATGCATGCTAGGATAATTTTCTTGTATGTATATGATGCATGCTAGAATAATGAATGTATGTATATGATGCATGCTAATATAGGATAATAAAGGCCTAAATGCGTATAAGATACACATTACGATTAGATTAGATCATAATCGAATCAACTCGAAAATGCCTACCGAGCCTTGATACCCATCACTACCTCAATCATTTGTTGTTGTTGAATCTGCCAAAGCAGAGCAACGCATATTATCTTGGTAGGGTGCGGAGGGACAATCTTGGTCCCACCTATCACGCTTGGGTTAGAGTAAGCTCAATTAGATTGAGCAAAACTAGTTAAACTCAATTGGATCGAGTAGAACTATAGGCATATTCCAATCGTTGGAACGATAGGTCAAGATCGCATTTACACTAAATCTTGGGCGATTTAGCCAAAGCTAACTCAAGGTCTTTTGTAAATGTGGGTCTTGATCCTATAAATAAGAGTTGCATAGAGATGTAATCGGTAATGTGTTACCCACCGATCATACTAAGTCTTGGGCGATTTAGCCAAAGCTAACTCAAGGCTTAGTATGATGTGGATCTTGTCCCGCAAGAATTATAGCTAGTTTGTATGAATCTAGTAATGTGGTTTGACCACATCCATAACTCGATTCTACAAAATTCCTATAATTCAGTGGGAGCATCATTTGATTAAAGGCCTAATTAAATGATAAAAGGAATATGATATTAATTCTCTGCATTGTATGTTGTAGATAACTATGTCGACAAACACGAACACTCTCTCTCTGCGTTCTGTCCTTGAGAAGGACAAGCTCAATGGAGCAAATTTCCTGGACTGGTACAGGAACCTGAGAATTATTCTCACCCAAGAAAGGAAGTTATGCGTCTGGGCGCCCATTCGGAGGCACCTCCGCCACTTGCGCCTCGCGGTGACAAAGATGCTTACAGATGATGCATTAGATGTGTCATGTCTTATGCTGCAACCATGAACTCGAGCTTGAAGCAACACGAGTTCATGAATGCTTATGATATGGTTGGACATCTTCGTCAACTATATCAAGGACAAGCTAGGCATGAGAGATATGAAGTCTCTAAGGCATTATTTGGGTCCAAGATGCAAGAAGGGACTCCCGTAGGTACATATGTACTCAAGATGATTGGGTACGTAGAAAACCTACAAAGGCTGGGATTCCCACTTGGCCAAGAGCTGGCCACTGACCTGATCTTGCAATCTTTGCCACAAGCCTTCAATCAATTTGTCATGAATTATAACATGAATGAAATTGATAAGTCATTGCCTGAAATGCTCAGCATGTTGAGAACTGCTGAGCTTAACCTTAAGAAGGGTAAATCTGACACCATTTTGATGGTGCAGAAGAAGAAAGGCAAGGGCAAGCCTAAAGGTAAGGGAAAGTCCCAAGCCAAGGGCAAAGGCAAAGAACTTAAACCCAAAGGAGGGGTAGCCAAGGAAGGGGCTTGCTTCCACTGCAAGGAAGCAGGACACTGGAAGCGTAACTGCAAGGCATACCTGGAAGATCTTAAGAAGAAGAGAAGTGAGACTTCTACTTCAGGTATAAATGTTATAGAAGTCAATCTATCTATTTCTTCATCATGGGTATTAGATACCGGATGTGCATCTCACATTTGTACCAATGTGCAGGGGCTGAGAAATAGCAGGGCATTGACAAAGGGCGAGGTGGACCTACGAGTAGGCAATGGAGCAAGGGTTGCTGCTGTTGCTGTAGGAACTTATGATCTATCTCTGCCCTCTGGGCTTGTACTAGAATTAGATGAATGTTGTTATGTGCCTGCCTTAACTAAGAACATCATTTCAGTTTCTTGTTTGGACAAGAAAGGTTTTTCATTTATAATAAAGAACAAATGTTGTTCAGTTTATTTAAATGATATGTTCTATTGTAGTGCACCTCTAATGAACGGACTCTACTTTCTAGACTTAGAGAGCCCTATCTATAACATAAGTACCAAGAGGTTCAAGTCAAATGAGTTGAACCAAACCTATCTCTGGCATTGTCGCTTAGGTCACATAAATGAGAGTCGCTTATCTCAGCTCCATAAGGATGGGCGGCTAGACTCATTTGATTTTGAATCATATGAGACAAGTGAGTCTTGCCTTTTAGGCAAGATGACCAAGACTCCCTTTAGTGGACATAGCGAAAGAGCAACAGATTTGTTAGGACTTATACATAGTGATGTATGTGGTCCTTTCAATGTTGCTGCTAGAGGTGGTTACAGGTACTTCATTACATTTACTGATGACTTCAGTAGATATGGTTATGTGTATCTTATGACACATAAATCAGAATCCTTTGAAAAGTTCAAAGAATTCAAGAATGAAGTACAAAACCAGCTTGGCAAGAGTATTAAGATACTTCGATCAGATCGAGGTGGTGAATACCTTAGCCATGAGTTTCGTGACTATCTAGCTGAGTGTGGGATTCTATCCCAACTTACTCCTCCTGGAACACCACAGTGGAATGGTGTATCCGAAAGGAGGAATCGTACCCTATTAGATATAGTACGATCTATGATGAGTCACACAGATCTTCCTATATCCTTTTGGGGATATGCTCTAGACACAGTAGCCTTTACCCTTAACCGTGTACCATCCAAGGCTGTGGTAAAGACACCATATACGATATGGACAGGGAAAAATCCCAAGATGTCTTTTATGAGGATTTGGGGTTGTGAGGCTTACGTTCGACGTCAAGTCTCAGACAAACTGGGACCCAAATCCGATAGGTGCTATTTTGTTGGATATCCCAAGGATACAAAGGGATATTACTTCTACATTCCCAGTCAGCACAAAGTGTTTGTGGTAAAGACTGGAGTTTTTCTAGAAAGGGATTTTGTTTCTAGAAAAACTAGTGGGAGTACCTTCGATCTTGAAGAAATTCAAGATAAGGACCATAGCACTGAGGCCTTGATGGAGATTGAACAGGAACCACAAAGTGTTGTGGGTGATGAGGTTGTTGCACAAAGAGTTGTGGAACAACCACCTGTTCAAGTAGACCTACCTCTTGCATGGTCGATAGAGTCGTCGTTACTGAGAGATATCATTTCTCTTGTCGACCATGATGACGTTATGCTCATTGAGAATGAGCCTACCTCCCATCGTAGAAGCTCTGATGAGCCCAGATTCTGAGAAATGGCTAGAGGCCATGAGATCCGAGATGGAATCCATGTACACCAACCAAGTATGGACTTTGGTTGATCCACCTGAAGGGGTCAAACCCATTGGGTGTAAGTGGGTCTTTAGGAGAAAGACATGGATGGACTTACGATACCTATAAGGGCCGATTGGTGGCTAAAGGTTTCAAGCAAATTCATGGTATTGACTATGATGAAACCTTTTCTCCAAAGGGCGATGTTTAAGTCCATTCGATCTTGCTTGCTATCGCAAAGATACCACGATTATGAGATCCGCAGATGGATGTCAAAACCGCTTTCTAATGGAAACTTGCTCGAGGATGTGTACATGAACCCGAGGGTTTTGTAGATCCACAAAGATATCGGGAAGGTACATAAGCCGCAAAGGTCCATTTATGGGCTAAAGCAAGCTTCTGAGTGGAATCTTCGATTCGATGATGCGATCAAACCTTTGGTTTCATCAAGAATGAAGATGAACCCGTGGTCTACAAGAGGGTTAATGGGAACACAGTTGTCTTCCTTGTATTGTATGTGGATGACATATCGCTCATTGGGAATGACATCCTTCGCCATACCTGTGAAGACTTGGCTCGACGTGCTTCTCAATGAAAGACTTAGGTGAAGCAGCAGTATTCTAGGCATCAAGATCTATAGAGATAGATCTAAGAGATTGCTTGGCCTAAGTCGAGTACATACATACACAGATACTTACTTGCATGCAGTAATTCCAAGAAAGGACTTCACGATGTCACATGGTGTGAGTCTTTCAAGACTCAAAGTCCTCTCTTCTAGAGAGGAGAGAGACCGCATGGATAAGATCCTTACGACCGCTATAGGATCTATCATGTACGCCATGCTATGTACTGTCTCGATGTCTCGTATGCTTTGAGCATGACGAGTAGATACTCACGATCCAGTGAGCGCCATCGATAGCAATAAGAATATTCTTAAGTACTGAGAAGGACTAAAGAATATTTCTTGATATTCGAGGCGATGAGGAGCTAGTCAAAGGGTTACAAATGATGCCAGCCTTCCAAACCACTGTGATGATTATAGATCGCAATGTGGTTCGTGGTTTTGCTTTAATAGTGGCACCGTGAGTCGGAAGAGTTCCAAGCAGACACAGCTTATCGATTCTACAACAGAGGCCGAATATATCGGGTGCTTCCATCTCATTCGAGAGATTATCGATAGAGGAGATGTGAAGATTTGCAGAGTACCCACAGAGGCTAACATCGCAGATCCCTTGACCAAGGCTTCGCACGTAAAAGCATGATGGTCACACTAGGTCATTGGGTATTAGATACTACTGATTGCACTAGTGCTAGTGGGAGATTGTTAGTGAAAGTCTAGAGCCAATCATGTGATGATTGTTGTATGGACTTTATTGTATCATATTCCTATTTATAAAGGCATGGTTATTATATTTACTTGTATTGGTGCCAAATAACTAAATATAATAATGTCCTTGAGTAGTAGGTTCTTATCTATATCAATCGATTGGTTGAATCGATAATGAGATGATATAGAGAACACTACTCTTAATCATTCCTAGAGTATTAACATTCAGTGACAATGTTAATGCGTAGAGACTAGCATGTAGGTCAACAAGATGACTTGATCTCACAAGTCATGGATATGAGATATCAAGTTGACACATGGGTATGCATTGGAGAATGTATACTGAATGACCCGCCATGAGAAAGTATCATGGATCGTTATATGAGTGTCATATACTTTCTCATGTGGCTATTAGTATGACTATTAGTCCTTAGACCTGAAGTCACCATGGTTCCCTACATAAGGAGTTGCATACTTTGCTTCACAAACGTCACCCGTAAATGGGTGGACTATAAAGGCGACATCGGGTATGTAACAAATTATGCGAGGGATGTGAGTGATGTAGATGGGATCTATCCTCCTATATGACGGGAGTGACATCGATATTCTTGATAGAGTGAGACCACGGCGTATGGTTACATGCCCAAATGAGTCAATATGAGATATTGAGCTCATTTGATTAGAGTGAGTCTACTTGAGTTCAAGATTTAGATTGTACCGAGGATGACACGGTCTATGCCTCGATTGGTCAATCTAGATGTCAAGGATAGAGGGACATTGTCACATATTGTGAGAGTCACAATTAGTAGTCACAAAGGTGATGTTGAGCTCAACATTCTTGTAACTTGGGTAGCAATGATGTGTTGCTAGATACCGCCATTGCTTATGTTCCTAAATCGGTTTAGGACATTGCCAACGCTATAAGAACCTATAGGGTCACACACATAAGAGCAATTAGATGGAGATTAGGTTCATATGATGAACCATGAGGATTAGGTTCATGGATGGATGAACCAAATTGGATTAAGAGTAATCCAAATTAGACTAATTGAGTTAGACTGCTGATTCAAGTGTTGAATGAGTCTAATTTAGATTTGATTCATCAAATCAATTTAAATTAATGAATAGAGATTCATTAAATTAAATTGACTTGAGTCAAGTGGTTAGATTTGATCAACCATGGGAGATTAGAGGTCAAGTTTGACTTGACTTGAGAGGGAAGATGAAAGGTCATGAGCCATGATTGATCGCCACATGCTATGTCATGAATGATAAGAGATGATGATTAAACATCATTTATCATGGTGCCATGAGGAGACTACAAGATGGAGAACATTGGGATGACTCACAATCTTGTATCTCTACATGTAAATGTATCTAAGGTAAGCTTGATGAAATCTTCATGAGGCTTCACGTATACTCTCTTTGATCTAGCAATACGTAACTGAACGAAGCACAGTCGATGAATTGATGGATTTGGACACCATCAATTCTGTCGAGACTAGCACGAGGTATACTCTTTGGTGTATCCAAGCAGCTGATTCTCACTAGCTGGAGACATAGTGATGTCCAGAGTTGATCGTGGATGCTAGTTATGGTAACTAGTTCATTGGAGTGACCAGCCGTAAGAATTCATATGGTTCTCTGCATATATAGATATGTCAATGAAGTTCTTACTATAGCTTAAGTGCGATGTTCCTTTGACTTGCGGTATTCAAGTCATCTTGATCATGGAGACTTATGCTTTGACATCTTAAGCAAACATCTCCAAGGAGATGTGGACCCGGGATGATTGGGTATAAGTCGAAGTGATCGAAGGTGTTTGAATAGCCTATAAAGGATTCACGACTCCTTGCGAGGAGATGTATACCCATGGCCTCTCGTCGGATTGTTACTAAAGTCTTTGGCCAAAGCATTACATGTTTATAGTAAGGTACTCTTCGATACATGTGCAGTAACTAGAATCCGTAGGACGAGGAAATGATACTTGGGCTAGGTGTGACATAGTCAGCCTAGTGGGGACTGACACTATAGACCATGTTCTGAACCAAGTGGGTATAAGATGAGTGAAGGGAATGGGGCACAAATCATTCGAGCTGCTGAAGAGTTTCAGAAATAGTTCTGGATCAACCGTTGATCTTTTCGGTTAATTGGGGATCATGATGTACTACTAGGTGCCACTCATGATCATTCTATAATTAATGGTTAATTATAGATGGTCAACATAAATCGAGAACCTATTTGGTCACACGCACAACGAGCGTAATCCAAAGGATTTAAAATGAGCTTGAGAATGAGATTCTCAGACCGAGAGAAACAAGGTTTGGTTGGACCAAACATGAAGCAAGCATGAAATCGTTTCAGTCGCAATGGAAGCATTGATAGGCCGTGTCTTATGAAGACATAATGGATGAACCAAAATGGTTTGGTTCTAATCCAATGGAGAAGAATAAACCAAAGGGTTTGGTTTATTTTAAACGAATGAACCAAAAGTTGGTTCGGTTCGTTTTAACTTAAAATAAACCATCATGGTTTGGTTTATTTTAACTTATCTTAATGGAGCGGGTTAACGGGCCTAATGGTTATGATCCAATAACCATTAAGAGAATTAGTTCTCTATAAAAGAGGGCTTAAGGGATAATTAAGCCCTAATCCAAAAACCCTAAGTTAGAGTTGCCGCCCACCCCATTGAAGGAGTTGGCGCCAACTCCATTGCCGCCGCCCATTGCTCCTCCAACCGGCATCCAGAAGGCTGCTTCCTTCCCCCTCGCCGGCGTCAAGCTGCTGCCGGTTAGTTCTCCGGTGATCTCCTTCAAGTTTGGCATCAAGGTGAGCTCTATCTCCCTTGGTTGGCCGGCACCTATAACCTCCACCAAAGCTGTCCAGTTTTCTGGACAGCTTCTTCTCCTCTCGTCGGAGCATCGTTTGGACGACGGTTAGAGCTCCGACAGCGGCTAACTTACCGGGGATTCGATCTCCGGTAATCCTCTGAGGTGGAGGACGAAGGATTCGTCAATTGGTTGACGAATACCTCTCTGGAGAAGCGAGTTTTGAGAACTCGTATTAGGATCCGAATTTGGATTCGGATCGTGATCATCTCTCGATCACGTCGTCTTCAACACGAGGCTAGTAACCCGTATGAAGACGAAGCTCATGACTTAGCGAAGTCATCCCGAGGAGCTCAGCGTGGATACGGATAGAGACGATTCTAGCGAGGATCGTTCCGGTTGATGTCGTTCCCGCTACACGTCATACGAAAGGTATAACGTAGATAAATTTCCTTTTATTGCAAATTTAAATTTATGGTTATGTCTACACTTGTTGTAATATGCATGCGTATGTTGTGTGTGTTGTAATAAATGTAGATTTATTATTTTTATTGCTTCCGCTGTGTTCTTGTTTACGAAACGTGATCGAACACACACACGCCGCGGTGCCGGAAACCCAACAGAAAGGTCAAGTTTGACTTGACCAAATGCCATGTCATGATGATAACTTGGCATGGCCGGCCAATGATGATGCTCCACATCATCATTGACTTTGTCAATTGGTGCCACATCATGAGGAAGACCAAGAGGCATGGGAGTTACATGCATGCATGTAACCTCCCAAGCCATAATGTGGCCGGCCAACACCATTAGGGGTTATGATGGTGAAATTTATTTTTGTGAGTTATTCCAACTTCATCTTCTTCCTTGGAATTTTTCTCTCAAGCTCTCTACCTCTCCCAACCTCATCTTGACGAGATCTTCTAGGAGTGCTATCACACTCAAGTTTATCTCTTTCTCCACCTATTGCTTGTGTGGATACCATAGAGGAGTGTGCACTTGACACTCTCGAGTTCCGGCGAACTTTTGGACGAGCGGGATAAGCAAAGGGCATCGCTACGAGGGTAATGTTCTAACCTCTTAGATCTAAGGTAGATCTAGGGTTTTTGTAAGCACATATATGTTTTTATATTTTTTATACTTCGCACGGATCCGTGGCCGGGGCTTCCGAGGTTTCCGCAACGCAAAAAGCGGTTTTTACGGCTCGGAAAAACCCAACAGCTTTGGCCAAAGGGAGAGACCATATTGGATTGGTTTCGGAGTGATTCACCGGAGATGAATCGGACCATGGATTAGCGGCATAGGGTCGTGAACCATGTTATATCTTTTGTTAGCATTAATTTTGTCTTGCTTATCTTTATTGTTGTTTAGTTTTTATTTCCGCTATGCTAACCCTAATGTGTAGATGAAAGAAAGAGCAAATTCCATCGTACAAAGAAAGAGGGCTATTCACCCCCCTCTAGCTGGCCACCTACGTTCCAACAAGTGGTATCAGAGCAAAGGTAGCTTGTCGAGGACTAACCGCCGCAACAAACACAATCAAGAGACGACCGACTCCAATATTCACCCACCAAAATTTGAAGGTGAATTCCCTTGGTGGAAGCAGAGAATGGAGGTATTCTTTGAGACCGACTTTGACATTATGCTTACTATGGAAAACAGTTTCGAAGTTCCTAGGGATGAAGAGGGGGAGGCACTAGAAAAGTCGAGGTGGACCAAGAAGCAAAGGGAGGAGCACCTTGCAAATTCAAAGGCCAAGCACCACCTCTTCAACGTGCTTCCCCAACAAGAAATAAACCGGATTGGAGAGTGTTCTAGTGCCAAGGAGATGTGGGAGAGATTAATTGAGCTTCATGAAGGCACTTCGGAAGCCAAACTAGCAAAGAGAGATGTCCTTCGCTCCCAACTCAACAATATTAAACTTGATAAAGGGGAGAAGGTAACATCTCTACATTCTAGATTTAAAGAAATTCTTAATGGTTTATCTAGTGTAGGTGAAAAACTCTCCAACCGGGATATGGTAATGAAGGCTATAGATGCCTTTCCCCAGTCCTCAAAGTAGAGTTCCATGGTGGACTCCTTCTACATATCGAAGAATCTAGAGGTGAGCACCCTAGAAGAATTCTTTTCTACCATGGAGCTACATGAAACAAGGCTTGAAGGAATAAGTGAAGAACCAATCATCAAGCCATCAAGGGGAGTGGCACTAATGACCAACAAAGGGAAAAATAAGAAGGAGAGTCCCTCCTCATCCGATGAAGACTTCTCCTCCTCCATGGATAGCACGGAAGAAGCATACATGGTAAGGAAGGTAAGACGTGCTTTGAAAAATTTTAAATTTAACAAATCAAATGATAGGAGGAGAAGACCAAGGAGGAAGATAATTTGCTACAATTGTCAAGGAGAGGGACACATAAGGGATGATTGTCCCCTCTTGAACAAGAACAAAAAAGAAAGGAGAAGAAAAGAAGAAAAGAAGAAAGGGAGCAAGAAAAAGGAAGAAGAGAAGGCCAAGGAAAAGGGGAAGGCCAAAGCACTCAAAGCAATGACATGGGATGATCCTTCATCATCATCATCGGAGGAAGAAAATGCCTTTGTTACAAATCTAGCTTTAATGGCAATAGAAGATGTGGACATCACCTCCTCCGAGCAAGAAGAAAGAAGCTCAAGTGAGGAGAGCTCAAGTGAAGGGGGAGGCTCATCATCAACCTCATCATCCGAAGAAGAAGACATGGTAACTATGGTAAAACATCTTCCCACTCAAGAAGTAGTTGCCATGATTTCTAGCTTAACTAGGGATTTGTTTAGGGCTAAAAAGAGAAATAAGAGTATGCTTGATCAAATTAAGGCTCTAGAAGAAAAGCTAGAAAAATTATGTTTAAATATTAATGATAATGTTTCTTCTAGTTTCAATGATGCATGTTCACATGATAATTATATGCCTTTTAATGTTAGTGATGCATGTATGGAAGAAAATAGGGTCTTAAGGGAAAAGGTAGACCATTTAACTAAATCCCTAGAAAAATTTACAATAGGCTCCAATACTTGAACATGATCATAGGGAGCCAAAGGGCAAGCTTCAATAGGAAAGGCCTAGGTTACAAGGGAAACAAAAATGAAAAGGCCTATCATTGTTTAATTGCTAGGGGTCAAGCCAAGAACAAGACAATAGCTAGAAAATGGATCCCTAAAGAATATTTAGTGAACCCTATAGGGAAGAACTTGTATTGGGTTCCTAAATCCATCCTTAAGGGTTAGGAAAACCCTAGGTTAGTCAACCATAAGGATTTTACTTATATCATATTATTTGGTTGACTTAGGATGGTGTGGGACTTAATTTTTGAAATAGTGTTGGGTGATGATAATGCACCCATAAATAGCTTAAATCATGCTTTAGGTGATACTTGACTTATTATCATGATTTTATACCTAATGCATGATTACAAATTTATTGATACATTTGTTTCATGATCATAATGAGAAATCAATGCATATATGTTTTTATGATCATGTGGTATGTTAGAGTGATACTTAACTTGGTGTAGAATTGTATGAATTTGAAGGTTAAGTATATAAATACCTTTAGGAACATCTCACACTCACCATAAGGAAAACCTTGATTGAAAACTTAGCATGGGTGAGATGTTAGGATGATACTAATGGTCCACTAATGCCTATGGCATTTAGATGATCATTTAAAGTATCAAAATAGTAAGAATAGACCAATCATGGGGAAGGCTTATGTTTAATTCATAGACATATTGCCCAAAGATTATGGTTAGATATTTCATATGTTTTCAAAACCATTCCTTACTTTAAAATTTGTGCTTTCATGTTTTGAAACAATCTAAAGCAAAACTAGGTGTTAAAATTGATACAAACTTGATCAAATACTAGTTATTTTTGAAACTTTTGGATTTTTGTCAAATTATTGAAAATATAAGCAATTTTCATGAAAACTCATTTTTCACTAGTAAAGGACTTTAAAAGAAATGTGTTTTCAAAATTTCACAATTTTTTTAATTTTCTAGAATTTCTGGTGCATTTTTGAATTTCGGTCCAAAAATCAAAATCGAATTGATGCTACGACCGATGTCCGATTCAATGATCAAGTATGAGATATCACAGAATGATTTTATAGTTTTGTTTCGCTTTGATGGTTTTTTGACCCTTAGACTTTGATGCCTTGGATTATGACATTCAGATAATGTTTTTGATGGTGTCAAAGGGGGAGAATTGATAGGTTTAAGTTAATCATGCTAAAGGGAAAAATTTAGCATGTCTTAAGGGGGAGTTGCATGTTTAAAGGGGAGTTTGATACTCATGTTTTTACTTACATGCTTTCTTGCCTTATGTTTATGTTATTGTTTTTACCTAACTTAAACAGATTGCCACATATCAAAAAGGGGTAGATTGTTAGGGTAATCAACCCATGTGATATGGTTTTGATGTGTGTGGCAAAGGGTTTAAGTTAGGTTTGATATGGATTTGATATGTGCGTTGGAGTCTTGCAGAACTTAGTAATTCGCATATGGAGCTTTGGCAAGTTTCACCAACTCACAACCTCGTGCTTGAGTCGGCAAAGGAGCATTGCGAAGCCGTGCACTTGATGCATCCGAGGGACCACCGGACGAGATGACTTGAAGCGAAGCCAAGGAAGCAGACTTCGAGGGCAAGAGACGCGAAGGAGCATTGCGTATGCGCTTAGTCGCCAGGGGCGTTGGCGAACGAAGAGAGCTTCGGCGAGGGACTTCAAGTGAGATGAGAAAATGAGTGAAATGTAAGTAGCTCATTAGGTGATCTTGGCCGTAATGGCTAAGTGTCGGAGACTCGACTGAGAAGGGTTGAGGTTTACCCGACTGTCGGACGCTCAAACGGATGTAATGTTTGAGGTTTACCCAACATTAGTCGATTGCCATATCATGGCAGTC
Source organism: Wurfbainia villosa (assembly GCA_025175895.1). NCBI lineage: Eukaryota > Viridiplantae > Streptophyta > Magnoliopsida > Zingiberales > Zingiberaceae > Wurfbainia > Wurfbainia villosa. The sequence continues at coordinate 22,147,892 of CM045988.1, forward strand.
GACTGCCATGTCATGGCAGTCGACTTCCATGTCATGGCAATCGATTGCTCTAAGTCGACTGTGACTCGACTGGTGTTCGAGTCTATTTTGTGTCCCATCAGTCGACTGTCAAGGATTGACAATCGACTGACGAAACCACCAGTCGATTGATGATGGCATCAGTTGACTGATCGCAAGGGTTTCAGGCATAGAATTTTGATCAGTTGAGTGCTCGCTTCCGGCACTCGACTGATGTGGGAGCCGTTATTGGGCAACGACTACAAGAGCAGTCGACTGATCGGGGCATCAATCGACTGCCAGACGCCCAACGGGAAGAATGAGTTCTTCTCTATAAAATGGGGCCTTTGGACACTTGGGGAGGCTAATGTTCATGCTCCAAACGATCATCCAAGTGCCCCACAAGCTTTAAACTCCTTCTTCTTGTTCTTACTTCAATCTTATTTTAAGAAGGAGTGTTTTGTGTTGTAAGAAGGTTTACCTCCACCTTGCTTTGGCTAAAGGGAGAGACCATATTGGATTGGTTTCGGAGTAATTCACCGGAGACGAATCGGACCGTGGATTAGCGGAATAGGGCCGTGAATCATGTTATATCTTTTGTTAGCATTGATTTTGTCTTGCTTACCTTTATTGTTGTTTAGTTTTTATTTCCACTGTGCTAACCCTAATGTGTAGACGAACGAATGAGCAAATTCCACCATATAAAGAAAGAGGGCTATTCACCCCCCTCTAGCCGGCCACCTATGTTCCAACATTTTTCTCCACAATGGAACTCCATGAAACAAGGCTTGAAGGAGTAGTAAAAGAGCAAATCAAGCCATCAAGGGGAGTGACACTAGTAGCAAGCAAGGGGAAGAAGAAGAAGGAGACTCCACCTTCTTCATCCGATGAAGATTCTTCCTCCTCCTCCATGGATAGAAATGAAGAGGCCTACATGGTAAGGAAGGTAAGACGTGCATTGAAAAATTTTAAATTTAACAAATCTAATGATAGGGGAAGAAGGCCAAGAAGGAAGATAATATGCTACAATTGCCAAGGAGAGGGACATATAAGAGATGATTGTCCCCTCTTGAACAAAATCAAGGAGGAAAAGAGAAAGAAAGAAGAGAAGAAGAAGGGGAGCAAGAAAAAGGAAGAAGAGAAGAAAACTAAAGAAAAAAAAAGGCCAAGACACACAAGGCAACATGGGATGGTCCTTCATCCTCATCGGAGGAAGATCAAGCCTTCACAACTTGCCTTAATGGCAATAGAAGATCTAGACTCCACCTCCTCCGAGCAAGAAGAAAGAAGCACAAGTGAGGAGGAGAGCTCAAGTGAAGGGGGAGCTTCATCTTCATCCTCATCATCGGAAGAGGATTGAGTAAGTGAGATAACAAATCTTCCCCCTAAGAAGGTCATTTTCATGATTACTAGTTTAACTAAGGACCTATTTAGGGCTAAGAAGAAAAAATAAGTGCATGCAAAATGAAATTATGGTCCTAGAAGAAAAGCTAGAAAAATCATGTTTAAATGTTAATAATAATGCTTCTTCTTCTATGACTAGTGATGCATGCTCACATGATGATTATATGCCTTTTAATGTTAATTATCCATGTATTGAAGAAAACAAGGCCTTAAGGGAAAAGGTAGATCACCTAACTAAGGCCCTAGAAAAATTCACAATAGGCTCAAATACTTTGAATATGATAATTGGGAGCCAAAGGGGTAGCTTCAATAAGAAAGGATTAGGCTATAAGGGATCTAAAAATGAAAAGGCCTATCATTATTTAATTGCAAGGGGTTAATCTAAAACAACCATGATAGCTAGGAAATGGATCCCAAAGGAGTACTTAGTGAACCCTATTGGAAAGAACTTATATTGGGTTCCTAAGTCCATCCTTAAGGGTTAGAAAAATCCTAGGATAGTCAACCATAGTGGATTTTATTTATATCATATGGTTGACTTAGGATGGTGTGGGTGATGATTTTTGAATTAAGTGTTGGGTGATGATAATGCGATCATAATATGAAACCATGAATATTATTTGATTTATGATCATGATATGCAATAATTGAAAATATTTGATCATGATTGATAGTATGTGATTTTATGATTATGTTGGGTGTTTTTAGGACATAATACTTAACTATGGGTAGAATTGCATGAAATTTTGGTTAAGTATAAATACCTTTAGGTTCATCTCACACTCACTATAGGCAAACTTGATTGAAAACATAGCATGAGTGAGATGCTAGGTTGATACAAATGTCCACTAATTCTTATGACATTTAGATGGTCATTTACAAGTATCATGTCATATTAATCATAGACCAACTATGGGGAAAATAAATGTTTAATCAATGGACATATTTCCCATAGATCATAGTTGGATATTTTAAATGACTTAAAAACATTTCATGTTTCATAAACTGCAAGCTCATGTTTTGAAAAGGTTCTTAGGCAAACTAGCTTTCAAGTTGATACAAAATTGAGTTATTTTCAAACTTTTGAGTTTTTGCCTTATTTTCAAAAATAGAATGAATTTTCATGAAAAAAAAATTCACTGATAAAGGAACTCATTAGAATTATATTCCCCAAATTTCACGATTTTTTGAATTTTTTTATAATTTCTGGTGCATTTCTGAAGATCATTCGAAAAATTAGAATTTCTGAATTTTAGGTGTCAGTCGACTGATCCTCTGATTCAGTCGACTGATGTACTGTGCACGAGCACAATAACTTGTTTTTATCAGATTTTGAGTTGGATTTTGGTATTTTTCTTTCCCTAGACTTGATGCCATGGTTATATAACATATGTTAGATGTTTTTGATGGTGTCAAAGGGGGAGAAATGGTTAGGTTTAAGTTTATCATGCTAGAAGGAATTAGCATGGGTTAAGAGGGAGTTGCATGTATTTAGGGGGAGTGTTTGATATCCATGTTTTACATGGTTTCTTCCTTATGTATTTTGGTTAAATGTTTTACCTAATTTAAACGGATTGCAACACATCAAAAAGGGAGAGATTGTTAGGGCAATCAACCCATGAATGATGTGTTTTGATGTGTGTGGAAAAGAGTTTAAGTTAGGTTTATTATGGATATAATAAGTGTATTGAAGTCGTGCAGGACTTAGTAATTCACACATGGTGTATGCATTGGCAAGTCACCATCTCATGACTCAGTCCTTGAGTCGGTGAAGGATAGCATTGCGGAAGTCGTGCGCTTGGTGAATCCGAGGGATCGCTGGACGAGGAGCATTGGAGTGAAGCCAAAGGAAGTAGACTTCAGGGCAAGACGCGAAGGATGGCATTGCGAAATCGTGTGCTTGGTGCATCCGAGGGGCGTGGCCGAATGAAGAGAACTTCAAAGTGAGGGACTCCAAGGGAAGATGAGAGTGAGCGATTGTAACTCGGGACGGGGTAGCTCTTAGGTGAACTTGGCCAAATGGCTAAGTGTCGAATGAGTTTTTTCGACATCAGTTGACTGCCATGATATGACAGTTGACTACTCCAAGTCTACTGAAGATTCGACTGGTGTTTGAGTATGGTTTCTGGCCGAACAGTGGACTGCCAAGGAATGGCAATCGATTGATCACGCCACCAGTTGATTGCCAAGGGTTGGTAGTCGACTGATGGCGAGGTTTTCAGGCACAGAACATTGGAGAGTCGATTGCTCACTTCGGGCACTCGACTGTTGGCTTCATCAGTTCACTGATGGGATGATCATTCGACTGATGTGGGAGTCGTTGGTTTAAATCCAACGTGAAAGAAACCGTTGCGAGGCAATGACTACAGCAATAGTCGACTGATGGCTCGATCAGTTGACTGCTAGCTGCCCAACGGGAAGAATGACCTCTTCCCTATAAGAAAAGACCTTGGGTCATCTTGGGGGGTTAATGATGTGAGCAAAACATATAGGAATTTAGGAGTAGTTTTTGCTCACATCTTGTTACATTTTGCGTCAGTTTCATGCATATGTTACTCTATTTTGCATGCATTTCCTATTTTCTAGTTCGGAGGTCTACTCGAGCGGAAAAGATGCATTTTCAGAGCGAAAGAAGGACATTTCATGCTAGACACAGAGTGGGACACGACCAGGGCATGTGGATTCACACGACCGTATCCGATGGGCAAAGATCAGCACACCAGGGCTGCATACGGCTTGGTCGTGTGGAAACACACGATCGTGTGACGGCTCAATGGAGTTGCGCGACTAGGGTTTTTTCCTGATTTCACAGCGTTCTGAGGCGACGTCTATATAAGGATGGCTCCGCCCAAACCCTAGGGGGGAGGCACGATGGCTAGGACGGCACGCCGAAGCCCTAAAAAGCTTCGGTAACTCGCAGCCGGGAGGAGGAACGCCGCCGGAGGTCCACCACTTGCAATGCAACGCCGGAGAGAAGGTCACAATGCATTGTAATCTCTATTTCTGCACTCTCTTTCTATTGTAATTGAACTTAAACATGTGTTGTGATTCTTCCTTCACGTTTATGGAGTAGAACTTTTGATTCTAGGATTAGGGAGTAGCTTGTGTTCATAGACAATGTTGGTTCATATTAAATTCTGGCCAAAAGTTTGATTTGACAATTGGATGTTGGTCTTTATTATACCTACATGTATTTGGCTTTCTTTCCTCTGTGCTTAGATGATACGAGGTGGTGACAACCCTGACAATCTAGATTTAGGAGGTTTGATCAAGGAACTAAGGGGTAAACCTGACCTCCCGTAACTGTGGGGAGAAGGGAGCGGTGGAATCGGAAACGGTCCACCGCAAGGATTGATTTGGCATCCTCATACCCTCTATCCCGTCCTTTTGGGCGAGGATAGCTCCCGGTGAATGCGGCGGCTCTATGGGAGAGTGTATGATGTCCCTTCCCCAAAGTCGTAAGTAGAAGTTTAGACGACGCCAATTGACAATGTTGTTCTGTGGTACACAAGCAAAACCGAAGTTCTAGAATCGCCTTTTCAAGACCCCGACACCCTCTTTTCCTCCTCCGTGTGACACCTCACTGAGTAGGGTCCTCCGATAGTCCTCACCAACCGATTGTCACTGAGATTTCATCCAAACAACCGCAACCACTTAGAGGATTGATACTCGAATCCCAGTCCCTGTGGGATCAATAATCTATTTATTACTTGACGACATCCGTGCACTTGCGGGCATTGAGCGCGAGCGCATACTTTGAGTCTTCGACTATCTCCGTCGCGGGATTTAAGGTTGCGACCGTGCGCATCAAGTTTTTGGCGCCGTTGCCTGGGAGTGTCGATTCGATATCAATCGAACGGTGGTAGATTGGATCGGACTTTGGATTAGATTATTTTCTTGCTTTATTTTCTTATTAGCTTACTTTATTTGCTTTAGTTTTATTTTCCATATTTAGATTCAGTTTTTATTTTCAGTAGTAGTTTCCTATTTACTTATTGCATCTTAGGTTTTTATTTACTAGATTTAGTTATTTCCTGTTTTTAGCATTAGGTTAGCACTCTTACTTTTGAGTGTTGGTTCGTCGTATGCTTTGAAGACTAGGATCGTAAGGAGAGCAGCGCAGCGAAAGATGGAAGATCAAGCTACATTCGAGGTGAACGTAGGCAGTCGACCTCTGCGGGACTACACAACTCCTAGTGCTAGAGGATTCAGGCCGAGCATAGCTGGACCGTCCATATCGGCGAATAACTTTGAGATTAAGCCGACACTCATACATATGGTCCAGTAGAGCCAATTCGGGGGAGTTGCAACTGAAGACCCGAACCGGCATCTTGAGGCTTTTCTAGAAATCTGGTCAACCATGAAACTGAACGGAGTCCCTTCTGATGCGATCCGCCTAAGCCTGTTCCTATTTTCACTGTGGGATAAGGCTAAGACATGACTTCACTCCTTACCCTCTGGCAGCATTACCACGTGAGAGCAGTGTGAGCAACAGTTTCTGAATAAATACTTCCCACCAAGTAAGACTGTTCACATGCGCCACCTTATCACTAGCTTTCGCCAAAAGGAGGGGGAGTCCTTATTTGAAGCATGGGATCGCTACAAGGGGCTACTTTATCAATGCCCACACCATGGACTGGAGAGGTGACTGGTGATCGCCATTTTCTATAATGGGATCGCCTACGCCATGAAGATGTCCTTAGATTTTGCCGCAAAAGGAGCCTTAATGAACAAGACCATCGAGGAGGCAGAGGATCTTATTGAAGAGGTGGCACAAAACCACCATCAATGGGCCTCCGAACGTGGTCAACCCACACCTACGGCAGGACGATACACTATCAACTCCATGGACAACCTTTCAGCGAGGATGGATGTGCTAAGCAGACGGTTTGAATCTTTGAATTCTTCATCTGCATGCGCAACCATTGACTTTGGAGAGGAGACGACAGCGTATCGTGAGGACTACTTTGTAGGGCAGGGGACCTCAGATGAGCAGATCGAGCATTGTGACGCGATTAGGGACTATGATTAAAGGCCCCACAACCCGTACTCTAATACCTACAATCCCGGATGGAAGAGTCACCCAAATTTCTCTTACAAAAATAACTCAGGAAACCCCCAACCATCCGGAGGATAGGGGCAGCAGCAGGGCAATGGGCAGCCACCACAGAAGCCCAGACTGGAACAGATGATGGAGGACTTCATCGCTACCCAAACTAAGGCCAATGAAGAATTCCGTCGCCAATATCAAAAGTCTGAAGAAGCACTGAGAGACTTGAAGGCCACCGTTGACGACCTTGCAAGTCATACCAGGATGTTGGAGACACAAGTGGCCCAAATAGCCCAATCCATGTCACAACCTGTGAAGAACTCTCCGCCAAGCCAAGGAAAAGAGGAAGGAGTAGGGCAAAGTAGCCAATTCGCCAAGGGGTGTGCAGCCATGATTACCCTACCTGACCAAGCTGAGTTTGAAGAGAAAATCCCAGTATAGCTTGAGGACCCTGGTGAATTCATTATTCCCTGCTCGATTTATGGGGAGAGTTTCGATGAAGCGCTGTGCGACTTGGGGTCATCAGTCAGTGTGATGCCCTATGCATATTTTCTGAAGATGGGACTGAGCGGGCTCCAACCCGTGAATCTTGGTATTCGTATGGGCGATGACTCAGTGAAGGAGCCCGTTGGCTTGCTACCACACGTTCCTGTGATTATTGAAGATTTCGTGATACCCATAGACTTCATCATACTGGACACATGACCGAATCCCCAGAATCCTATTATTCTGGGAAGGCCTTTTCTTGCAACCGCAGGGGTGTGCATAGATGTGAAGGCGCACCGGATCTGCCTGGAGGTAGACGGGGAGATCATCCTTTTAAGTCTCTCGGAGCAAAGAGCTTCCTATTTTGATGGGTTCACGATTAGCATATTGAAGCCGGAACCTCCAGATGGGGATTCCGAGATGGATGAATGGAGGTTCACTAAACCACCGGAGCCGAGTTGATAGAAGAGTGCGGTCGAGCTAAACGACCTTAAACAAAGCGCTTCTTTGGAGGCAACCCAAGTTTAGTTATAGATTTTTCTTTTTTCTATTGCATTGCATACATGTGTTAGATTTTATTTTTGATTTCCATCACATTTAGAGTTAGGAGTAGAAAGGAACTTTGCTAGGCAAAAATGAAACCCATATTAGTCTACGCGGCGAAGTGTATGAACAAATTCAGGCCATGGTGTATGAAAGGGGCAAAAAATGGGGGCACACGGCCTGGCCGTGTGTTTTCCCATGGTCGTGCCCGCTTGACCAGAGGCGCACATGGCCTGGCCGTGTGTTTTGAGGTTAAAAGGGTGCACCTCATTTGCATCGTGTGCTTCAAAAGTTCTTGCCCTAGCCGTGTGAGTTCGGTTTCCCCTTCCTCTAGAAGCATTTTTTACCTCTTTAGAATCCAAAAGGAGCAAGGATAAGGAGGACCAAGACCGTAGTATCCCGATCCGGTGCCTCAGAGTGACAAGCAAGAAGATCCAACACTCCTCAAGCTCCGGAAGAGGGTAACACCCTACCCCCCCTCTACTTTTTCGCAATAATGAGCATAGAAATAGGTTTAATATGCTCTCTACTCGTAAACTTACTGCTACTAGGTACTTAGATGAGGATTTGCTAGGTTCTTTAGGTTTGTTGGGTGACATGCAAACCCTATTTGCAAAAATGGGGTGGGATGAGATTATGGGAATAAGACACCTAACCTACCCTAGGATTGTTTTGGAATTTTTGAGTTCTTTAGAGGCGGAAGTTTTAACAGGTAGAGAGAGTGAGGAGGGTAGGATAACTTTTAGACTTTTTAATATTGAGCATGAGTGAACCCTTCACCAATGGAACTCATACTTTGGCCTACCAAGTGGGGGAGAGAGAAGACTCCCTAATGGGTACAACTCTTATTTGATTTGTACTGAGTTGACAAGGGAGCACATTTATGACCCTTCTAGGGCCAAAGCGTCGCGCTTCCAAAACCCCATCTTTCGATACCTTCACCGTGTCATGGCCAGTACTATATTTGGTCATGAGGAGAGTGACGGTGTAGTGAGAGCCAGTGAGCTTCTTTGCCTATGGGACATGTTACAAGAGAGGAGTAGCATCGATGTAGGGTTCCACTTCATCAGACACTTAGTGAAGATGGGCAAAGCAACACGCAGAGAGATCCATGTGGGTGGCCTACTTACCCACATTTGTTATAGGATGGGGTACGACTACACAACATTGGAGAGTATAGAGGGGAGCCCTAGGATCGACCTAGGAGTCTGCATGACCATGAAGATGATTGTAAGAGAAGGAGACTCCTTATGCTTTGTAAGGAAAAATCTTACGACCCTCAGGCTTCCCGACCCGGATCATACCACCATCGCTATATGCGCCAATTGGTGCTTAGACCTGATAGTGGAGTCCCCTCCACATGAGGGACCATCCACATCAGCGCCCGTCTCTCCACCTTTGTACCACTCTCCCTTCAGTCCACACATACATAGGAGCCCACCTAGTCCACGCCAACATGAGCCTATACCCATGCTACCATCTTTTTCTACTTTTGAGCAGGATGCAGGTACATCGACATATGATTTCTCGGAGTTCAGATCGCGCTCACGACATTTACATCTAAGCGGCAAAACAGCGAGGATGGGAGGACGAGCGCCTACCGGTGAGCGGAGTTCGAGATTAGAGCATTCCAAATGGGCAGAGGAGTTCTACGATAAGGCCCGTATATACTTCCAGGAGGAGGCTGATCATTGCCAGGATGAGGCAGCTTACCGCGGGGAGATGCGACAACATATGCATGCCAAGCAGGCACAGTGGGCTAGGGAGGAGGAGCACCGAGCAGCCGCTGCATCCACCAGCTCTCAGATTGACCACATGTATATGTGGCATAAGCGGCTCAGCAGCAGGTTCTCCCAGAACCCAGAGATGCCCAGGCTCCAAGACTTTCCAACTCGTCCATCATATTAGAGGTATACTTTGGTTTAAGTCTGGGGGGGGGGGGGAGACCTTGAAATCTATTTTGTTTTATTTTCTTAGTAGTAGTTTCTTTTCTAGTATTTTTATTTGTTCATGCATGAATGAGTTGTTTAGTTTCTTTTGGTACTTAATTTTTGGCGTCTTAAAAGCTACCTCAGCAGTATTTCTTTTGAAAATTGCTTGCATGAGTTGTTCCCATAGGTAGCTTGACTCTATTTATCTTGTGGTATTTTATTCTATATGCTCTATTGAATGTTCTAGACTTGCACTAATTAGCTCTATTTTTTCACTCACACATGTCGAACATTTTGAAAGGGAGGATCTAGTACATACTTATGATTCACTTCAATAGACTAGTACTTTGGAATCCATAGGTGACTCTAGGTTTAGCATTTTAGTTACTGGAGATGCTTGGATTGTCTAAGCCCATTCAGAAAAATCAAAATCCCTATGAAAAAAAAAGAAAAAGAAATGATAAAAAAAAAGGAGTGAGAGGGATAAAAAAATAGTTGTCGTGGGTGGAAATGGCTAGGTGCCCCTTTGAGACCGAGTTAGGTTACTGGGGAAACACCTCCCAATTTCTCTCAATACCGAGCACGCCTTTGAGACTTCATGCTAGATCTAAGGAACAACCCTTGCTTTGGGCAGGTAAGTGCCCAAGAGTCGGAAACCTTAGGAAAGCTATGGGGTGACGACTTAACTCATCATGGAACGAGCATCCCCTAAGAATGATTCGCCTAGCACGAGCACGAGGAGCTAATTTAGTGAATTTTTGGAACATATTTGTTTTGCTTTAATTGCAAATACCACCTAATAAATTTAGTTAGTATGCTCATTATGGAACATTATCTTGTTAAAATTTTATGGCACTGAGGTTTGCTTGAGGACAAGCAAAGATTTAAGTCTGGGGGGAGTGATGTGAGCAAAATATATAGGGATTTAGGAGTAGTTTTTGCTCACATCTTGTTATATTTTGTGTCAGTTTCATGCATATGTTACTCTGTTTTGCATGCATTTCCTATTTTCTAGTTCGGAGGTCTGCTCGTTGTCCTTTTGAATGCAGGTTGACTTTTTGGGCAGAAAAGATGCGTTTTTGGAGCGAAAGAAGGACATTTCATGCTAGACGCAGAGTGGGACACAGCCAGGGCGTGTGGATTCACACGACCGTGTCCGATGGGCAAAGATCAGCACACCAGGGCTGCACACGGCTTGGTCGTGTGGAAACACACGACCGTGTGACGGCCCCATGGAGTTGCGCGACTAGGGTTTTTTCCTGATTTCGCAACGGTCCGAGGCGACGTCTATATAAGGATGGCTCTTCCCAAACCCTAGGGGGGAGGCACGATGGCTAGAACAGCACGCCAAAGCCCTAAAAAGCTTCGGTAACTCATAGTGGGGAGGAGGAACGCCACCGGAGGTCCACCACTTGCAATACAACGCCGGAGAGAAGGTCAGAACACATTGTAATCTCTATTTCTGCACTCTCTTTCTATTGTAATTGAACTTAAACATGTGTTGTGATTCTTCCTTCGTGTTTATGGAGTAGAACTTTTGATTCTAGGATTAGGGAGTAGCTTGTGTTCATAGACAATGTTGGTTCATATTAAATTCTAGCCAAAAGTATGATTTGACAATTGGATGTTGGTCTTTATTATACCTATGTGTATTTGGCTTTCTTTTCGCTGTGCTTAGATGATACGAGGTGGTGACAGCCCTCACAATCTAGATTTAGGAGGTTTAATCAAGGAACCTAGGGATAAACTTGACCTCCCATAACTACGGGGAGAAGGGAGCAGTGGAATCGAAAACGGTCCGCCGCAAGGATTGATTTGGCATCCTCGTACCCTCTATCCCGTCCTTTTGGGCGAGGATAGCTCCCGGTGAATGTGGAGGCTCTGCGGGAGAGTGTATGATGTCCATTCCCCAAAGTCATAAGTAGAAGTTTAGACGACACCAATTGACAACGTTGTTCTATGGTACACAAGCAAAATCGACGTCCTAGAATTGCCTTTTCAAGACCCCGGCACCCTCTTTTCCTCCTCCGTGTGACACCACACTGAGTAGGGTCCTCCGATAGTCCTCACCAACCGAGTCTCACTAAGATTTCATCCGAACAACCGCAACCACTTAGAGGATTAATACTCGAATCCCACTCCCTGTGGGATCGATAATCTATTTATTACTTGATGACATCTGTGCACTTGTGGGCGTTGAGTGCAAGCACGTACTTTGAGTCTTCGACGGTCTCCGTCGAGGGATTTAAGGTTGTGACCATGCGCATCAGTTAATGCTTCATCTCCAAACATACTCCCAGGTGCCCAAATGAATTCTACTCCTCTTACTTGCTTTTATTTCAATTATATTGTAAGAGGGAGTGTTCTTGTAAGAAAGATTAACTCCATCTAGCTTTGTGCAAAGGAGAGATTAGTGGATTGATTAAGGAGTGATTCACCTTGGAATGAATCGGGTCGTGGACTAGAGGCAAGGGTCGTGAACCACATTACATCTTCTTGTTAGCGTTTGTGATTTCATTTCCCTTTGCATTGCTTAATTGTTTTACTTTAGCATTGGATTTCCATTGCGCTAACCGTTGATTGTAGACAATTAAACAAGCGATTACCATCTACGATAAAGAGGGCTATTCGCCCCCCTCTAGTCGGCCACTGATCCTCCAACAAATTCCTCTTCAAGATCACCAAAAATCAGTAGGCATCTTCCTCTGCTTCGAGCTCCTTATAAATAACACCTCGGGTAGGATTTTCGCCTAGCAGTTGACTGCCCATAGTATCATTGTCTCACAACGGACTAATCCACTCGGAATCGTCCAATGGATATACTAGTAGTCGACTGCTCAATTGACTACCAAATATTTTGTGCTCATATCCACCAACTCCAGTCGACTGCTTATACATGACAGTCGACTACTATTGACCAGATGACATCCCATAATTGGTAGTCGACTGCAGAGCATAGCTCGAGCAGTCGAGCCTAAGTTGACTACACGACCAATCGACTGGGTCATAATCCCAGTCAACTGCCCGAGTCAAATAGGCCTCCTGAGTGTTGAACACTTGACTAGTCGACTGGTCAAAGCCATCAATCAACTGGTAAGCCTCAACAATGAGGTTTAACCAAAGTATGATCCTCTCATACTTGATAACCACCCATAGCCTCTACCCAAGTCTTCTAGCCACCTCCATCAACCTCACACCTATCGGATCCCTCCGAGTCCTCCACGACTCATTCACCCATCGTGCTAGCCTTCAAGTGCTTCCATTGGCTATGTCATGCTAACTGGGTACCCTTAGCTTAGACTTCAACCTTCTAGCCACTTCCATCAACCTCACGCCTCTTGGATCCCTCGAGTCCATGACTCTTCATCCTCGCGCTAGCCTTCAAGTGCTTACCTGTCAACCTAGTCATGCTAAACGTGTCTACCTTTGCCAAAGTTCACTTGGACTTTATGCTGCCAAAACTACACACTTGGACATACACTCCCAAGACTTCACCTTTGGACTTTTCCCTTGATCCATACTTGGACTTTCCTTTCCAACTCCATGTTGGACTTTCATGCCAAGACCCATGCTTGGACTTTCCATGCAAGACCATTCTTGGACTTTCCATGCCAAGTACCCATGACTTGGACTTTCACATGACAATCACATTGTCAATTCATTTGTCAAACATCAAAACACTACTCGAGTTCGGTCAATCGTGACCCAGGCCGATTGCACCAACAATTTCTCCCTTTTTGATGTTTGACAACACATTTAAGTTAGACTATCCCATAAGCCCAACTCCCTGTGCCAAGTGTTGGTGCAATCAGCCCAAGTCACGATTGACCAGATTTGAGTTTGACTCGAGTAGTATTTTAAGGTTTGACAAAACATTTGACAATGTGATTGTCAATGGAAAATTCAAGTCATGGGTACTTGGCAATTGAGAAGTGCAAGCATGGGTCCTGGCATGGAAAGTCTAAGCATGTGTCTTGGCAAAGAAAAAGTCCAAGCATGGGTCTTGTCAATAGTAAAGTCTAAGTCATGGGTACTTGGCAAGGAAAGTCTAAAGGTATAGTCTTGGTGGTATAAGTCCAAGTGTGTTGTCTTAGTGGCGTAAAGTTCAAGTAAACTTTGACAGTGAAAGTCCAAGTTTGGATACTTGGCAATTAGGAAGTCCAACGGTGTGATATTGGTGGCTTAAAATCCAATCTATAGTTTTGGCGGGATAAGTCCAATGTTTGGAAGTGTAAAATCCAAGCATTTGTCTTGGTGGCATAAGTCCAAATGTACTTTGGCAAGGTAGACCCGGTTAGCATGACATAGTCAATGGAGACACTTGAATGCTAGCACAAGGATGAAGAGCCATAGACTTGAGGGATCTGAGAGGTGTGAGGCTGATAGAAGTGGGATAAAGGCTTAGGTCTAGGCTAAGGGTATTTATCAAGTATGAGGGGATCATATTGGGGGTTAAACCTTATTGTTGAGGTTTATCAATCGACTGATCAAGTGTTTGACTCTCAGGAGCCGAGTTGACTCAGAGCAATCAATTGAGATTATGACCAGTCGACTGAAAGCTCGATTATTACTTTGCGTCTTTGGCAATCAACTGAAGGTTATTTCCAATCGACTGGCCTTGGATAGTCGATTGCCATAAATGACAATTGACTGGCACTGGTGGACACGGGCACAAAAGCTTTCATAGTTGACTGACCATTCGACTATGGGGCAGCAGGCGACTGTTGGTGTTGCCGTTGGCTGGAATATCAATGTGGATTAAGTCCATTGTGAGACAACGACACTGTAGGTAGTCGACTACCAGGTGAAAATCCAGGTTGTGCGGAGGAATAAAAGGAGCTCATCGGGGAGGATTTCGGCAGCGATTCTAGGGGCGATTTTAGGCGAAGTAATGGTGCATTTTAAGGTCGTTCAAGCTTGTCCAAGCAACCAACAAGCAAAGTATTCAAAGCAATAGTTTGTAAAGTGTCCTTTATATTATTGTTCTATTTCTTTTATATTTTCTTGTATTTCATTCTTATTATTATAAGAGGTTTCTCCACCTTCGGTGTGTCATCGTGAAGGAGTTTATTAGTGGTGGTGTGCATTACTAGAGCTCATTTGAGCTTGACCAGTGGAGTAGGAAATCTAGGTTTCGAACCACGTCATATCTTGTGTATTGTGAGTATTTGTTGTATTTTGTTATTTCTATTTGTTTCTGCTGCGCTAACAAGTTTTGTAGACGAACACGATTGAATGAATTGCAAGCGATGAAGTGAAATAGCTATTCACCCCCTCTCTAGCACGGCCATCGATCCTCAACAAGTTGTATTAGAGTGAGGATCTCTTCTACAGACTGACTGCTAAGGGAGCAACGCTAGAAGGTAAGATGGAACCAAGTCTTGGTTTGGGACACGACATCAACACTCCTTTGCCCTATGAACTTTATGGAGTCAAAGAATTTGAGAAATGGGCGGTGCGGATGAAATATTTTTTTATGTGCAATATAGAAAATTGGATTTGTATTGAAGTAGGTTTCAAGTCGCCCATGGAAAAGAAGGGAAGGCTTCTCAAGAAGAAGAAATGGATGGAGGAGCAAGTCCAAAAATTCAAGGCCAACAAAAAGGTAATGGAAATGTTGGTTAATGTAATATCTAATGATATTTTGTGAAGATTATGAGATTATAAGGATGCTAAGAAACTATGGAGTATGCTAGGCAAGCTCCATGAAGAACCCTCAACTACTCAAGAAATAGAGGAGGCCAAGGAACAAGGATGCTCAATGGTCCAAAGTGGAGATGATAATGAGATCGAAGAAGCAAGTTAATCATCCTCTCAAGAATGTGAGAATTTGAAGGTTGAGAGATGCTCAACATCTGAGGAAGAGGAAGAAGAATTGGAGGAAGTCTCCACCTCTAGGATTGAGAGGGAGGAGAGACCTTCCACGTCGGAGGAAGAGCAAGAAGAAGCTTCAACATCTGGGAGAGATGAAGAACAAAGTCAAAATTCCTGCCTAGGTAACTGAATCACAATAAATAAAGATAAAAATCATATTATGTTTGAGTGTAGGGAAAATGAACATTACAAGAGTAAGTGTCCAAAGCGGGCCATGAAGATGGTACAAGTGGTGCTAAAGATCAAGGAGGTCGGAGCCACAACAATTATGAGCAAAGGGCACATGATGTGCTTCAAGTGCAATCAAAGGGGTCACTATAGAAGTCAATGCTCTAGAGGGAGGAAGCAAATCAAGGGCAAAGGAGGAGTCTCAAATGAAGGGGGAGCTAAGGCAAACCCTAAGGTAACTTTTAATTATGCTCCTTCTTTAATTAATAATCAAAAGCATGCTAGGAATTTTATTGCTATTTCTCATGTACAAAAGCATGCTAGGAATAGATTTTATTGTTTAGGTGCTAAGAGTTATGAGATTAGATCTAAGGACAAATCTAGAACCAACAATCCTAGAACTATTCTACATAAGGAAACTATTAAGAAGATAGAGAACAACCTAGGCATTAACCCTAAGAAGGGTAGGTTGTTGGAACTTCAGTGAGCACTAGAGGGGGGGGGGTGAATGACGCATTCGTTCTTCGATGGAATTCATTCATGCTTGATCGTCTACAACACTTGTTATGTGCAATAGAAATAATAATAAAACAATAACAAAAAAGTGACAAACACAAGACAACAATATAACGTGGTTCGTAACCTTAGGGTTCCTACTCTACGGGTTAAGCTCAAATGAGCCCTAGCGATGCCAAACACAACTAATCAGCCTCTCCTTCTCGAAAAAAACTCTGGAGGTGGAGAAAAGCTCTTAGAAGTGATTATAAAAGTAATACAAGAATATACAAGTAAATTTCACAAATACATGCAAAGAAAACTTTACAAATGTGCTTTAAAAGCTTGCTTGGTTGATCGCCTTGGACTAGCCTTGAAGGATTGGAAAGTACTAACTATCCCCTACAAATCGCCCAAGAAAATCACTCAAAGAACTGATGGCAAAATCCTCCATGAGTTGCTCCTTTTATCCCTACATTGGGTTGATTTTGCACCTGACAGTCGACTGCCATAATGCCCCAATTGACTACCAACAGTGTTATTGTCTCATAACGACTTAATCCACGTCAACATTCAAGCCAATGGATACACTGGAAGTCGACTGTCATTTCCAACAGTTAATTGCTCAAGCCCATAGCCGATTGCTCAGTTGGATATCGAGCATTCTGCCTCACGACCAAACCCAGCAGTTGACTATCCTCCAAGGCAGTTGACTACTCAAGGCCAGTTGGTTGCCCAATGCTGGCAGTGGATTGCCAAGGCCATTTGCTCGCAGTCGAACACCAGTCGACTCATGATAGTCGACTGATCATAAGCTCAGTCGACTGGTCAATGTCAACTCAACTGGCAAGTGTTAAACACTTGACCAGTCGACTGATCCATAACCCAAGTCGACTACTACAACTCAACCATGAGGTTTACTCCAAGTATGATGCCCTCATACTTGCTAGACCACCCTTACCCTAGATCTAAGCATTATAGCCACCTCCATCGACCTCACGGCTACCGGATCCTTCCAAGTCATCCATGACTTGTTCATCCATACACTAGCCTTCAAGTGCTTCCATCGGCTATTGTCATGCTAAGCTGGTCTACACCGCCAAGGCACATTGGGCTTCGCTGCTAAGACACACGCTTGGACATTACGCCGCCAATATCAACCCTAGGATTTTCCATGCCAACTCCATGTTGGATTTTCCAATTTCCAAGACTCAATCTTGGACTTTCCCTTACCAAGACCCATGCTTGGACTTTCCATGCCAAGTACTCAAGACTTGGATTTTTCCATTGCCAAGTACCCAAGACTTGGACTTTACCATTGCCAAGACCCATGCTTGGACTTTCCATGTCAAATTTCCCACTTGGACTTCTCCATCATATGGTATACCCCATGTCAATCGTATAGTCATCACATTGTCAAACAATGATTAATTCATTGTCAAACATGAAAACACTACTCGAGTCAGACTCGAGTCTGGTCAATCGTGACCTGAGCCGATTGCACCAATAATCTCTCCCTTTTTGATGATTGACAAAAACCAAATACCTTTGACTTAGAACATTAACTCAAACCACTCCTAATTTTCCAAATTAGGAATTTTCACATTCTCCCATAAATTCTTTCACAAATTCTCCCCCTTTTTGACATACAACAAAAAGGCTTTCCCCAAGGGTATTAATGTCTCATATCCCAATGAGATCTTACAATCTCCCCCTTGGTCCAAAATCATCTAGGATCCCTTCACTCTTCTAAGTGATAAGTCCCATATTACTAAAGAGAGGCAATCCTCACTTTCTCCCAATTTTCAAAATTCTCCCCCTCATGAGGAAGAACACATCCATTATCCCATGATGGATAACATCCCCCTAAAGGCTTGCTCCCCCTACACCATTGCACCAACAATGTACTTGGATGGTCTCTAAGCCTATAGGAACACTAAACCTTCAAAATTAAAGTCAAAAGTTCAATCTTGAACTTTCACACACCTTAAAATTTGATAATTCATCCAAACAACTCTCCTAATCCATATCAAATGGATTTTCACCCTTTATAATTCTTTCCAAAGTATATCCTAGGGTTAGGAGTAGTTAGGGTAACCTAAGATAGGTGAAACATGGGTTAAACAATCTTGTTTACATGAAATCAACATTGGCAGTCAACTCTGTCAGTCAACAGTCGACTGCCATTTATGGCAATCGATTGATTTCTACAAATACAGAATCTAGAAATCAGAAACTAAAATTATGAAAATAATAAGTAATTATACATAATGCAAAAAATCATGAAACTTCATATGTATAATACTTATATCAATCATTATGGGTGAAAATTATTTGAAAAATAAAATACCCATAAAATATTGAGAATGATACAAAATTCAAAACCATTGATAACTTCAATGTTTTTAACCTATTTTGTATCAACTTCTTCAATGGTGACTTCTATCAAAAGAAAGACTACATAAAGGTTTTTCAAAATGATTTTAAAACCTTATATTGAACCATGGTCTATGGGCTTAATGCGCATGACTTGTATATAAGTTTTCCTCATGATTTATCCATGGTATAAGATGAGTTTGAGTTCATCTAGATGAAAAAATAATGCATCTTGAACTTAACTCATTTCCTAGCATCTCACATGTATCTATACACACATGTCTATGATGTGAGATGTGAGTTTTGTTCATCTTAAACTAATTAGTCTCAAGTATTTTCTAAGGCAACACTATTTGATTTCTTTATACATGAGACTTCAAATAATGTCATAGTCCTTAAATCAATTTTATTAATCTATGAATGATGATTATGGCATATAATATAACATAAATAAAAACAAATGCCAATAATCATGATGTCATGGCATATGAAGACAATCTAAGTATATATGTCATCAAAAATAGTCCTAAGCATTATCTTGACATATTATATGATTTAAAAGAGATATGATGTCTTGACATGTTATATGGAAATAAAGGCATGGAAAATGAAGTGTAAGGCATAAAAATACCTAAAATTTTAATATTAGTTGTCATTTGTTAGGATTAAGTTTTTTTGCTATATTACTCATATCTACCAAGTGTGCCAAAAACTCAAAATAACACATTATAACCTCTAAACCTTAATTGTGCCAATTTAATCAAATTTTCATAGTTCTAAAAATATATTGGCACATCCTAAAATCCTTTAGGATATAAATTTAAACTTATTTCCATGGTATCCTACTACCTTGGATGTGACATAAAGTGCCAACATTACTATGGTTAGGTTAACTACCTATCCACTTAGGGTTGTCTCACCATAACCCATTTAGCGTGAACCGATCACACTCCTAGGAACCTAATACCTATTGGAGCTCCTTGGGTTTACTAGGTATTCCTTAGGGATAACTCCCCTTGATACTTTCTTAATGACCCTTCTAGGCTTTGAAACCTTGGTCATTTTGGTCTTGCCTAGGTTAACTCTAGGGGCTACTCTCCTTGTAACCTTCTTAGTGGCTTCCCTAGGTTTCCTTGAAACCTTAGCCACTAGGCACACACCAAGGTTATCCTTAGGGATGACTTCCCTATTAACCTTAGTTTTCCTAGACCTATTAATGGTTCCATAATCTAATGGAATACTATGATAGGTCAACTTGGGCTTAGGTTTGTGACCCAAACCTTTCTTGCCCTTGGGTGGACCTGGCTTCCGGGACCCTAGGTTTTGACTCCTATATCCTAAATCTTCACCATTTGACCATTGAATTTGATTTTGCATTTTCCTAAGGGACTTTTATAATTTCTCAAGTCTTGATCTCAAGACTTGATTTTCCAACTCTAATTGCCTAATCTTTAATTTTTCATTTAGTGTTTGGGCATGGTTCTTCATTTTAGGCATACGCCTACCCTTCTTAGGGTTAATGTCTAAATGATCCTCTACCTTCCAAATAGTTTCTCTAGATAGGATTTTTCTAGGGTTATTTGTTTTAGATTTGTCCATAACCTTAAAATCACATGATTTGGCACCTAAACAATAGAACCTATTATTTCTAGCATGCTCCTTATGATTATGCACAATTTCAATTGAATTCAAAGCATGCTTTTTAACATTAAGATTTGACGGTGCATTATTAAAATATACATTAGGGTTTGCTTTAGAAGCTCCCCCTACATTTGATGCTCCTTCTTGGCCCTTGGTTTGCTTGCTCCCCCTAGGGCATTGGCTTCTATAATGTCCCTATTGTTGGCATTGGAATCACACTACGTGCTCCTTGCTCTTCCTAGTGGGGACTCCGACATCCTTTGATTTTTCTTGAACTTTCGGGGATGGTTGAGTCTTCTTGACTCTTCTTGAACACTTACTCTTATAGTGTCCGACTTCCCTACACTCAAAGCATACAATATAATTTTTATTTTGAATTGAAACTCTCGAGTTACTTAGGTCGATGGTGGTCGAAATTGGTTCTTCATCTCTCGCGGAGGTTGAGGCTTCCTCTTGTTGCTCCGACATTGAGATTGACCTAATCTCCTCCCTCTCAATCATAGAGGTGGAGGTTTCTTCTACCTCTTCTTCCTAGGATGTCGATGACCTTTCAACCTCCGACTCCTCACTTTCTTGTGAAGATGAGCTTTCTTCCATATCCCCTTGGATCGATTGGGGCTTATCATGAAATTTTGGCAATTCGCTCCAAAGCTCCTTGGCATCCTTATATTCACCTAAACTATACAAAATATCATGAGGCATTAAATCAACCAAGAATTTTATTACCTTTTTGTTTTTCTCGGATTCTTAGAGTTGTTCTTTGGTCTGTTTCTTCATCTTGAGGAATCCTCCCTTTGGCCCTCTTGGATATTCAAATTCTTCCATTAGGGCGGACAAATCTTCGAAGACTCTCTTCATTATGAATTCTTCAATCCTTCCCTCCCATTGATTGAAGACTTCTCATCCATAGAGAGTGTATGGAATTGGCGTGTTGATGTCCCATCCAAATCCATCATTCGACAACTCCATCCTCTAGCATGTTTACTTCTGGTTGTTAATCCGTAGAAGAACTCCTAGCTCTGATACCACTTGTTGGAACTTCGGTGGTGCTAGAGGAAGGGGGGTGAATGACGCATTCATTCGTCGATGGAATTCATTTGTGCTTGATCTTCTACAACACTTGTTATGTGCAGCAGAAATAATAATAAAGCAATAACGAAAAAGCGACAAACACAAACACAAGACAACAATATAACATGGTTCGGAACCTTAGGGTTCCTACTCCATGGGTTGAACTCAAACGAGCTCTAGCGAAGCCAAACAACACTAATCAACCTCTCCTTCTTGGAAAACACTTCGGAGGTAGAGAAAACCTCTTACAAGTGATTACAAAAGTAATACAAGAAAATACAAGTAAATTACACAAATACACGTAAAGAAAACTTTACAAATGTGTTTGAATGCTTGCTTAGTTGATTGCCTTGGACCTGCCTTGAAGGACTGGAAAGCACCAACTATCGCCCAAGAAAATCACTCAAAGAACTGATGGTGAAATTATCCATGAGATGCTCCTTTTATCCTTGCATTGGGTTAATTCTGCAATTGGCAGTCGACTTCCATAAGGCCCCAATTGACTTCCAACAGTATCATTGTCTCATAATGACTTAATCCACATCGACATTCAAGCCAACAGATACACTGGAAGTCGATTTCCATTTCTAGCAATCGACTTCTCAAGCCCATAGCCGACTACTCAGTTAGCTACCGAGCATTCTACCTAACTAAACCAACAGCTTGATCGCCTTCATGGCGCCGATCGGCCGCCGATCGCCTAATGTTGGCAATCGATCGCAAAGCCATTTGTTCAATTGAACACTAGTACTCACGATCCACGATCAATGATACGACCGATCATAATCCCAGATCGCTTCAGTGATGACTGATCGCTAAGTCTCAAACACTTTACCAGTCGACTAGTCCATAACCTCAGTCGACTGCTACACCTCAACCATTAGGTTTACCTCAAGTATGATGCCCTCATACTAGCTAGACCACCCTTAGCCTAGACCTAACCATTCTAGCCACCTCCATCAGCCTCACACCTATCGGATCGCTCCAAGTCATCCATGACTTGTTCATCCATACGCTAGCCTTTAGATGCTTCCATTGGCTATTATCATGCTAAGCTGGTCTATGCCGCCAAGGCACATTGGGCTTACACTGCCAAGATACACGCTTGGACTTTACGCCACCAACCATTGGACTTATACTGCCAAGACTCCACGCTTGGACTTTACGTTGCCAATATCAACCCTTGGACTTTCCATGCCAACTCCATGTTCGACTTTCCAATTGCCAAGACTCAAACTTAGACTTTCCCTTTTCAGGACCTATGCTTGGACTTTTCATGCCAAGTACTCAAGACTTGGACTTTCCCATTGCTAAGTACTCAAGACTTGGACTTTACCATTGCCAAGACCCATGCTTGGACTTTCCATGCCAAGTGTCACACTTGGACTTCTCCATCATATGTTCAACCCCATGTCAACCATATAGTAAACTCATCGTCAAACAATAGTCAACTCATCATCAAACATCAAAACATCAACATCAAAATACTACTCGAGTCAAACTCGAGTCTGGTCAATCGTGACCAGGGCTGATTGCTCCAACAATCTCCTCCTTTTTGATGTTTGACAAAAACCAAATACCTTTGAGTTAGAACACTGACTCAAACCATTCCTCCCAATTTTCCAAATTGGGAATTCTCACATTCTTCCATAAGTTCTCACACAAATTCTCCCCCTTTTTGACATACAACAAAAAGGCTTTCCCCAAGAGTATTAATGTCTCATATCCCAATGAGATCTTACAATTTCCCTCTTGGTTCAAAAGCATCTAGGATGCCTTCACTCTTTCTAGTAATAAGTCTCATATCACTAAAGAGAGGCAATCCTAACTTTCTCCCAATTTTAAAAATTCTCTCCCTCATGAGGAAGAACACATCCATCATCCCATGATGTATAACCTCCCCCTAAAGACTTGCTCCCCCTTGACCATTGCACCAACAATGTACTTGGAGAGTTCTTAAGCCTATAAGAACACTAAACCATCAAAATTAAAGTCGAAAATTCAAACTTGAACTTTCACACACCTTAAAATTTGATAAATCACCCAAACAACTCTCCTAATCCATATCCAATGGATTTTCACCCTTTATAATGCTTTCTAAAGCATATCCTAGGGTTAGGAGCAGTTAGGGTAGCCTAACGTAGTTGAAAAATGGGCTAAACAACCTTCTTTACTCGAAATCAGCATTGGCAGTCAACTCTGTCAATCAACAATCGACATCCCTTGACGCTAGTTGATTCCCATCCATGGCAGTCTACAAATTTCTACAAATGTAGAATCCAAAAATCAGAAATTGAAATTATGAAAATCATAAGTAATTATACATAATGCGAAAAATCATGAAACTTCATATGTCTAATAATTATACCAATCATTATGGGTGAAAATTATTTGAAAAATAAAATACAAATAAAATATTGATATTAATACAAAATTCAAAACCATTGATAACTTAAATGTTTTTGACATATTTTGTGTCAATTTCTTCAATGGTGACTTCTATCAAAAGATAGACTACACCAAGGTTTTCCAAATGGTTTTGAAATGATTTTAAAACCTTATATTGAACCATGGTCTATGGGCTTGATGGGCATGACTTGTACACAAGTTTTCCTCATGATGCATCCATGGTATAAGATGAGTTTGAGTTCATCAAGATGCAAGAACTATGCACCTTGAACTTAACTCATTTCCTAGCATCTCATATGTGTCTAGGGTATATCAATATACACACATTTCAATGCGATGTGAGATGTTGGTTTTGTTCATCCTAAACTAAGGTCTCATGCATTTTCTAAGACAACACTATTTGATTTCCTTATACATGGGACTTCAAATTATGCCATAGTCCTTAAATCAATTTTATGAATCCATGAATGATGATTATGGTGTATAATATAGCATAAATAAAAACAAATGCCAATAATCATAATGTCATGGCATATGAAGACAATCTAAGTATACATGTCATTAAAAATAGTCATAAGCATTATCATGAAATATTATATGATTTAAAAAAGATATGATGTCATGCCATGCTATATGTCAATCAAGGCATGACAAATGAAGTGTAAGGCATAAGAATACCTAAAATTTTAATATTAGTTGCCATTTATTAGGATAAATTCCTTTTGCTATATTACTTATATCTACCAACTGTACCAAAAATCCAAAATGACACACTATAACCTCTAAACCTTAATTTTGCAAATTTAATCAATTTTTCATAGTTCTCAATGTTGGGATGTATACTGAAAAGTCTATTTTTTATATGAACATCTTTATTTTGAAATAAGAATCACATGATCATTGATTACATATTTATGGTTATGCATATTGTCTAATACATTGTGAAATGAGACCGACTTGACGAGTAGGAGGTCTATGAAATGACCTTGTTCTTACTCCTTGAGATAGTTCTCCTACTACTTGGTCAAGTGGATGATCTTGATGAATTCTTAGGGTTCTAGAGGGGGTTTCAAATTGATCATGGTTATCTTCCACCCTCCTTTCATCATCGGAATCTCCTCTTCCTCCCCCTTGATCATTACCCCTAATCGTCAAATTTTGAAGTTTTTGGGTAATGCCTTGATTATTGTCATTAATATCCTTATCAATGGAAGACTTTCTAGGGTAGGTACTAGTGGTTTCATAAAATTGAACATTAGAAGATTCCTCAATCCCTTGGGTTCTTTTATTGTAGACTCTATAACCTCTACTTATAGATGAGTATCCAACTAGGATTCCCTCATCCGCTTTAGATTCGAATTTTCCTAAATTATCTTTGGTGTTTAAAATATAAACCTTACATCCAAAGACTTTGAAATAATGAATTGTGGGAATAGTCCCATTCCATAATTCAAATGGTGTTTTTCCTAAAAACCTATGAATTTGAACCCTATTTTAGATATAGAAAGCGGTATTAACCGCTTCCGCCCATAAGTAGCTAGGTAGAGAATATGCATTAAGCATAGCCCTAGCCGCCTCTTGTAGGGCACGATTTCTCCTTTCCACCACCCCATTTTGTTGGGGTGTTCTAGGACAAGAGAACTCATGCTTGTACCCTTGCTCTAAAAAAAATTGTGAAAATTTTGAATTCTCAAATTCACCACCATGATCACTACGGATCCGGTTGATTTTGAGACTCTTTTCATTTTCAACCCTTTTACTAAATCCTATGATTATTTCTAAGGTATAATCCTTATGTTTCATAAAATAAACCCAAGTATACCTAGAAAAATCATCTACTATAACCAAACAATATTTGTTACCATTTAAAGATGGAGTACTATGGCAATCAAATAAATCAAGATGCAACAATTCTAATGGTAAAGAGGTATTAGTTAGGGTTTTACCTTTGTGTGATGCTTTTGTTTGTTTTCCTTCTTGGCATGCATCACACATTTTGTTCTTGACATACTTGATCTTTGGTAGCCCTTTGACCAACTCCATCTTGGCTACCTTGGCTATGTTTTTCATGTTGATATGCCCCAATCTCCTATGCCATAGCCAACTTTCCTCTTCTTTTGCAACAAGACACTTAGTAGAAATGTTAGAAGCATATGAAAGATCAACATAATAAATGTTTGATTTCCTATATCCAACTAACATACAATCATTTAATTCCTTGTGCCTAATCATGCATTTAGAGGATTCAAACGAGACATGATAGTTTGTATCACAAAGTTGACTAACACTTAATAAGTTAAATTTCATATTTTCAACTAGTAAGACTTTGTGAATGACAATTTTAGGGGATACCTCAATTGTACCTCTACCTAATATCTTAAGTTTTCCACTATTCCCAAAGGACACCGCTCCCTTCTTCACATACTTAATTGTGGAGAACTTGCTCACATCCCTGGTCATATGTGTTGAGCAACCGCTATCCACAATCCACATATCTTGCTCTCCTACCTAAATCACATGAAAAACACAAGCTTTTGGTACCCAAACATTTGGACCGGTAACATTAAGTAAAAACTTCTTAGGTACCCATGCCTTCTTAACCTTTCCCTTAACGGTTGATTTCCTATTAATCAATGAAATATAAGCAACTTCTTTTTCTTTTGGCTTATATCCTAAACCGGCCTTGTTGTAAACGGCTCTTTGTCGACTAAGGATCATATCAAGACATTTTGAGCCATTTGAAAAATTTTCTAAACATGCTTTTAGCTCAACAACCTCATCCTTAAGTTTGTCATTCTCTTCCTTAAGCATACAAGGATCGATATGTGAAGGTTTTTCATTCCTAATTGCCTTTAGTTCTACCTTCATGCTCTTAACCTTAGATCTAGACTTATCTAGAGCCTCTTTAAGATAAGCAATTGATTGATAAAGAAGCTTAACTTTGGGAGAGTTCATTACCTCATCGTCACTAGATGACGATTCATCACTTGAGGAGTCTTCTTGGCTTGATGTACCGGAGTCATCTCCTAGGGCCATGAGTGCCACATGGCGTGTGATGTGGCAAAGTTCATCATCAGAGGAGGAGTCTTCAACACTTGGTGTGTCCCATGTGGTTGGAGCCACCATGGCCTCCTCCTTCTTCTTCTCCTTCTTGTCCTTCTTTTTCTTTTCTTTTTCCTCCTTCTTCTTTAGCTCCGGGCAATTTGGCTTTATGTGCCCCTTCTTGTTGCAAGCATGGCAAATCACATTTTTATTGAAACTTGAATTACCACTAAACTTACCTTTTGAAGAATGAGACCCCTTCCTTGCTTCTCTACTCTTGAACTCCTTTGATTTCCTATAGAGCTTCTTGACGAAATTTGCCATCTCACTAGACGAGTCTTCATCACTACTTGAATCATGCTCCGATTCGGATGATGATGATGCTTCTTTTCTTTCCTTCTTCTTCTTTTCCTTCTTTTCAACAAATAGAGCTAAACCCTTTTCCTTAGAGTACATGTTAGTTTGCTCATGTAATTCAAACTCACAAAATAATTCATCAATTTTAATTTGAGAAAGATCCCTAGTTACCTTAATGGCATCAACTATAGAAGTCCATAAGGAATTTCTAGGAAATGCTTGAAGAATATACCTTACCAAGTCCCGGTTGTCAACTCGCTCACCTATGATGTGGAGTCCGTTCACAATCTCCTTGAACCTTCCATGCATTTGGCTTACGGTTTCATGCATCTTCATTTGGAAGGCTTGAAGTTGTCCAATTAGTAGGTCCTTCTTGGCCCTCTTTGACTCCTTGGAACCTTCATTTAGCTCAATGAGCTTTTCCCATAGCTCCTTGGTGGATTCGAAAGGCCCCACCTTGTTGAGTTGCTCCATGGTAATACCGCATTGAATGGTGAGTACCACCTTTGCATTTGACTCAAATCACCTATTCATTTCCCTTGTCCAATCCTTGCTTGGAATAGGGTTTCCTTGTTCATCCACCGGTTCCTCGAAGCTATCTACAACACTATGCCAAATTTCAATATTGCTCATTAGATAATACTTCATCCTACCTTTCCAATATGCAAAGTGACTCCCATCAAAGAGTGGTGGCTTGGCGGTGTTATATCCCTCTTGAAGAGCCATTGATGCTTTGGTTGATGGTGAGATCTTCCAAGCTATCCGGGCTCTGATACCACTTGTTAGGACCCTTGTAACGGCTAGAGGGGGGGTGATTAGCCTTTCTTCGTTTCTACAAGTAAGTTAGCGAAAGCAATACAAATACGAAAATGAATAAGAATAAGAAATACAAAGACAATGCTAACACCCGATGTACGTGGTTCAGAGATGACGTTCCTACTCCACGGCAATCCGTAAGGTGGATTAGTCCTAGCCAAGCCTCAATATATTCTCCTTTGGATGAACCAAGGTGGAGAAACCTTTCTTACAATGCTCTCCTCTTCTTTACAATGATGGATGATTAAGAACAAGAGAAGAGGAGGTTTTGAATCACTAAAACACTTGGGAAAGCTTGGTGAGCACGAGGGTGTAGTTAGGAATGAGAGCACTAGCTTCACCAAGCTCCCCAAGGCCCCTTTTTATAGAAGAGGGGCTATTTTTCCTGTTGGGCCTCGATCACCGATTGATCGATGCTCATCATCGATCCGACGCCGGCCCAATGGCTTCAACCACCATGCAGATCCGCGGAGATTCGAGCCGCATTTTCCAACGGCCAGTGATCACCGATCGATCCTCCATCACCGATCGATGGAGTGATCGCCGAGTGATCAAGGCGCAATGAGTGAGACTGCATTCGTGGCAATTTTCTCCTTGATCGCCGATCACGCTCGGGGCCGATCGATCGCAACATCACGATCGCTCGACTAAGGCCGATCGATGGCTGTGGTTTCACCCCGACTCGCCGACCACTGACGATCGATACATCGATCACGATCGATACTCATCAAGTATGAGTAATTCACACTTGATTTTACACCCTAGACCTAGACTCAACCTTCTAGCTCCTCATTAAGCCTTGCGCCTCCAGGATCCATCCGAGTCCGCGACTTGTTCATCCTTTGCGCTTTGCTTCCAAGTGTTGGAATGTATACTGAAAGCCTAGCTCTTTTTGTATGAACATTTTATTTTGAAATAAGAATCACATGATCATTGTTTGCACTTTATATATTTATTATATGTGTGCATATTGTCTAATATTTTACATTGTAGATAACATGGTGCTTGGTGTGGCATGAAGATCATGTTATCACCCCTTGTAAAATATAAGTAGAGGCTCACAACCAAGATGGTTTTGGACAAACCATTGGCATGGTTGTAGTGTAGCTTGGTATTGTTTTGTCTTGAACATAGAGTTACACTAGTACACTTAGGTGTATTGAGCAGGACCGACATAGAGGTGATTCAATTTAGTACTGACTACATAATTGAATCGGACCTCGGATATTATGTTGTGCATGCTCTTAATCCCGATATAATAACGGGCACATGTACTTAGTATTTATTTCTTTGATTTACCAGAGGGTGAGATTTAGATGGATTAAATCAATATGCCCGGTAAGTTGGGAAATAATATTATTTACATGGTGTGTCGTTGATTATAGGAGGAAACCGTGTCCTATATATTAGGTTGATGATGTCCTCTCAAGGAGCTCATAAGGTTCATCATGTAAACCCAGCTGGTTGACTTAGTCAACATGATGATAAGGTTGAGTGGTACTACTTGAGGAATTAGATGTTAATTAATTGATGGTCAGTAAATCAATTAATTGACGGACATTCGATATCTTAAACACGGGGAGATTAATGTACAAATAATATATGGAGCCCATATTGATTTATGGGGGTTGGTGAGGTAGTTCAATGATGATCCTCTAGTGGAATGGAACATCATTGATGGATCAAGTTAGTGTGGTTCCGATCCATCGGGTGGCCAAGACCCAACTCCTCCTTATGGTCCCTATCGTAGCCTAATATAATCCTTGTGAAGTCTAGATCCAAGAATGTAAAACAAAACCTAGAACCAACGGTTGGGATTAAATCCCTAGATCCGATGGTTAGGATGAAACACTAGAACCAACGGTTGGGATTAAATCCCTAGATCCGATGGTTAGGATGAAACCCTAGAATCGACGGTTAGGATTAAATCCCTAGAGCCGACGGTTGGGATAAAACCCTAGATTCGACGGTTGGGATGAAACCCTAGATCCGACGGTTGGGATGAAATCCTAGATCCGACGGTTGGGATGAAACTCTAGATCCGACGGTTGGGATAAAACCCTAGATCCGACGGTGGAGATTAAATCCCTAGAACCGACGGTGGAGATTAAAGGAGGCTTAAGCCCAATTCTATAAATAGGGGGCTTAGGCTTGGGCGGCAATAGGAGATTTCGAATTGGGATTAGGGTTTGGAGCAAAGGTGGGCGGCTAGGGTTTTGGAGCAAAAGAAGTGGGCGGCAACTCTTCCTTCTAGTTGAAGTTGGCCGGCGCCCATCCTCCTCCATCAACACTTGGCCGGCGCCCATCCTAGAGGCCTCTCCCCTCTTCCTTGGCCGGCGGTTCTCCTTGCATAGGTGGCCGGCATTCGTCTTCCTCCCTTCATCCTAGAGTGGCCGGCGGCAACACTTCTTGAAGTTGGCCGGCGCATCATCCAATTGTTCCTTGGCCGGCGGTTGCACCAAATTCCCTAATTTGGTGGCCGGTTCTAGATAGGAAGGTATTTGTTGTTTCTTCTCTTTGTTCACAGCAGACAAGGTAGAGAAGAAAGCGATCTAGAAGGCTTCTACTCGTGGAGGATCTTCGTCCACACGTCGTCCATGAGAAGGATAGGACATAAGGTAGAAGATCGTGAGGTATAAAGTTATTTTAACTTTATTTACAGATCTGAGCATGTTCTTTTATGTTTTGATTATGCATGTGTGAATTAGTAAATATATTGTATAATCATGGACCTCGAAGACAAACACAAAAACCGGTGATCCGTCTGTCGTCTCTTCCGCGGCTAACTAACTAGAAGAGTTGTGTTGCTTGAACAACTAGTTTGTTCAAGCGACCACTCAATTTGTTAGCACGACGATGAAATGGTTGTGCTAAGGAAGCTCATCCCATCCGGATTAATTCTTTCATTAGTGAAAATTTTAATCCGGGGACATGGGAGCCAATGAGCCTCCGAAGCGACTCCCTACACCAAGAGCCTCCTTCGGTTTCGTCATGTCTTGGGTTGCCAAATGCTTGGACTTTACGCCGCCAAGACTACAAGCTTGGACTTATGCTGCCAAGACCTTACTTTAGACTTCCTTTGCCAAGGTTCACTTGGACTTTATGCTGCCAAGATTACAGGCTTGGTCTTACGCTGCCAAGTCCATCCCTTGGACTTCCTTTGCCAAGATCATACTTGGACTTCTCTTTTACCAAGGCTTCATCCTTTGATTTCCCTGTCACTTAAACATATTTGCAATTAGATCACAAAACATTGCCTAACTTAAATGATTATCCAAACATCAAAACATATAAATGCTTGGAGCAATGTTGCACCAACACTATGCACCTTGAACTTAACTCATTTCCTAGCATCTCATATGTGTTTAGGGTATATCAATATACACACATGTCAATGTGATGTGAGATGTTGGTTTTGTTCATCCTAAACTAAGGTCTCATGCATTTTCTAAGACAACACTATTTGATTTCCTTATACATGGGACTTCAAATTATGTCATAGTCCTTAAATCAATTTTATGAATCCATGAATGATGATTATGGTGTATAATATAGCATAAATAAAAACAAATGCCAATAATCATAATGTCATGGCATATGAAGACAATCTAAGTATACATGTCATTAAAAATAGTCATAAGCATTATCATGAAATATTATATGATTTAAAAAAGATATGATGTCATGCCATGCTATATGTCAATCAAGGCATGACAAATGAAGTGTAAGGCATAAGAATACCTAAAATTTTAATATTAGTTGCCATTTATTAGGATAAATTCCTTTTTCTATATTACTTATATCTACCAACTGTGCCAAAAATTTAAAATGACACACTATAACCTCTAAACCTTAATTGTGCAAATTTAATCAATTTTTCATAGTTCTCAATGTTGGGATGTATACTGAAAAGTCTATTTTTTGTATGAACATCTTTATTTTGAAATAAGAATCACATGATCATTGATTACATATTTATGGTTATGCATATTGTCTAATACATTACATTGTAGTTAACATGGTGTGTGGTGTCACACGGGAGATCATGTTATCGGCTCCTTGTAAAGTATAAGTAAAGGCTCACAACCGAGATGACTTTGGACAAACCATTGGTATGGTTGTAGTGTGATTTGGTATTGGTTTGTCTTGACTAAAGAATCACACTAGTACACTTTGTGTGTATTGAGTAGGACCGACTTAGAGGTGATTCGATTTATTGCTGACTACATAATCGAATCGGACCTCAGATATTATATTGTACATACTCTTAATCCTGATATAATAACGGGCACATATACTTAGTATTCATTTCTTTGATTTACCAATGGGCGAGATTTATAGATTAAATCGATAGACTCGGTAAGTTGGGAAATGATATTATTTATATGGTGTGCCGTTGATTATAAGAGGAAACCGTGTCCTATATATTAGGATGATGATGTCCCCTTGAGGAGCTCATAAGGTTCATCATGTAAACCCTGTAGGTGGACTTGGTCCGGCATGGTGAAAAGGTTGAGTGGTACTACTCATGGAGTTAGATGTTGATTAATTAATGGTCAGTAAATTAATTAATCGACGGACATTCGAGATCTTAAACACGGGGATAAAATGTACAAATAATATATGGAGCCCATATTAACTTATGGGGGTTGGTGAGGTAGATCAATGATAATCCTTTAGTGGATTGGATTATCATTAATGGATCGGATTTTATGTGGGCTTGATCTATTGGGTGGCCAAGATCAAACTCCTCCTCATGGTCCCTATTGTAGTCTATTAAAACCTCATGAAGCTTAGATCCAATGGTTGAGAACAAAACTCTAGATCCAAAGGTAGAGATTAAATCTCTAGATCCGACGGTTGAGATTAAATCTCTAGATCCGACGGTTGAGATTGAATCCCTAGAACAAATGGTGGAGATTAAAACAAGGCATATCCCTAACTCTATAAAAGGAGAGCATGGGGTGGGCGGCAAGAAGAATTCCATTAGAGATAGGATTAGGGTTACTAGGCGGCAAGCATTGGGGATAGGTTTTGGGTGTTGGCGGCACCAAATAAGGAAAGGTTTTCCTTTTCTTCTTCTTCTTCCTTGGTGGCCGGCGCCCATACAAGCCCTTCCCTCTCTTGGCCGGCGTCCAAACCTACTCTTTCTCCTCTCCTTGGCCAGTGGAAACAAGGCTTAGGGACTTCCCTTCGAGCTCTTGCCCAACAACTATCTCTATCATCTTCTCCTTGTTGGCCGGTGGCAAGCACCTAGGTTGGTGTTTGTTAGTTGGCTAAAGGAAGGAGAAGTGTTTTGTTTCTTATTCTTCCTCTTGTTCGGAGTGATCAAGGAAGGAAGATTGGTGATCTAGGAGCTTCGACTTTTGGTAGATCGTTGCCCACACGACATCCAAAAGGAGGGAGGACATATGATAGAAGATCGAGAGTTATAATACTTGTCTATTTTATTATGTAACATGTTTATAATTGTTTCTCAATTATATATGCATGATATATTCTATTTTGTGGCTAAATATACTTGGACCCCGAATATAAACACAAAAGCCAGCGATCCGTACATCGTCTATTCTGCGACTATTCGTTGAATAGAGGTTGGTGGCTTGAACAACAAGTTTGTTCAAGTGACCACTCTAATCGAATAGCATGACGATTAAATGGTTGCTTGGGTAATCCCTTTCGTCTAGGATTAAATTTTTTTTATCTGGGGACGTAGAAGGGATTGTCATGAACAAGCGACCGAGTTGAAGTGGGAAGCGAAGTTTCCTACCTTCAAGTGATATCAGAGCCACGGTTTCCAGTTTTGTGTGTTTAGGATTCGGTTACTTTTATTCACTTTTCAAATATTATATGTGCCGAATAATTGTAGGATATGCGTAGGTTAACTCTTTGGTTGCAGACATAGGATCCAACTATTATGGCCATATGTGTGTATGTGATTGTATGTGTGTAATTGTATAATTTGTTGAATCCTCGGGGTTGACGAGGCTAGTATTTAATTTTTGTAATTAGATACGACATTGTTTAGCCACTCTTTTTATTTTAGTTTACTTTCGATCTAGATTTCATGTACACTCCCTCGTGGAGTATAGGATCGATGGATGTAAATTAAAATATTTTTTTCTCGGCTCGGATCTCTGGATGGCTTGTACATGGCGTAGGGAGGAGCGGACGAGATGGCGATACGATGGGAGACATATTGAAGACAAAAGCCATAATAGTTGGAAAATTTTTATTTTTCATATTTATTGCTTATTGTTTGATATGAATGTCGTAGGTTATAAAATTCCTCAATTTCAAATTACTAAGTGGGAGAAAGATATTTTTATAAATTCCGACAGCCTCCATTACGATTTGACATGTGATGCAAACAAACCAGCTCTGAGTGCCTTCCTCCCTATCGGATGGGTTTGTTTGCGAATCCCAAGGTCGAATATGGTTATAGGAAATTATTAAGGAGCTTGTGTACTTCCTCATCAGAAGGCACATAACCCGAGATAATTACCTTGGTACCGAGTAATGGTGAACACTTAGATACAAATATAAGTATCCTCCCCATCGAAGTCACTGCTTTTTTTTGTAGGACCGAAGAGGAACCAACTATTAATTTTACTTGTCAAAAAGTTAGGTTGACAAGATAGTAAAATTAATGGGTAAAACCTCCTCTTACAAATGTAGAATTCGTATACGTCCACACTATCGTGGCATACGATATTCTCGGTGGTTTGAGGTGTTGGTTGATTTTAAAATTTTATTGTTTGAGGAATCAATAATTTTTTGAAATCTAATGTTTTGATCTATGTGATTCTAAGGTTTTCTTTCAAAATGACTTTCAACCCGCTTGCTGTGATACTGAAAAAAATAAACTTACTGTACCCAAATATGTTGATTGGAAGAGGAATCTTGACATTGTCTTGACTGCTGAGGAATACAAATACTCCTCGAAGAGTGCCCTCCTAAGCCTGCGGATGATTCTGGGGAAAAGGAGAAGGAGAGTTATAAGAAGTGGATCAAGGCCGATGAGATGGCGTGGTGTTACATTTTGGCATCTATATCAAATGTACTACAACATCAGCATCAAGCCATGCCCACTACTTATGACATGATGCTCAATCTCAAAGAGCTTTTCGGACACTAGAATCGGGCTGCAAGGCAAGAAGCCATGAGGAACTTGATGACGACCACCATGATCGAGGGAACACTTGTGAGAGATCATGTTCTCAAGATGATGGCTCATTTGAATGAGTTGGAAGTCCTCGGAGCTGAGAACGATGGGGAAACCAAGGTCGATATCATTCTCCAGTCTCTACCTAGGAGTTTTGAGCAGTTTCGCCTGAACTACAACATGAACAAGAGGTTGTATTCGTTGGTGGAGTTTCTGACAGAACTCCAGGCGACAGAGAGGATATTTCGTCAGAGTGCTCAGGCGCATGCCATGGTTACCCAAAAGGTTTCTACTTCTAAGCCGAAAGGCAAGAAGAACAAGAAACAAGCTGGGGAAAAGGCGGTGGGAGGAACTCAGGGAGGAGTGAAGAAGCCGAAAGGCAAGTGCTTCACTTGTGAGCAGACTGGACACTGGAAGAAGGACTGCCCCAACCGCAAGCAAAACAAAGGTATATCTTTTTGTCTAGTCGTTGAAACATGTTTAGCGGTGTTATCTACCGGCACCTGGTGTGTAGATACGGGAGCCACTGATCATGTCTGCAATACTTTGCAGGGGTTCCAAGAAACCAGATGATTGGCTGAGGGGGAGATTACCATATACTTGGGCGATGCTACGAAGGTGGAGGCTGTTACAGTGGGAGATGTTCATTTATCTTTTGAGAAAAATAAAGTTTTGGTTCTTAAGAATTGCCTTTATGTACCTTTATTTAGAAAGAATTTAATTTCGGTTTCTAAATTAATTATGGATGGATATTCTATTTCTTTTAATGACAGAGTTGTTATAAAAAGGAATAGGGAGATTATCTATTCGGGTGCATTGATAGGAAATTTATATACACTAAAACCAAAAGCTCCCACGATGCAAATAGAAGTTAATAACTCATCTTCTAATTCCAATAAGAGAAAATAACCTTCGAAGATGAACCAAACATATCTTTGGCATATAAGACTTGGTTATATTAACCTAAGAAGAATTCAAAGGTTGATAGCTGATGGACCTCTGGGTTCATTAGTGGTGAAAGATTTCCCAACCTGCGAATCCTTCTTCGAGGGTAAAATGACCCAGAGACCTTTTAAGGCAAAGGGGTATAGAGCCAAAGATGTGTTAGAATTAGTTCATTCTGATTTGTGTGGTCCTATGTCTATCTAGGCTAGAGGTGGTTTTGAGTATTTCGTTTCTTTTATAGATGATTATTCGAGATATGGATACATTTACTTGATGCGCCGCAAGTCTGAATGCTTTGACAAGTTCAAAGAATTCAAGGCTGATGCGGAGAAACGTCAAGGTAAAAGTATCAAGACACTACGATCTGATTGTGGTAGTGAGTATCTCTTGGGAGAGTTTAGGAATTACTTATCAGAGGCTGGGATTCAATCCCAATTATCTGCACCTGGCACACCCCAGCAGAATGGTGTAGTAGAGCGAAGGAATAAGACTCTTATGGAGATGGTTTGATCGATGATGAGTTATTCTGAGTTGCCAGATTTGTTCTGGGGTTATGCTCTAGATATGACAGTTTACATTCTGAACTTGGTTCAATCTAAATCAGTGCCTTCTACTCCCACAGAATTGTGGACTGGGCAAAAGTCTAGTCTAAGACATATTCGGATTTGGGGGAGTCCAACACATGTGCTGAAGGTGTTGGGTTTTTCCGAGCCGCAAAAACCGCTTTTTCCATTGCGGAAACCTTGGAAGCCCTGGCCACAGATCCGTGCGAAGTATAAAAATATAAAAACATGTATGTGCTTACAAAAACCCTAGATCTACCTTAGATCTAAGAGGTTAGAACATTACCCTCGTAGCGATGCCCTTCGCTTATCCCGCTCGTCCAAAAGTTCGCCGGAACTCGAGAGTGTCAAGTGCACACTCCTCTATGGTATCCACACAAGCAATAGGTGGAGAAAGAGACAAACTTGAGTGTGCTAGCACTCCTAGAAGATCTCGGCAAGATGAGGTTGGGAGAGGTAGAGAGCTTGAGAGAAAAATTCCAAGGAAGAAGATGAAGTTGGAATAACTCACAAAAATAAATTTCACCATCATAACCCCTAATGGTGTTGGCCGACCACATTATGGCTTGGGAGGTTACATGCATGCATGTAACTCCCATGCCTCATGGTCTTCCTCATGATGTGGCACCAATTGACAAAGTCAATGATGATGTGGAGCATCATCATTGGCCGGCCATGCCAAGTCATCATCATGACATGGCATTTGGTCAAGTCAAACTTGACCTTTCATCTTCCCTCTCAAGTCAAGTCAAACTTGACCTCTAATCTCCCATGGTTGATCAAATCTAACCACTTGACTCAAGTCAATTTAATTTAATGAATCTCTATTCATTAATTTAAATTGATTTGATGAATCAAATATAAATTAGACTCATTCAACACTTGAATCAACTTGAGTCTAACTCAATTAGTCTAATTTGGATTACTCTTAATCCAATTTGGTTCATCCCATGAACCTAATCCTCATGGTTCATCATATGAACCTAATCTCCATCTAATTGCTCTTATGTGTGTGACCCTATAGGTTCTTGTAACATTGGCAATGCCCCTAAACCAATTTAGGAACATAAGCAATGAGCGGTATCTAGCAACACATCATTGCTACCAAAGTTACAAGAATGTTGAGCTCCAACATCACCTTTGTGACTACTAATTGTGACTCTCACAATATGTGACAATGTCCCTCTATCCTTGACATCTAGATTGACCAATCGAGGCATAGACCGTGTCAACCTCGGTACAATCTAAATCTTGAACTCCAAGTAGACTCACTCTAATCAAATGAGCTCAATATCTCATATTGACTCATTTGGGCATGGCCATGCACTTCGTGGTCTCACTCTATCAAGAATATCGATGTCACCCCCATCATATAGGAGGGATAGATCCCATCTACATCACTCACATCCCTCCGCATAATTTGTTACATACCCAGTAATCGCCTTTATAGTCCACCCATTTACGGGTGACGTTTGACGAAGCCAAAGTATGCAACTCCTTATGTAGGGAACCATGGTGACTTCAGGTCTAAGGACTAATAGTCATACTAATAGCCACATGAGAAAGTATATGACACTCATATAACGATCCATGATACTTTCTCATGGCGGGTCATTCAGTATACATTCTCCAATGCATACCCATGTGTCAACTTGATATCTCATATCCATGACTTGTGAGATCAAGTCATCTTGTTGACCTACATGCTAGTCTCTACGCATTAACATTGTCCCTGAATGTTAATACTTGACTAGGAATGATTAAGAGTAGTGTTCTCTATATTATCTCATTATCGATTCAACCAATCAATTGATATAGATAAGAACCTACTACACAAGGACATTATTATATTTAGTTATTTGGCACCAATACAAGTAAATATAATAACCATGCCTTTATAAATTGGAATATGATACAATAAAGTCAATACAACAATCATCACATGATTGGCTCTAGGGCTTTCACTAACAATCTCCCACTAGCACTAGTGCCAATCACCGTAGTATCTAATACCCAATGACCTAGTGTGACCATCATGCTTTTTCTGTGCCAAAGCCTTGGTCAAGGGATCTGCGATGTTAGCCTCTGTGGGTATTCTGCAAATATTCACATCTCCTCTATCGATAATCTCTCGAATGAGATGGAAGAACCGATATATTCGGCCTCTGTTGTAGAATCAGCAACTGTGTCCGGCCTGGAACTATTCCAGCTCACAGCGCCACTATTAAAGCAAAACATGAACCCTGACTGCGATCTATAATCATCCTGGTCAGTTTGGAAGCTGGCATCGCTGTAACCCTTTACAGCTAGCTCCTCATCGCCTCCAAATATCAAGAAATATTCTTTAGTCCTTCTCAAGTACTTAAGAATATTCTGATCGCTATCCGCTGACGCCACCGATCCGATCGTATTTACTCGTCATGCTCAAAGCATACGAGACATCGTGACGAGTACACAACATGGCGTACATGATAGATCCTATAGCAGATGCGTAAGGGATCTTATCCATGCGGTCTCTCTTCTCTCTAGAAGAGGGACTTTGAGTCTTCGAAAGACTCACACCATGTGACATCTACAGAAGTCCTTTCTTGGAATTCTGCATGGCAAACCGAAGTAATACCGTGTCAATGTATGTACTCTGACTTAGGCCAAGCAATCTCTTAGATCTATCTCTATAGATCTTGATGCCTAGAATACAGGCTGCTTCACCTAAGTCTTCATTGAGAAGCACGCCCCGAGCCAAGTCTTCATAGATCAGCTTAAGGGATGTCATTCCCAATGAGCAGTATGTCATCCACATACAATACAAGGAAGACAACTGTGTTCCCATCAACCCTCTTGTAGACACAGGGTTCATCTTCATTCTTGATGAAACCAAACTGTTTGATCGCATCATCGAATCGAAGATTCCAGCTCCGAGAAGCTTGCTTTAGCCCATAAATGGACCTTTGCAGCTTGCATACCTTCCCAGTATGCTGTGGATCTACAAAACCCTTAGGTTGTGTCATGTCCACATCCTCGAGCAAGTTTCCATTCAGAAACGCGGTTTTGACATCCATCTGCCAGATCTCATAATCGTGGTATGCTGTAATAGCAAGCAAGATCCGAATGGACTTAAACATCTCCATTGGAGAAAAGGTTTCATCATAGTCAATACCATGAATTTGCTTGAAACCTTTAGCCACCAATCAGCCCTTATAGGTATGCCTAAGTCCATCCATGTCAGTCTTTCTCCTAAAGACCCACTTACACCCAATGGGTTTGACCCCTTCAGGTGGATCAACCAAAGTCCATACTTGGTTGGTGTACATGGATTGCATCTCGGATCTCATGGCCTCTAGCCATTTCTCAGAATCTGGGCTCATCACAGCTTCCTGATAGGAGGTAGGCTCATTCTCAATGAGCATTACGTCATCATGGTCAGACAAGAGAAATGAATATCTCTCAGCCGACGACCCCTATCGATCCGCAAGAGGTAGGTCTACATGAACAGGTGGTTGTTCCAAAACTCTTTGTGCAATAACCTCATCACCCACAACACTTTGTGGTTCCTGTTCAACCTCCATCAAGGCCTCAGTGCTATGGTCCTTATCTTGAATTTCTTCAAGATCAAAGGTACTCCCACTAGTTTTTCTAGAAACAAAATCCCTTTCTAGAAAAACTCTAGTCTTGCCACAAACACTTTGTGCTGACTGGGAATGTAGAAGTAATATCCCTTTGTATCCTTGGGATATCCAACAAAATAGCACCTATCGGATTTGGGTCCTAGTTTGTCTGAGACTTGACGTCGAACGTAAGCCTCACAACCCCAAATCCTCATAAAAGACATCTTGGGATTTTTCCCTGTCCATATCGTATATGGTGTCTTTATGATGCACCTTAGATGGTACACTGCTAAGGGTAAAGGTCGTGTCAGAGCATATCCCCAAAAAGGATATAGGAAGATCTGTGTGACTCATCATAGATCGTACTATATCTAATAGGTACGATTCCTCCTTTCGATACACCATTCCACCGTGGTGTTCCAGAGGAGTAAGTTGGGATAGAATCCCACACTCACCTAGATAGTCACGAAACTCATGGCTAAGGTATTCTCCACCTCGATCCGATCAAGTATCTTAATACTCTTACCTGTCGGGTTTTGTACTTCATTCTTGAATTCTTTGAACTTTTCAAAGGATTCTCGATTTATGTGTCATAAGATACACATAACCATATCTACATCAAGTCATCAAGAAATGTAATGAAGTACCAGAATCACCTCTAGCAAAGAACATTGAAAGGACCACATACATCACTATGTATAAGTCCTAACAAATCTTTCTTCGCTATGTCCACTAAAGGGAGTCTTGGTCATCTTGCCTAAACGGCAAGACTCGCATGTCTCATATGATTCAAAATCAAATGAGTCTAGCATCCCATCCTTATGGAGCTGAGATAAGCGACTCTCATTTATGTGACCTAAGCGACAATGTCAGAGATAGGTTTAGTTTAATTCATTTGACTTGAACCTTTTGGTACTTATGTTATAGATAGGGCTCTCTAAGTCTAGAAAGTAGAGTCCGCTCATTAGAGGTGCACTACAATAGAACATATCATTTAAATAAATCAACAACATTTGTTCTTTATTATAAATGAAAAACCTTTCTTGTCCAAACAAGAAATCAAATGATGTTCTTAGTTAAGTACATAACAACATTCATCTAATTCTAATACAAGCCCAGAGGGTAGAGAGATAGATCATAAGTTCCTACAAAGAATAAAGAAGAACCCTTGCTCC
This sequence comes from Wurfbainia villosa, assembly GCA_025175895.1. Taxonomy (NCBI): domain Eukaryota; kingdom Viridiplantae; phylum Streptophyta; class Magnoliopsida; order Zingiberales; family Zingiberaceae; genus Wurfbainia; species Wurfbainia villosa. The sequence goes on from CM045988.1 coordinate 22,189,005, forward strand.
ATTGCCTACTCAGAGGTCCACCTCGCCTTTGTCAATGCCCTCGCTATTTCTCACCTGCACATTGGTACAAATGTGAGATGCACATCCTAGATCTAATACCCATGATGAAGAAATAGATAGATTGACTTCTATAACATTTATACCAAAGTAGAAGTCTCACTTCTTCTTCTTAAGATCTTCCGTATGCCTTGCAGCTACGCTCCAGTTGTCCTCGCTTCCTTGCAAGGGAAGCAAGCCCCTTCCTCGCTACCCCTCCTTTGGGTTTAAGTTCTTTGCCTTTGCCCTTGGCTTGGGACTTTCCCTTACCTTTAGGCTTGCCCTTGCCTTTCTTCTTCGCACCATCAAAATGGTGTCGATTATTCTTCTTAAGGTTAAGCTTCATAGCTCAACATGTTGAGCATTTCAGACAATGGCTTATCAATTTCATTCATGTTATAATTCATGACAAATTGATTGAAGGCTTGTGGCAAAGATTGCAAGATAAGGTCAGTGGCCAGCTCTTGGCCAAGTGGGAATCCCAACCTTTGTAGGTTTTCTACGTATCCAATCATCTTGAGTACATATGTACCTATGGGAGTCCCTTCATGCATCTTGGACCCAAATAATGCCTTAGAGACTTCATATCTCTCATGCCTAGCTTGTCCTTGATATAGTTGACGAAGATGTCCAACCATATCATAAGCATTCATGAACTCATGTTGCTTCGGAAGCTCAGAGTTCATGGTCGCGAGCATAAGACATGACACATCTGATGCATCATCTTGATGCTTCTGTAAAGCATCTTTGTCACCGCGAGGCGGGCAGGAGGTGCCTCCTAATGGGCCGCTCCAGACGCATGCCTTCCTTTCTTGGGTGAGAACACTCAAGTTCCTGCATCACCAGAAATTTGCTCCATTGAGCTTGTCCTTCTCAAGGATGATCGCAGAGAGAGAGTGTTCGTGTTTGTTTACATAGTTATCTACAACATACAATGCAGAGAATTAATATCATATTCCTTTTATCATTTAATTAGGCCTTTAATCAAATGATGCTCCCACTGAATTATAGGAATTTTTTTTGTAGAATCGAGTTATGGTTGTAGTCAAACCACATTACTAGATTCATACAAACTAGCTATAATTCTTGCGGGACAAGATCCACATCATATTAAGCCTTGAGTTAGCTTTGGCTAAATCGCCCAAGACTTAGTATGATCGGTGGGTAACACATTACCGATTACATCTCTATGCAACTCTTGTTTATAGGATCAAGACCCACATTTACAAAAGACCTTGAGTTAGCTTTGGCTAAATCGCCCAAGATTTAGTGTAAATGTGATCTTAACCTATCTTTCCAACGATTGGAATATGCCTATAGTTCTACTCGATCCAATTGAGTTTAACTAGTTTTGCTCAATCTAATTGAGCTTACTCTAACCCAAGCGTGATAGGCGGAACCAAGATTGTCCCTCCACACCCTACCAAGATAATATGCGTTGCTCTGCTTTGGCAGATTCAACAACAACAAATGATCGAGGTAGTGATGGGTATCAAGGCTCGGTAGGCATTTTCGAGTTGATTCGATTATGATCTAATCTAATCGTAATGTGTATCTTATACGCATTTAGGCATTTATTATACTATATTAGCATGCATCATATACATACATTCATTATTCTAGCATGCATCATATACATACAAGAAAATTATCCTAGCATGCATCATATACATACAAGCATTATTCTACTAGCATGCATCACATACATACAAGCAAAATCAATTAAATATATATATATATATATATATCAACATATATATATATATATAATTAAATGTGATATAGTCATGGCCCTACTACGATCTTCTCAAGCCAATGAGAAGATCGGACGGTCAACCTAAGGCTAGCGGCTTCTCCAAGCGCTTCCTTTGACCGCCATGTGTCGTCGTCACCCTTCTCGTAATCTCGTCTTCGAGTGGACTTTCCACCGCTCCATTTTGTACATTACAAATATGAAACTCGAGTTACATTCGAGTCTAAAAACTAATTACAACTAGAATATCAAAAGAAGAGGTACGACACGCAGGTCGCATACACTATACAACACGCACAACCACAAAACGGCACGCAGGCCGTATTATGAATTACACTACACATAATTCAATCAAATTGGGGTCATTGGGCCATGACAATCACAGAATTATACATAATTCTAAATTATGTAATTTTACAGAAATTTCTATAATTTTTCCTAATTTTTTTTTTCAAATTAATGAGTCACCTCTCCGTAACGGTCCCGCTAAGCTTTTTCCGAAGCGATCGCTGGACAAGGCCCCCTTTCGGGATAGGGCAGCGCCTATACTCACAAAATAAACTTTGCGAGTGTCCCTACTAATGATCTACAGCGACTTAAGTCGCTGTCCCAAAACCTAAAGCGAGAACTCGCTGCTTGCTGAGAGTTTTTCTCGAGGCTGAAGCCTACAAGTGTCCCAACACTGCTGTTTCGAATTTTCGAGAAAATACCTAAAAATTCTATAAAATTGGGAAATTTACAGAAAACATATAAATCTGTAATTTTTATATCTAATACAAAAATTACAAAGATGAAACACATACATGCTTCGCGTGGCTCATACCATGTTGGGTTTTCCGAGCCGCAAAACCGCTTTGCTTGGAAACCTCGGAAGCCCCGGCCACGGATCCGTGCGAAGTATAAAAATATAAAAACATGTATGTGCTTACAAAAACCCTAGATCTACCTTAGATCTAAGAGGTTAGAACATTACCCTCGTAGCGATGCCCTTCGCTTATCCCGCTCGTCCAAAAGTTCGCCGGAACTCGAGAGTGTCAAGTGCACACTCCTCTATGGTATCCACACAAGCAATAGGTGGAGAAAGAGACAAACTTGAGCGTGCTAGCACTCCTAGAAGATCTTGGCAAGATGAGGTTGGGAGAGGTAGAGAGCTTGAGAGAAAAATTCCAAGGAAGAAGATGAAGTTGGAATAACTCACAAAAATAAATTTCACCATCATAACCCCTAATGGTGTTGGCCGGCCACATTATGGCTTGGGAGGTTACATGCATGCATGTAACTCCCATGCCTCTTGGTCTTCCTCATGATGTGGCACCAATTGACAAAGTCAATGATGATGTGGAGCATCATCATTGGCCGACCATGCCAAGTCATCATCATGACATGACATTTGGTCAAGTCAAACTTGACCTTTCATCTTCCCTCTCAAGTCAAGTCAAACTTGACCTCTAATCTCCCATGGTTGATCAAATCTAACCACTTGACTCAAGTCAATTTAATTTAATGAATCTCTATTCATTAATTTAAATTGATTTGATGAATCAAATATAAATTAGACTCATTCAACACTTGAATCAACTTGAGTCTAACTCAATTAGTCTAATTTGGATTACTCTTAATCCAATTTGGTTCATCCCATGAACCTAATCCTCATGGTTCATCATATGAACCTAATCTCCATCTAATTGCTCTTATGTGTGTGACCCTATAGGTTCTTGTAACGTTGGCAATGTCCCTAAACCAATTTAGGAACATAAGCAATGAGCGGTATCTAGCAACACATCATTGCTACCCAAGTTACAAGAATGTTGAGCTCCAACATCACCTTTGTGACTCTCACAATATGTGACAATGTCCCTCTATCCTTGACATCTAGATTGACCAATCGAGGCATAGACCGTGTCATCCTCGGTACAATCTAAATCTTGAACTCCAAGTAGAATCACTCTAATCAAATGAGCTCAATATCTCATATTGACTCATTTGGGCATGGCCATGCACTTCGTGGTCTCACTCTATCAAGAATATCGATGTCACCCCCGTCATATAAGAGGGATAGATCCCATCTACATCACTCACATCCCTCCGCATAATTTGTTACATACCCAGTAATCGCCTTTATAGTCCACCCATTTACGGGTGACGTTTGACGAAGCCAAAGTATGCAACTCCTTATGTAGGGAACCATGGTGACTTCAGGTCTAAGGACTAATAGTCATACTAATAGCCACATGAGAAAGTATATGACACTCATATAATGATCCATGATACTTTCTCATGGCGGGTCATTCAGTATACATTCTCCAATGCATACCCATGTGTCAACTTGATATCTCATATCCATGACTTGTTAGATCAAGTCATCTTGTTGACCTACATGCTAGTCTCTACGCATTAACATTGTCCCTGAATGTTAATACTCGACTAGGAATGATTAAGAGTAGTGTTCTCCATATTATCTCATTATCGATTCAACCAATCGATTGATATAGATAAGAACCTACTACTCAAGGATATTATTATATTTAGTTATTTGGCACCAATACAAGTAAATATAATAACCATGCCTTTATAAATAGGAATATGATAAAATAAAGTCCATACAACAATCATCACATGATTGGCTCTAGGGCTTTCACTAACAGAAGGTAGATCCTGGTAAGTTGGAACCTCGTACAAAAGTATGCAAGTTCGTTGGCTATCCTAGAGGAACGAAAGGTGGTTTGTTTCATAGTCCTAGAGATCAGAGGGTGATCGTTAGCACGAATGTCAGATTTCTAGAGGAAGACTATGTGATGAACCACAAAACCATGAGTAAGATTGTTCTGGAGGAATTGAAAGGGGAAGTCACTTCTTCAGTACCACCGGTACAAGAGGATATACCACAAGTCACTGCACCGCGTGTCACAGAGGATACACAGGTGATACCTCGTCGTAGTGGGAGGGTTGTTAGACAGCCTGATAGATTCATGTTCTTGGGAGAATCTTCTGATTTGGTCCCTGGCGAACATGAACCTGACCCCTAGACATATGACTAGGCAATCCAAGAAGATGCGGTATATGGGTAAAGTGCAATGAATACTGAGATTGAATCTATGAATTCAAATCAGGTCTGGGAGCTAGTAGAACCATCCGATGGTGTAAAAACCATTGGTTGCAAGTGGATCTACAAAAGAAAGAGAGGAATAGACGGGAAGGTTGAGACCTTCAAAGCGAGGCTTGTTGCGAAGGGGTATACTCAAAAAGAGGGTATCGATTATAAGGAGACCTTTTCGCCGGTGGCCATGCTTAAGTCTATCCAGATTCTCTTATGCATTGCAGCTCATATGGATTATGAGGTGTGGCAGATGGATGTCAAGACAACTTTCCTTAATGGAAGTCTTAAGGAAAACATCTATATGAAGCAACCAGAGGGATTCATTGCGAAGGGCAAAGAGCATCTTGTATGTAAGCTTAATCAGTCCATTTATGGATTGAAGCAAGCTTCGAGGTCTTGGAACATCCGCTTTGATGAGGTAATCCAGTCTTATGGATTTATTCAAAGTCCAGATGAGTCTTGTGTATACAAGAGATGTGACGGAAACATAGTGCTATTTATTATACTTTACGTAGATGACATTTTGTTAATTGTCAACAATGTCAAGGTGTTATAGGATGTAAGGGTATGGTTGTTCAAACAGTTTGATATGAAGGACTTGGGAGAAGTGGGACACATCCTTGGGATCAAAGTTATAAGGGATCGCAAGAAAAGGATGTTGTGCTTATCTCAAGCTTCATACATAGACACCATTATGGATCGTTTTAGCATGCAAAACTCCAAGAAGGGTTTGCTACCTTTCAGGCATGGAGTTCCTTTATCTAAGGAGATGTGTCCTAGAACATCTCAGAAGATAGAGGAGATGCAGGTGGTTCCTTATGCTTCGACAGTAGAAAGCCTCATGTATGCGATGCTATGTACGAGACCAGATATCTACTTTGCCGTGGGCATGATCAACAGATATCAGAGTAATCTAGGACAGGGACATTGGAATGCGGTAAAGCATATATTAAAGTACCTGAGAAGGACTAGGGATTATATGCTAGTTTACCAGGCAGACCAATTACTCCTGTGGGTTATACAGATTCTGACTTCCAATCAGATAGGGATAACAGTAAGTCTACCTCAGGTTTTGTGTTTATTTCGGAGGTGGAGCCATTGTATGGAGGAGTGTCAAGCAGAAATGCGTGGCGGACTCCACCATGGAAGCTGAGTATGTGGCAGCCTCTGAGGCGGCCAAAGAAGCTGTGTGGCTCAAGAACTTCCTGATGGACTTGGATGTGATTCCTGGTTTGGACAGAACTATCACAATTTATTGTGATAATAGTGGTGCAGTTGCAAACTCGAAGGAACCACGAGCCCATAAGGCAAGTAAACACATAGAGTGCAAGTACCACCTGATACGAGAAATCGTAAAGAGAGGAGAAGTTGTTGTGGCCAAGATTGCATCGGAGGATAACCTGACAGATCCTTTCACTAAGGCCCTTTGCGGCGAGAGCTTTTGATTGGCATGTGGAGGGAAAGGGAATCAAATGTATGGCTGTTTGAGGACAACATAGTATTTTAGTATAAGTGGGAGATTGTTGGGATGTATACTGAAAAGTCTATCTTTTGTATGAACATCTTTATTTTGAAATAAGAATCACATGATCATCGATTGCATATTTATGGTTATGCATATTGTCTAATACATTACATTGTAGATAACATGGTGTGTGGTGTCACACGGGAGAACATGTTATTGGCTCCTTGTAAAGTATAAGTAAAGGCTCAAAACCGAGATGGCTTTGGACAAACCATTGGTATGGTTGTAGTGTGATTTGGTATTGGTTTGTCTTGACCATAGAATCACACTAGTACACTTTGTGTGTATTGAGCAGGACTGAATTAGAGGTGATTTGATTTTTTGTTGACTACATAATCGAATCGTACCTCAGATATTATATTGTACATACTCTTAATCCCGATATAATAACGGGAACATATAGTTAGTATTCATTTCTTTGATTTACCAATGGGAGAGATTTATAGATTAAATCGATAGGCTCGGTAAGTTGGGAAATGATATTATTTATATGGTGTGTCGTTGACTATAGGAGGAAACCGTGTCCTATATATTAGGATGATGATGTCCCCTTGAGGAGCTCATAAGGTTCATCATGTAAACCCTGCAGGTGGACTTGGTCTGGCATGGTGAAAAGGTTGAGTGGTACTACTCATGGAGTTAGATGTTGATTAATTAATGGTCAGTAAATTAATTAATCGACGGAAATTCGAGATCTTAAACACGGGGATAAAAATGTACAAATAATATATGGAGCACATATTAACTTATGGGGGTTGGTGAGGTAGATCAATGATAATCCTTTAGTGGATTGGATTATCATTAATGGATCGGACTTTATGTGGGCTTGATCCATTGGGTGGCCAAGATCCAACTCCTCCTCATGGTCCCTATTGTAGCCTATTAAAACCTCATGAAGCTTAGATCCAATGGTTGAGAACAAAACTCTAGATCCAAAGGTAGAGATTAAATCTCTAGATCCGACGGTTGAGATTAAATCTCTAGATCCGACGGTTGAGATTAAATCTCTAGATACGACGGTTGAGATTGAATCTTTAGAACCAATGGTGGAGATCAAAACAAGGCATATCCCTAACTCTATAAATGGAGAGCATGGGGTGGGCGGCAAGAAGAATTCTATTAGAGATAGGATTAGGGTTAGTGGGCGGCAAGCATTGGGGAATAGGGTTTGGGTGTTGGCGACACCAAATAAGGAAAGGTTTTCCTTTTCTTCTTTTTCTTCCTTGGTGGCCGGTGCCCATACAAGCCCTTCCCTCCCTTGGCCGGCGTCCAAACCTACTCCTTCTCCTCTCCTTTGCCGGTGGAAACAAGGCTTAGGGTCTTCCCTTGGAGCTCTTGGCCGGCAACTATCTCTATCATCTTCTCCTTGTTGGCCGTTGGCAAGCACCTAGGTTGGTGTTTGTTAGTTGGCTAAAGGAAGGAGAAGGGTTTTGTTTCTTAGTCTTCCTCTTGTTTGGAGTGAGCAAGGAAGGAAGATTGGTGATCTAGGAGCTTCGACTTTTGGTAGATCGTTGCCCACACGACGTCCAAAAGGAGGGAGGACATACGATAGAAGATCAAGAGGTATAATACTTGTCTATTTTATTATGTAACATGTTTATAATTGTTTCTCAATTATATATGCATGATATATTCTGTTTTTTGGCTAAATATACTTGGACCCCGAATATAAACACAAAAGTCGGCGATCCGTACATCGTCTATTCCGTGGCTATTCGTAGAATAGAGGTTGGTGGCTTGAACAACAAGTTTGTTCAAGTGACCACTCTAATCGAATAGCATCACGATGAAACGGTTGCTTGGGTAATCCCTTTCGTCTATGATTAAATTTTTTTTATCCGGGGATGTAGAAGGGATCGCCATGAACAAGCGACCGAGTTGAAGTGGGAAGCGAAGTTTCCAACCTTCAAGTGGTATCAGAGCCACGGTTTCCAGTTTTGTGTGTTTAGGATTCGTTTACTTTTATGCACTTTTCATATATTATATGTGCTGGATAATAGTAGGATATGCGTAGGTTAACTCTTTGGTTGCAGACATAGGATCCAACTATTATTGCCATATGTGTGTGTGTGATTGTATGTGTGTAATTGTATATTTTGTTGAATCCTCGGGGTTGACGAGGCTAGTATTTAATTTTTGTAATTAGATATGACATTGTTTGGCCACTCTTTTTATTTTAGTTTACTTTTGATCTAGATTTCATGTACACTCCCTCGTGGAGTATAGGATCGATGGATGTAAATTAAAATATTTTTCTCGGATCTCAATTATAGGCGTAGGGAGGAGCGACGAGAGATCTGACAGGAGACATATTGAAGACAAAAGCCATAATAGTTGGAAAATTTTTATTTTTCATATTTATTGCTTATTGTTTGATATGCATGTCGTAGGTTAGAAAATTCCTCAATTTCAAATTACTAAGTGGGAGAGGGATATTTTTATAAATTCCCATGGCCTCCATTACGATTTGACATGTGATGCAAACAAACTTGCGCGTCAGCTCTGAGTGCCTTCCTCCCCATCGGATGGGTTTGTTTGCGGATCGCAAGGTCGAATATGGTTATAGGAAATTATTAAGGAGCTTGTGTACTTCCCCATCAAAAGGCACATAATCCGAGATAATTACCTTGGTACCGAGTAATGGTGAACACTTAGATACAAATATAAGTATCCTCCCCATCGGAGTCACTGCTTTTATTTGTATGACCAAAGAGGAACCAACTATTAATTTTACTTGTCAAAAAGTTAGGTTGACAAGATAGTAAAATTAATGGGTAAAACCTCCTCTTCCAAATGTAGAATTCATATACGTCCACACTATCGTGGCATACGATATTCTCGGTGGTTTGAGGTGTTGGTTGATTTTAAAATTTTATTGTTTGAGGAATCAATAATTTTTTGAAATCTAATGTTTTGATCTATGTAATTCTTAGGTTTTCTTTCAAAATGACTTTCAACCCGCTTGCTGTGATACTGAAAGAAAATAAACTTACTGGACCCAACTATGTTGATTGGAAGAGGAATCTTGACATTGTATTGACTGCTGAGGAATAAAATATGTACTCCTCGAAGAGTGCCCTCCTAAGCCTGCGGATGATTCTGGGGAAAAGGAGAAGGAGAGTTATAAGAAGTGGATCAAGGTCGATGAGATGACGCGGTGTTACATTTTGGCATCTATGTCAAATGTACTGCAACATCAGTATTAAGCCATGCCCACTGCTTATGACATGATGCTCAATCTCAAAGAGCTTTTCGGACACCAGAATCGGGCTGCAAGGCAGGAAGCCATGAGTAACTTGATGACGACCACCATAAACGAGGGAACACTTATGAGGGATCATGTTCTCAAGATGATGGCTCATTTGAATGAGTTGGAAGTCCTCGGAGCTGAGATCGATGGGGAAACCCAGGTCGATATCATTCTCCAGTCTCTACCTAGGAGTTTTGAGCAGTTTCTCCTGAACTACAACATGAACAAGAGGTTGTATTCGTTGGCGGAGTTTCTGACAGAACTCCAGGTGGCAGAGGGGCTATTTCGTCAGAGTGCTCAGGCGCATGCCATGGTTACCCAAAAGGTTTCTACTTCTAAGCCGAAAGGCAAGAAGAAGAAGAAACAAGCTGGGGCAAAGGCGGTGGGAGGAACTCAGGGAGGAGTGAAGAAGCCGAAAGGCAAGTGCTTCACTTGTGAGCAGACAGGACACTGGAAGAAGGACTGCTCCAACCGCAAGCAAAACAAAGGTATATCTTTTGGTCTAGTCGTTGAAACATGTTTAACGGTGTTATCTACCGGCATCTGGTGTGTAGATACGGGAGCAACTGATTATGTCTGCAATACTTTTCAGGGGTTCTAGGAAACCAGACGATTGGCTGAGGGGGAGATTACCATATACTTGGGCAATGCCAGGAAGGTGGAGGTTGTTACAAAGGGAGATGTTCATTTATCTTTTGAGAAAAATAAAGTTTTGGTTCTTAAGAATTGCCTTTATGTACCTTTATTTAGAAAGAATTTAATTTCGGTTTCTTAATTGATTATGGATGGATATTCTATTTCTTTTAATGACAGAGTTGTTATAAAAAGGAATAGGGAGATTATCTGTTCGGGTGCATTGATAGGAAATTTATATACACTAGAACCAAAAGCTCCCACGATGCAAATAGAAGTTAATAACTCATCTTCTAATTCCAATAAGAGAAAAGAACCTTCAAAGATGAACCAAACATATCTTTGGCATCTAAGACTTGGTCATATTAACCTAAGCAGAATTCAAAGGTTGATAGCTGATGGACCACTGGGTTCATTAGTGGTGAATGATTTCCCAACCTGTGAATCCGGCTTGGAGGGTAAAATGACCAAGAGGCCTTTTAAGGCCAAGGGGTATAGAGCCAAAGATGTGTTAGAATTGGTTCATTCTGATTTGTGTGGTCCTATGTCTATCTAGGCTAGAGGTGGTTTTGATTATTTCGTCTCTTTTATAAACGATTATTCGAGATATGGATACATTTACTTGATGCGCCGCAAGTCTGAATGCTTTGACAAGTTCAAAGAATTCAAGGTTGATGTGGAGAAACGTCAAGGTAAAAGTATCAAGATACTACGATCTGATTGTGGTGGTGAGTATCTCTTGGGAGAGTTTAGGAATTACTTATCAGAGGCTGGGATTCAATCCCAATTGTCTGCACCTGGCACACCACTGCAGAATGGTGTAGCAGAGTGAAGGAATAGGACTCTTATGGAGATGGTTAGATCGATGATGAGTTATTCTGAGTTGCCAGATTTGTTTTGAGGATATGCTCTAGATATGACAGTGTACATTCTGAACTTGGTTTCATCTAAATCAGTGCCTTCTACTCCCATAGAATTGTGGACTGGGCGAAAGCCTAGTCTAAGACATATTCGGATTTTGGGGAGACCAACACATGTGCTGAAGGTAGATGCTGGTAAGTTGGAACCTCGTACAAAAGTACGCATGTTTGTTGGCTATCCTAGAGGAACGAAAGGTGGTTTGTTTTATAGTCCTAGAGATCATAGGGTGATTGTTAGCACGAATGTCAGATTTCTAAAGGAAGACTATGTGATGAACCACAAGCCCATGAGTAAGACTATTCTGGAGGAATTAAAAGAAGAAGTCACTTCTTCAGTACCACCGATACAAGAGGATATACCATAAGTCACTGCACCGCGTGTCACAGAGGATACACAGGTGATACCTCATCGTAGTGGGAGGGTTGTTAGACAGCCTGATAGATTCATGTTCTTGGAAGAATCTTCTGATTTGGTCCCTGGCAAACATGAACCTGACCCCTGAACATATGACTAGGCAATCCAAGATAAAGATGCGGTATATTGGCAAAGTGCAATGAATATTGAGATTGAATCTATGGATTCAAATCAGGTCTGGGAGCTAGTAGAACCACCCGATGGTGTAAAAACCATTGGTTGCAAGTGGATCTACAAAAGAAAGAAAGGAATAGATGGGAATGTTGAGACCTTAAAAGCGAGGCTTGTTGCGAAGGGGTATACTCAGAAAGAGGGTATCGATTATTAGGAGAGCTTTTCGCTGGTGGTCATGCTTAAGTCAATCCAGATTCTCTTATGAATTGTAGCTCATATGGATTATGAGGTGTGGCAGATGGATGTCAAGACAACTTTCCTTAATGGAAGTCTTGAGGAAAACATCTATATGAAGCAACTAGAGGGATTCATTGCGAAGGGCAAAGAGCATCTTGTATGTAAGCTTAATCGGTCCATTTATGGATTGAAGCAAGCTTCGAGGTCTTGGAACATCTGCTTTGATGAGGTAATCCAGTCTTATGAATTTATTCAAAGTCCAGATGAGTCTTGTGTATACAAGAGATGTGACGGAAACATAGTGGTATTTATTGTACTATACGTTGATGACATTTTATTAATTGTCAACAATGTCAAGGTGTTATAGGACGTAAGGGTATGGTTGTTCAAACAGTTTGATATGAAGGACTTGGGAGAAGTGGGACACATCCTTGGGATCAAAGTTATAAGGGATCGCAAGAAAAGGATGTTGTGCTTATCTCAAGCTTCATACATAGACACCATTATGCATCGTTTTAGCATACAGAACTCCAAGAAGGGTTTTCTACCTTTCAGGCATGGAGTTCCTTTATCTAAGGAGATGTGTTCTAGAAGATCTGAGGAGATAGAGGAGATGAAGGCGGTTCCGTATGCTTCGGCAGTAGGAATCCTCATGTATGTGATGCTATGTACGAGACCAGATATCTGCTTTGCCATGTGCATGGTCAGCAGATATCAGAGTAATCTAGGACAGGGACATTGGACTGTGGTAAAGCATATATTGAAGTACCTGAGAAGGACTAGGGATTATATGCTAGTTTACCAGACAGACCAATTACTCCTTGTAAGTTATACAGATTCTGACTTCCAATCAAATAGGGATAATAGTAAGTCTACCTCAGGTTTTGTGTTTACTTTGGGAGGTGGAGCCATTGTATGGAGGAGTGTCAAGCCGAAATGTGTGGCGGACTCCACCATGGAAGCTGAGTATGTGGAAGCCTCTGAGGCGTCCAAAGAAGCTGTGTGGCTCAGGAACTTTCTGATGGACTTGGATGTGATTCCTGGTTTTCCCAGAACTATCACAATTTATTGTGATAATAGTGGTGCAGTTGCAAACTCGAAGGAACCACGAGCCCATAAGGCAAGTAAACACATAGAGTGCAAGTACCGCCTGATACGAGAAATCGTAAAGAGAGGAGAAGTTGTTGTGGCGAAGATTGCATCGGAGGATAACCTGGCAGATCCTTTCACTAAGGCCCTTCCGGCGAGAGCTTTTGATATGCATGTGGAGGGAATGGAATAAGATGTATGGCAGTTTGAGGACAACATAGTCTTTTAGTATAAGTGGGAGATTGTTGGGATGTATACTGAAAAATCTATCTTTTGTATGAACATCTTTATTTTGAAATAAGAATCACATCATCATTGATTGCATATTTATGGTTATGTATATTGTCTAATACATTACATTGTAGATAACATGGTGTGTGGTATCACACGGGAGATCATGTTATCGGCTCCTTGTAAAGTATAAATAAAGGCTCACAATCGAGATGACTTTGTACAAACCATTGGTATGGTTATAGTGTGATTTGGTATTGGTTTGTCTTGACCATAGAATCACACTAGTACACTTTGTGTGTATTGAGCAGAACCGACTTAGAGGTGATTCGATTTATTGCTGACTACATAATCAAATCGGACCTCTGATATTATATTGTACATACTCTTAATCCTGATATAATAACGGGCACATATACTTAGTATTCATTTCTTTGATTTACCAATGGGCAAGATTTATAGATTAAATCGATAGGCTCGGTAATTTAGGAAATGATATTATTTATATGGTGTGTCGTTGATTATAGGAGGAAACCGTGTCCTATATATTAGGATGATGATATCCCCTTGAGGAGCTCATAAGGTTCATCATGTAAACCCTGCAGGTGGACTTGGTCCGGCATGATGAAAAGGTTGAGTGGTACTACTCATGGAGTTAGATGTTGATTAATTAATGGTCAGTAAATTAATTAATCGACGGACATTTGAGATCTTAAACACGGGGAGAAAAATGTACAAATAATATATGGAGCCCATATTAACTTATGGGGGTTTGTGAGGTAGATCAATGATAATTTTTTAGTGGATTGGATTATCATTAATGGATCGGACTTTATGTGGGCTTGATCCATTGGGTGGCCAAGATCCAACTCCTCCTCATGGTCCCTATTGTAGCCTATTAAAACCTCATGAAGCTTAGATCCAATGGTTGAGAACAAAACTCTAGATCCAAAGGTAGAGATTAAATCTCTAGATCCGACGGTTGAGATTAAATCTCTAGATCCGACGGTTGAGATTGAATCCCTAGAACCAATGGTGGAGATTAAAACAAGGCATATCCCTAACTCTATAAAAGGAGAGCATGGGGTGGGCGGCAAGAATAATTCAATTAGAGATAGGATTAGGGTTAGTGGGCGGCAAGCATTGGGGATTAGGGTTTGGGTGTTGGCGGCTTCAAATAAGAAAAGGTTTTCCTTTTCTTCTTCTTCTTCCTTGGTGGCCGGCGCCCATACAAGCCCTTCCCTCCCTTGGCCGACATCCAAACATACTCCTTCTTCTCTCCTTGGCTGGTGGAAACAAGGCTTAGGGTCTTCCCTTGGAGCTCTTGGCCGACAACTATATCCATCATCTTCTCCTTGTTGGCCGGCGGCAAGCACCTAGGTTGGTGTTTGTTAGTTGGCTAAAGGAAGGAGAAGGGTTTTGTTTCTTAGCCTTCCTCTTGTTCGGAGCGAGCAAGGTGTTAGGAATATTGTAACGGCTAGAGGGGGGGTGATTAGCCTTTCTTCATTTCTACAAGCTAGTTAGCAGAAGCAATACAAATACAAATACAAATACAAATAAGAAACAAGAAAATCAACGCTAACACCCGATGTACGTTGTTCGGAGATGACGCTCCTACTCCACGGCAATCCGTAAGGTGGATTAGCCCTAGCCAAGCTTCACTAAACACCTCCTTTGGATGAACCAAGGTGGAGAAACCTTTCTTACAATGCTCTCCTCTTCTTTACAATGATGGATGATTAAGAACTAGAGAAGAGGAGGTTTTGGATTGCTAAAACACTTGGGAAAGCTTGGTGAGCACGAGGATGTAGTTAGTAGTAAGAGCACTAGCTTCACCAAGCTCCCTAAGGCCCCTTTTTATAGAAATGGGGCTGTTTTTCTCGTTGGGCCTCGATCGATCGATGCTTACCATCGATCATTGCGCCGTTCCAATGCCGAGATCTCCGCGAGATTCGAGCCGTAATTTTCAACGGCCGGTGATGATCGATTGATCCTCCATCGGTCGGCCGATGGAGTGTGATCAGATCAAGATCAGTGCGGTGAGTGAGACCGCGTGGCGATTTTCTCCTTGATCGGCATCGCCTTTGTGATCGATCGCAACATCGATCGTATCGACCAAAGGCGATGGATCGATCGGTTTTACCACGACTCGAACGCCGACCAATCGGTGATACATCGTATCAGTCGACTGATACTCATCAAGTATGAGTAATTCACACTTGATTTTACACCCTAGACCTAGACTCAACCTTCTAGCTCCTCATTAAGACTTGCGCCTTCAGGATCCCTCCGAGTCCGCGACTTGTTCATCCTTTGCGCTTTGCTTCCAAGAGCTTCCTTCGGTTTCGTCATGTCTTGGGTTGCCAAATGCTTGGACTTTACGCCGCCAAGACTACAAGCTTGGACTTATGCTGCCAAGACCTTACTTTGGACTTCCTTTGCCAAGATCATACTTGGACTTCCTTTGCCAAGGTTCACTTGGACTTTACGCTGCCAAGACTACAAGCTTGGTCTTACGCTGCCAAGTCCATCCCTTGGACTTCTCTTTTACCAAGTCTTCATCCTTGGATTTCTCTGTCACTTAAACATATTCGCAATTAGATCACAAAACATTGCCTAACTTAGATGATTATCCAAACATCAAAACATATAAATGCTTGGAGCATTGTTGCACCAACAATCTCCCCCTTTTTGATGTTTGGCAATCATTTAAGTTAGGTCTTTAAAGATACACACATAATCATATTTTCAATATGAATTCTAACTTAAACATTTCTTCTCCCCCTTTGACATACATCAAAAAGAGAAGGATTCAAAAATGAAAGAATTAAGGTGTTAGATCTTGGATTAAGGTATAAGATTGAAATTAAGCTCCCCCTTAATCCAAGATATGCTTTATAATGTGTAAACAATATTTGAAGCAAAGCATAACAGAAATTTAAAACCATTAAGTCCTAACTTTGCACCAACAATGGATTTGGGGATGAAAAAGATACAATTTATGAAACTCCCCCTAAACCACTGCATTAAACAGTCCTAAACCTTTGTTTATACGCAATATTATCAAGCTATAGTTGTAGGACATCAAGGATACACTAAATACCAGAAAATGGAGCTGTTTATCAGAAAATACGATATCACTGGTTTCTTAACATCGATCTAATCGAAATCGAAATTTATTCAACTTCAAATGCGTTAGAAATTCTAGAAACCTCTAAAAATCACAAAATTTTGTGTAGATATTTCTGGAATTCTACTTTATTAAGGAAAAATAGTTTGAAAAATATATGTTTTCCAGATTTCAAGATTGATACAAACATGGAACCTACCAAAAGTTCTAAAGATTTTGCAAACTTTGTATCACTTTTGTGTTCCACTTGAAAACTGTTTTTCAAAATATGATGAATATAGTTTAAAATATATATGATTTGAAATTTCCAACCATGTTCTTAGGGCTATGTATCCATTACTTGAATACAAGCCTTCCCAATGATTGTCCATAAGGTATTTATGTCTCTAGGTGTGTCATTGGCTCATAGTAATGCATCATAACAAGCATGATGAGCCAAATACACCTTCCCTATCATCTCACATGTTTCTAAGTATCTCAATATAAAAATCAAGGTTTCTTAAGGCTTTTGTGAGATGCATCAAGGTATAAAGATACTATATAAGTATAGGATCATGCAGACCTAAATTTTACTCTCAAAGCACATACCAAGCTCTCTCCTAATGATGAAAATTGGTTTTGGGAAGAGCTTTGGTGAAGATATCGGCAAGGTTAGACTTAGATTCTACATAATTAAGTTCAATGTCCCCTCTTGCCACATGATCTCTTATAAAGTGATGTTTCACTTCAATGTGCTTGGTCCTAGAGTGATGTACCGAATTTTTGGTCAAGTTGATGGTACTCACATTATCACAATAAACTTTAATGTTAGAGTAGTGTAGCTCATAGTCCACAAGAGTATGTCTCATCCAAAGTAATTGAGCTACACAACCACCCATAGCCACATATTCGGCTTCTGTGGTTGATAAAGCAACACAATGTTGCTTCCTACTACTCCAACTTACTAGGGAGGACCCAAGAAATTGGCATCCACCACTAGTACTCTTCCTATCCAATTTGCACCCGGCATAATCGGAATCGGTATACCCAAGCAATTCAAACGACCTAGTCCTAGGATACCAAAGTCCTACATTTAGGGTGCCTTTAATATATCTTAAAATTCTTTTGACGGCTACTAAATGGGATTCTTTGGCACAAGATTGGTATCTTGCACACATACCTACCGCAAATAAGATATCGGGTCCACTAGCGGTTAGGTATAGTAGGCTACCAATCATACTCCTATAAAGTTTAAGATCAATTGATTTACCTTCATGATCACTATCTATTCTAGTGCTAGTGGCCATAGGAGTGGTTACAATTTTGGCATTTTCCAAACCAAATTTTTTGATCATTTCATTTGCATATTTGGTTTGATAAATATGAATACCCTCATTGGTTTGTTTGACTTGTAACCCTAGGAAAAAATTGAGCTCTCCAACTAAACTCATTTCAAATTCATTTTCCATGTTTTTTATAAAGTCTTGAAGAAGATCATCATTTGTTGACCCAAAAATAATGTCATCAACATATACTTGAGCTATGAATATATCCTTTAATGTTGACTTTATAAACAAGGTTTGATCTACTTGGCCTCTTCTAAAATACTTAGAAATTAGGAAGGATGACAATCTTTCACACCATGCCCGGGGAGCTTGTTTTAACCCATATAAAGCTTTCCTAAACTTACATACATGGTTTGGATAATCTATGTTCTCAAAACCGGGTGGTTGCTCTACATATACTTCCTCCTTAATATAACCATTTAAGAAACGCCGATTTGACATCCATTTGGTAAAGTTTAAATCCCATGTAGGAAGCATATCCTAAGAGAATCCTAATAGATTCTAACCTAGCAACCGGGGCATAAGTCTCATCATAGTCAAGCCCCTCAACTTGATTAAATCCCCTAGCAACCAACCTAGCCTTATTTCTAGTGATATTTCCTTGGTCATCTAGCTTATTCCTAAAAACCCATCTTGTAGTAATTATGGTGCTATCATTGGGTCTAGGTACTAACTCCCATACTTGACTTCTCTCAAATTGGGCCAATTCATCTTGCATTGCCAAAATCCAATCCGGATCATGTAATGCATCATTGATCGATTTGGGCTCAATTTGTGAAATAAGAGCCACTTGACTAGTAGGAGGTCTATGAAATGACCTAGTTTTTACTCCTTGAGATAGATCTCCTACTACTTGGTCAAGTAGATGATTTTGATGAATTCTTAGATTTCTAGAAGGGGTTTCAAATTTATCATTGTTATCTTCCACCCTTCTTTCATCATCGGAATCTCCTCTTCCTCCCCCTTGATCATTACCCCTAATGGTCAAATTTTGAAGTTTTTGGGTGATGTCTTGATTATTGTCATTAATATCCTTATCAATAGAAAACTTTCTAGGGTAGGTACTAGTAGCTTCATCAAATTGAACATTGGAAGACTCCTCAATCCCTTGGGTTCTCTTATTGTAGACTCTATATCCTCTACTTGTGGATGAGTATCCAATTAGGATTCCCTCATCCGCTTTGGATTCAAATTTTCCTAAGTTATCCTTGGTGTTTAGAATATAAACTTTACATCCAAAGACTTTGAAATAATGAATTGTGGGAATAGTCCCATTCCATAATTAAAAAGGTGTCTTTCCTAAAAACCTATGAATTTGAACCCTATTTTGGATATAGCAAGCGGTATTAACCGCTTCCGCCCACAAGTAGCTAGGTAGAGAATATGCATTAAGCATAGTCCTAGCCGCCTCTTGTAGGGCACGATTTCTCCTTTCCACCACCCCATTTTGTTGGGGTGTTCTAGGACAAGAGAACTCATGCTTGTACCCTTGCTCTAAACAAAACTGTGAAAATTTTAAGTTTTCAAATTCACCACCATGATCACTACGGATCCGGTTGATTTTGAGACTCTTTTCATTTTCAACCCTTTTACTAAATCCTATGATTATTTCTAAGGTATCATCCTTATGTTTCATAAAGTAGACCCAACTATACCTAGAAAAATCATCTACAATAACCAAACAATATTTGTTGCCATTTAAAGATGGAGTACTATGACAATCAAATAAGTCAAGATGCAATAATTCTAATGGTAAGGAAGTATTAGTTAGGGTTTTACCTTTGTGTGATGCCTTTGTTTGTTTTCCTTCTTGACATGCATCACACATTTTATTCTTGACATACTTGATCTTTGGTAGTCCTTTGACCAATTCTATCTTGGCTACCTTGGCTATGTTTTTCATGTTGATGTGCCCCAATCTCCTATGCCATAGCCAACTTTCCTCTTCTTTTGCAACAAGACACTTAGTAGAAATGTTAGAAGCATATGAAAGATCAACATAATAGATATTTGATTTCCTATATCCAACTAACATGCAATCATTTAATTCCTTGTGCCTAATCATGCATTTAGAGGATTCAAAGGAAACATGATAGTTTGCATCGCAAAGTTGACTAACACTTAATAAATTAAATTTTATATTTTCAACTAATAAGACTTTGTGAATAACAATTTTGGGGGATACCTCAATTGTACCTCTACCTAATATCTTGAGTTTTCCACTATTTCCAAAAGACACCGCCCCTTTCTTCACATACTTAATTGTGGAGAACTTGCTCACATCCCCGGTCATATGTGTTGAGCAACCGCTATCCACAATCAACATACCTTGCTCTCCTACCTAAATCATATGAAAAACACAAGCTTTTGGTACCCAAATATTTGGACCGGTAATATTAAGTAGAAGCTTCTTAGGTACCCATGCTTTCTTAACCTTACCCTTAATGGTTGCTTTCCTATTAATCAATGAAACATAAGCAACTTCTTTTTCTTTTGGCTTATATCCTAAACCGGCCTTGTTGTAAACGGCTCTTTGTCTGCTAAGAATCATATCAAGATATTTTGAGCCATTTGAGAATTTCTCTAAACATGCTTTTAATTCACTAACCTCATCCTTAAGTTTGTCATTTTCTTCCTTAAGCATGTAAGAATCAACATGTGAAGGTTTTTCATCCCTAATAGCCTTTAGTTCTACCTTCATGCTCTTAACCTTAGATTTAGACTTATCTAGAGCTTCTTTAAGATAGGCAATTGATTTATAAAGAAGCTTAACTTTGGGAGAGTTCATTACCTCATCGTCACTAGATGACGATTCATCACTTGAGGAGTCTTCTTGGCTTGATGTGCCGGAATCATCTTCTAGGACCATGAGTGCCACATGGCGTGTGATGTGGCAAAGCTCATCATCGGAGGAGGAGTCTTCAACACTTGGTGTGTTCCAAGTGGTTTGAGCCACCATAGCCTCCTTCTTCTTCTTCTCCTTCTTGTCCTTCTTTTTCTTTTCTTTTTCTTCCTTCTTCTTTAGCTCTGGGCAATTTGGCTTTATGTGCCCCTTCTTGTTGCAAGCATGGAAAATCACATTGTTATTGAAACTTGAATTACCACTAAACTTACCTTTTGAAGAATGAGACCCCTTCCTTGCCTCTCTACTCTTGAACTCCTTTGATTTCCTATAGAGCCTCTTGACAAAATTCGCCATCTCGCTAGACGAGTCTCCATCACTACTTGAGTCATGCTTCGATTCGGATGATGATGATGCTTCTTTTCTTTCCTTCTTCTTCTTTTCCTTCTTTTCAACAAATAGAGCTAAACCCTTTTCCTTAGAGGACATGTTAGTTTGCTCATGTAATTCAAACTCACAAAATAATTCATCAATTTTAATTTGAGAGAGATCCCTAGTTACCTTAATGGCATCAACTATAGAAGTCCATAAAGAATTTCTAGGAAATGCTTGAAGAATATACCTTACCAAGTCAGGTTGTCAACTCGCTCACCTATGATGTGGAGTCCGTTCACAATTTCCTTGAACCTTCCATGCATTTGGCTTACGGTTTCATGCATCTTCATTTGGAAGGCTTGAAGTTGTCCAATTAATAGGTCCTTCTTGGCTCTCTTTGACTCCTTGGAACCTTCATTTAGCTCAATGAGCTTTTCCCATAACTCCTTGGTGGATTCGAAAGGCCCCACCTTGTTGAGTTGCTCCATTGTAATGCTGCATTGGATGGTGAGTACGGCCTTTGCATTTGACTCGAACTTCCGGTTCATCTCCCTTGTCCAATCCTTGCTTGGAATAGGGTTTCCATGTTCATCCACCGGTTCCTAGAAGCCATCTACAACACTATGCCAAATTTCAATATTGCTCATTAGATAATACTTCATCCTAACTTTCCAATATGCAAAGTGACTCCCATCGAAGAGCGGTGGCTTAGCGGTGCTATATCCCTCTTGAAGAGCCATTGATGCTTTGGTTGATGGTGAGATCTTCCAAGCTATCCGGGCTCTGATACCACTTGTTAGGAATATTATAACGGCTAGAAGGGGGGTGATTAGCCTTTCTTCGTTTCTACAAGCAAGTTAGCGGAAGCAATACAAATACAAATACAAATACAAATAAGAAACAAGAAAATCAACGCTAACACCCGATGTACGTGGTTCGGAGATGACGCTCCTACTCCACGGCAATCCGTAAGGTGGATTAGCCCTAGCCAAGCTTCACTAAACACCTCCTTTGGATGAACCAAGGTGGAGAAACCTTTCTTACAATGCTCTCCTCTTCTTTACAATGATGGATGATTAAGAACTAGAGAAGAGGAGGTTTTGGATTGCTAAAACACTTGGGAAAGAATGGTGAGCACGAGGATGTAGTTAGTAGTAAGAGCACTAGCTTCACCAAGCTCCCCAAGGCCCCTTTTTATAGAAGAGGGGATGTTTTTCCCGTTGGGCCTCGATCAGTGGACTGATGCTTACCATCGATCGCCGGCCAGCGACCACGAACCAAGATCTCCGCGGAGTCGTCAGCGCAATTTCCAATGTACCGGTGATCGGTCGAGTGATCAAAGCGCGAATCGAGTGAGGCGCGTGCGTGGCAATTTCTCCTTGATCGATCACATTGCGCCTTTGGCGATCGGTGATCGCATAACATCGATCGTATTAAGGCGTGTGATGATATCGGTTTTACCTCGACTCGATCGCGCTGACGGTCGGCGATACATCGTATCAGTCGACTGATACTCATCAAGTATGAGTAATTCACACTTGATTTTACACCCTAGACCTAGACTCAACCTTCTAACTCCTCATTAAACCTTGCGCCTTCAGGATCCCTCCGAGTTTGCGACTTGTTCATCCTTTGCGCTTTGCTTCCAAGAGCTTCCTTCGGTTTCGTCATGTCTTGGGTTGCCAAATGCTTGGACTTTACGCCGCCAAGACTACAAGCTTGGACTTATGCTGCCAAGACCTTACTTTGGACTTCCTTTGCCAAGATCATACTTGGACTTCCTTTGCCAAGGTTCACTTGGACTTTACGCTACCAAGACTACAAGCTTGGTCTTACACTGCCAAGTCCATCCCTTGGACTTCTCTTTTACCAAGTCTTCATCCTTGGATTTCTCTGTCACTTAAACATATTCGCAATTAGATCACAAAACATTGCCTAACTTAGATGATTATCCAAACATCAAAACATATAAATGCTTGGAGCATTGTTGCACCAACACAAGGAAGGAAGATTGGTGATCTAGGAGCTTCGACTTTTGGTAGATCGTCGCCCACACGACGTCTAAAAGGAGGGAGGACATACAATAGAAGATTGAGAGGTATAATACTTGTCTATTTTCTTATGTAACATGTTTATAATTGTTTCTCAATTATATATGCATGATATATTCTATTTTGTGGCTAAATATACTTGGACCCCGAACATAAATACAAAAGCCGGTGATTCGTACATCGTCTATTCCGTGACTATTCGTAGAATAGAGGTCGGTGGCTTGAACAATAAGTTTGTTCAAGTGACCACTCTAATCGAATAGCACGACGATGAAACGGTTGCTTGGGTAATTTTTTTCATCTAGGATTAAATTTTTTTTATTCGGGGACGTAGAAGGGATCGCCATGAACAAGCGACCGAGTTGAAGTGGGAAGCGAAGTTTCCTACCTTCACTCAAAATATATTGGCACATCCTAAAATCCTTTAGGATATAAATTTAAACTTATTTCCAAGGTATCCCATTACCTTGAAAGTGACCTAAAGTGTCAACACTACTATTGTTAGGTTAACTACCTATCCACTTAGGGTTGACAAACCCTAACTCATTTAGCGTGAATCGATCACGCTCCGAGGAACCTAATACCTATTGGAGCACCTTGGGTTTACTAGGTATTCCTTAGGGATGACTTCCCTTGATACCTTCCTAATGACCCTTCTAGGCTTTGAAACCTTGGACATTTTGGTCTTGCCTAGGTTGACTCTAGGGGTGACTCCCCTTCTAACCTTCTTAGTGGCTTCCCTAGATTTCCTTGAAACCTTAGCCACTAGGCACACACCATGGTTACCCTTAGGGATGACTTCCCTATTAACCTTGGTTTTCCTTGACCTATGAATGATTCCATAATCGAATGGAAAACTATGAGAGGTCTTCTTGGGCTTATGTTTGTGACGCAAACGTTTCTTGCCCTTGGGTGGACCTTGCTTCCTATACCCTATATTTTGACTCCTAGATCCTAAATCTTGACCATTTGACCCTTGCATTTGATTTTGCATTTTCCTAATGGTCTTTTTTAATTTCTCAAGTCTTGACCTCATGACTTTATTTTCCAACTCTAATTGCCCAATCTTTGAATTTTCATTTAGTCTTTGGGCATGGTTCTTCATTTTAGGCATATGCCTACCCTTCTTAGGGTTAATGCCTAAATGTTCCTCTACCTTCCTAATAGTTTCTCTAGATAGGATTTTTCTAGGGTGATTTGTTTTAGATTTGTCCTTAACCCTAAAATCGCATGATTTGACCTAAACAATAGAACCTATTATTTCTAGCATGCTCTTTATGATTATGCAAAATTGCAATTGAATTAAAAGCATTATTTTTAACATTAAGATTTGAAGGTGCATTATTAAAATATACCTTAGGGTTTGCTTTAGAAGCTGTTAGTAATATATGAGAGATGTCCTAAGGCAATCGCCTTATGTATGAACCATTTATATGATAAATGAAGATTCACTATTTGAGTATACATGTTTTATGTATTTGATTGGATCTTAAACTCATTTACTGAATGCCCACGATACGATTCACAGCATGAGAGAATTTGTGATTGGATCACAACTAGTGAGTATCTCTACATGTGTAATTGTGATGTATCGGAATTATCCCTAGTCGATGAATTGATGAATCTGGACACCATCAATTCTGTTGAGACTAGCACGAGGTATACTCCTTGGTGTATCCAAGCAGCTAATTCTCACTGGCTGGAGACATAGTGATGTCCGGAGTTAATCGTGGATGCTAGTTATGGTAACTAGTTCATTGGAGTGACCAGCCGTAAGACTTCATATGGTTCTCTGCATATATAGATATGTCGATGAAGTTCTTACTGTGGCTTAAGTGCGATGTTCCTTTGACTTGCGGTGTTCAAGTCATCTTGATCATGGAGACTTATGCTTTGACATCTTAAGCAAGCATCTCCGAGGAGATGTGGACCCGGGATGATTGGGTATAAGTCGAAGTGATGAAGGTGTTTGAATAGCCTATAAAGGATTCACCACTCCTTGCGAGGAGATGTATACCCATGGCCTCTCGTCAGATTGTTACTAAAGTCTTTGGCCAAAGCATTACATGTTTAGAGTAAGGTACTCTTCGATACATGTGGAGTAACTAGAATCCGTAGGACGAGGAAATGATACTTGGGCTAGGTGTGACGTAGTCAGCCTAGTGGGGACTGACACAATAGACCATGTCCTGAACCAAGTGGGTATAAGATGAGTGAAGGGAATGGGGCACGATTCATTCGAGCCATCAAGGGTTTCGTAAATAGTTCGATCAACCGCTGATCTTTTTTGCTAATTGGGGATCATGATGTACTACTAGGTGCCACTCATGATCGCTCTATAATTAATGGTTAATTATAGACGGCCAACATAAACCGAGAACCTATTTGGTCACACGCACAACGAGTGTAATCCAAAGGATTTAAAACGAGCTTGAGAATGGGATTCTCGCATCGAGAGAAACTATGTTTGGTTGGACCAAACATAAAGCGAGCATGAAATTGTTTCATGCAATGGAAGCATGGATGGGCCGTGGTCTTATGAAGACGTAATGGATGGACCAAAATGGTTTGGTTCTAATCCAATGGATAAGAATAAACCAAAGGGTTTGGTTTATATTAAACGAATGAACCAAAGGTTGGTTCGTTCGCTTTAACTTAAAATAAACCATCATGGTTTGGTTTATTTTAACTTATCTTAATGGAGCGGGTTAACGGGCTTTATGGATATGATCCATTAACCATTAAGAGAATTAGTTCTCTATAAAAGTGGGCTTAAGGGATTGTTAAACCCTAATCATCCAAGCCGCCGTCCAAGCCCCTTGCGGCGTCCAAGCTCCTAGGTGAACCTCGGCGACCCTGCCTTCCGATCTCCTATAGGTTCGGCATCAAGGTGAGCTTTTTCTCTTCCTTGTTTTGGCCGGCGCTACTCCTCCACCAAGCTGTCCAGTTTTCTGGACAGCTTCTTCCTCCTTCGCCGAGCGTCGCTTTGGACGACGGTTAGTGCTCCGACAGCGCTAACTTACCGGGATTTGATCTCCGTAATCCTCTGAGGTGGAGGACGGCGATTCGCCAAACGGTTGACGAATACCTTCTCCGGAGAAGCGAGTTTTGAGAACTCGTTTTGGATCCGAATTTGGATTCGGATCGTGATCATCTCTCGATCACGTCGTCTTCAACACGAGGCTAGTAACCCGTACGAAGACGAAGCTCGTGACTTAGCGAAGTCATCCCGAGGAGCTCGGCGTGATACGGATAGAGACAATTCTTACGAGGATCGCTGATGCCGCCTGCTTACACGCCACGGAAGTATAAGGCAATACGTAACTGAAACGGTTTTATTGCAAATTTTAATTTCACGGTTATGTCTACACTTGTTGTAATAGCATGCGTGTGTTGTGTGTGTTGTAATAAATAGGAGTATTTATTATTTTATTGCTTCATTTGTGCTCATGTTTCTGAAACATGATCGAACACACACCATGCGATCTTGAAACCTTGATGGTATCGAGCCCAGTTGTGTTTGACATAATCGTAAAAATGGTTTGCGATAGTCATAATGTATTTCTGGAAGTTTTCTAAATTTTGGAAATTTAGAAGTATTTATGGAAATTTTCAATTTTGGAAAGTCTAGAAGTATTTATAAATCTTCCACTTTTGGAAAGTTGGAAGTATTTATGAAATTGATATTTTCCATAAATAAAATATTTGATTAGATTAAAATTTGTTTCCTAATTTAATCATGATTTGATTTGAAATCAAATCTTAAAATATTTTATTTCCATAAGTAGTTTTAATGATTTAGGAAATTGGTTTCCTAAATAGATTTTCCTTAATCAAATAATTCCATGAATAAAATATGTGATTAGATTTGGAAATTTGTTTCCTAATTTAATTATGATTTGATTTGGAGAATCAAATCTTAAACATATTTTATTTCCATAAATAGTTATGACATATAAGGAAATATATACATGACATAATTGTATGCCATGTAATTGCATTAGATGCATAACATTATGCCATGTCGTGACATGTAGATGTATACCATGTATGCCATGCCATGTAGATAATAGTTATTTGCATGCAAAGAGGATGAGACATAAAACCCTAACTCAATATTAAAGCCTACACCTTCCATTAATATGGTTAGAACCCGAGTTACATTTCTTGTTTGGGTTGTTGGACTCACTCGAGCCGGCTCGAACACACATGTTCAAATCATTGGAATAGTTTAACTCTAATATGGTAAGAGTCGGAGGTCAATCGTTAGCTTTGGGTTGTTGGACTCTCTCCAAGCTGGGCTAATTGGTTGAATGCGCTCTAACCATATTAAAACTATTTCTGATTAATGGGTTGGCTTTAACCTGGAGCATCGGCTTGTTGGACTCTCTCCAAGGTCGATGTAAAGGGAGGTGAAGTTGGGTGCTATGCATATGATGCATACTTGTTAATGTGTTAACAACCCAATGTATGTGTAAACATTCAATTAGTTGATAGCACATTGTGATAGTTACATATACATGATATGTAATCGGTATACTTGATACCCACCATCGTAGCTAAGAATGGCTTGTTGGACTCACTCCAAGGTTGTTCTTATCTATGATGGATATCAGCCCATTCGGAGATGGACCTACGATCTCCGAAGTGATTTTGGGGTTTTGAAATTCGAAAAATGAATGGGATTTATAAATGTATATTGATGCATTTTAAAATCATTTTCTCATATATGCTCTCGTTTTGTATTTCTAGGTCGATAAATTGATCATGGCGTCTTTGAATTTGCGCACTATTTTGGATTGAACAAAGTATTGGGCCTAACTTCTGGGTGGCTTAGAAACACGAGAATTGTTCTCAAAGCGGAAAAGCTTGCATATGTCCTTGAAGAGCCTCTTCACTGACCGTCCTAAGGGCGATGCAACTCGGACCAAATGTTGGTCTATCGAACATGTGGCGGTTACGGTGGCGAGTTGCATCATGCTAGCGGCGATGGTACTGGATGCTAACACTATGGTCTTCCATCTTCATGAGTTGTTCGATGCAGCGAGATCCGAAAGGTTCGAGGTCTCTAGGCTCCTCTTCACCACGAAGATGCAAGAAGGTTAAATGCGTAGTGCAGTTTGTGCTAAAGATGAGCAGGTACATCGGCGGCTAGCTACCCTCGGTTTTGTGATGGATCATGAGTTAAGTATTGACTTAATTCTGCATTGTTTGCCAAGAGTTTCTCGCAATTTGTGATGAACTATCGGATGAACAAATTGGAATCCACCATTCGAGCTCCTCAATATCTTGAAAGCTGTGGAGCCTTACATGAAGCATGAGGAGAAAGCGGTTACATTAGTTGATTCCTCAAAGAAAGGTTCTAAGAGGAAGGCAAAAGAGCGAGAAGAAAGGAAAGAAAAAGGCAAAGAAAGGCGGAACCCAGCGCAAAGGGCACTTGCCATCATTTGTGGCAAGGAAGGCCCTTGTGAAGAAAGCGCAAGATTTATCTTGAGTCCATGAAGAAGAAGAAGGCATCAGATGCCCCATCCTCTTGATATCTTCGTTATTGATTGTCATTCTATTTCCTTAGACACTTGGGTATTGGATCTTGGGTGTAGCTCACATATATGTAATGACATACATGGGCTAAGGAATAGAAGAAGACTTGTCGAGAAGTCAAATTTGCGAGTTGGCAATGGAGCAAAGGTTGCTGCGGTCGCCATCGGAACTTATTTGCTGAAGCTCCCTAGTGGACTAGTCTTGGAACTGGACAATTGCTATTATGTTCCTTCTCTAATAAAGAACATTGTTTCTATTTCTTAAATAGAAATGGTTTCCATTTAACGTTTAGTAACAATTGTTGTTATATAACTTTGAATGGCGTACTTTATGGGCTGGAACTTTGAGTAATGGCATTTATCGTTGGGCGTATCGGTGACATTTTCAATATCGAAGCGAGCAACACGCGTGCTCGAAAGGATAATCACATAGACTCCTATATGTGGCATTGTCGTCTTGGCCATATAAGCAAGAAACGCATGTCCGAATTACACCGATGTGGAATTCTGGAATCGTTTGAATTGGATTCATCGATACATGCGAATCATGCTTAAAGGCAAGATGACTAAGTTACCTTTCTTGGAAAAGGTGAGCAGTGGGAGAGTTACTAGGTCTAAGTACATACTTGATGTATGTGGACCTATGTCAACTCAAGCATTAGGAGGCTATAGCTACTTCATTACCTTCAGATGATCACTCACGGTTTGGGTATGTGTTCTTGATGAAACACAAGTCTGAAGCCTTTGAAAGGTTCAAGAATTCAGAAATGAAGTAGAGAAACAACATGACAAAAGTATTAAAATACTTGATCGGATCGAGGTGGTGAATACTTAAGTCAAGAGTTTCTTGATTATCTAAGAGACAATGGCATATTGTCTCAATGGACTCCGCCCTATACACCACGGCATAATGGTGTATCGAGGCGTAGCAGGACCTTGTTGGACATGGTCGGTCAATGATGAATCATCGACTCTTCCCAAGTCCTTTTGGGGTTATGCACTTGAGACAATTTGTTTACTTGTTAAGCAGAATGCCTACAGTAGTCTCTACTACTCCATATGAGATATGGAATAGTAAGAAACCTCATGTATCTTACTTGAAGATATGGGGTTGTCTGCTTATGTGAAGCGATATGTCGAGACAAATTGGATGCTAAGTCGATAAATGTCTATTTATTGGATACCCTAAGGAAACAAGGGTTACCAATTCTATCATCTGTGGAACAAAGGTGTTTGTTTGAGGCATCTTTGTGTTTCTAGAGAAAGAGTTTCTCTTGCAAGAAAGCGATGGGGAGTGTCGTCGAGCTTGAGGAGGCTCGAGACTCAAATAGACATTGATGAGATACGGTGAAGCACAAACTCATAGTGATGAGCAATCAATTTGGACCTATTGTAACACCACATCTTCGTAGATCTGGTAGAACCAAATATTCACGAGATATGGATTTCTCATAAGTGAATCGAGCGACGTGTTACTCATTGATGATGAGAGCCTACAGTTATGAAGAAGTCTTGACAAGTTGAGAAAGGGATAAGTGGCTTGGTGCCATGAAGTCGGAAATGGATTCCATGTATGCGAAAACCAAGTTTGGAACTTGGTTGACCCACTGAAGGCATAAAGCCTATAGGGTGCAAGTGGGTTTCAAGAAGAAAACCGACATGGATGGTAATGTGATTACCTATAAGGCTAGATTGGTGGCGAAAGGATATCGTCAAAAGCAAGGTGTTGATTATGGCGAAACCTATTACTTTGTAGCTATCTTAAATCCATTCGGATGCTCTGGCCATAGCGGCTCATTATGATTATGAGATATGGCGGATGGATGTAACAGCTTTCCTTAATGGAAACTTGCTCGAGGGCGTGTATATGATCTGACTGAGGTTTCACATCGGTTGATAAAACCAAGGTATGCAAATTGCGGCGATCCATTTATGGATTGAAGCAAGCATCGAGGCTGGAATATCCGTTTTGATGACGATCAAAAGTTTGATTTCTCACAAAATCGACGAACCTTATGTGTGTACAAGAAGGTTAGTAGAGTGCGATCGTGTTCCTAGTATTGTATGTCGATGACATATTACTTATAGGAAGCGATGTGTCAATCTTCTGATCGATTAAGGTTTGGTTATCAAGACATTCTCCATGAAAGACACAGGAGAAGCAACCTACATCCTTGGGATTAAGATCTATAGAGATAGATCGAAGCGGTTTGCTTGGTCTTCGCGGTCTACATATATAGGCCAGAGTGCTAAAGAGGTTTAGCATGTCGGAATCCAAGAAAGGTTATCGCCCATCGGGCATAGGGTACACCTTCGAAGTCTATGTGTCGCGCCGAGAAGGCGAGAGGATTTGCATGAGTAAGATTCCTATGCATCCATAATAGGATCTATCATGTATGCTATGTTATGTCACGAGGCCCGATGTATCGTATGCTCACGAGTGTCACGGCGGATACGATCGATCGAGGAATGGATCATTGGGCGGTATTAAGGCGATCCTTAAGTACTTGAGAAGAACTAAGGATGTGTTCTAATATATGGAGAAGGGACATGGTGATCTGGCGGGTATCACGGATGCGGCTTCGAGACGGACAAGGATGATTCGGTCTCGATGCGGATCGTGTTCACCTTGAATGAGCGCGATGAGTTGGAAAAGTTCCAAACAAGAGGCATGGCGGATTCTACCCGAGGCGAGAATATATTGCGGCGGAAGCGTGAAAGGCGGTTTGGATCAAGAAGTTCGTTCATGAACTTGGTGTGATTCTGCCATTGTTGAAGCAATCTGGGTCTCTGCGACAACAATGGAGCAATTGCGAAAGAGCCAAGGTCTCATCAACGATCAAACATGTAGCCGCGCTATCATCTTATCGGAGAGATCATGTAGGAGCGAAATACAAATCGAGAAAATTCCTTTGAAAGGAACTTAGCGGATCCTTTGACTAAAGCATTACCTCAAAGTAAGTTTGAGGGTCATGTTGGTGCTTATGGTATTGGATCTGTAGCGATTGGCATTAGGCCAAGTGGGAATGCAGTAGTAATATATGAGAGATGTCCTAAGGCAATGCCTTATGTATGAACCATTTATATGATAAATGAAGATTCACTATTTGAGTATACATGTTTTATGTATTTGATTGGATCTTAAACTCATTTACTGAATGTCCACGATACGATTCACAGCATGAGAGAATTTGTGATTGGATCACAACTAGTGAGTATCTCTACATGTGTAATTGTGATGTATCGGAATTATCCCTAGTCGATGAATTGATGAATCTGGACACCATCAATTACATTGAGACTAGCACGAGGTATACTCCTTGGTGTATCCAAGCGGTGATTCTCCTTGGTGGAGACATAGTGATGTCCGGAGTTAATCGTGGATGCTAGTTATGGTAACTAGTTCATTGGAGTGACCGGTAGTAAGACTTCATATGGTTCTCTGCATATATAGATATGTCAATGAAGTTCTTCTTGTGGCTTAAGTGCGATGTTCCTTTGACTTGCGGTATTCAAGTCATCTTGATCATGGAGACTTATGCTTTGACATCTTAAGCAAACATCTCTAAGGAGATGTGGACCGGGATGATTGGGTATAAGTCGAGTGATCGAAGGTGTTTGAATAGCCTATAAAGGATTCACCACTCCTTGCGAGGAGATGTATACCCATGGCCTCTCGTCGGATTGTTACTAAAGTCTTTGGCCAAAGCATTACATGTTTAGAGTAAGGTACTCTTGATACATATGGAGTAACTAGAATCCGTGGACGAGGAAATGATACTTGGGCTAGGTGTGGCGTAGTCGACCTAGTGAGTGACACAATAGACCATGTCCTGAACCAAGTGGGTATAAGATGAGTGAAGGGAATGGGGCACGATTCATTCGAGCTACTGAAGGGTTTCAGAAATAGTTCTGGATCAACCGTTGATCTTTTCGGTTAATTGGGGATCATGATGTACTACTAGGTGTCACTCATGATCGTTCTATAATTAATGGTTAATTATAGACGGCCAACATAAACCGAGAACCTATTTGGTCACACGCACAACGAGTGTAATCCAAAGGATTTAAAACGAGCTTGACAATGGGATTCTCGAGGCCAGAGAAACTATGTTTGGTTGGACCAAACATAAAGCGAGCATGAAATTGTTTCAGTCGCAATGGAAGCGTGGATGGGCTGCGTCTTATGAAGACGTAATGGATGGACCAAAATGGTTTGGTTCTAATCCAATGGATAAGAATAAACCAAAGGGTTTGGTTTATATTAAACGAATGAACCAAAGGTTGGTTCGGTTCGTTTTAACTTAAAATAAACCATCATGGTTTGGTTTATTTTAACTTATCTTAATGGAGCGGGTTAACGGGCTTTATGGATATGATCCATTAACCATTAAGAGAATTAGTTCTCTATAAAAGTGGGCTTAAGGGATTGTTAAACCCTAATCATCCAAAACCCTAAACCTTGGCCGCCCAACATAGTTGCCGCCCACCTCCTTGGTGATTTGGGTGCCCAGCTTTGTGCCGCCGTCCAAGACCCTTGCCGGCGTCCAAGCTCCAGCCGGTGAACCTCCGGCGACCCTCCGGTGATCTCCTATAGGTTCGGCATCAAGGTGATCCTTTTCTCTCCTTGTTTTGGCCGGCGCCTACTCCTCCACCAAGCTGTCCAGTTTTCTGGACAGCTTCTCCTCCTCTCGTCGGAGCGTCGTTTGGATGACGGTTAGTGCTCCGACAGCGGCTAACTTACCGGGGATTTGATCTCCGGTAATCCTCTGAGGTGGGGGACGAAGGATTCGTCAATTGGTTGACGAATACCTCTCCGGAGAAGCGAGTTTTGAGAACTCATTTTGGATCCGAATTTGGATTCGGATCGTGATCATCTCTCGATCACGTCGTCTTCAACACGAGGCAAGTAACCCATATGAAGACGAAGCTCGTGACTTAGCGAAGTCATCCCGAGGAGCTCGGCGTGGATATGGATAGAGACGATTCTTACGAGGATCGTTCCGGTTGATGCCGTTCCCGCTACACGTCATACGAAAGGTATAACGTAGTTTAATTTCCTTTTATTGCAAATTTTTAATTTACGGTTATGTCTACACTTGTTGTAATAGCATGCGTGTGTTGTGTGTGTTGTAATAAATAGGAGTATTTATTATTTTTATTGCTTCCGCTGTGCTCATGTTTACGAAACATGATCGAACACACACACGACGCGGTGCCGGAAACCCAACAGAAGCTCCCCCTACATTTGATGCTCCTTCTTGGCCCTTGGTTTGCTTGCTCTCCCTAAGGCATTGACTTCTATAATGTCTCCATTGTTGGCATTTGAAGCACACCATGTGCTCCTTGCTCTTCCTAGTGGGGACTCCAGCATCCTT
Source organism: Wurfbainia villosa (assembly GCA_025175895.1). Taxonomy (NCBI): domain Eukaryota; kingdom Viridiplantae; phylum Streptophyta; class Magnoliopsida; order Zingiberales; family Zingiberaceae; genus Wurfbainia; species Wurfbainia villosa. Next base: position 22,222,946 of record CM045988.1, read on the forward strand.
TGATTTTTCTTGAATTTTTGGCGCAGGTTGAGTCTTCTTGACTCTTCTTGGACACTTACTCTTGTAGTGTATGGCTTCCCTACACTCAAAGCATACAATATGGTTTTTATTTTTAATTAAAATGCTCGAGTTATCTAGGTTGATGGTGGTCGGAATTGGTTCTTCATCTCTTCCGAAGGTTGAGGCTTCCTCGTATTGCTCCGACATTGAGATTAGCCTAATCTCCTCCACCTCAATCATAGAGGTGGAGGCTTCTTCTACCTCTTCTTCCTTGGATGTCGATGACCTTTCAACCTCTAACTCTTCACTTTCTTGGGAGGATGAGCTTTCTTCTATATCCCCTTGGACCGATTGGGGCTTTTCATAAAATTTTTCCAATTCGCTCCAAAGCACCTTGACATCCTTATATTCCCTAAACTACACAAAATATCATGAGAAATTAAATCAACCAAGAATTTTATTACCTTCTTGTTTTTCTCAAATTCTTAGAGTTGTTCCTCGATCAATTTCTTCATCTTGATGAATCCTCCCTTTGACCCTCTTGGATATTCAAATCCTTCCATCAGGGCATGTTGGTGCAATCAACTCAGGTCACGATTGATCAGACTCGAGTTTTACTCGATCAGTATTTTGATGTTAGATAAAACATATGACATGTGATTGTCATGGGAAGACCAAGTGTGTAGCTTTGGCCACGTAAGTCCAAGTGTATAGCCTTGGCGGTGAAAGTCCAAGTGTGGGGCTTGGCATTGGAAATCCAACATGGAATTGACAAGGGAAGACCAAGTGTGTAGCCTTGTCCACGTAAGTCCAAGTGTGTATCCTTGGCGGTGAAAGTCCAACATGGGTTGGCATTGGCAATGGGAAGTCCAAGTGTGTAGCTTGGCCATGTAAGTCCATGATTGTAGCCTTGGCAGTGAAAGTCCAAGTTATGGGTACTTGGCATTTGGGAAGTCCAAGTGGTGGTTTGGCATTGTAAGGCCAAGCGATAGTCTTGGGAGCTTAAGTCCATAGGTACCTTGGCGATGTAGACACCGAGAGCATGACAATAGCCGAAGGAAGCACCTAAAGGCTAGCATATGGATGAACAAGTTATGGATGACTTGGAGGGATCTGCGCATGGATGAACAAGTCATGGATGACTTGGAGGGATCCGATAGGCACGAAACTAGTAGAGGTGGCTAGAAGGCTTAGGTCTAGGCTAAGGGTGTCTTGGGTTAAACCTCATGGATGAGGTGAACTTGGCCAAGTGATTGAGGTCAAGTGTCGGATACTAAAAATGTTGTTTGAGGTTTTACCCGATGGTCAAATTATCAAACAATTTGTGTTTGAGGTTTTACCTGACAATAGTCTACCGATGATATGTCCCAGTCGACTGTTGTTCGACTTTGTCATATGCCATGGCAGTCGATTGCCAGCATTGGGCAATCGACTGATGGCTTCAGCAATTGACTATCATAGATCGCAGTCGACTGCTGGTCAAGGATGTGAGAGCAGAACACTTTATATCCGACTGACCAGTCGGCGATGAGGTTGGCAGTCGACTGATGGTAATTGGCAGTCAATTATTAGTGTATCCATTGGCTGGAATGCCATCATGGATTAGGTCATTGTCTCATAATGGCTATAGGAGCAGTCGACTGGGGCCTTATGGCAGTTGACTGCTAGGCGTGGAATCAACTTGAGACAAGTATAAAAAGAAGAGCTTGGGGAGGATTTCCACAGTGATATTTGGGGCGATTTTGGATGAGAATTGTTGCTGCATTCCAGACCTTCGAGACTAATCAAAAGCAAGCAACAAGCAAGCAATCCAAAGTTCTTGTGTAAAGTGTTCTTTACTTGTTTTTGTGTATTGCTTAGTGTATTTGTTGTATTTCATTGTATTACTTTTGTAATCGCTTGTATGAGGTTTCTCTACCTCCGACTTGTTGTCGAGAAGGAGTTTTAGTAGTGGTGTGTTCATCACTCGAGCTCGTTGAGCTCACCCCATGGAGTAGGAACCCAAAAGTTTCGAACCACATATATCAATTTTGTCTTATGTGTTGTATTTGCATTTCATATTTGTATCTATTATTTCCATTACGCATATTAATGAATATTGTAGACAAACGAACGAATTCCAATGAACAATGCACACAGGATATTCAACCCACTTCTACCCGAGCCACAATCCTCTAACAAGTGGTATCAGAGTGAGGAGGTTGTCATCAAACTCATCGCCGCGACAACAAACAAATGGCCAGCATTAACATCCATCCACTGAAGTTTGAGGGAAAATTTTTATGGTGGAAGAAAAATATGGAGGTATACTTTGAAATCGATTTCGATATGATGCTAATCTTTGAAAATGGTTTTGATGTGCTTAGCGATAAGGAAAACAAGCTAATAGAAAAATCAAGATGGACCAAGGAACAAATCAAGGAGTTCAAGACAAAAATCAAGGTAATCAAAATACTAAGTGATTTGATTCCTAACAATATTTGGTATAGATTAGGGAATTATAGGGATGAAAAGGATTTGTGGAATAAGTTGATCAAATTTCATGAGAATCCCAAATCGGCACAAGTAGAGAAGGATGCCGAGGAAGAATTGCCATCAACATTGGAGAATGAGGATGAATTGGAGGAAACCTCCACCTCTAGCATTGCGGGGGAGGAGAGATCATCCATCCCAGAGTAAGAACAAGAAGAAGCATCTACATCCGGGAGAAGTAAAGAATAAGAAGAAAATTCCCTAAGTAACTCAAGCATTGTAATTAAGAATAAAAATCACATTATATGCTTTGAGTGTAGGGAAGCCGGACATTACAAGAGAAAATGCCCAAAATTGGCCAAGGAGAAAGCACCGACACCAAAAGTCAACCAAAAGTCAAAAGATGCCGGAGTCCTCACTAAGAAAAGCAAAGAGCACTTTGTGTGCTTTAGATGCAACCAAAAGGGATACTACCGAAGCCAATGCCCTAGGGGGAAAAAGAAAACCCAAGGAGTATCACATGTAGGGGGAGCTTCTAAAGCAAACCCTAAGATATATTTTAATGAACCTTCTAGTTCTAAGGTTAAAAAACATGCTAGAAACTATTTTAATTTACTTTCTATTACCCATGAACATAAGCATGCTAGTAGAAATAATAGATTTTATTGTTTAGGTGCTAAGCATGTTAATTTACATAAGGACAAATCTAGAACTAATAATTCAAGACCCATTTTACCTAGAGAGTACATTAGGAAGGCAGATAACCACCTAGGCCTTAATCCCAAGAATCATAGACATATGCCTATGAAGAGTCATTCCCAAAAGATTAATGAAAAAATAAAATTGAGAAAATTAAAATTTGAAAGTCGAGCCTTGAGGTCAAGGCTTGAAAAATTGGAGAAGACCCTAGCAAAAATGACAAACTCATTTAAGGGGTGGTAAAAAATTAGGACCTAAGAGACAAGAACCGTCCAAGAGAAAGAAAGGTTTGGGTCACAAACCTAAGTCCTACCATAATGTTCCATTTGATTATGGAACTAAATCTAGGTCTAGGAAAACCAAGGTTAATAAGGAAGTTATCCCTAAGATTAACCATGGTGTGTGACTAGTGATCAAGGGTTCTATAAAACCTAGAAAGACCACTAAGAAGGTTACTAGGGAGGTAATCCCTAAGGTTAACCTTGAGAAGACCCAAATGACTAAGGCTTCAAAGACAAAAAGGTCATTGGAAGGTATCTAGGGAAGTTATCCCTAGTGAATACCTTATTAACCCAAGGAGCTCAAATAGGTATTGAGTTCCTAGGAGTGTGATCGATTCACGCTAGATGGGTTAGGGTGTGTCAATGTGTTTTGAGAAGTTTGAATATGAGTCAAATTGGCACAATTAGGGTTAGAGGTCTTGGTGTGCCATTTTGGATTTTGGCACACTTGGTAGAGTTGGTTAATATGGTAAAATAAACTTAATTCTATCAAATGACAACTAATATTAAAATCTAGGTATTCCTATACCTTTTATTTGTCATCTCTTGATTGCCATGCATTTACCATGTCATGACATCATATTGATTTTTAATCATAAAAATGTCATGATTTATACTTAGGAATGTCATGTTATGCCGAAGTTAGAATCACATGCCATGACACCATGATTATTGACACATTCTTATTTATGTATCATCTATGCCATGATCATCATTCATTCATTAATTAAAATTGAGTTAAGGACAATGACATGATTTGAAGTCCCATGCATAAGGGAATCAAATAGTATTGACTAGAAAAATGCATGAGACCCTAAATGAACAAAACCCACATCTCACATGAACACTTGATTTGTATGTGTTTCATACACTTAGATACAAGTGAGATGTTAGAAAATGAATTTAAGGGTTTTAAAATCATTTCAAAACTATTTTGAAAAACCTTGGTGAAGTCTATCTTTTGATAGAAATCACCATTAAATGAGGTAATACAAAGTAGGGACAAACATTGAAAATTTTAATAGTTCTTAACTTTGTGTCAATCTCACTAGTTTATGGTATTTTAATTTCTAACTATTTTTTACCCATAATGATTGTTATAAATAATGTACGTATGAATTTTCAAGATTTTTCAAAATACGTATATTTACTTATTAATTTTTAAAATTTGGTTATGAACCTTGATTTCTGTATTGTGCAGAAATCAATCGACAGTCATAGATGGCAGTCAATTGGTCACTATAAGAGTCGATTGTCAATACTGATTTTGGGTAAACAAGATTTGTTAGGCCCATGTTCAGCTATCTCTAGGTTCCCTAACTACTCCTAACACTAGGATATACTTTAGAGATCATTGGAAGGGTGGAAATCCATTGAAAATGGATTAGGAGAATTGTTTAGGGTGTATATCGCATTTTAAGGGAGGTGAAAGTTTAATGTTGAATCTTTACCCTTAATTTTGATTATTTAGTGTTCTTATTGGCTTAGGGACTCTCCAAGGGTTGGTGCAATGGTCAAGGGGGGAGCAAGCCTTTAGGGGGAGGTTATCCATCTTGGGATGATGGATGTATTTCTCCTAATGGGAGGAGAATTGGGGAATTGCCTCTCTTAAGTGATATGAGACTTATCACTAGGAAGAGTGAAGGCATCCTATATGTGTTTTTGGACCAAGGGGGGAGATTGTAAGATCTCATTGGGATATAAGACATTGATACCCTTGGGGAGGACCTTTTTGATGTATGTCAAAAAGGGGGAGAAGGTACTAATTGGGGTTAGTTGGAATTCTCATATGATATGGGAATTGTCAATTGAGAATAATCGATAGACTTGAGTTAGGTCACCTAACTCAAAGCTGTTTGTGGTTTTGTCAAACATCAAAAAAGGGGAGATTGTTGTTGCAATCAACCCAGGTTATAATTGACTGAACTCGAGTTTGACTCGAGTAGTATTTGATGTTAGACAAAACATGACATGTGATTGTCATGGGAAGACCAAGTGTGTAGCCTTGGCCATATAAGTACAAGTGTGTAGCCTTGGCGGTGAAAGTTTAAGCTTTGGGCTTGACATTGGAAGTCCAACATAGATTTGGCAAGGGAATACCAAGTGTGTAGCCTTGGCCACGTAAGTTCAAGTGTGTAGCCTTGGCAATGAAAGTCCAACATGGGTTGGCATTGGCCATGTAAGTCCAAGTTTGTAGCCTTGGCGGTGAAAGTCCAAGTTATGAGTACTTGGCATTTGGGAAGTCCAAGGGGTGGTTTGGCAGCGTAAGGCCAATCAATAGTATTGGGAGCGTAAGTCCATACGTACCTTGGTGGTGTAGACACTGAGAACATGACAATAACCGAAGGAATCACCTGGAGGTTAGCGTATGGATGAACAAGTCATGGATGACTTGGAGCAATCTGCGCATGGATGAATAAGTCATGGACAACTTGGAGGGATCCGATAAGCACGAAGCTAGTAGAGATGGATAGAAGGCTTAGGTCTAGGCTAAGGATGTCTTGGGTTAAACCTCATGGATGAGGTGAACTTGGCCAAGTGACCGAGGTCAAGTATCGGATGCTCAAACATGTTGTTTGAGGTATTACATGACGGTCACATGTTCAGACAGCTTGTGTTTGAGGTTTTACTCGACAACAGTCGACTGGTGGTATGTCCCAGTCGACTGGTGAAAGTCGAGTGTTGTTCGACTATGTCGTATGCCATGGCAGTCGACTGCTGGTCGAGGATGCGAGAGCAGAATGCTCAGTAGTCGACTGATCAGTCGGCTATGAGGTTGGAAGTCAACTGATGGTAATTTACAGTCAATTTCTAGTGTATCCGTTGGCTGGAATGCCAATGTAGATTAGGTCATTGTTGTTGGGATGTATACTGAAAAGTCTATCTTTTGTATAACATCTTTATTTTTGAAATAAGAATCACATGATCAATATTTGCATATTTATGGTTATGCATATTGTCTAAATACATTACATTGTAGATAACATGGTGTGTAGTATAACACGGGAGATCATGTTATCAGTTCCTTGTAGAGTATAAGTAAAAGCTCACAACCGAGATGGTTTTGGACAAACCATTGGTATGGTTGTAGTGTGATTTGGTATTGGTTTGTCTTGACCATAGAATTACACTAGTACACTTTGTGTGTATTGAGCAGGACCGACTTAGAGGTGATTCAATTTATTGCTGACTACATAATTGAATCGGACCTCGGATATTATAGTGTACATGCTCTTAATCCCGATATAATAATGGGCACATGTACTTAGTATTTATTTCTTTGATTTACCGATGGGCGAGATTTATAGATTAAATCGATAGTCTCGGTAAGTTGGGAAATGATATTATTTACATGGTGTGCCGTTGATTATAGGAGGAAACCGTGACCTATATATTAGGATGATGATGTCCCCTTGAGGAGCTCATAAGGTTCATCATGTAAACCCTGCAGGTGGACTTGGTCCGGCATGATGATAAGGTTGAGTGGTACTCCTCATGGAGTTAGATGTTGATTAATTAATTGTCAGTAAATTAATTAATTAACGGACATTCGAGATCTTAAACACGGGGAGATATTTGTACAATTAATATATGGAGCCCATATTTATTTATGGGGGTTGGTGAGGTAGATCAATGATAATTCTCTAGTGGAATGGATTATCATTAATGGATCGGACTTTATGTGGGCTAGATCCATTGGGTGGCCAAGATCAACTCCTCATGGTCCTTATTGTAGCCTATTAAAACCCTCATGAAGCCTAGATCCGATGGTGGAAGATTGAATCTCTAGATCCGACGGTGGAGATTAAATCTCTAGATCCGACTGTGGAGATTAAAAGGAGGCTTAAGCCTAACTCTATAAATAAGACTTAGGGCTTGGGCGGCATGAGAGAACAAAGGATTCTAGGGTTTTCTCTCCTCAGCTTGGGCGACAAGAAACCCTAGGAGAATTAAGGCTTGGAGCTAGGTTTGGGCGGCGGCAAGAAGTGGAGGAGGTCTTAGGGTTCTTCTACCTCTCTTCCTAAGGTTGGCCGGCGCAACTTCTCCTTCCCTTGGTGGCTGACACTCCTTCCTTGATGGAAAGACCGGTGGTTCTTCTTTCTCCCCAAGTGGCCAGCGACAACCTTTCTTTAAGGTTGGCCGGTGCTCCTTCATCCTCTCCTTGGCTGGCGACAACATCAAGTTCTTTGTCTTGGTGGTCAATTCTAGATAGGAGAAGAAGTTTTGTTTTATTCTTCCTTTTGTTTGGAGTAAGCAAGGAAGGGAAGAACATGATCTAGGAGACTTCGACTTTTGGAAGATCGTCGCCCACACGACGTCCAAAAGGAGGAAGGACATACAATAGAAGACCTTGAGGTAAACAAGAGGTATAATTCTTGTTTATGTGTGTTTTCTTATTTTATTCAAGTTGTAAGTATTGTATGTGGATAATTTACTTGGACCCCAATGACAAACACAAAAATCTGCAATCCGTACATCGTCTATTCCACGGCTAATCGTAGATAAGAGGTAGGTTGCTTGAACAACAAGTTTGTTCAAGTGACCAGTCTAATCGAATAGCACAACGATGGATCGGTTGCTTAGGTAATCCCTCTTCGTCAAGGATTAATTTTTTTAATCCGGGGACGTAGATGGGATCGCCATGCACAAGCGACCGAAGTGGGAAGTGAAGATTCAACCTTCAAGTGATATCAGAGCTTCGGTTCCACAAAACCCTTCAATTGGTATCAGAGCCACGATTTTCGGTTTTGTGTGTTTAGGATTCGGTTAATTTTATGCACTTATCATATATTGTATGTGCCGGATGATAGTAGGATGTGCGTAGGCTAACTTTTTGGTTGCAGGCATAAGATCCAACTATTATGGCCATATGTGTGTGTATGTGATTGCATGTGGTGAATATTATTTGAATCCTCGGGGTTGACGAGAGTAGTATTTAATTTTTGTAATTAAGTACGACATTGTTTAGCCACTCTTTTTATTTTAGTTTACTTTCGATTTAGATTTCATGTACACTCCTTCGTGGAGTATAGGATCGATGGATGTAAATTAAAATAATTATTCTCGGCTCGGATCTCCGGATGGCTTGTACATGGCGTAGGGAGGAGCGGACGAGATGGCGATACGACGGGAGGCATATTGGAGAACAAAAGCCATAATAGTTGAAAAATATTTTTTTTTCATATTTATTGCTTCTTGTTTGATATGCATGTCGTGTGCTAGGAAAATTCCTCAATTTTAAATTACTAAGTGGGAGAGGGATACTTTTATAAATTCCCACGACCTCCATTACGATTTGACATGTGATGCAAACAAACTTACACATCAGCTCTGAGTGCCTTCCTCCATATCGGATGAGTTTGTTTTGCAGATCACAGGGTCAAATATGATTATAGGAAATTATTTAGGAGCGTGTGTACTTCTCCATCGAAAGACACATAACCCGAGATAATTGCCTTGGTACCAAGTAATGGTGAACACTTAGATGCAAATAGGAGTATCCTCCCCATCGGAGTCACTGCTTTTATTTGTAGGGCCGAAGAGGAACCAACTATTAATTTTATTTGTCAAAAAGTTAGGTTGACAAGATAGTAAAATTAATGGGTAAAACCTCCTCTTACAAATGTAGAATTCATAAACGTCCACACGATCGTGGCATATGATATTCTCGGTGTTTTTAGGTGTTGGTTGATTTTAAAATTTTATTGTTTGAGGAATCAATAATTTTTTGAAATCTAATATTTTGATCTATGTGATTCTTAGGTTTTTCAAAAATGACTTTTAACCTGCTTGCTGTGATACTAAAAGAGAATAAACTTACTGGACCCAATTATGTTTATTGGAAGAGGAATCTTGATATTGTCTTGACTGCTGAGGAGTACAAATATGTACTCTTTGAAGAGTGTCCTCCTAAGCCTGGGGATGATTCTGGGGAAAAGGAGAAGGAGAGTTATAAGAAGTGGATAAAGTTTGATGAGATGACGCGGTGTTACATTTTGGCTTATATGTTAAATGTATTGCAACATCAGTATCAAGCCATGCCCACTGCTTATGACATGATGCTCAATCTCAAGGAGCTTTTCAGACACTAGAATTGGGCTGCTAGGCAGGAAGCCATGAGGAACTTGATGATGACCACCATGATCGAGGGAACACCCGTGAGGGATCATGTTCTCAAGATGATTGCTAATTTGAATGAGCTGGAAGTCCTTGAAGCTGAGATCGATGGGGAAACCCAGGTCGATATCATTCTCCAGTCTCTACTTAGGAGTTTTGAGCAGTTTCGCCTGAACTACAACATGAATAAAAGGTTGTATTCGTTGGCGGAGCTTTTGACAGAACTCCAGGCGACAGAGGGGCTTTTTCGTCAGAGTGCTCAGGCTCAGGCCATGGTTGTCCAAAAGGTTTCTACTTCTAAGCCGAAAGGCAAGAAGAAGAAGAAACAAGGTGGGGCAAAGGTGGAAGGAGGATCTCAAGGAGGAGTGAAGAAGCCGAAAGGCAAGTGCTTCACTTGCAAGCAGACTGGACATTGGAAGAAGGACTGCCCCAACCGGAAGCAGAACAAAGGTATATCTTTTGGTCTAGTCGTTGAAATATGTTTAGCGGTGTTATCTACCGGCACTTGGTGTGTAGATATGGGAGCCACTAATCATGTCTTCAATACTTTGCAGGGGTTCCAGGAAATCAGATGACTGGCTGAGGGGGAGATTACCATTTACTTGGGCGATGCTACGAAAGTGGCGACTGTTGCAGTGGGAGAGGTTTGTTTGTCTTTTGAGAGGAATAAAATTTTGGTTCTAAACAATTGTCTTTATGTACCTTTATTTAGAAAGAATTTGATTTTGGTTCCTAAATTGTTTATGGATGGATATTCTATTTCTTTTAATGACAGAGTTGTTATAAAAAGGAATAGGGAGATTATTTGTTCTGGTGCATTAATAGAAAATTTATATACCCTTGAACCAAAAGCTCCCACGATGCAAATAGAAGTAAATAACTCATCTTCTAATTCTAATAAGAAAAAAGAACCTTCGAAAATGAACCAAACATTTATTTGGCATCTAAGGTTAGGTCATATTAACCTAAGCAGAAATCAAAGGTTGATAGCTGATGGACCTCTGGGTTCATTAGTGGTGGAAGATTTCCCAACTTGCGAATCTTGCTTGGAAGGTAAAATGGCCAAGATGCCTTTTAAGGCCAGGGGTATAGAGCTAAAGATGTGTTGAAATTGGTTCATTCTGATTTGTGTGGTCCTATGTCTATCCAGACAAGAGGTGGTTTTGAATATTCCGTCTCTTTTATAGACGATTATTCAAGATAACGATACATTTACTTGATGCGCCGCAAGTCTGAATGCTTTGACAGGTTCAAAGAATTCAAGGCTGATGTGGAGAAACGTCAAGGTAAAAGTATCAAGACACTACGATCTGATCATGGTGGTGAGTACCTCTTGGGAGAGTTTAGGAATTACTTATCAGAGGCTGAGATTCAATCCCAATTATCTCCACCTGGCACACCCCAGTAGAATGGTTTAGCGGAGTGAAGGAATAGGACTCTTATTGAGATGGTTAGATCGATGATGAGTTATTCTGAGTTGCCAGATTCATTCTGGGGGTATGCTCTGAATACGATAGTGTATATTCTGAACTTAGTACCATCTAAATCAGTACCTTCTACTCCCATAGAATTGTGGACTGGGTGAGAGCCTAGTCTAAGAAATATTCGGATTTGGGGGAGTCCAGCACATATGTTGAAGGTAGATGTTGGTAAGTTGGAACCTTGTACAGAAGTGTGCATGTTCGTTGGCTATCCTAGAGGAACGAAAGATGGTTTGTTTTATAGTCCTAGAGATCAGAGAGTGATCGTTAGCACGAATGTTAGATTTCTAGAGGAAGACTATGTGATGAACCACAAGCCCATGAGTAAGATTGTTCTGAAGGAATTAAGAGGGGAAGTCACTACTTCAGTACCACCGGTACAAGAGGATATACCACAAGTGACTGCACCACATGTCACAGAGGATACACAGGTAATACCTCGTTGTAGTGGGAGAGTTATTAGACAACCTAATAGATTCATGTTCTTGGGAGAATCTTCTGATTTGTTCCCTGGTGAACATGAACCTGTTCCCTGGACATATGATAAGGCAATCCAAGATAAAGATGTGGTATCTTGGCACAGTGCAATGAATTTTGAGATAGAATCTATGGATTCAAATCAGGTCTGGGAGCTAGTAGAACCACCCAATGGTGTAAAAACCATTGGATGCAAGTGGATCTACAAAAGAAAGAGAGGAATATACGGGAAGGTTGAGACCTTCAAAGCAAGGCTTGTTGCGAAAGGGTATACTTAGAAAGAGGGTATCGATTATGAGGAGACCTTTTCGTCGGTAGCCATGCTTAAGTCTATCCGGATTCTCTTATGTATTGCTGCTCATATGGATTATAAGGTATGGAAGATGGATGTCAAGACAGCTTTCCTTAATGGAAGTCTTGAGGAAAACATCTATATGAAGCAACCAGAAGGATTCATTACAAAGGGCAAAGAGCATCTTGTGTGCAAGCTTAATCGGTCCATTTATGGATTGAAGCAAGCTTCGAGATCTTGGAACATCCGCTTTGATGAGGTAATCCAGTCTTATGGATTTATTCAAAGTCCGGATGAGTCTTGTGTATACAAGAGATGAGACGGAAACATAGTGGTATTTCTTGTCCTATACGTAGATGACATTTTGTTAATTGGCAACAATGTCAAGGTGTTATCGGACATAAGGGTATGGTTGTCCAAACAGTTTGATATGAAGGACTTGGGAGAAGTGGGACACATCCTTGGGATCAAGGTTATAAGGGATCGTAAGAAAAGGATGTTGTGCTTATCTCCATCTTTATACATAGACACCATTTTAGCTTGTTTTAGCATACAGAACTCCAAGAAAGGTTTTCTACCTTTTAGGCATGGATTATCTTTATCTAAAGAGATGTGTCCTAGAACATCAAAGGAGATAGAGGAGATGAAGGCGGTTCCTAATGCTTCGGCAGTAGGAAGCCTCATGTATGTTATGCTATATACGAGACCGGATATCTGCTTTGTCATTGGCATGGTTAGCAGATATCAGAGTAATCCAGGATAGGGACATTAGACTGCGGTAAAGCATATATTGAAGTACCTGAGAAGGACTAGGGATTATATGCTAGTATACCAGGCAGATCAATTACACCCTGTGGGTTACACAGATTTCGACTTCCAATCAGATAGGGATAACAGTAAGTCTGCCTCAGGTTTTGTGTTTACTTTGGGAGGTAGAGCCATTGTATGGAGGAGTGTCAAGCAGAAATGCATGGCGGACTCTACCATGGAAGCTGAGTATGTGGCAGCCTCTGAGGCGGCCAAAGAAGCTGTATGGCCCAGCAACTTCTTGATGAACTTCGATGTGATTCCTGGTTTGCCCAGAACTATCACAATTTATCGTGATAACAATGGTGCAGTTGCAAACTCAAAGGAACCACGAGCCCATAAGGCAAGTAAACACATAGAGCGCAAGTACCACGTGATACGAGAAATCATAAAGCGAGGAGAAGTTGTTGTGGCCAAGATTGCATCAGAGGATAACCTAGCAGATCCTTTCACTAAGGTCCTTCCAGCGAGAGCTTTTGATAGGCATGTGGAGGGAATGAGAATCAGATGTATGGTAGTATGAGGACTGCATAGTCTTTTAGTATAAGTGGGAGATTGTTGAGATTTATACTGAAAAGTCTATCTTTTGTATGAACATCTTTATTTTTGAAATAAGAATCACTTGATCATTATTTGCATATTTATGGTTATGCATATTGTCTAATACATTACATTGTAGATAACATGGTGTGTAGTGTCACACGGGAGATCATGTTATCAGTTCCATGTAGAGGATAAGTAAAGGCTCACAACCGAGATGGTTTTGGACAAACCATTGGTATGGTTGTAGTATGATTTTGTATTGGTTTGTCTTGACCATAGAATTACACTAGTACACTTTGTGTGTATTGAGCAGGACCGACTTAGAGGTGATTCGATTTATTGTTGACTACATAATTGAATCGGACCTCGGATATTATGGTGTACATGCTCTTAATCCCGATATAATAACGGGCACATGTACTTAGTATTTATTTCTTTGATTTATCAATGGGCGAGATTTATAGATTAAATCGATAGACTCGGTAAGTTGTGAAATGATATTATTTACATAGTGTGCCATTGATTATAGGAGGAAACTGTGTCCTATATATTAGGATGATGATGTCCCCTTGAAGAGCTCATAAGGTTCATCATGTAAACCCTGCAGATGGACTTGGTCCCACATGATGATAAGGTTGAGTGGTACTACTCATGGAGTTAGATGTTGATTAATTAATTGTCAATATATTAATTAACTGACGAACATTCGAGATCTTAAACACGGGGAGATATTTGTATAATTAATATATGGAGCCCATATTTATTTATGGGGGTTGGTGAGGTAGATCAATGATAATCCTCTAGTGGAATGGATTATCATTAATGGATCGGACTTTATGTGGGCTAGATCCATTGGGTGGCCAAGATCTGACTCCTCTTCATGGTCCCTATTGTATCATATTAAAACCCTCATGAAGCCTAGATCCGATGGTGGAAGATTGAATCTCTAGATCTGACGATGGAGATTAAATTGTTGGGGATTTGAGGCCGCTAGAGGGGGGGTGAATAGCGTTGACCGTACGTCGATGGAATTCGATCGTGATCGTGTCTACAATTTTGTTAGCGCAGCGGAATATAGAAATGAAAGCAATAACGAAATATAACAATCACGAACACAAAGATATAACGTGGTTCGGAATCGAACGGTTCCTACTCCACGGATCGAGCTCTAAAGAGCCCTAGTCATGCACACACACTCACTAATCACAAATACTCCTTCTCGGAACAATTCGGAGGCGGAGAAACCTCGTACAAGGATTACACTAAGTAATACACAAGATACAAGCAAATACAAGTAATAAATACAATGCAAGTAAAGGAAAAATAACTTTACAAGAGCTTTGGATTGCTTGATCTTTGATTGCCTTGAACTAGCTTTGAAGGACTGGAAAGCACCAACTTCCCCCTTCAATTTTGCCCAAGAAAATCGCTTCAAAAACCCTCCTTCCGAGCTGCCTTTATAACCTGCGTCGGGCTGGATTTTCGCCTATCAGTCGACTGCCATAAGTTACGATCGATGCCATCAGTGTCGTGAGACAACGGATCGATCCACGCTGGAAAAACTCCAACAGATCTCTTGGCGATCGGCCAACATTGGCCGATCGGCATTGCCAGCGTAATCGGCCGCGGATCGGCTCTGAGCGTCACGTTTCTCGGTGAACTAGCGATGTCGACCCTTGGCGATCATTGCCGTAGACATCGATTCAGCTGCTCGAATGCTAAGCCTTCTAGCCACCTCCATCAGCCTCACGCCTCTCGGATCCCTCCAAGTCATCCATGACTTGTTCATCCATCGCGCTAGCCTCCAGGTGGTTCCCTTGGCTATGTCATGCTAACGGTGTCTACACCGCCAAGGCACATTGGGCTTACGCTGCCAAGACTCCGCATGGACTTTACGCCGCCATCCATTGGTCTTATGCTGCCAAGACTCCCGCTTGGACTTTACGCTGCCAATATCAAACCCTTGGACTTCTCAAATGCCAAGACTCAAGCTTGGACTTTCCCTTGCTAACCCATGTTGGACTTTCCATGCCAAGACCATGCTTGGACTTTCCTTGCCAACCCATGTTGGACTTTTCATGCCAAGACCATGCTTGGACTTTCCTTGCCAACCCATGTTGGACTTTTCATGCCAAGACCATGCTTGGACTTTCCTTGCTAACCCATGTTAGACTTTACATTGCCAAGACCCATGCTTGGACTTTTACATTGCCAAGACCCATGCTTGGACTTTTTATGTGCCAAGTGTCCCACTTAGACTTTTCATGCCAAGTACTCAAGACTTGGACTTTACCAAATGCCAAGTGTTCCACTTGGACTTTCCCATGACAATTACATTGTCATATGTTTTTGTCGAAACATCAAAACATCACTCGAGTCAAACTCGAGTCCTGGTCAATCGTGACCTGGGCCGATTGCACCAACAATCTCCCCCTTTTTGATGTTTGACAAAAACCAAACAAATCATTTGAGTTAGACCACTAACTCAAATCCCTTACCAATTATCCCAAATTGGTAAACACTCTCCAAATGTTCTCCCCCAAACATTCTCCCCCTTTTTGACTAACATCAAAAAGGTTTTCTCTCCAAGGAGGTCAATGTCTCATGTCCCAATGAGATCTTACAATCTCCCCCTTGATCCAAAAATAAATACCTAGGATGTCTACCATCTTCCTAGTGATAATTCACATATCACTCAAGAGAGACAATCCTATACTCTCTCCCAATTTCCAAATTGGGTATCAAAAACCCATCAATTTTCCCAATTGATGATACTCTCCCAATAACTTCTCCTCTTCAAGGAGAAAAACACATCCATCATCCCAAGATGGATACCTCCCCCTAAAGGCTTGCTCCCCCTTGATCATTGCACCAACAATGTCCTTGGGAAGCCCCTAAGCCAATAGGAACTCTAAACCATCAAAATTAAGGTTCTAAGTTCAACATAGAACTTTCACTCACCCTAAATTTGATACTTTGACCTAACACAGCTCCTAATCCATATCTAATGAATTTTCACCCTTTATAATGCTTCCTAAAGCATATCCTAGGGTTAGGAGTGATTAGGAACCTTTACCATGGCTGAAAATGGGCTAAACAAACCTTGTTAACCCAAAATCAGACATGGGCAATGACTCGACAAGAATCACGATCACATCATTATCACCGATCGCACATTGTAGGCCGATCGACGATAATCAAAATCTCGATTTTAATCGTAAATGAATTTTGAAAATTCATAAATAATTATACGTAATTCGTAAAATCGTGAAAATTCATACGTATAATACTTATGACACACACAATGGGTGAAAAATATTTGAAAATTATTTTACCCATAAAATAGTGAGTTTGATAAAAAACTCAAAACCATTGAAATTTTCAATGTTTGGCTCTATTTTGTATCAACTCTATCAATGGTGATTGCTATCAAAAGATAGACTTCACCAAGGTTTTTCAAAATGATTTTAAAATGTTTTCAAAACCTTATTTTGGATCATATTCCTTGGGCTCTATGCACATGACTTGTACACAAGCTTTCCCAATGATCCACAAATGAAACAAGATGAGTTTTAGTTCATCTAGATGCAAAAACTATGCACCTTGAACTCAACTCATATCCTAGCATCTCACATGTATCTAAGGTGTATAAATACACATACATGTCAATTGGATGTGAGATGTGGGTTTTGTTCATCCTAATCTAGGGTTTCATGCATTCTCTAAGGCAACCCTACTTGATTCCCTTATAAATGGGACTTCAAGTCATGTCATAGTCCTTAATTCAATTTCAACCAAATTGTCTTAAATGCATGAATGATTATGGCATTAGAGATGATATAGATAAACACATGCTCATAATCATGATGTCATGGCATAATATGAAATCTAAAAACACATGACATTTAAAACCTTAATCCTAAACATGAACATGACATATAAAATCATAGAACTAGGCATGATGTCATGACATGACATATGGCAATCAAGGCATGGCATATAAAATATATAGGTATAGTAATACCTAAATTTTAATATTAATTGCCATTTGATATAATTAAGTATATTTTGCCATATTAATCTAAATTTTCCCAAGTGTGCCAAAAACCCAAAATGACACACTACGATCTCTAAACCTAAATTGTGCCAATTTGACCATTTTATCAAGCTTCTCAAATAATATTGGCACACCCTAAAATCTTTTAGGATGATAATTCAAATCTATTTCCAAGGTATCCATAACCTTGAAAATAACCTAAAGTGCCACCTTTGCCATGATTGAGTTAACTACCCATCCATTTAAGGTTGGCACACCCTAACCCATCTAGCGTGAATCAATCACGCTCTTAGGAACCCAAAACCGATTTGAGCTCCTAGGGTTAATTAGGTATTCCTTAGGGATAACCTCCCTAGATACCTTCCTAATGACCCTCCTAGGCTTGTTAGCCTTGGTCATTTGGGTCTTACCTAGGTTGACTCTAGGGGTAACTCCCCTTGCAACCTTCTTAGTGGCCACCCTAGGTTTCCTTGAAACCCTAGCCACTAGGCACACCCTTTGGTCAATTCTAGGGATGACTTCCCTATTGACCTTGGTCTTCCTAGACCTAGTTTGTGTTCCATAGTCAAATGGAACACTATGGTAAGCCACCTTAGGCTTAGGTTTGTGACCCAAACCTTGCTTGCCCTTGGTTGACTTTTGACTCTTAGGTCCTTGGTGTTGACTTTGATTATTTGACCTAAAAGTTTGACCAATTGACCCTTGCAT
Source organism: Wurfbainia villosa (assembly GCA_025175895.1). Taxonomy (NCBI): domain Eukaryota; kingdom Viridiplantae; phylum Streptophyta; class Magnoliopsida; order Zingiberales; family Zingiberaceae; genus Wurfbainia; species Wurfbainia villosa. The sequence goes on from CM045988.1 coordinate 22,240,880, forward strand.
TTGATTTTGCATAATGTTGAAGGTCTTTTCTAGTTTTTCAAGCCTTGACCTCAAGGCTTGATTTTCCTTTTCTAATATCTCAATTTTTGATTTTTCATTTTCTCTTGAGATATTTCTATTTCTAGGCATATGTCTAGATTTCTTAGCATTAAAGCCTAGATGTTCTCCTATTTTCTTAATGCTTTCCTTAGGTAATATATTTTTAGGGACATTAGTCCCAAATTTCTTCTTATTTCCTAAGTGAACACTCTTAGCACCTAAACAAAAGTATTTGTTTCTATTAGCATGCTTTTCATGGCAAATTGTAAGAGAATTAAAATTCCTAGCATGCTTTTGACTTTTAAATTTAGAAGATGCATTATTGAAATATACCTTAGGGTTTGCCTTGGAGGCTCCCCCTACATGTATAGCTCCTTCTTGGGTCTTTTTGCTCCCCCTAGGACATTGATTTCGGTAATGCCCCGGTTGCCGGCACTTGAAGCAAATGACTTGCTCCTTGCTTTTCTTGGCATTGGGAACACCGGCTTCATTGACCTTTGGAACCGGTTGAGCCTTCTTGACCCTTTTTGGACACTTACTCTTGTAGTGTCCGGATTCCCTACACTCAAAACAAATGATATGAATTTTATTTGAACCTTGAGTGTTTGAGTTACCTAGGGTATTTGTGGTGGTGGGTGCCGGAGTTGGAGCTTCTCCATCTTGACCGGATGTGGAAGCTTCTTCTTGTTGCTCCGGAGTGGAGATCCTTTCCTCCCCCTCAATCCTAGAAGTAGATGCTTCTTCCACCTCTTCTACTTCTTCTTTCTCCGATTCGGAAGTTGACTCCATCTCAACTTCCGATTCCTCACTCTCACTTGAAGATGAGCTCTCCTCTTCATCCTCCTTGTCTTCTTGGATTGAATGAGGCTCTTCATGGAATTTTGCCAATATGTTCCATACCTCTTTGGCGTCTTTACAATCCCGATAGTCACCTAGGCTACACAAGATATCATTAGGAATTAAATCAAATATAAATTTTATTACCTTCTTATTTTTCTTGAATTGTCGTAGTTGTTCTTCACTCCATTTCTTCTTCTTGAGACATTCTCCCTTTGGTCCCTTAGGATATTCAAATCCTTCCATCAAGGCGGACCATTCCTCAAGGTCTCTCATCATCAAAAACTCTTCAATTCTCGCCTTCCAAGAATTGAAACCTTCTCGTCCATAGAATGAATAAGGGACCGGTGTGTTGATGTCCCATCCTAATTGCCCTTCCATCTTCACCCTCTAGCTTTTTGTCTAAGCTCCCGGCGGTTAGTCCGTAGAAGAGCCCTGGGCTCTGATACCACTTGTTGGGGATTTGAGGCCGCTAGAGGGGGGGTGAATAGCGTTGACCGTACGTCGATGGAATTCGATCGTGATCGTGTCTACAATTTCGTTAGCGCAGCGGAATATAGAAATGAAAGCAATAACGAAATACAACAATCACGAACACAAAGATATAACGTGGTTCGGAACCGAACGGTTCCTACTCCACGGATCGAGCTCTAAAGAGCCCTAGTGATGCACACACACTCACTAATCACAAATACTCCTTCTCAGAACAATCCGGAGGCGGAGAAACCTCGTACAAGGATTACACTAAGTAATACACAAGATACAAGCAAATACAAGTAAGAAATACAATGCAAGTAAAGGAAAAACAACTTTACAAGAGCTTTGGATTGCTTGATCTTTGATTGCCTTGAACTAGCTTTGAAGGACTGGAAAGCACCAACTTCCCCCTTCAATTTCACCCAAGAAAATTGCTTCAAAAACCCTCCTTCCGAGCTGCCTTTATAACCTGCGTCGGGCTGGATTTTCGCCTATCAGTCGACTGCCATAAGTCACCAGTCGACTGATGCCACTGTTGTCGTGAGACAACGGATCGATCCACACTGGAAAAACTCCAACGGATCTCTTGGCAGTCGACTACGTACGATAGTCGAGCCGATGGCTATGGAGCATTCGTGCTCGCGGTTGAACTAGCGATCGATCGACCCTTGGCAATCGACTACCATAGACATCGATTCAGCTCCAATGAGCAATGCCGCCGCAGCGATTCCATCTTTTAAACGACAGTCGAACTCAAGTCGACTCACGGCAGTCGAACCGGCCATAATGCCAGTCGACTGCCAACCTCAAGGATGAGGTTTTAACCCAAGTATGGTGCCCCCATACTTGCTAGACCACCCTTAGCCTAGACCTAAGCCTTCTAGCCACCTCCATAAGCCTCACGCCTCTCGGATCCCTCCAAGTCATCCATGACTTGTTCATCCATCGCGCTAGCCTCCAGGTGTTTCCCTCGGCTATGTCATGCTAACGGTGTCTACACCGCCAAGGCACATTGGACTTACGCTACCAAGACTCCGCTTGGACTTTACGCCGCCAGCCATTGGTCTTATGCTGCCAAGACTCCCGCTTGGACTTTACGCTGCCAATATCAAACCCTTGGACTTCTCAAATGCCAAGACTCAAGCTTGGACTTTCCCTTGCCAACCCATGTTGGACTTTCCATGCCAAGACCATGCTTGGACTTTCCTGTTGGACTTTTCATGCCAAGACCATGCTTGGACTTTCCTTGCCAACCCATGTTGGACTTTACATTGCCAAGACCCATGCTTGGACTTTTACATTGCCAAGACCCATGCTTGGACTTTTTATGTGCCAAGTGTCCCACTTGGACTTTTCATGCCAAGTACTCAAGACTTGGACTTTACCAAATGCCAAGTGTTCCACTTGGACTTTCCCATGACAATTACATTGTCATATGTTTTTGTCGAAACATCAAAACATCACTCGAGTCAAACTCGAGTCCTGGTCAATCGTGACCTGGGCCGATTGCACCAACATAAATCTCTAGATTCGACGGTGGAGATTGAAAGGTGGCTTAAGCCTAACTCTATAAATAAGGCTTAGGACTTGGGCGGAAAGAGAGAACAAGGGATTCTAGGGTTTGCTCTCCTTAGCTTGGGTGGCAAGGGTTTGGAGCTCGGTTTGGGCGGCGACAAGAAGTGGAGGAGGTCTTAGGGTTCTTCTACCTCTCTTCCTAAGGTTTGGCTGGCACAACTTCTCCTTCCCTTGGTGGCCAGCGCTCCCTCCTTGAAGGAAAGACCGGTGGTTCTTCTTTCTCCCCAAGTGGCCGGCGGCAACCTTTCTTCAAGGTTGGTCGGTGCTCCTTCATCCTCTCCTTGGTTGCGGCAACATCAAGTTCCTTGGCTTGGTGGTCGGTTCTAGATAGGAGAAGAAGTTTTATTTTATTCTTCCCTTTGTTCGGAGCGAGCAAGGAAGGGAAGAACGTGATCTAGGAGGCTTCGACTTTTGGAATATCGTCGCCCACACGACGTCCAAAAGGAGGAAGGACATACAATAGATCACCTTGAGGTAAACAAGAGGTATAATTCTTGTTTATGTATGTTTTCTTATTTTATGCAAGTTGTATGTATTGTATGTGGCTAATTTACTTGGACCCCGAAGACAAACAAAAAAATCGACGATCGGTACATCATCTATTCCGTGGCTAATCGTAGATAAGAGGTAGGTTGCTTGAACAACAAGTTTGTTCAAGTGACCACTCTAATCGAATAGCACGACGATGGATCGGTTACTTAGGTAATCCCTCTTCGTCAAGGATTAATTTTTTTAATCCGGGGACGTAGATGGGATCACCATGCACAAGCGACCGAAGTGGTAAGCGAAGATTCAACGTTCAAGTGGTATCAGAGCTTCGGTTCCACAAAACCCTTCAGTTGTCTCACAATGACTACAAAAGTAGTCAACTGGGGCCTTGTGGCAGTTGACTGCTAGGTGCGGAATCAGCCCGAGACAAGCCTAAAAGAAGGAGCTTGGGGAGGATTTTCACAGTGATATTTGGGGCGATTTTGGAAAGGAATTATTGTTGCATTCCAGACCTTTAAGACCAATTCAAAGCAAGCAACAAGCAAACAATCCAATGTTCTTGTGTAAATTGTTCTTTACTTGTTTTTGTGTATTACTTAGTGTATTTGTTGTATTTCATTGTATTACTTTTGTAATCGCTTGTACAAGGTTTCTCTACCTCCGACTTATTGTCGAGAAGGAGTTTTAGTAGTGGTGTGTTCATCACTCGAGCTCATTGAGCTCACCCTGTGGAGTAGGAACCCTACGGTTCCAAACCACGTATATCGATTGTGTCTTGTGTGTTGTACTTGCATTTCATATTTGTATCTATTATTTCCGCTACGCATATTAACAAATATTGCAGACGAACGAACGAATTCAAAAGAACAATGCACACGGGCTATTCAACCCCTCTTCTAGTCGGGCCACGATCTTTCAACAAGGCGGACCAATCTTCGAAGTGCCTATCATTATGAATTCTTCAATTCTTCCCTTCCATTAATTGAAGCCTTCTCATCTATAGAGGGTGTATGGAATTAGTGTGTTGATGTCCCATCCAAGTCCATCATTTGACAACTTCATTCTCTATCACGTTTACTCCAGGTTGTTAATTCATACAAGAGCTCCTAGCTCTGATACCACTTGTTGGAACTTCAGTGAGCTCTAGAGGGGGGGTGAATGGTGTGTTCATTCATTAATGAAATTCATTTGTGCTTGAACGTCTACAACACTTGTTATGTACAACAGAAATAATAATAAAGCAATAACAAAAAAAGTAACAAACACAAACACAAGACAACAATATAACGTGGTTCGGAACCTTAGGGTTCCTACTCTACGGGTTTGGCTCAAACGAGCCCTAGCGATGGCAAACACCACTAATCAACCTCTCCTTATTGGAAAACACTCCAGAGGTGGAGAAAACCTCATACAAGCGATTACAAATGTAATACAAAAATATACAAGCAAATATAAGTAAATTACATAAATACACGTAAAGAAAACTTTACAAATGTGCTTTGAATGCTTGCTTAGTTGATCACCTTGGACTAGCCTTGAAGGATTGGAAAACACCAACTATCCCCTTCAAATCACCCAAGAAAATGTTCAAAGACCTGATGGTGAAATCCTCCACGAGATGCTCCTTTTATCCTTGCATCGAGCTAATTCCACACTTGGGAGTCGACTGCCATAAGGCCCCAATCGACTGACAACAGTGACGTTGTCTCACAACGACTTAATTCACATCGGCATTCAATCCAACGGATACACTGGAAGTTGACTGCTCAAGCCTGTAGCTGATTACTCAGTCAACTACGAGCATTCTACCTTGCGACCAAACCTAGCAGTCGACTGCCCTCCATGGTAGTCGATTTCTCAAGGCCAGTCAATTTCCTAATGCTAGCAGTCGACTGCCAAGGTAATTTTACCATAGTCGAACACCAGTCGACTCACGATAGTTGACTAATCATAATCTCACTCAACTGTTCATTGTCAACTCGACTGCCAAGTGTCAAATACTTGACCAGTCGACAGATCCATAACCCCAGTCGACTGCTACACCTCAATAATATTGAGGTTTACCCCAAGTATGATACCCTCATACTTGTTAGACCACCCTTAGCCTATACCTAAGCCTTCTAGTCACATCCATCAGCCTCACACCTATTGGATCCCTCCAAGTCATCCATGACTTTTTCATCCATACGCTAGCCTTCAGGTGCTTCGATCGACTATTGTCATGCTAAGCTAGTCTACACCGCCAAGGCACATTGGACTTACACTGCCAAGACACACGCTTGAAATTTACGCCAAAAACTATTGGACTTATGCTGCCAAAACTCCACTCTTGGACTTTATGCCGCCAATATCAACCCTTGAACTTTCCAAGATAACTCCATGTTGGACTTTCCAATTGCCAAGACTCAAGCTTGGACTTTCCCTTGCTAATGTTAGGGAAATCTCTTGCCATGATAAGGTTTTGATGTGTGTGGCAAAGGGTTTAAGTTAGGTTGTTATTATGATTTGATATGTGTGTTGGAGTCTTGCAAAACTTAGTAATTCTCACATGGAAGCCTAGGCGAGTTTCACAACTCATGACTCGGGCCTTGAGTCGGTGAAGGATAGCTTTGCGGAAGCCGTGCGCTTGGAGCATCCGAGGGACCATCGGACGAGGAGCTTGGAGTGAAGCCGGAGGAAGTAGACTTCAGGGCGAGATGTGAAGGATGGCGCTGCAGAGCCGTGTGCTTGGCGCATCCGAGGGATGTGGCCGGACGAAGACAACTTCGAAGGTGAGGGACTCCGAGGGATGAGAGTGAGCGAATGTAACCCGGGAAGGGGTAGTAGCTCCTAGGTGAAACTTTGCCATTTGGCTAAGTGTCAGATGAGTTTTCCCGACATCAGTCGATTGCCATGGAATGACAGTTGACTGCTCTGAGTCGAATGGGTTCGACTAGTGTCCGACTCATGGGCATTTGGCCCAAGCAGTCGACTGCCATGGACTAGCGGAATGATCGTTGACTACCGATCGCTAAGGGACTCATGATCGATGGCACAAAGGTACGATACGTATCGAAGTCAAGCTCATGGAGCACTCGACTGATGGTACATCAGTTGACTGATGGCAAGATCAGTCAACTGATGATGATACCGTTGGATGAAATCTAACGTGGAAAGTGGACGTTATTGGGTAAGACCGATCGGCATCACCGATCCTCTTCCTCTATAAAAAGGAAGGGGATGAGTCTTTGGGAGGCTAATTCTTCAACTCTAATCTTCTCCCAAAGTGCCATAAACGTCTTCCCACTCTTCTTACTTGCTTTTACTTCATTCTTATTGTAAGAAGTGATTTTGGTTGTAAAGGTTACCTCCACCTAGCTTGGTGCAAAGGAGAGACCAATAGTGATTAGCTTTGGAGGAGTGATTCACCTTGGACGAATCGGACCATGGATTAGCGGCGTAGCCGTGAACCGCGTTACATTTTGTGTTAGCATTTGTATTCTTCTTTGTTTGTTTGCTTGTCTTGTTTTTGTTATTTCCGCTTGTGCTAATTAGTTTTGTAGACGAGAACAATCCACCATCCAAGTAAAGAGGGCTATTCACCCCCTCTAGTCGGCCGATCGATCCCCAACAAGTGGTATCAGAGCCAAGGAAAGTTTGTCGAGGACTAACCGCCACAACAAGCAACATTCAAAATGGCCGGCTCCAACATTCACCCACCGAAGTTCGAAGGCGAATTCTCTTGGTGGAAAAAGAGAATGGAGGTATTCTTCAAAACCGACTTTGAAATTCTCTTAATAATGGAAAACGATTTCGAGTTGCCTAGGAACGAAAATGGGGAGCCATTGGAGAAATCAAGGTGGAGTAAGAGGCAAAGAGAAGAATACTTGGCAAATTCAAAGGCCAAGCATCACCTATACAATGTCCTCCCCCAACAAGAAGTCAACCGGATAGGAGAGTGTGCTAGCACCAAGGAAATGTGGGAGAAACTAATAGAGATTCATGAAGGCACATCCGAAGCAAAGCTAGCAAGGAGAGATGTCCTTCGCTCCCAATTGTCCAATATCAAACTCGAAAAGGGAGAGAAGGTAAAATCTCTACACTCTAGATTTAAGGAAATTCTAACCGGCTTGACAAGTGTAGGTGAAAAGCTCTCCAACCGGGATATGGTAATGAAGGCCATAGATGCCTTTCCCCGGTCCTCAAGATGGAGCTCCATGGTGGATTCATTTTACATCTCCAAGAACTTGGAAGTAAGTACCATGGAGGAGTTTTTCTCAACAATGGAGCTCCACGAAATGAGGATTGAAGGAATACAAGAAGAGCCAAGAATCCAACCTTCAAGAGGTATAGCATATTTGGCAAACAAGGGGAAGAAGAAGATAGAGATCCCCTCCTCCGATGATGATGAAGCATCTTCCTCCTCCTCCATGGATAGCACGGAAGAAGCTTATATGGTAAGGAGGGTAAGGCGTGCATTAAAAAGTTTTCAATTTAATAAATCTAATGATAGGAGGAGAAGACCAAGGGGGAAGGTCATTTGCTACAATTGCCAAGGAGAAGGACACATAAGGGACAATTGTCCTCTCCTAAACAAGAGCAAAGAAGAGAGGAAGAAGAAAGAAGAAAAGAAGAAAAAAAAGGGGAGTAAAAAGAAGGAAGAAGAAAAGAAGGCCAAAGAAAAAGGGAAGGCCAAGGCATTCAAAGCAAAGACATGGGATGACACGTCTTCTTCATCCTCTTCCGAAGAAGAAGAACATGTCTACTCCAACCTTGCCCTAATGGCATTTGACGACTTGGATTGCTCTTCCTTCGAAAATGAAGGATCAAGCTCAAGTGGAGAGAGCTCAAGTGAAGGGGGAGCTTCCTCATCCTCCTCATCAGAAGAAGAAGACATGGAAACTATGGTAACGAATGTCTCTCCTAAGAAAATAGTTTCCATCATTTCTAGTTTAACTAAGTACTTATTTGGAATGAAAAAGAAAAATAAGAGCATGCTAGATCAAATTAAGGATTTAGAAAATAAATTCGAAAAAACATGTTTTAATGATAATGATGAAGATGCATGCTCACATGAATATATGCCATTTGATGTTAATGATGCATGCATAGAGGAAAATAGGGCTTTAAGGGAAAAGGTAGATTATTTGACAAAAGCCCTAGAAAAATTCACTATTGGCTCAAATACATTGAACATGATAATTGGGAGCCAAAGAGCAAGTTTTAACAAAAATGGCCTAGGATATAAAGAAAAGAAAAATGAAAAGGCCTATAAATGCCTAATTGCTAGGGGACAAGATAAGAAGAAGGTAATAGCTAGAAAATGGATTCCTAAGGAATTTCTAGTGAACCCCATAGGCAAGAATTTGTATTGGATTCCAAAATCCATCCTTAACGGTTAGAAAAACCCTAGGATAGTCAACCATATGGACTTGACCTATATCATAATTTGGTTGACTTAGGATGACGGGACAACATTTTTGAAATAGTGTTGGGTGATGATAATGTGCCCAAAAATAGATAATAATGCTTAAATCATGATATTCAATGAAATTACTATGTATGTTTGCAATCATGATTTATGATTTTGATATTTGGCACATAATCATGAGAAATAGGGTTTAAATTAATGAATACATATATCTCATGATCATAATGTGAAATTAGTTCATATATGTCTTTGTGATCATGAGGATTGATAGAATGATACTTAACCTTGATAGAATTGCATGAAAATAATGGTTAAGTACATACAAATACCTTTAGGATACATCTCACACTCACAATAGGCTACCTTGATTGAAAACTTAGCATGAGTGAGATGTTAGGATGATACAAATATCCACTAATGCCTATGACATTTAGATGGTCGTTTAAGGTATCAAAATAGCAATAATAGACCAATCATGGGAAAGACTTATGTTTAATTCAAAGACATATTTCCCAAAGATCATGGTTGGATATTTCACATGTTTTCAAATAATTTCTTACTTTAAAATATGTGTATTCATGTTTTGAAACAATTGGATGCAAAACTAGGTAGTAAACTTGATAATAGAATGATAAAAAACCTAGTGTTTTTTAAAGCTTTTGAATTTTTGGTAAAAACAAGAAAATATAATGATTTTTTATGAAAAACTATTTTTCATTGATAGATATACTTAAAAGAAATATTTTCTCCAAATTTCATGATTTTTTAAAGTTTCTAGAATTTTTAATGCATTTCTGAATTCACCCCAAAAATCAGAAATCCTGAAATGCACGTGCCAGTCGACTGGTAGTCTGAACCAGTCGACGGGTGGCCTGAAAATCAAAACAGTTGATGTAGTATTTTCCGCAAGTGCACGGTTGTCGTCATGTAATAAAAAAATCGATCCCACAGGGATTGGGACAATTATCGAATGATCGTAATACCAAGTTATCTAGTCAATCAATTTGTGGATTAAGCAAAGAAACTGAGCAGTTAAGAACAACGAATGAGAAGAACGAGCTAAAAGTCAATAGTTGAGAAGAATCTCAGGATATGGGTGTTACCACGTCGATGATTTATAAGGTGATTTAATTCTTTCCTACCCCTATTAGAGTTGTTTTGATGGAACCTATCCTAAGGTAAATCAACAGCCCCTTTCGAGGTCTACGCCAACTGTACCTATCAAACTCAATTTACCTGTCACGGTATTCGAGCGTAGGGGATGATAATCAGCTAAGGGGACCTGTCACGAGACCCCCGCAAACCTCCCTAGTCTTACCACCGTTACTTGGTAAAAACTGGATTTGATAGATCCATTAAGTTCATAAGAGTTCCTTTAGAGTCTAAATTTTCTTTTCACGATAGGTTTGCACACGATACCATAATCAGCTAAGGGGACCTGTCACGAGACCCCCGCAAGCCCTCATAGATACACTACCGCTACTTGACAGGAGTTTATCCCTAATTGGTTCTAGGTTTCGGGAACTTGGGTTCACTAATAAGTACTTCCCCTTAGCTCCTTAGGTTTATCAATAAAAAAACAAAAAAAAACAGATCAAAACAAACAATAATTCAAGTAGTATAGATTACATCATCCTTCATAAATCGTCAAGGGCTACTCCCCATCCTAAGATTACAGGACACTACTCCATAGTCGAACAAGAATTGCTAGAGAAAGAAATTGCGATACTTAGTGTCATCTGTGTTCCTCTGCCGTCGACTCCTTCCTTCTCCTCGTTCTTCTGTCGTCCTCTTTACCACCTGCCGCCCCCTTTAGGGTTAGAATAGCACCTCTTTTATTGCCTTGGCCTCCTCTTTAATTAAGGCAAAAGATTTTCCTTTAATTGAGATGAAGATCGCGGCTTCGTCGAGTTGCTCGCTGAAAAGGAAATCTGGAATCAGGCCAACACGCCCATGCCAAATGAGGGCACAGGCGTGTCGCGCATTTCCCACCGACCGTGTCTGCGCTTGAACGGGGCATGTCGAAGGCTGAACCAGGGCGTGTTGAGTGCTGGAACTCCTGACACGGACGTGTCACTGATAACACGCCTGTGTTGTTTTGATACGCCTGCTTCTTCGCCCTGTTAACACGAAAAACACCCAAAAGCAGTCTCTTCGTCCAAAATATGCTAAACTTAACTGAATCATGATAAAATACATGCCTAGGACATGAAATGAGATAAAATGCATGCATATGGAGTAGTGAAAACATAGCATGATTTACACACATCAAAATCCCTTAGTCCTAAACTTTTGCTTGTCCTCAAGCAAAGAAAACTCAAAAGACAACTTAATTGTGGAAATGCTAGACACCATCCAGAGGTATACAATCTGATCTTAATCTTTTCAAATCATTCCTAGTTGCCAAGCTTGAAAGATCCCTATATAGTGCACGTGAAAAGTTGGACTAAAGTCATTGGACACCAATCCAAATTTGACATCCCTTCTATCATAGAACATTCTTATTTCCGGCATAGAGGCACTTTCCTGCCTTAATGCATTGATCATCCTTACCTAACAACAAAAGGTCTCAAAGGAGCACTTTCTAGGAAGAAAGAAGAGAAGGAATTTATAGAGAGCATTTCCCCAGTAACTAGTTAGTCTCAAAGGGGCACCTTTTAGGTGTTTCCCCAGTAACTACTTGGTCTCAAAGGGGTGCTTGAAAACAATTTCTTTTTTTTTTTAAACAATACTTCTAGGGAAAGTGTTTCTCCAGTAACCAAATTGCACAGGCAAGTCTCCAATGGAAAATCGAGTACTCATCCGATATGGGGGATTTAAATCCTTTTTTGGATACCTCAGACCTATAGACCGTGTTAGAAGTGAAATAGAATTCTTATCAAATAGGCAAAAAGAAATATCATGATCCGACCAATGTTCAGTTGTATTACGCTAGATGATATAAAAATGCAATGTTATGATATATGAAAAGATGCAAACAAAATAGCACTAACCAGACTAAAAATCTAAGTAGAGACAGCATAAGCAGTAAAGGATGTGCATCGAAACTCACAAAATAGCTCAAGGTGGTCAATGGTCATCGTCTTCGCTACTAGCATCCTCCTCTGCCCACCTACGTCATCACGCTCTCCCGTAAAACTCCCGACTCCCGAAATCTATCATCATCTTCCCTCCGCGACTCGTGATGAAAAACTCATCAGCTCTCCTGTAAAAATCAGCTGCCCTATCCAAATGTTGTGTCACCATATGATGGTGCTCCTCTGTAGCTTGGGCATACCGATCCCACACACCTATGTGCGAGGTATGCTCGACCCTGAAAGCTTCGAATGATGATCAGAATCCTAAAAAATCAAAAGAAGAGTATCCTGCAAAAACATTGTCAGTAGGAAACCGTGGGGGTTCAGGAGTCGAATGTGATGGCTCAGGGGCTATGTGAGATGGCTCCCAAGGAGAGGGTGATGGAGCATGGGCAGTGGGGGTAGGAAAGGGTCCCTGGACATCTTTAAAAAGCCAATTGGATGAATTACGTATAGTCATCCGCTCAGGGTTTGGAAGAGGGATTTTAATTCCATTTCTTAACACCAAACGATACCCCTCGTCACATGCCTCAATCATCTTCATATTTATACATGCATCTTAATCCAATCTAGGGCTAGCAGGACAATATTCAAGGTCATCCAATTCACATCCTAAGGCCACAGCAATCCTAGTGATAATACCACCTATGACTATGACCCCAGATGGGCTATTACTAACCTTAACTAAATGTCTAACCATATGGGCTCCAGAATCAATATTAACTTCATTTAGCATGGCCCATAAAAATTGTAACTCACTGCCTTAGCCACCCCTGCACTATCATATCTTCCAGAGATTGTATTAGCCATAAACCTAAGGAGATAACGAAAAGTAGGATTAGGGATGTTAAATGATTTAGACCTAGATGCATCATAAGGGCGAGGGTCATCAGAAATTAATCTCCAAAATTGATGATCAATAAAATGTCTATGAATTTGCCTCTCCCCTCCGCAAGGAAAATCAAATATCGTATTAAAATCACTTAAAGAAAGAGTAAACTCATGGTTCATTAATCTAAATTTGATTTTTCCTTCCTCACAATCCTTTCCTTGCAGTATTTCAGTAGACAGGGAGCTAAGGAATTCAAGAGTGATACTAGGGTAAGTAAGATGATGGTGCGTGATAAATTTGGTCCAAATTTATCCTATCGGTCAACCAAGTTATGTCATCTCTTAACCCTAGGTGGTCAACGTGTAGAAGTCTATAGTTCTTGTAGATACTAACTTCTTTTTTCAAGCCATCAATTTAGACTTCATAACCTCATCCCTAAAAACAATTCCATATGGATGGCAGGAGGTCGGAGGAGGATCATTACCCAAGTCCTGAGCTTTTCTCTTTCCCTTGTCCTTTGCCGAAGAGGAAGAAGCTCCTCCTCTAGTCTTCACTCGCTTACTCATGGCGTTGGGGAGGGAGAGACAGCAGGTTAGCTCCTCGGCTGCTCGAGAGAGACCGGCGGCAGCTGCTTCAAGCTTGTAACGCAAGTGGAAAATTAGGGCATGCTCGAGCCGGCTTTAGAGGGCTAGCCGCAACATAGGCGTGTCGGGCATCCTCTTACGCAAATACTTCGTCTCCCAGCGTGCGCAGTGAGAAAAAGTGCGACACGCGTGGCTTTCGAAAGACACTGACTGTGTTGTCTTCGAGTAACCTCAACACGCCTGTGTCGTTCGGCATAGGCGGGTCGTGTCAATTTGGCACGCAGTGGCACGTTTAACATGTCGTGTCCTGTAAACCTGAAAAAAATAAAATAAAATAAAATAAAATGACTAAAAAATGAAAATAGCTTGAGTTGCCTCCCAATAAGCACTTGTTTAAGGTCGTTAGCTTGACCCCTCATTTACTCCCTAGTTTTGGGGATATGGCTCGAGGAGTGTGCTCTGCCCCTCTTCATCCCCAATCAGCTCAGTAGAATTGTTTGCGAAGTATCTCTTAAGTCTTTGACCATTTACTTTGAAAATTCCTGTAGACTCACTAGATATATCAATAGCTCCATGAGGATAAACCTTTTCAACTTGATATGGCCCCGACCATTTGGATTTCAGCTTCCCAGGAAAGAGTTTCAATCTCGAGTTGAATAGTAATACCAAGTCTCCTTGATGGAATTCTCTGCGCATGATATTCTTGTCATGCCACTTCTTCATTTTCTCCTTGTAAGACCTTGCATGTTCATAAGCATCAAGGCGTAGTTCTTCAAGTTCATTTAGCTGCAGTTTTCTTTTCTCTCCGGCTTTCTTTAGATCAAAATTAAGCCATTTAATTGCCCAATATGCCCTATGCTCTATTTCAACTGGAAGATGACATGGTTTTCCATAAACTAATCGAAACGGAGTCATTCCAATGGGTGTCTTGTAAGCAGTTCGATAGGCTCATAGAGAATCGTCAAGTCTTAAAGACCAATCCTTCCTTGATCTTGATACCGTTTTCTCCAAGATAGTCTTGATTTCCCTATTTGATACTTCTACTTGCCCGCTCGTTTGTGGATGATATGGTGAGGCTAGTTTATGGGTTACTCCATACTTCTTGAGAAGGCTTTCAAATTGTCTTTCGATAAAGTGTGAGCCTCCATCACTTATTACTGCTCTTGGTATTCCAAATCTTGGAAATATTATACTCTTAAAGAGTTTTATGATTGTTTTTGTATCACAAGAGGGGGATGGTAGAGCCTCAACCCATTTAGACACATAGTCCACTGCCACCAGTATATAGGTATTTTTATAGGAAGTAGGGAAGGGTCCCATATAGTCAATTCCCCAGACGTCGAACAATTCGACTTCCAATATCGAATTTTGAGGCATCTCATGTCTCCTTGATACATTCTCGATCCTTTGACAGCGGTCACAAGTCGTCACATAATTCCGAGATTCTCTAAAAATATGAGGCCAATAAAATCCTTCTTGCAAAACCTTTGTCGCAGTCTTGTCTGTGCTCGTGTGACCTCCATATGCTGAAGAATGACAGTGATACAATATATCCTCAATCTCTTCTTCGGATATACATCTTCGATATATAGCATCCACCCCTTGCTTGAACAGGAATGGTTTGTCCCACACATAATGCTTTACATCCGTAAGAAACTTCTTCCTCTGATGATAACTCATGTGAGAAGGTATTATCCCGCAAGCTTGGTAGTTGGCAAAATCAGCATACCACAGAGCCTTGATTGTCCTGACTGCTAGTAGCTACTCATCCGAGAAGAAATCATTTATAGCAAGATCATCGGCTCTTCCCGCATTTGATTCTTGATGAAGCCTCGATAGATGGTCTGCAACTACGTTCTCCGTTCCTTGCTTATCTCGGATTTCCAAATCAAACTCTTGTAGAAGAAGTGTCCACAGGATAAGTCTTGGCTTAGATTCCTTTTTACTTAGCAAGTATCTTATGGCTGCGTGATATGTGTAAACTATCACCTTGGTCCCTATGATGTAAGATCTGAACTTGTCGAAAGAAAATACTATAGACAAGAGTTCCTTCTCTATGGTAGCATAATTCATTTGTGCTTCATCCAATGTTTTACTGGCGTAGTAGATTGCATACACCTTGCGATCCTTCCTTTGTCCCAACACTGCGCCCACAGCAAAATCACTTGCATCACACATAATTTCAAAAGGGAGACTCCAATCTGGAGGTTGCATTATTGGGGTGGTTGTTAATTCTTCCTTTAACCTGGAAAATGCATCAAGACAAGGATTATCAAAGTGAAACACAACATCTTTAGCAAGCAAATTAGTTAATGGCTTTGAAATTTTTGAGAAGTCCTTGATGAACCGTCGGTAGAACCCTGCATGTCCTAGGAAACTATGCACTCCCTTGACATCACTGAGGAGGCAACTTCTTGATCACTTCAGTTTTAGCAATGTCCACCTCGATACCACGGTGTGAAACTAGGTGCCCAAGTACTATGCCTTCTCGCACCATGAAGTGACACTTCTCCCAATTAAGCATTAAATTCATTTCCTCGCATCTCTTCAAGACCTTGACCAAATTAGATAAACACATATCAAAATCTGCACCATATACAGAAAAATCATCCATGAATACTTCCATTATATTCTCGATCATATCAGAAAAAATTGAAGTCATACACCTTTGAAAAGTGGCGGGTGCATTGCATAGTCCAAAAGGCATTCTCCTGAAAGCAAAAGTGCCATATGGGCAGGTGAAAGTTGTTTTCTCTTGGTCATTAGGGTAAATAGGGATTTGATAGAAACCGGAGTATCCATCTAAGTAACAGAAATGCAAGTGTTTTGCCAACTGGTCTAGCATTTGGTCAATAAATGGGATGGGAAAGTGGTCCTTTCTAGTTTCCTTATTCAATTTCCTATAATCAATACACATTCTCCATCCTGTAACCGCTCTCGTGGGGATTAACTCATTCATAGCATTCCTTATTACCGTTATCCCCCCTTTATTTGGCACAACATGGACAGGACTTACCCATTCGCTATTGGATATTGGATAGATAATTCCTGCATCTAGCAATTTCATGACCTCTTTCTTGACTATCCCTTTCATGGCAGGGTTCAGCCTTCTTTGATGCTCTATAGAGGTTTTAAAATTGTCTTCTTGTGTCATCAATCTTGTATCCAATGACGTTCTTGTGTGTTTTCAATACCTCAATCAGTTTTTCGGTCTCTGCATTGCTCAGATTAGCATTAATGATCACAGGATAAGTAGAGATTTCGCCAAGAAATTCATACCTGAGTGTTGATGGAAGAGGCTTAAGTTCTACCTGTGGTGTTAGGTTGGGGTCGGAAATCTCCAGCTCTTTATCCTCAAAATCCCCTTCGAGCTTATTAAGATAAGTTTGTTCTTGTGCTCCTTCTAGTGCTATTGACTAGAAACTGTGAATCCTACAACAAACATCAAAAACAGAAGGTTGTTTAACAACTTTTGAAAGGTCGAATTCAATTTTGTCATTTCCAAATGCAAGTGAGAGTTTGTGGTTCTTGACGTCTATCATTGCCCCTACAGTAGCCAAGAAAGGTCTCCCTAAAATGAGTGGAATGCATGGGTCTTCATCCATGTCAAGCACTACAAAATCGGCAAGAATAATAAAATTTCCCACCTGCACTGGTACATCTTCTAGGATTCCCAAAGGATATCTAATGGAGCGATCGGCTAACTGCAAGGCCATAGTAGTTAGTTTCATTTCTCCCAAATCTAATTTCTTGCATATGGAAAGAGGTATCAGATTGACACTGGTGCCCAAATCGCAAAAAGCCTTATCAAAATTTGAGTCATTGATTATGCAAGGGATAGAAAAGCTACCTAGATCATTTAGTTTGGGGGGGTACCATGTTCTTAATTAAAGCGCTGCACTTTTCAGTAAGAGCCACTGTTACATGCTCCTCGACTTTTCTTTTATTGGTTAAGATATCCTTCAAGAACTTGGAGTATGTAGGCATTTGTTGAAGAGCTTCTGTAAAAGTTATATTGATATATAGCTTCCTAATTACCTCATGGAACTTACCAAATTGTTCATCCAATTTTTCCTTAATCATCCTCGAGGAACGGATATAGGGGCTTATAAGTTCTTGGTTCCTTGTTCAAAGACGCCTGTCGTTCGGCACGTGGCCGATCGTGGTTGGCCGGAGTGACCCGACACGGTGTGTACCGACACACGCTCGTGGGCATTCTCTCCCTTAGGCGTGTTGAACAACACGCCCTGGGTCAGGGTGTGTTGTCGGCTTCCTTTTCTATTCAACCCAGGAATGCTGCTGTCTTCTTCTAACTCTGACACACTCGTGTCATTTAGCATAGGGGCCACTTGTTGAGCTCTGTCTCCTTCTAAAATCCTTCCACTTCTCAAACTTATGGAATTACAATGCTCAGCTGGGTTTATCAATTTCGTGAAATCACCAAGGCCCTTGATCTTCGAGCTGGCAATTTGGGAAATTTGATTTTCCAACATTCTTGTGTGATTAGTCAAATTATCAACCTTGCTTCCCAATTGCTTGATTGCCTCAGTATTATTTTGATGTTGCCGATTTGATTCTACAATATGCTATCGAAATTCATCATTTATCTTCCCTTGACACGTAATAAAATTCTCCATCATCTTTTCTAAGCTTGACTTGGTTCCTGGCTAAAGTCCCAAAGGTGCTCCAAAACTATTCTGTCCAGAAGAATTTTGGTTGGCTCTATACGAAAAGTTAGGATGATTCCTCCAACCGAGATTTTATGTGTTCGAATAAGGGTTGCCACCATTAGGCTTATGATTAAAATTATTTAGCGCATCTACTTGCTCAATCCCAGCTCCCGATGATGGTGCGTGTAAGATTTGACAATTTATCGCTACATGTCTTGTTACACCACAAATCTCGCAAGTGACATTAGATGAGTTTACAACTGATACATTAAAATGTTCGAGCTTTTGAGTTAACGCATCGACTTTTGCACTGAGTAGATCAAAGGTACTTGCCTCAAACTTACCTGGCGTTTTAATTTGATATCCTCGTTCTGTAGCCCATTGGTGAGAATTCATTGCCACATTCTCGATGATCTCAAATGCTTCATCCAACGTTTTGTTCATAAGAGCTCCTCCTACAGCAGAATCAAGAGAAACTTTAGTAGCATACGATATTCCATTGTAGAAAGTATGAACAATGAGCCACTTCTCCAGCCCATAATGAGGGCATTGCTGTAGTAATCCCTTAAATCTGTCCCAGGCTTCAAATAATGTTTCTCCATCCTTTTGCGCAAAATTAGTGATTTGATGACGAAGACTTGCAGTTTTGATGGGTGGAAAATACTTGTCTAAAAATCTTTGCTCCAGCTGATCCCAGGTAGTTATGCAATCTGCTGGAAGAGAGTGTAGCCAAGCTCTAGCTTTGTCCTGCAATGAGAAAGGAAACAAGCACAATCTAATAGCATCAGCTGAGACTCCATTCAGTTTTAAAGTTTCGCAAAATTCCAAAAATACTTCCAAGTGCAAATTTGGGTCTTCAGTGGGTGCTCCTCCGAATTGATGTTGTTGGACCATGGATAGTAGAGCCGGTTTCAATTCAAAATTGTTCGCTTCAATAGGGGGTCTTCTAATACTCGATCTCAATCCCCTTGTACTAGGTGTTGCATAATCCCTTAAAGGTTTATTCTCATTCTGATCAGCCATGTTGGAGGTCAGATTTTCTTCCTGACGTTGCTGAAATCGTCTTCTAGCAAGGAACGTTCTCTCTATCTCAGGATCAATATCGAGAATTTCCCTATTAAATCTGTGCATGCAACAACAAGAGAGGCTCCCAAAACAAGAATTCAGAATAGACACAAAAAATAGGAACAAAAACAGAAATCTAGATTAACTAAATCACGCTCAATTCAATATTGAGTGCCAATCCCCGGCAACGGCGCCAAAAACTTGATGTGTTATTTTCCGCAAGTGCACGGTTGTCGTCAAGTAATAAAAATATCGATCCCACAGGGATTGGGACAATTACTGAATGATCGTAATACCAAGTTATCTAGTCAATCAATTTGTAGATTAAGCAAAGAAACTGAGCAGTTAAGAACAACGAATGAGAAGAACGAGCTAAAAGTCAATAGTTGAGAAGAATATGAGGATATGGGTTTCACCACGTCGACGATTTATAAGGTGATTTAATTCTTTCCTACCCCTATTAGAGTTGTTTTGATGGAACCTATCCTAAGGTAAATCAACGACCCCTTTCGAGGTCTACGCTAACCACCTATCAAACTCAATTTACATCACGATTCGAGCGTAGGGGATCATAATCAGCTAAGGGGACCTGTCACGAGACCCCCGCAAACTTCCCTAGTCTTACCACCGTTACTTGGTAAAAACTGGATTTGATAGATCCATTAAGTCCATAAGAGTTCCTTTAGAGTCAAAATTTCCTTTTCACAATAGGTTTGCACACGGGACCATAATCAACTAAGGGGACTTGTCACGAGACCCCCGCAAGCCCTCATAGATACACTACCGCTACTTGACAGGAGTTTATCCCTAATTGGTTCTAGGTTTCGGGAACTTGGGTTCACTGATAAGTACTTCCCCTTAGCTCCTTAGGTTTATCAATAAGAATCCAAAAAACCAGATCAAAACAAACAATAATTCAAGTAGTATAGATTACATCATCCATCATAAATCGTCAAGGGCTACTCCCCATCCTAAGATTACAGGACACTACTCCATAGTCGAACAAGAATTGCTAGAGAAAGAAATTACGATACTTAGTGTCATCTGTGTTTCTCTGCTGTCGACTCCTTCTCCTCGTTCTTCTGTCATCCTCTTTACCACCCGCCGCCCCCTTTAGGGTTAGAATATCACCTCTTTTATAGCCTTGGCCTCCTCTTTAATTAAGGAAAAAGATTTTCCTTTAATTGAGACGAAGATCGCGGCTTCATCGAGTTGCTCGCTAAAAAGGAAATCTGGAATCAGGCCAACACGCCCATGCCAAATGAGGGCAGAGGCGTGTCGTGCATTTCCCACCCGACCATGTCTGCACTTGAACGGGGCGTGTCGAAGGCTGAACCAGGGCGTGTTGAGGGCTGAAACTCCTGACACGGATGTGTCACTGATAACACGCCTGTGTTGTTTTGATACGCCTGCTTCTTCGCCCTGTTAACACAAAAAACACCCAAAAGCAGGCTCTTCGTCCAAAATATGCTAAACTTAACTGAATCATGATAAAATACATGCCTAGGACATGAAATGAGATAAAATGCATGCATATGGAGTAGTGAAAACATAGCATGATTTACACACATCAACAGTAAAGGCTAAATTCAAATTTTTAATCAATTTTTGGTATTTTCCTTCTATTAGACTTGATGCCATGAGTTTATAACTTAGTTTCAATCTTTTTGATGGTGTCAAAGGGGGAGAAATAATTGTGTTTAAGTAAATTATGATAGGGGGAGAAATATGTATGGGGAGTTTCATGGATTTAGGGGGAGTTGCATGTTACTATATCATGTTTATGTTTACATGCCTTCTTACCTTATAAATTCTATCAAATGTTTGTACCTAACTTAAATGGATTGCCACACATCAAAAAGGGGGAGATTGTTAGGGCAATCTCTTGCCATGATAAGGTTTTGATGTGTGTGGCAAAGGGTTTAAGTTAGGTTGTTATTATGATTTGATATGTGCGTTGGAGTCTTACAGGACTTAGTAATTTGCACATGGAAGCCTAGGCGAGTTTCACAACTCATGACTCGGTCCTTGAGTCGGTGAAGGATAGCTTTGCGGAAGTCGTACGCTTGGAGCATCCGAGGGACCGCCGGACGAGGAGCTTGGAGTGAAACCGGAGGAAGTAGACTTCAGGGAGAGATGCGAAGGATGGCACTGTAGAGTTGTGTGCTTGGCGCATCCGAGAGACGTGGCCGGACGAAGACAACTTCGAAGGCGAGGGACTCCGAGGGATGAGAGTGAGCGAATGTAACCCGGGAAGGGGTAGTAGCTCCTAGGTGAAACTTGGCCATTTGGCTAAGTGTCGGATGAGTTTTCCCGACATCAGTCGACTTCCATGGAATGACAGTCGACTGCTCTGAGTCAAATGGGTTCGACCGACTCATGGGCATTTGGCCCAAGCAGTCGACTGCCATGGACTAGAAGTCGACTACTGTCGACACCAGTCGACTGCCAAGGGATGGCAGTCGACTGATGGCACTGTGCACAGGCACAGAATGGAGTCTAGCTCGCGGAGCACTCGACTGATGGTACATCAGTCGACTGATGGCAAGATCAGTCGACTGATGATGATACCGTTGGATGAAATCCAACGTGGAAAGTGGCCATTATTGGATGGCATACGACTACCGATCGATCGGGGCATCACCGCTCTGGTGTCAACGGAAAGAAACCCTCTTCCTTTATAAAAAGGAAGGGGATGAGTCTTTGGGAGGCTAATGCTTCAACTCTAATCTTTTCCCAAAGTGCCATAAACATCTTCCCACTCTTCTTACTTGCTTTTACTTCATTCTTATTGTAAGAAGAGTGATTTTGGTTGTAAAGGTTACCTCCACCTAGCTTGGTGCAAAGGAGAGACCAATAGTGATTAGCTTTGGAGGAGTGATTCACCTTGGACGAATCGGACCGTGGATTAGCGGCGTAGCCGTGAACCACGTTACATTTTGTGTTAGCGTTTGTATTCTTCTTTGTTTGTTTGCTTGTCTTGTTTTTGTTATTTCCGCTTGTGCTAATTAGTTTTGTAGATGAGCAAAATCCACCATCCAAGTAAAGAGGGCTATTCACCCTCTCTAGCCGGCCGATCGATCCCCAACAGCCAAGACCTATGCTTGGACTTTCCATGTCATGTACTTAAGACTTGGACTTTCCCATTGCCAAGTACCCAAGACTTGGACATTACCATTGCCAAGACCCATGCTTGGACTTTCCATACCAAGTGTCCCACTTGGACTTCTCCATCATATGGTCAAACCCATGTCAACCATATAGTCAACCCATTGTCAAAAAATGGTTAACTCATCATCAAACATCAAAACACTACTTGAGTCAAACTTTATTCTGGTTAATCGTGACCTGGGTCGATTGCACCAACATAGGCATATGCCTAGGAAGAACCATTCCCAAAGAAAGAATGAAAGTTCAAAATTGAAAAAATTAGAGTTAGAGAACCAAGCCTTGAGGTCAAGGCTTGAAAAATTAGAAAAGGCCCTTGCAAAAATGGCAAATTTAATTGAAGGGTCAAATCGGCAAAATCTAGCTATTAGGAGGCAAGAATTGCCTAAAGACAAGAAAGGTTTGGGTCACAATTCTATGTCCAAGGTTGTCATGCCAACCTACCACAATGTTCTATTTGATCATAGAACTAAATCTAAGACTAGGAAAACCAAGGTCACAAAGGAGGTTATCCCTAGAGTTGACCATGCTAGGCGTCTAGTGGCAAAGGTTTCCAATAAACCAAAGAAGGCCACTAAGAAGGTTACAAGGGAGGAAATTATTAGGAACATTGGTGTCGCTAGACGGTGGGGGGCGGGGTAGGTGAATAACATTTTTGTCACTTCGTCAGATTGCGATCATGATTGTCTTATATATAATCGTTAGTATGCAGTGGAATATAAAATAAAACATAAACTAAAGAACAAAATAATCACACGCACAAGACACACAATTTTATGTGGTTCGGAACTAGGGTTCCTACTCCACGGCCGGGGCTTTAGTGTCTACTCCACTAAATCTCTTTCTCCTTATTGGAAACACACCGGAAGTGGAAAAATCTCTTACAAGCTCATACAAAACAAATACAACTACAAGATACAATCAAATACAAGAATACAAATGAAATACAAAGAAAAACTTTACAAGAGAGTGCTTTGATTTCATTGCTTGTTGGTTGCTTGGGAGATCTGAAATGCAACAGAAAATCCTCCTCCAAATCACCAAAAATCAACAGCTCCAAATCCTCCAGGAAATCTCCTTATAAGGCTGAGCTCAAGTTGATTTTTCACCTAGCAGTCAACTGCCAAAAGGTCCCAGTCGACTGCTCTCCCATCTGTTGTCTCACAATGGCTCCATCCATGCTGGAACCTCCCAATGGATACCCTAGCAGTTGTCTTCCTTTACTAGTAGTCGACTACTGCCCGATAGTCGACTGACTGTAGGGGATCCTTGGAAGCTAGAGGGGGGTGAATAGCTTATTTTTGTTTCTACAAAAATGGTTAGCGGAAGCACAACAAATACAATAGTAAAAGAAATGAAAATACAATGCTAACACAAAGCCTTTACGTGGTTCGGAGATAACGCTCCTACTCCACGGCGATCCTTAAGGTGGATCAACCCTACTCAATCTCACTAAGAAGCTTTCTCTTTTTACAACAACCCTCCTCTTCTTACAAAAGATGAAGATGAAGTTTAGAGAGGAGGAGGGGAATTAAAACACTAGGAAAGCTTAGAAAATTCGTGGAGGCTTGAGAGGATGATCAGAATGTAAGCATTAACCCTCTTAACCACACAAGCCCTCTTTTTATAGAGAGAGGGCTATTTCGATCACCGATCGCCATCGTGGCTAACAGCTTATGAATAGCCGGATTTGTGAGATTCATAATCGTCATCATCCAAAAGCATGCTCATTAGTCGACTGGTCCCTCCATCAGTCGACTGATGGAGTGATCAGTCGAGTGATCATGGCGCGCAGTCGAGTGAGACTCTATTCTGTGCTCGTGTTTAACTTGATCAGTGGACTGCCACTGTTTGGCAATCGACTGATGGCGACATCAGTCGACTACCACGACTAGGCGTGACGTCTCATCGGCTTTTGACTCCGACTGAAGCACCCTAACAAATGATCGATACATCATATCAATCAACTGATACGCATCAAGTATGAATAATTCATACTTGAATTTACTCCCTAGACCTAGACTCAACCTTCTAGCTCTTCCTTAAGCCTTGTGCCTCCAGGATCCCTCCGAGTCCGTGACTTGTTCATCCTTTACGCTTGCTTCCAAGAGCTTCCTTCGGTTTTGTCATGTCTTGGTTTTCCCTTTGCCAAAGTGCGCTTGGACTTTACGCCGCTAAGACTACATGCTTGGACTTACGCTGCCAAGACTTGCCTTTGGATTTCCTTTGCCAAGGTCCGCTTGGACTTTACGCCGCCAAAACTACATGCTTGGTCTTACGCCGCCAAACCTTTTCCTTGGGCTTCTCTTGCCAAGATCACACTTGGACTTTGCCTTTACCAAGTCTTTATACTTGGATTTTCCTGTCACTTAAACATGTTCACAATTAGATCACAAGGTATTATCTAACTTAGATGATTATTCAAACATCAAAACATATAAATGCTTGGGGCATTGTTGCACCAACACTGACCAATTGACTACCAAACATTTTGGGCTCATATCCACTAGCTCTATTCGACTGCTTTCCATGGCAGTCGACTGATCAAGGCCAGTCGACTGCCCATACATGGCAGTCAACTTCTTGTGGCACACGGTAATAGCTGAGCCTCTAGTAGACTACTGACTAGTCGACTATCATAATCCCAGTCGATTGCTCTGAGTTGATTAGGCTGCCAAGTATCAAATGTAGGGGACCGTTGGAAGCTAGAGGGGGGGGGTGAATAGCTTGTATTCGTTTCCTGATGGAATTCAATTGCGTTCATCTACACAATTTCGTTAGTGCGCAGCGGAATAATAGTAAATAGCAATAACGAAATATGACAAACATAATTCACAACATGAGCATATAACGTGGTTCGGAACCGAACGGTTTCTTTGCACTGATAGAGCTCTAAAGAGCTCTAGCGATGCCAATCACACATCACTATGTAATAACTCCTTCTCGACACAAGTCGGAGGTGGAGAAACCTCGTACAATAATTTACAACAATAAACTAAACCCAACAAGCAAATACAATATGAAATACAAAAGACAAGTAAAGAAAACTTTACAACACTTTGCTTTTGATTGCTTGAATGCTTGGTTGCTTGACTTGCACTTGGAGACCCTGATTTGCAGCAGCAAATCGCCCCAAAAGCTCTCAAGAAATGTTGTGGATTTCCTCCTCCTCGAGCTCCATTTAAAGCTTCAACCTGGGCTAGAAATTACCAATCAGTCGACTGCTCAGGACCATTAGTCGACCGATGCCATTGTTGTCGAGAGACAACGGCTAGATCCATGCTGGAAAAATCCAACGGATCCATCATCAGTCGACTGATAGAGCCTCCACTCGACTGCTAACCCCAGCAGTCGAGTCAGACTCCATTCTGTACCGGGAAAATCGAGCACCAGTCGACTGATCACATGATCAGTCGACTGCTCAGCCAATCAGTCGACTGCCCTCCTCTGGCAGTCGATTGCTAGGCCAATTCCCGTAGTCAAACCCTAGTTAACTCATGTCAATCAACTGCCATATGACACTAGTCGACTGGCACACCTCAAACATGAGGTTTTAACCCTAGTATTGTTCCCCCATACTTGCTAGACCACCCTTAGCCTAGACCTAAGCCTTCTAGCCACCTCCGTCAGCCTCATGCCTCTCGGATCCCTCCAAGTTATCCATGACTTGTTCATCCATTGTGCTAGCCTTCAGGTGCTTCCATCGGCTATGTCATGCTAACGGTATCTACACCGCTAAGGCACATTGGACTTAAGCGGCCAAGACTTCGCTTGGACTTTACGCCGCCAACCATTGGACTTATGCTGCCAAGACTCCCGCTTGGACTTTACGCCGCCAATATCAAACCCCTTGGACTTCTCAAATGCCAACACTCAAGCTTGGACTTTCCTTGCCAACCCATGTTGGACTTTCCATTGCCAAGACCCATGCTTGGACTTTTCCTTGTCAACCCATGTTGGACTTTCCATGCCAAGACCCATGCTTGGACTTTCCTTGACAATCACATTGTCATATATTTTTGTCGAACATCAAAACATCTCTCGAGTCAAGCTTGAGTCCTGGTCAATCGTGACCTGGGCCGATTGCACCAACATCAAACAATCGGTCAGTTGACTGATCTATAACCTTAGTCGACTGATAATCCTCATCCATAAGGTTTAACTCAAGTATGATTCCCTCATACTTGATAGACTACCCTTAGCCGAGACCTAAGCCTTCTAGCCACCTCCATCATCCTCACACCTATTGGATCCCTTCAAGTCCTCCAAAACTTGTTCATCCATACACTAGCCTTCAGATGCTTCTATCGACTATTGTCATGCTAAATGAGTGTACTTTGCCAAGGTACATTTGGACATATGCCGCCAAGACAAACACTTGGACTTTAAGCTGCTAAACATTGGACTTATGCAGCTAAGACTACAACTTGGACTTTACGTCGCCAATATCACACCCTTGGACTTCCCAATTGCTAAGTATCCATACTTGGATTTTCACCACCAAAGTTCACTTAGACTTTATGCCGTCAAGACTATACACTTGGACTTATGCCACCAAGACTATACCTTTGGACTTTTCTTGCCAAATACCCATGACTTAGACTTTACCATTTCCATAACCCATCCTTGGACTTTTCCTTTGCCAAGACCCATGCTTGGACTTTCCATGCCAAGACTATGCTTGGACTTCTCAATTGCCAAGTACTCATGACTTGGACTTTCCATGACAATCACATTGTCAATTGTTTTGTCCAACATCAAAATACTATTCGAGTCAAAATTGAGTCTGGTCAATCATGACCTAGGTCGATTGCACCAATAATCTTCCCCTTTTTGATATTTGACAACACCTTTAAGTTAGGCTAACCAATAAGCCAAACCTTAACTCTTCCAATTCCAAAGCATAGTGAAGGTTTACCTAACTTAAACCTCACTTCTCCCCCTTTGGCATACATCAAAAAGACTACCAAGGGTATCAATGTCTCATATACCAATGAGATCATACATTCTCCCCCTTGGTCTAACCTTCACTCTTCATGGTGATAAGTCCCATATCACTAAATGAGAGGCAATCCTCACTTCTCCAATTTTTCCCCTTTGAGGAATACCCATCCATCTTCCCTTGATGGATAACCTCCCCCTAAAGGCTTACTCCCCCATGACTATTGCACCAAAAATGTCATTGGAGAGTTCCTAAGCCAAGGAAACTTAAGCCATAGAAAATAAGGGTAAAAGCTCAAACTTGAACTTTAACCTCCCTTAGAATTCAATACTCAAACCTAAATACCTCTCCTAATAATTTTAAATGATATTTCACCCTTCCAATGCTTTTCAAAGAATATCCTAGGGTTAGGAGACGTTATGGTACCTAGGGATGGCTGAAAATGGGCTAAATAAATCTTATTTACCCAAAATCAGCCCAACAATTGACTTGGTTAGAAATCTATCAACTGCTAATAGCACCAGTTAACTATCAACCTGAGGCAGTTTACTGACATCTGATTTCCAGAAATCAGACTTGCAACAACAAACTTTGAAAATACACAAGTAAATATATGTATTTTGAAAAATATTGAAAATTCATATGTACATTACTTACATGAAATATAATGGGTGAAAAATAATTTTATAATAAAATACCTATTAAATTGTGAGATTGATATAAAGTTCAAAACCATTGATAACTTCAATGTTTTAAGCCTACTTTGTATCAACTTCATCAATGGTGATAACTTTCAAAAGATAGACTTCACTATAGTTTTTCAAAATGATTTTGAAATGTTTTTCAAACTTTATTTCAATCATGGTCTATGGGTTAAGTATATATGACTTGTACACTAACTTTTCTCATGATTTATCATTTTCATTTAATGAGTTCTAAGTTCATTATGATGTACTAAATAAGCGCATGAACTTAACTCATTTTCTAGCATCTCACATGTGTCTATGGTGTATAAAAATACACACAAGTCAATTTAATGTGAGATGTGAGTTTTGGTTTTTTTCCCTTAAACTAAGGGCTCGTGCATTTTTCTAGACAACTTTATTTGATTTCTTTATAATTGAGACTTCAAATCATGCCATTGTCCTTAAATCAATTTTAATTATCCTAAATGCATAAAAAATGATCATGGCATAAGAATGCTAGCATTAATAAAGCATGTGCCAATAATCATGATGTCATGGCCTAAAGATAAACCTAAACATAAATATGGCATGAAAATTAAACCTAAGCATTATCATGAAATTTTGAATAATTAAATGAAATATGATATCATGACATGACACATGACAAATAAAATATGACAAATAAAATGTAAAGGCATAAAAATACAAAAATTTTAATATTAATTGTTATTTGTTAGAATTAACCCCAATTTACCATAATAGAAAATCTCCCAAGTGTGCCAAAAACCCAAAATATATGGCACACCATGACTCTAAGACCTCAATGTGCCAATTTTGATCAAATTTTCATACTTCTCAAATTCTATTGGCACATCTTAAAATCTTTAGGATCAAAATTCTAATCTCATTCCCAAAGTATCACATTACTTTGAAAATATCCTAAAGTGTCAACTTTGCTATGGTTAGGTTAAATACCTTACCAATTTAAGTTGACACACCCTAACTAATCTAGCGTAAGAGAATCACACTCCTAGGATGTCATGCCCCAAGAGTATGCTGTGCCGAAAATCAAACGGACGACATCTCCCTTGTACGTGGTAACATATTGTGTTAATACAAGGCTCATAGGCCCACAACCACAACATAATAAGCAAATATATATCAAACATAGCGGAAAACATAAAATCACATACCCATAACCACACATATATAATACAAACCACACACCATGCATACCGATATGACTAACACCAAACTATGAAACACCATAACAAAACCAGAAAAGAAAGGTACAACAATAATAATGTCACAGACTATAAATCATCACATAAAAACCAAAGACATCGAAACATCAATGATAAATCCCAAAAGCTCGGACCCTCAGACTTGAGATGAGACGATGCCAGCCAACAGTGCTCCAAGCCGTCACGAAGACTTCTACCTGTTACCTGGGTGACAGAAAAACCCAGGGTCCGTGGTGGTGAGTATAACTCAGTAGGTAATAGAAAAAACATGTATATATATATCAAATATCACATGTCATTCAACAGTTAAATCTACAAGTACATCAGGTAAACACCAACATGATAATCATATACATGCATATACCTTCTAACCAAATGAACAATATAAAATGCAGATATACCTGAAAGTTCGCTCTGCTACACCTATCCAACCTGAACACATATCCATAATATATATGTATATATCATAGGAAATCTGGTCTAAACCATACAACATCATAAATACTAGTCAAAGGTATCTAATGGTCCGACCAACAAGTATATAGGTATCTGACACAACCATATAACAAATGCGAGCAGCATGTATGAAGATGATGTACAACCAAATGCAGCAAGCATAGTACAATCAAATGCAATATCACAATAAGCATATATATATAGATTGCATCTATATATATACTAATCACAACCATCCATATATATATATACACATGCATATATGTATATATATGGTAATATGCAAAATGCCATAAGATACGATAATGCAGCGTGCATGGTCATGCCTCCGCACCCCTACTCGCTACCATGCCCCCAGTGTAGCCTAGGTGGCATGACATGACAACTATCTCAACTCAACACCAACCACTGCTCTAGAGTGGCCGAGTGGGCAGTATGATTGAGTAGAATATGAGCGTAAAGAGCTCGCTACACAACGGGGGTCCCTACTGTAGGCCACTTCGACTAACACTACCTGTGAGTAGTCGAGTGCCACGCACCCAGGACAACTGCACGCAACTCCAACTACCACTGTCTATAGTGGTAGAGTGTGGCACAACAAATGCTCTACCCTCACACTAGTTACTCCTCCATGAGTAACCCAAGAGGCAGGATGATTGACGACCCTCTCAACCACAAGGGAGACTATGTTGTCAGTATGCTTGCAAATGATATGAATGCACAGTCACACATACAAACATCCACCATAGACTCTCTATTCTACAGAGAGTCATACTAATCTAATCAATGCACTCTCTATCCTGCAAAGAGTCATACTCAACTGAACATTACACTCTCTATCCTGTAGAGAGTCGTACTCAACTGATCATTACACTCTCTATCCTATAAAGAGTCGTATTCAACTAATCGAAGCACTCTCTATCCTGTAGAGAGTCATACTTAACTAATCATAACACTCTCTATCCGGTAGAGAGTCATACTTACTGATCGACTCACTCTCTATCCTGTAGAGAGTCGTACTCAACTGATCATAACAAGCTAGGACCACCGGTCCATAGCGACACACTAATAACTATTCACCTGACCATTACACAACACATGGTTGGTAATAAGTATGCAACATATGGTTATTGGAATAAATCCTACATTTAGGGCATTACCTACCCACGGATGACCTTTTACCCAATTTACAAATCAGGTCATCATCCGTACTCCAACATCTACACCCTACTAAACATTTATAGATCTACTTACATCACATATGTAACTCCTCAATCATGATAAAGGAAAATGTGATATCAACATTTGAGCATATATAGCCAACGACAAGTATCAAGCATAAAGATAAATAAGAGCAGGGTCAAGATGATATGAACATATAATATGATCATATTTATGTCTAAATCTGAATGCAACTACAACTACCTGACTAGGGTAGGAAATTACCCAGCTTATATAAAAATCGTGTTGTTGATTCTCACGTTCCTGAATCTACATCGAACCAAATACTTGCACATGCATAGAACACGATTAAGTCCATCATAATCTAAATGATCGGATCTAATTTTACTTCGAACTCATATCACAATCCACGAGTCAAAAATCAACACTACACAATTCATCTTATCCCCATACTGCAATTAACTCCACCATTAACACTATTACCATCAATCCACAATTAGTATTCTCCAATAGAACAACATCGTTCGCTAGCTATTAAACAACAATTCAACTAGAACATCCACTATAATTATCATACCATAAATTGTAATTCATAGCATACCATTATCAATCATCCAGATCAAACTTACCTTTATCGATCCTAGCTACTCAACTTTTAGATTCAACAATTTATCCGATTTACCTTCTTACCTACAAAATCAAGAATCCACAGCTAACATATATATAAACTAGCATTGTATCTATTGATGTCATTTTCAGGTCAAGGCTTACCACAAACTGCTTATCCCGATTCGATCCCCAACATAGCTTCATCCACTCATCACAGCCGACATAGCTTCACATCCCCTCAATTCATGCACAACCAACAATTTCCCTCTCACAGCTGCATACCACTTGATAAAACCATAGATCAACACAAACCTTACCTCAATAGAACAACCTCCTTCACAGCCTCATCCACTCACAGCCGTGCTCATCCCCCTTCTCACTTAGCCACAACCGACAAAACCCCTAAACAAAACATTGTCCAGCTTGCTCCATCGAAGGAAACCCATACCATAGATCATAGTTCATCGACAGACCACAAAGGTTAAGAATGACATAGATCCAAATAAAATTCACTGGACAGCAGGGAAAGGAAAGCAACCCTTACTATGCGATCGAGCTATGGAAGAAGAGGGTGGCAATGTGGATCTTGGTGGCTGGTGATGGGGCGGCGACCAACGGACGAAGAGATCGGCAACCGTTGATCTGTAGTGCGTGCTCGCAGTGGAGATCAGGAAGAAGAGACACCGAGCACCTTTGATTGGCGAAGAGAGGAAGAAGCCAGCGGTGCTACCGGTGTGATGCCAAAGAAATCTGGAGGGCCGAAGATGCCATCGAAGAAGAGAAGACTCCGGTGACGAGTTGAGCTCGGGTGGCGGTGAAATCGGGAAGGGAGAATGCGTGATTGGGAGAGGATGAACCACAACGATGAAGGCATCCTTGAGTTGGCCTCTCGATTAGGTGGTCGGCGAGGGCATATGGGGTCGGCAGCATGAGGAAAGGGAAGACAACGCCGAACAAGAGAGATGGGAAGGGTCGTGAGCAATCGGGAATTGAAGGGAATCACGGCAGAAGAAGAATCGGGCTGTGATGGATTGAGGAAACGCTCGGCAGGTTCACATTAAAGGAAGAGACGAGTGGGTTTTAACGGCTAATCTAAGTGGTTGAGTTAGCCTATATCAAATCTGAGTTAACCCAACTTGACCCAAACACCTAGATAAACCCCCATTAAACTTAGGGTTTTATATTTGAACTTAGGTCAATCTATTAACCCGTCATAAGCAGATAACCCAAACAGGCTTTCCCAAAGCCTATTAAATCTTCCCTGCAACTTCCATAGAAATTTTCATTTAAGTCCTGGAAAATTCTATAGGGTATTTTCCTAATTAACAAGCATTATTTTTTTCCCCGGTATCTTACATTGGAACCCAAAACCTATTTGAGCTCCATGGGTTAACTAGGTACTCACTAGGGATATCCTCCCTTAGTACTTTCCTAATGACCCTTCTAGGCTTTGAAGCCTTGGTCATTTGGGTCTTGTCAAGGTCAACTCTAAGGGTAACTCCTCTTGTAACCTTGCTAGTGACTTTCCTAGACTTCTTCGAAGACTTAGTCACTTGACACTTACCATGGTTATCCTTAGCGATGACTTCCCTAGTAACCTTTGTTTTCCTATACCTATGGGTGGTTCCATAGTCAAATGGAATACTATGGTAGGTTGGAATAACCTCTCTGGACTTTGGTTTATGACCCAAGCATTTCCTATCCTTGGAAGACGCTTGTCTCCTACATCCTAATTTTTGATCATTAGACACATTAATTTAATTTGTCATTCTTCTAAGGGTCCTTTTCAATTTCTCAAGTCCTGATCTCAAAGCTTGATTTTCTAACTCTAATTTTCTCAATTTTGAATTTTCATTCTTTTTTTGGGAATGACTTTTCCTAGGCATATGTCTAGTTCATTTAGGGTTGGTGTCTTGGTTGTTTTCTATCTTTCTAATAGTTTCCTTAGGTAGAATAGTTCTAGAGTTATTGATTTTAGATTTGTCCTTAGGTACATCAACATATTTAGCACCTAACCAATAAAATTTATTATTTCTAGCATGCTTTTTGTCATGATGGATTGCAATAAAGTTCATAGCATGCTTTTGATCCTTACATGAAGAACAAGCATTATTGAAATATACCTTAGGGTTTGCCTTATCTCCTCCTACATGTGTAGTTCCTCCCTTGCCTTTGGTTTATATCCTCCCCTAGGGCATTGACTTCTATAGTGACCCCTTTGATTGTACTCGAAGCAAATAATATGTTCCTTGCTCTTAATTGCTGGGGCTCCGATATCCTTAGGTTTTTCATTGACTTTTAGTGCCAGTTGAGTCTTCTTGACTCTTTTTAGACACTTTCTCTTATAGTGTCCTACTTTTCTACACTCAAAATATGTTATATGATTTTTATTATTGATATATGTATTTGAGTTACCTAAGTTAGTAAGGGAATTTTGGTCTTATCCTTGGCTCTCGGAGGTGGATGACTTATCTTCTTGCTCTAGCATTGAGGATGATCTCTCCTCCCCCTCAATCCTTGAGGTGGAAACTTTCTCCAATTCTTCCACCTCTTCTACCAACGTCACACTATGGTGTATCAAAACAAATTAGTGAACCCCCTCTAGACTAACGTAGTATAGGGATGACTCACATCGTCTCCCAACAAATGTAATGAAAGGATAATAATCTCAGGATCGATTTATTCATGATTAAAGGTTTGAAGTTTTTAAATTATAATTGGGGTTTTTCAATGACATGAAATGACAATTGAAGAAAGAATTAAAAACCAATCTGTTAATGAAAGTCTAAATAACTAAAACAATTCATGAAACTTGGAATTTAAACTACAATTCTAACAAAACAAGCATGTGAATCAAGAAAGCATTCCATGGATGAAGCTACAGAATCCCCAGGCTTGACTTGACTGTGATCAGAGAAGAACAAAGGGAACATATAGGGAAAAAATTCGATTTCATGGGACTTAACCAAATTAAACTAATGCAATCTAGGAAAATAATTAACAATTAACATTCATTACAACCATGACTTCATCAACCAATCAATCAAGATTTAATCACAGAAATGAGCAACTTGAATGAAACAACAAAAACTATCACTCGAACACGGTAGAAATCCTAGGACACTTGAACTTAACAACAATTAAACATTGAATATCTCCAATACCAATCTATGAACCTAAGAACAACATAACATCTGCTTGAACAAAATGTCAAAAAATATTTGAAATCAAGGAATTATTGAACAAAATCTAATCAAAGCAGAGGAATCAGATTCGATCAAACATACACCACAACAAATCAAGCACAAACAAATTTAACCTAAATAAGCTCATAGATCAAGCTCGGGACATCCCCTATGCTTGGAATTGGATCAAAATCGGAGAAGGATAGTGAAGAAAATCATGACTGTGAAAATCTATCGAGCTATAGATTGGAGGTGAATACGTTGAAAGGAAGTAGGATTAGGTCTTCAAATAGAGTAGGGAAACCCCTTGCTCATCCTTGAAGCTCTACGACATTCGATTTGGCTCCGACGAATCTCGGTAGATGCAAATCTGTCGTGAGGTGAAAAGGCTATTGTGGAGGCTGATGGTGGCTCGGGATGGTTCATCAGAGAAGGAGGGAATCCCCTTTCTGTTCCGGCGACCAACGGGGAGGTGAGGAAGAAGCAACTGCAAAAATATGTCGAGCTGCAAATTGGAGGTGAATATGTTGAAAGGAAGTAGGATCGAGTCTTCAAATAGAGTATAGAACCCCTTTCTCATTCTTGAAGCTTGATGTGTGTAAATCATGCTATGTTTTCACTACTCCATATACATGCATTCTATCACATTTCATATCCTAAGCATGTATTTTATCATGATTCAGTTAAAGTTTAGCATATTTTGGACGAAGAGACTGCTTTTGGGTGTTTTTGTGTTAACAGGGCGAAGAAACAGGAGTATCAAAACAACACAGGCGTGTTAGAAATCAACATGCCCGTGCCATGAGAGCCAGCAGCCGACACGCCCTGGCTCACCGATTGACATGCCCGTGTCATGAGAGCCAGCAGCCGACACGCCCCAGTTCATCTCTGACACGCCCTAGTTCAAAGATCGACACGCTGTGTCGTGGTTCCAAAGAATGACACGCCTTTAGCTTCGACACGCCCTGGTTCAAGCGCAACACACTCGGTGGAAAATGCGCGACACGCCAGTGCCCTCATGTGGCACGGGCGTGTTGGCCTGATTCCAGGATTCCTTTTCTGCGAGCAATCAGGATCTTCGTCGGAAATCTGTAAGAAATCTATTGCCTTAATTGAAGAGGAGGCCAAAGCTATAAAAGAGAGGAGATTCTAACCCTAAGAGGAGGACGGCGGGTGGTCAGAGATCGACGACAGAAGAAGATAAAGAGAAGGAGTCGGCAAAAGAAGAATATGGCACCCAGTATCCTAATTTCTTTCTCTAGTAATTCTTGTCAGACTATGGAGTAGTATCCTGTAATCTTAGGATGGGGGAGTAGCCCTTGACAATTTATGACGGATGATATAATCTATACTACCTGAACTATTGTTTATTTTGATCTGGTTCTTTTGGATTCTTATTGATAAATCTAAGGAGCAGAGGGGAAGTACCTAACAGTGAACCCGAGTTCCCGAAAGCCAGAACCAACTAGGGAATAACTCCTACTAGTAGCGGTAGTGTATCTATGAGGGCTTACGGGGGTCTCGTGACAGGTCTCCTTAGCTGATTATGGTCCCGTGTGCAAGACTACCGTGAAGAGGAAATTTGACTCTAGAGGAACTCTCATGAATTTAATGGATCTATCAAACCCAGTTTTTACCAAGTAACGGAGGTAAGACCATAGGGAGGTTTGCGAGGGTCTCGTGATAGGTCCCCTTAGCTGATTATGATCCCCTATGCTCGAACACCGTGACAGGTAAATTGAGTTTGATAGGTACAGTTAACGTAGACCTCGAAAGGGGCCGTTGATTTACCTTAGGATAGGTTCCATCAAAACAACTCTAATAAGGGTAGGAAAGAATTAAATCACCTTATAAATCGTCCGACGCAGTGAAACCCATATCCTGAGATTCTCCTCAACTCTTGACTTTCAGCTCGTTCTTCTCATTCGTCGTTCTTGACTTCTCAGGTTCTTTGCTTAAACCAAAATTCAATTGACTAGATAACTTGGTATCACGACCACTCGGTAATTGACCCAATCCCTGTTGGATCAATATTTTTATTACTTGACGACAACCGTGCACTTGCGGAAAATAACACATCAAGTTTTTGGCGCCGTTGCCGGGGATTGGCACTCAATATTGAATTGAGCGTGATTTAGTTAATCTAGATTTCTGTTTTTGTTTTTTATCTTTCTTTTTGTCTATTCTGAATTCTTGTTTTGGGAGCCTCTCTTGTCGTTGCATGCACAGATTTAATAGGGAAATCATCGATATTGATCCTGAGATAGAGAGAACGTTCCTTGCTAGAAGACGATTTCAGCAACGACAGGAAGAAAATCTGACCTCCAACATGGCTGATCAGAATGAGAATAAACCTCTAAGGGATTATGCAGCACCTAGTACAAGGGGATTGAGATCGAGTATTAGAAGACCCCCTATTGAAGCGAACAATTTTGAATTAAAACCGGCTCTACTATCCATGGTCCAAAGAAAGATCAATTCGAGGAGCACTCATCAAGATCCAAATCTACACTTGGAAGTATTTTTAGAATTTTGTGAAACTTTAAAACTGAATGGAGCCTCAGCTGATGCTATTAGACTGCGCTTGTTTCCTTTCTCATTGCGGGACAAAGCTAGAGCTTGGCTACACTCTCTTCCAGCAGATTGTATAACTACCTGGGATCAGCTGGAGCAAAGATTCTTAGACAAGTATTTTCCACCCAGCAAAACTGCAAGTCTTCGTTATCAAATCACGAATTTTGCGCAAAAGGATGGAGAAACATTATTTGAAGCTCGGGACAGATTTAAGGGATTACTACAAAGAATGCCCTCATCATGGGTCGGAGAAGTGGCTCATTGTTCATACTTTCTACAATGGAATCTCGATGCTACTAAAGTTTCTCTTGATTCTCACTGCAGAGGAGCTCTTATGAACAAAACATTAGATGAAGCTGAGATCATCGAGAATGTGGCAATGAATTCTCACCAATGGGCTACAGAACGAGGATATCAAACTAAAATGCCAGGTAAGTTTGAGGTAAGTACCATTGATCTACTCAAGGCAAAAGTCGATGTTAACTCAAAAGCTCTAACATTTTAATGTATCACCAGAACTCATCTAATGTCACTTAAGTAGATCCGTGGTGTAACAGACATGTAGCTGAATTGCCAAATCCTACACGCACCATCCAAGGAGCCGGGTTGAGCAAGTGGATGCGCTAAATAATTTTAATCAAGCCTAATGGTGGCAACCCTTACTCAAACACGCATAATCCCGCTGAGGAATCATCCCAACTTTTCAGATAGAGCAAATCAAAATTCTTCTGGACTGAACAATTTTGGAGCACCTTCGGGATTTCAGCTAGGACCCAAGTCGAGCTTAGAAAAGATGATGGAAAATTTTATTACGTGTTAGGGGAAGATAAATGATGAATTTCGGCAGCATATTGTAGAATCAAATAGGCAACATCAAAATAATACCGAGGCAATCAAGCAATTGGGAAGTAAGGTTGATAATTTGACTAATCACACAAGAATGCTGGAAAATCAAATTTCCCAAATCACACCAAGATCATGGATGCCCTCAGATTTCGAAATTCGTATAAACCCAGAGCATTGTAATTCTATAAGTTTGAGAAGTGGAAGGATTTTAGAAGGAGACAGAGCTCAACAAGCAGCCTCTAACACGAGCGTGTTAGAGTTGGAAGAAGACAAAGACGCTCGGGTCAATAGCAAAGGAAGCCGACAACACACTCGACCCAGGCGTGTTGTTCAACACGCTGAAAGCAGACACACGAGCGGCAGTGTCACCGACACACCGTGTCGGGTAACTCCGATGGCAAACACGACCGGCAACGACGGCGAGCGTGTCGAATAGGAACCAAGAACATATAAGCCCCTATCCCGCTCCTCAAAGGTCGATTAAGGAAAAATTGGATGAACAATTTGGTAAGTTCCTGAGGTAATTAGGAAGCTATATATCAATATACCTTTACGAAGCTCTTCAACAAATGCCCACATACTCCAAGTTCTTGAAGGACATCTTAACAAATAAAAGAAAAGTCGAGGGCTCTTACAGAGGAGAGGCAACGCTTTAATTAAGAACATGGTACCTCCCAAACTAAATGATCCGTAGCTTTTCTATACCTTGCATAATTAATGACTCAAATTTTGATAAGGCTTTTTGATTTGGGCGCAAGTGTAAATCTGATACCTCTTTCCATATGCAAAAATTGGATTTGGGAGAAATGAAACTAACTACTATGGCCTTCAGCTTAATGATCGCTCCATTAGATATCCTTTGGGAATCTTAAAAGATGTACCGATGCAGTGGGAAATTTTATTATTCTGCAGATTTTGTAGTACTAGACATGGATGAAGACCCATGTATTCCACTCATTTTGGGGAGACCTTTCTTGGCTCGCAGAGCAATGATAGATGTCAAGAACCACAAACTCACTTCATGCGTTGAAACGACAAAATTGAATTTGACCTTTCAAAAGTCGTTAAACAACCTTCTTTTGATGTTTGTTATAGGATTGATACTCAGCTAATAGCACTAGAAGGAGCACCGTAACAAACTCATCTTAATAAGCTGAGGGGATGTTGAGGATAAAGAGCCGAGATTCATGACCCCAACCTCACACCACAGTGTAACTTAAGCCTCTTCCATCCACACTGTGCATGAATTCCTTGGCGAAAACTCTACTTATCCTGTGATCATTAATGCTAACTGAGCAATGCGTAAACCGAAAAACTGATTGAGGTATTGAAAACACATAAGAATGTCATTGGATACAAGATTGATGATATTAGGGAATTAGTCCATCGGTTTGCATGCACGAATTCTACTAGAAGACAATTTTAAAACCTCTATAGAGCATCAAAGAAGGTGAACCCAAATATGAAAGAGATAGTCAAGAAAGAGGTCATGAAATTGCTAGATGGAATTATCTATCCAATATCCGATAGCGAATGGGCAAGTCCACCATGTCGTACAAAGAAAGGGGGTAATTGATAAGGAATGCTATGAATGAGTTAATCCCCACTAGAACTGTTACGGGATGGAGAATGTGCATTGATTATAGGAAATTGAATAAAGAAACTAGAAAGGACCACTTCCCATCCCATTTATTGACCAAATGCTAGATCGATCGGGCAAAACACTGCATTTCACATTTAGATGGATACTCGTTTCTATCAAATCCCTATTTATCCTAATGACCAAGAGAAAACAACTTTCACCTGCCCATATGGTACTTTTGCTTTAAGAATGCCTTTTGGACTATGCAATGCACCGGCCACATTTCAGAGGTGTATGACTTCAATTTTTTCTGACATGATCGAGAATATAATGGAAGTGTTCATGGATGATTTTTCTATATATGGTGCAGATTTTGATATGTGTTTGTCTAATTTGGTGAAGGTCTTGCAGAGATGCGAGGAAATGAATTTAATGCTTAACTGGGAGAAGTGCCACTTCATGGTGCGAGAAGGCATAGTACTTGGGCACCTAGTCTCACACCGTGGTATCGAGGTGGACATTGCAAAAAATCAAGTGATCAAGAAGTTGCCTCCTACAACCGATGTCGTGGAGTGTAGTTTCCTAGGACATGTAGGGTTCTACCGACGGTTCATCAAAGACTTCTCAAAAATTTCAAAACCATTAACTAATTTGCTTGCTAAAGATGCTGTGTTTCACTTTGATAATCCTTGTCTTGATGCATTTTCCAGGTTAAAGGAAGCATTAACAACCGCCCCAATAATGCAACCTCCAGATTGGAGTCTCCCTTTTGAAATTATGTGTGATGCCAGCGATTTTGCTGTGGGAGCAGTGTTAGGACAAAGGAAGGATCGCAAGGTGTATGCAATCTACTACGCCAGTAAAACATTGGATGAAGCACAAATGAATTATGCTACCACAGAGAAGGAACTCTTGGCTATAGTATTTGCTTTCGACAAGTTCAGATCTTATATCATAGGGACCAAGGTGATAGTTTACACAGATCATGCAGCCATAAGATATTTGCTGAGTAAAAAGGAATCTAAGCCAAGACTTATCCGGTGGATACTTCTCCTACAAGAGTTTGACTTAGAAATTGAGACAAGAAAGGAACGAGAACGAAGGCGTACCATCTATCGAAGCTTCATCTAGAACCAAATGCGGAGGAGCATGATCTTGCTATAAATGACTTCTTTCCGATGAGCACTACTAGCACTAGAACAATCAAAGCTCCGTGGTATGCCGATTTTGCCAACTACCTAGCTTATGGATAATACCTTCTCACATGAGTTATCATCGAGGAAGAAGTTCCTTTCGGATGTAAAGCATTATGTGTGGGACGAACCATTCTGCTTCAAGCAAGGGGCGGATGCGATATATCAAGATGCGATCCAAGAAGAAATTGAGGATATATTGTATCACCGCTATTCTTCTCGCATATGGAGGTCACACGAGCATGCATAAGACTACGGCAAAGGTTTTGCAAGGTGATTTTATTGGCCTCATATTTTTAGAGACTCTAATTATGTGACGACTTGTGACCGCCACAAAGGACCGGGAACATATCAAGGAGACATGAGATGCCTCAAAATTTGATATTGGAAGTCGAATTGTTCGACGTCTGGGGAATTGACTATATGGGACCCTTCCCTACTTCCTATAAAAATACCTATATACCGTAGCAAGTGGGACTATGTGTCTAAATGGGTTGAGGCTCTACCATCCCCCTCTTGTGATGCAAAAACAGTCATTAAGCTCTTTAAGAGTATAATATTTCCAAGATTTGGAATACCGAGAGCAGTAATAAGTGATGGAGGCTCACACTTTATCGAAAGACAATTCGAAAGTCTTCTCAAGAAGTATGGAGTAACCCATAAACTAGCCTCACCCTATCATCCACAAACGAGTGGGCAAGTAGAAGTTTCGAATAGGGAAATCAAGACTATCTTGGAGAAAACAGTATCAAGATCAAGGAAGGATTGGTCTTTAAGACTTGATGATGCTCTATGGGCCTATCGAACTGCCTACAAGACACCCATTGAATGACTCCGTTTCGATTAGTTTATGGAAAACCATGTCATCTTCCAGTTGAGATAGAGCACAGGGCATATTGGGCAATTAAATGGCTTAATTTTGACCTGAAGAAAGCCGGAGAGAAAAGAAAACTGCAGCTAAATGAACTTGAAGAACTACGCCTTGATGCTTATGAACATGCAAGGTCTTACAAGGAGAAAACGAAGAGGTGGCATGACAAGAACATCATGCGCAGAGAATTCCATCAAGGAGATTTGGTATTACTATTTAACTCCAGACTGAAACTCTTTCCCGAAGTCAAATCCGATGGTCCTGGGCCATATCGAGTTGAAAAGGTTTATCCTCATGGAGCTATTGAAATATCTAGTGAGTCTACGGGAATTTTCAAAGTAAATGGTCAAAGACTTAAGAGATACTTCGCAAACAATTCTGTTGAGCTAATTAGAGATGAGGAGGGGCAGAGCATACTCCTCGAGCCATATCCCCAAAACTAGGGAGTAACCGAGGGGTCAAGCTAACGACCTTAAACAAGTGCTTCTTGGGAGGCAACCCATGCTATTTTCATTTTTTTTAGTCACTTTATTTTATTTTATTCTTTATTCTATTTTTATTTTTTTAGGTTTTCAGGATACGTGCCACTGCGTGCCATACATCACCGCCATCGCGCGCTGGTTGACACGACTACTGCATCAACGACACAGGCGTGTTGTTGGTACCCAAAGACAAAACAGGCAGAGCGTGCTGACTAGCACGCCCGTGTCGCACACTTCAAACTCAAGACGCTCGGGCTAGATCATGCGACTGCTGGCTAGATCGCGCACGCTGGGAGCGACGGAGCACGCCTTATGTCGCGCTTTAAACGAGTCGGGTATTTGCGTAAGAGGAGCTCCGACATGCCTATGCTGCGGATAGCCTTCTAAAGCCGAACCGAGCACGCCCTAACTTTCCACTCGCGATCCAAGGTTGAAGCCACCGCTTGGCCTCTCTCAAGCAAGCTGAGCTAACCTCACCGCCTCTCCATCGCCAACGCCATGAGCAAGCGCGTGAAAACTAGAGGAGGAGCTTCTTCCTCTTCGGAAAAGGACAAGGGGAAAAGAAAAGCTCAGGATTTGGGTAACGAACCTCCTCCGACCTCTAGCCATCCATATGGAATTATTTTTAGAGATGATGTTATGAAGACTAAATTCAGTAAGATTGAAAAAAGGAAGTTAATATCTAAAAGAACTATAGACTTCTACACGATGACCACACTAGGTTAAGAGATGACATAACTTGGTTAACCAATAGGATAGGATGGACCGAGTTTATCACGCACCATCATCTTACTTACCCGAGCATCACTCTTGAATTCCTTAGCTCCTGTCTAAATAATCGCAAGGAAAGGATTGTGAGGAAGGAAAAAATAAAATTTAGATTAATGAACCATGAGTTTACCCTTTCTTTAAGAGATTTTAATACGATATTTGATTTTCCTAGCGGA
The DNA here is from genome assembly GCA_025175895.1 of Wurfbainia villosa. Classification (NCBI taxonomy): domain Eukaryota; kingdom Viridiplantae; phylum Streptophyta; class Magnoliopsida; order Zingiberales; family Zingiberaceae; genus Wurfbainia; species Wurfbainia villosa. Next base: position 22,283,902 of record CM045988.1, read on the forward strand.
GGGGAGAGGCAAATTCATAGACATTTTATTGACCATCAATTTTGGAGATTAATTTCTGATGACCCTCGCCCCTATGATGCATCTAGGTCCAAATCATGTAACATCCCTAATCCTCCTTTTCTTATCTCCTTAGATTCATGGCTAATACAATCTCGGGAAGATATGATAGTGCAGGTGGCTAGCGAGTGAGTTACAATTTTTATGGGCCATGTTAAATGAAGTTAATATTGATTCTGGAGCCCATATGGTTAGACATCTAGTTAAGGTTAGTAATAGCCCATCCGGAGTCATAGTCATAGGTGGTATTATCACTAGGATTGCCGTAGCCTTAGGATGTGATTTAGATGACCTTGAATATTGTCCTACTAGCCCTAGATTGGATTTGGATGCTTGTATTAATATGAAGATGATTGAGGCATGTGACGAGGGATATCGTTTGGTGTTAAGAAATGGAATTAAAATCCTCTTCCAACCCCGAGCGGATAATCAGACGTATTTCATCCAATTGGCTTTTTAGAGATGTCCAGAACCCTTTCCTACCCCCATCGCCTATGCTCCATCACCCCCTCCTAGGGAGCCATCTCACATAACCCCTGAGCCATCACATTCGACTCCTGAACCCCCACGATTTCCTACTGACAACGTTTCTGCAGGGTACTCTTCTTTTGATTTTTCAGGATTCCGATCATCATTCGGCTTGTGGTTGAACATACCGCACATAGGTATGTGGGATCGTATGCCCAAGCTACGGAGGAGCACCATCGATAGTGACACAACATTTGGACAGGCAAATTGATTTTTACAGAGAGCCGATGAGTTTTTCATCACCGAGTCCGCCGTGAGGGAAGATGATGATAGATTTCACAGAGTCCCGGAATTTTACCAGAGCAGACGAGGTGGGCAGAGGAGGATGCTAGTAGTGAAGACGATGACCATTGACCACCTTGAACTATTTTGTGAGTTTCGATGCACATCCTTTATTGTTTGTTTTATCTCTACTTAGATTTTTAGTTTGGTTACTGCCATCTTGTTGCATCTTTTCATATATCATAACAGTGCATTCTTTTTTCATCTAGCGAAATACAACTGAACATTGGTCGGATCATGATATTCCTTTTTGCCTATTTGATAAGAACCCTATTTCACTTCTAACACGGTCTATAGGTCTGAGGTATCCAAAGAAAAGATTTAAATCCCCCATATCGGACGAGTACTTGATTTTCCATTGGAGACTTACTTGCGCAACTTGGTTACTGGAGAAACACTTTCACTAGAAGTTGTTTAAAAAAAAAAAAATGGTTACGGGAATTGTTTTCAAGCACCCCTTTGAGACCAAGTAGTTACTGGGGAAACACCTAAAAGGTGTAGCGCCCGCCCTTATCTGCTCTCAGGGCGGCGCTACTTGAGTCTATATATATATTTTTTTTTTGCATACTACATATGGATCCGTTCAAAGTCTACATGCTTAAACAGGTTATCATAACTGAAACATTCTTTGGCACATGCATCACCTATCTTATTCATGATTAGCATGACCACATATCTTATCTTATTTCATAACATGCATAACGAAAGGATTCGTTCATGAGTTCTAACATGTCGAACCTCTTAAATTAAGGGATACTCATTAAACACAAGTCTTATAAGCGGAAGCAATGTCTTAAATTGTTCTTAGAGCATATAAATATAAGCAGATAGTGTAGGGTCTTCTTTCACCAAGCCACTATCACACACGCACATGGCCCCTCCTGCCACTCCCTCTAGTGCATTTCCTTTATCGCAGTATATGGACAACATAAACTATAAGCATATAGCTTAGTAAGATCCTTGCCTACTCACAAAACCACGATTTCATCAAACTATTATAACATGAGCATGCTGGCATAGAAAATGACCTAAGCATTTCATAGCAACACTAATCAACAACATATCCAGGTAATAGTACAAAAAGAACTAAGCATGGCATAGAATTGTTCATAAGGTGTTAAGCATAATTAATCTAAGGTGGCATACTTTGAACATGAGCGTTATAATCGCATAAACTAAGCGTGCATGAAAGAACGTAATCCTAAGCATTTGGTTAACTTGAGCATAAACATTTGTAATAACATAAACCCTAATCATGCAGAAGGAACATAGTCGCAAGTATTCTTAACCTTACCCTTAACCTTCACCACATCATAAATTCTAAACTAGCATAAAGTACATAGTCACCACATACTTAGACTTAACTCTAAACATCATAACTTCATAACATCTAGCATGCATAAAGAATCTAGTTCGTAAGCATTCAGAGCATTTAACATAAGCATACACAATATCATAGAAGTCTTTTCTTTTCAAACATACACTTATAATTAATTCAATATCATCGTAACTTCATAACATCTAGCATGCATAAAGAACCTAGTTCGTAAGCATTCAGAGCATTTAACATAGGCATACACAGTATCATAAAAGTCTTTTCTTTTCAGAACATATACTTATAAATACTTCAATATCATCATAACTTCATAACATCTAGCATGCATAAAGAACCTAGTTCGTAAGCATTCAGAGCATTTAACATACGCATACACAATATCATAAAAGTCTTTTCTTTTCAAAACATATACTTATAAATACTTCAATATCATCCTAACTTCATAACATCTAGCATGCATAAAGAACCTAGTTCGTAAGCATTCAGAGCATTTAACATAGGCATACACAGTATCATAAAAGTCTTTTCTTTTCAAAACATATACTTATAAATACTTCAATATCATCATAACTTCATAACATCTAGCATGCATAAAGAACCTAGTTCGTAAGCATTCAGAGCATTTAACATAGGCATACACGATCATAAAAGTCTTTTCTTTTCAGAACATATACTTATAAATACTTCAATATCATCCTAACTTCATAACATCTAGCATGCATAAAGAACCTAGTTCGTAAGCATTCAGAGCATTTAACATAGGCATACACAGTATCATAAAAGTCTTTTCTTTTCAAAACATATACTTATAAATACTTCAATATCATCCTAACTTCATAACATCTAGCATGCATAAAGAACCTAGTTCGTAAGCATTCAGAGCATTTAACATAGGCATACACAGTATCATAAAAGTCTTTTCTTTTCAAAACATATACTTATAAATACTTCAATATCATCATAACTTGTTTGGGGGGCCCCAGGTTAAGTACCACATAATGCGGCTCTAATAGGTCAGTAGCGAGCCACCAGCCCTATTAGAGCAAGACCTCTTACGCCTTACTGTGGCAAGACCTCTTACGCCTTCTTGTGTCCCTATGGATTTGATTAACGACCACTGACGCCCGGGTACTTAACCTCTTGCAAAGTAAAATACTTAATTATTTTCTTTACTGGACATAATATAAAGAATGCTCTTGATCCCCATCATAAGAAGGGAAGCATCTTGATCTTATCTTGACATAAGGAGAGCTCTTGATCCCTACTTGAAAGGGAAGCATCTCCATCTTATCTTATCATAAGGAGAGCTCTTGATCCCTACTTGAAAGGGAAGCATCTCCATCTTATTTTATCATAAGGAGAGCTCTTGATCCCTACTTGAAAGGGAAGCATCTCCATCTTAGTCATTATATAAGGACACATGCATTCATAACATAAGAGTACCCTAAAGGGGTCCTAAAGCATAAACGGGTTCATCACATAAGCATGTTTCATGACATATTGCATTGTAAACATGAAGCATATTTCCTAAGCATATTCATGACATATTAAATCACAAAACATATTCTTCACCTAGGTATATTTCATGGCACAATACTCCATAACTTGAAGCACATTCTCAAGCATATACATGGCATATTACTTCACACAACATGTTCATCATGGCATATTACATGGCACATTACATCATAACAGAAGTATATTTCCTAAGCTTATTCATGGCATATTAAATCGTAAAACATGCTCATCACATAGCCTAATTTCATGTTGCATTGAATCATAACATATTCATCACCCAAGCAAAGTTCATGTCATATTAAAAACTATACACATAGCACAATTACATATAGGGTGTTTTCATGAAACCCTAACCCTAAAACCATGGGTTGGCCGAAACTTGTAAGGGGGCTCAAGCTTAGGTTTGGTCCCCAAAAATTCATTCATAAAGCATTATAACCTAGCTTAGCATCATGAGGGATATTTTCATGCAACCCTAACCCTAATTACCTAGGGTGGCCGAAACCTACAAGGGCTCAACTAGGGTTCTTGCCACCTAATATTCATTCATGAGCATTATCATCTAGCATAGCATCATTAGGGATATTTTCATACAACCCTAACCCTAATTACCTAGGGTGGCTGGAACCTACAAGGGGCTCAACTAGGGTTCTTGCCACCTAATATTTATTCATGAGCATTATCATCTAGCATAGCATCATTAGGGATATTTTCATGCAACCCTAACCCTAATTACCTAGGGTGGCCGAAACCTACAAGGGCCTCATCTTGGATGGTGGATACCCAAGGGTCTTACTTGAAACATACCAACCAAGAATATCACTTTAGGATCAAGTTCATGCAACCCTAACCCTAAAATCTTGGGGGTGGCCGAACCATATAGGGTCATCACCTTTGCACTTTGGTCTCCTAAAGGTATCTACTTGAAACATATCACCCATAAAAACCTCCCTTAGTAGCATTTTCATGAATCCTAGCCCACCAACTTAGTTGGCCGAAACTTATAAGGCTACAATTTCATATTTCTTTCAAGCAACCAACCCTATCAAACTAATATACTGCAGGTGAGGGGAAAACTTACATCCTTCGCTTTGCTTGGGGAGATGACCTAATGGAGGTCACCTAGCTCTCTCCTAGCTTGCAAGGAGCTCTTGGCCAAAGGAGGAAGAAGAGCTTGGGGTTTCGGTGAGAATGAAGAGAAGAGGAAGAAGGAAGGAAGAAGTGGCCAAGTGGAACTTCTCTCTTCTTTATAAAGGGGAGGAAGAGAAGTTTCTCTTCTCCTTGTCAAGCCTCTTCATTTACCCTCCTCCCATTTATCTATAGGTTCCCCCTTTCCTCTAATGATATGATTCTATTGGGCTTATGGTTAGTGGGTGCATCTATAAGGCTTGGCTATCTCTAGAGGTGGGGGGTTCAATTCCTAGGTTTTGCATCTCTTTTTGGCTTATTTTCTTTTATTTCTCCAAAAAGGCCTACATAAAGACCATCCTCATAAAGCCAAAAATTCTCGTAAAATTGCTAGAATTTCACGGGCGTTACAAAAGGTGCCCCTTTGAGACTAACTAGTTACTGGGGAAATGCTCTCTATAATTCCTTTCCTTCTCTCTTCTTGGAAAGTGCTCCTTTGAGACCTTTTGATGATAGGTAAGAATGATCCATGCATTAAGGCAGGTAAGTGCCTCTATGCCGGAAATAAGAATATTCTACGATAGAAGGGATGTCAAGTCCAGATTGGTGTCCAATGACTTTAGTCCACCTTTTCACGTGCACTATATAGGGATCTTTCAAACTTGGCAACTAGGAATGATTTGAAAAGATTAAGATCAGATTGTATACCTCTGGATGGTGTCTAGCATTTCCATAATTAAGTTGTCTTTTGGGTTTTCTTTGCTTGAGGACAAGCAAAAATTTAGGACTAAGGGATTTTGATGTGTGTAAATCATGCTATGTTTTCACTACTCAATATACATGCATTCTATCACATTTCATATCCTAAGCATGTATTTTATCATGATTCAGTTAAAGTTTAGCATATTTTGGACGAAGAGACTGCTTTTGGGTGTTTTTGTGTTAACAGGGCGAAGAAACAGGCGTATCAAAACAACACAGGCATGTTAGAAATCAACATGCTCGTGCATGAGAGCCGAATGACACACCCTGGCTCACCGATTGACATGCCCGTGTCATGAGAGCCAGCAGCCGACACGCCCCAGTTCAGCTCTGACACGCCCTAGTTCAAAGATCGACATGCCTGTGTCAGGGTTCCAGCAGACGACACACCCCAGTTTAGCTTCGACACGCCCTGGTTCAAGCGCAACACGCTCGGTGGGAAATGCGCGACACGCCAGTGCCCTCATGTGGCACGGGCGTGTTGGCCTGATTCCAGGATTCCTTTTCTGCGAGCAATCAGGATCTTCGTCGGAAATCTGTAGGAAATCTATTGCCTTAATTGAAGAGGAGGCCAAAGCTATAAAAGAGAGGAGATTCTAACCCTAAGAGGAGGACGGCGGGTGGTCAGAGATCGACGACAGAAGAAGATAAAGAGGAGTCGGCAGAAGAAGGATATGGCACCCAGTATCGTAATTTCTTTCTCTAGTAATTCTTGTCAGACTATGGAGTAGTATCCTGTAATCTTAGGATGGGGGAGTAGCCCTTAACAATTTATGACGGATGATATAATCTATACTACCTGAACTATTGTTTATTTTGATCTGGTTCTTTTGGATTCTTATTGATAAATCTAAGGAGCAGAGGGGAAGTACCTAACAGTGAACCCGAGTTCCCGAAAGCCAGAACCAACTAGGGAATAACTCCTACTAGTAGCGGTAGTGTATCTATGAGGGCTTGCGGGGGTCTCGTGACAGGTCTCCTTAGCTGATTATGGTCCCATGTGCAAGCCTACCGTGAAGAGGAAATTTGACTCTAGAGGAACTCTCATGAATTTAATGGATCTATCAAACCCAGTTTTTACCAAGTAACGGAGGTAAGACCATAGGGAGCTTTGCGGGGGTCTCGTGACAGGTCCCCTTAGCTGATTATGATCCCCTATGCTCGAACACCGTGACAGGTAAATTGAGTTTGATAGGTACAGTTAACGTAGACCTCGAAAGGGGCCGTTGATTTACCTTAGGATAGGTTCCATCAAAACAACTCTAATAAGGGTAGGAAAGAATTAAATCACCTTATAAATCGTCGACATGGTGAAACCCATATCCTGAGATTCTCCTCAACTCTTGACTTTCAGCTCGTTCTTCTCATTCGTCGTTCTTGACTTCTCAGGTTCTTTGCTTAAACCACAATTCGATTGACTAGATAACTTGGTATCACGACCACTCGGTAATTGACCCAATCCCTGTGGGATCGATATTTTTATTACTTGACGACAATCGTGCACTTGCGGAAAATAACACATCAAAGCTCGACGTCATTCGATTTGCCTCCAGTGAATCTCGATAGGTCGTGAGGTAAAGAGGCTGTTGTGGAGGTTGATGGTGGCTCAAAATGGTTCACCGGAGAAGGAGGGAATCCATTTTCTTCTCCAACAATTGACGGGGAGGTGAGGAAGACGGTGGAGCTCACGGTGGAAGAAGTTGAGGAGATGAGATTGTGATCGGTAAGAAGTTTTTCTTTTATAATTAAATTCTGGATCTGATCCAATGGCCAAAATTTCTCAGATTTAAGATGGACGGATCTGATCATATCTGAATGAGTAGTCAAGATCAAATGGTCCAGATCAACAATCAAGATGTGTGGATCTTAATGTATGGATCGGATTTCTCCAGATCTGGATGGATGACACATATTTAAGCCACTCTTATTGGACAGTCTAGATTCATCTAGCTTAAAATGCCCTTTATGACCCTAGATGGAGCCATATTTGATCCAACTTGAGTTTAGTCCATTGGCTCATCTTGATCTCCTACAAACAAGAGATAAAATTTGCATATAAATCCAAAATTTAGGAGAATTTACAATAAGGTCCAAAATGAATCCAAACTCATAAAACATGTAAATAATCGATAATTAATTACTTAAGAGGATAAAAATATTGAGATTAAGGATCAAAATAATACAATAAAATGGTATTTATCGATTCCCCATACTTATTCTTGCGTATCCCGAGCAAGTAAAGAAATTAAAAGATAACCAAAATATATCCCTGTCACCCCTAGCAATACTTTGAAAATAGTAAAGCATAATCACTTAGGATCATCAAGTTTTGAGAATCTATGTACTCATATTTCCACTTCCCACACAAGTCGATAAGCAAGGTAATTTCAATCAACTTGAATAGATTAAGCATGATAGAACTTCACAAGGTAGATATATGCATTGATACATACATAACAAATGTGGAACTGAAGCTCACTCAAAACAACTTATGATATTGAACTACCATATGCTTGCTTATCTTCTACTTCTCTACTACTATGAACATAAGCACCCATAAATCAAGAGGACTTATGAAGAGTAGTGATGAAGGCAAGATAAAATCAAAAGAACAAGAAAGATAGGCAATAAGGAAGACTAAAAGAACATGAGAGCATTTAAGTAATCACATGATGACTACAACAAGACAATAAGCATGAAATCACTCAAAACATGTAATGCTCAACTCCCTTGTACCTTTTCAATGTAATATACAAACTAAGCATTCATACATCTCCAAATAAACTCTCAAGAGTACTTCCACTTGTAGGATCGAGAAAGACACTAGAGGGAGGGGGGGTGAATAGTATCCAAAAAACTTTTCTTTTCGTTTCGTTGTTAAAACCAAAGCTTGCAGTGGAAAATAAAAAGCACACGACACAAGACACAAAAAGATTTATTTGGTTCACAGCCTACCGACTGTTAGTTCAAGGCCTATGCAATCCTTGATCGCTTTCGAGGGGCAATCACTAATGGAGTCTCTTCCTCGTTGGAGGTAAGAGACAAAATCGATTATAAGAGATGTAGAGGAAGAGGTAACAATCCTACCTCTCCTCTTAGCAAGTAAAAACAAGTAAATAAAATCTATCGACTTAAAAGAAAAGGATGGAAGCTCGATTGGCATTACGCCGTCGTCGCGTCTGAAAGAAAGCCGTGAAATGATGGAGCACTTTAGGAGCCTTTTTTGTTGATGAATGAGGGGTGCCTCACCCCTTATTTTATAGCTTTCCAAACCCTAATATGTTCAGATCTAGATCTAGATCCAGATCTAGATAAAACTTTATCGACAAATCTTATCCTTGAGGTGACACTTGGTTCTTCTTATGCACATCAATCGACTGATCTTATTGGCAGTCGACTGCTACACTTGAGGATCCAACTTGACACCTAGAATGCAAGGTCAGCACAAGAAATGCATAATGACATACAGTGTGACAGTCCTAGACTGTCCGATCTCGACTTTGGCCTTCCTTTGGAAGCCTTAGTCGGATCATCACCTACAATTGTCTCCATACCGAGGAGACGACCTGTCCTCTCCACAAAGTTCTTACCTTGCTTACCTTTGGTCCTTCTGACCAGTTGCTTAGTTTTTGGTCACTCGACCACCGAGGTTTCTCCTTCTCGATACTCTCCTGGCATCACCCGATCACTAAGGTTTCTCGTCCCGTGATTCTCCTGGCATCTTTGATCTTAGCAAAGTCTAATACATTTCTTGTACACTTAGAATAACATATGAGAAAACAAAATAGCTTAACTTTGAATCTTTTCCATTATCAAAACTTAGGTTCGATTATCTAGTACCCCTGCACCAACAATCTCTACATTTTTTATCTATGACAACACAATTCAAAGTTAAGGAAAATAAGTGCATGACCACAACTCCCCTTTAACTAAACTCCCCCTTAAGAATACCTCCCCCTTAATCCATGGTGACAAAGAAATAGTAAATTTGACTTTGAATTATCTCTTACCTCTCTCCCTTTGACATATATCAAAAAGCAATATAACATACTTCAACTTAGAAACTTAGACTTGTAAAAATATTTTTAAGCTAAGAGATACTCAGTTAATCAAGTTCATTAATCCTAGCATGTGTCCCCTTTATGAGTTGTAAAATAATATTTTCAATATAAATCATCTAACAAATTGTTCTTAAGTGAATGTCCAACTACCCTTTTAACTTAATTGATACTTAGAAAATCAATAAGTCTTGATGGGAGTTAGTCACTTGAAAAATTATACTCCATGATTCATGTTGATGCACTTGTTCTACATTTGGAATCATGAGTAAGGTCCTAACATCTCACACCCATCTATGTGGCTCAGTACACAATCACATTAAACCTGTGTTGTGAGATGTATTGGCTCATTAAAGCTATGAGTTCATGCTTTCTAAGGTAAGTCCTACGCTAGTTCCATGTAGCATAAATAGTAAGGGAAAACAATTCCTATTCTACTATGAACATACCTAGTTTTCGTTTAAGCGAACTGAACTCTGCTTCAGGCAATGGTTTAGTAAAAATATCTTCTAGGTTCGATTTAGATTCAATGTATTCAAGTTTTATGTCTCCATTGGCTACATGTTCTCTTATAAAATGGTGTTTTACTTCTGTGTTTAGTTCTAGAATGATATATAGGATTTTTAGTTAGATTAATTGAACTAATATTATCAATCATGACTTTAGTATTACTAAAGATTAGTTGGAAATCTTTTAGAGTGTGCCTCATCCAAAGTAGTTGAGCTACACACTCACCCATGACTACGTATTATGCTTCAGTAGTAAACAAAGCAACACAATGTTGTTTTTTACTACACCAACTAACTAAACTTGATCCTAGAAGTTGGCAGCAACCACTTGTGCTTTTCCTAGTGAGTTTACTATCGACATAATCTGAGTCAGAGTAGCTGATACTCATTTGATCTAGGGTACCAGATTCCTACATTTTGTGCTCCTTTTATATATCTAAAGATTCTTTTTACCAAGGTTAGGTGTGATTCTTTGGCACAAGACTGAAATCTTGCACGCATACTTACTACAAAAAGTATATCAGGTCGACTTATAGTTAAGTACAAAAGGCTACCTATTACACTCCTATAGTATTTTAAATCTATAGTTTTTCCTTCTAAATCTTCTCCGATGTTTACATTAGTTTCCATAGGTGTATTAATTTCTTTAGCATTTTGCATGCCAAACTTACTAATTAACTCCTTAGCTTATTTATTTTGATGCATATAGATTCCTTCTCTTGTTTGTTTAATTTGTAAACCTAAGAAGAATGTGAGGTCAACTACTAAACTCATTTCAATCTCACTTTCCATTAGTGAGATAAATTCATTTAGAAATATTGTGTTTGTTGTTCCAAATATTATATAATCTACATAAATTTTTGTTATAAATATTTCTTTTCCTACAGTTTTTACGAATAATGTTGGGTCAATTAATCCTTGATTAAATCCTTTAGATTTTAGATAAATAGATAGTCTTTCATACCAAGCCCTAGGTGCTTGCTTTAATCCATATAGGACTTTCATAAGTTTAAGTACATGGTCAGGTTGGTCTAAGTTTTTAAATCCTAGTGGTTGGCTAACATACACCTCCTCTTTGATAAAACCATTCAGAAATGCTGACTTGATATCCATTTGAAATAATTTAAATCCTCTATGTGCAGCATAGGCTAGTACCATTCTAATTGACTCAAGTCTTGCTATAGGTGCATATGTTTCATCATAATCCTACCCCTCTACTTGACTAAATCCTCTTGCTACTAATCTAGCTTTATTTCTTATAACTTCACCTTTGTCATCAAGTTTATTATGAAATACCCATCTTGTTCCTATGATTTTTTTTCCTTTAGGTGCAAGTACTAATTCCCAAACTAATCTGGGTCAAGAAGAGCTTGTTCTATGGTTTTAAGTTCGATTTTAGATATGAGTGAAATTTGACTTACATTTCTATAGGATGCTTGAGTTCGAACTCCAAGATATAGATCACCTAATACTTGTTCAATTAGATGATTAATTTGTACTCTAGATTGGTTTAGATTAGGGTTTACGATTGATTCATGTTGTGGGTTAGGTTCAGGTCTAACTTCATTTTCTAAGTTTTTGTTGTTTAATTCAATGTTTACTTCGGATTCAGTAGGATTGTTTTCTTCATTAAATACCACAATAATTTTTTCTTCAATTTTTAAGGATTCATTATTATATACCCTATAGACTCTACTAGTGGTTGAATATCCTAGAAATATGCGGTAGTTGTTTTAGAAGTAAATTTTCTTAAGTAATCTTTTGTGTTCAGTATGTGTACCCTATATCCAAAGACTCTAAAGTAGTTAATGTTAGGTAATTTTTTGTAGTATATTTCATAAGAAGTTTTCTGGCGTCGTTTAATTATTAAGGTTCTATTTTGGACATAGCAAGCAATATTGACTACTTGATGCGTACGGACGCGACCATGAATCTCGCGACGAATACCGTCGAGGACTCAAAGCGCACGCTCGCGCTCAATGCTTGCAAGTGCACGAATGTTGTCAAGTAATAAAGATTATCGATCCCACAGGGACTGCGATTCAAATACCAATATACTTAGTGGTTGTAATTGTTCGGACGTGATCTCTAAGAGGTTACAGTTGGTGAGGGCTGTCGGTGGACTCTACTCTGTACGGTGTCACACGGAGGAGGAAAGGAGTGTGCCGAGGTCTTCAAAGGTGATTCTAGGACTTCGGTTTTGCTTGCGTATCACAGAACAATGTTTTCAATTGGCATTGTCTAGACGTTTACCTATGGTTTTATGGAAGGGACATCATACACTCTCCCGCAGAGCCGCCGCATTCACCGGGAGCTATCTCTGCCCACAAGGACGAGATAGACGGTATGAGAATGTCAAATCAATCCCTACGGTGGACCATTTCTGATTCCACCGCACCCTTTTCCCCACAGTTGCAGGAGATCAGGTTTACCCCTAGGTTCCTTAATCAAATCTCCTAAATTTTAGATTGTGAGGGCCATCACCACATCGTATCGCCTAAGCACAGCGGAAAGAAAGCCAAACAGACGTTGATATAATAAAGATCAACTACCAATCGTCAAATCAAACTCATTGCCAGAATTTAACATGAACCAACATTGTTTATGTACACAAGATACTCCCTAATCCTAGAATCGAAAGTACTACTCCATAAATACGAAGGAAGAATCACAAAGCATGTCTAAGTTTGAATACAATAGAAATAAAGTTCAGAAATAGAGATATACGATGCTTTTGTGATCTTCTCTTCGACATTGTATTGCAAGGTATGAACCTCTGGCAGCGTTCCTCCTCCCCATTGCAAGTTACTGAAGCATTTTAGGGCTTCGGCATGCCGTCCTAGCCGTCGTGCCGCGCCACCTAGGGTTTGGGTGTTGGGATGTATACTGAAAAGTCTATCTTTTGTATGAACATCTTTATTTTTAAAATAAGAATCACATGATCATTTTTTGCATATTTATGGTTATGCATATTGTCTAATACATTACATTATAGATAAAATGGTGTGTAGTGTCACACGGGAGATCATGTTATCGGTTCCTTGTAAAGTATAAGTAAAGGCTCACAACTGAGATGACTTTGGACAAACCATTGGAATGGTTTTAGTGTGATTTGGTATTTGTTTGTCTTGACCATAGAATCACACTAGTGTACTTTGTGTGTATTGAGCAGGACCAACTTAGAGGTGATTCGATTTATGGCTGACTATATAATCGAATCGGACCTCAGATATTATATTGTACATACTCTTAATCCCGATATAATAATGGGCACATATACTTAGTATTCATTTCTTTGATTTACCAATGGGCGAGATTTATAGATTAAATCGATAGGCTCGGTAAGTTGAGAAATGATATTATTTATATGGTGTGCCTTTTATTATAGGAGGAAACCATATCCTATATATTAGGATGATGATGTCCCCTTGAGGAGCTCATAAGGTTCATCATATAAACCTTGCAGGTGGACTTAGTCCGACATGATGAAAAGGTTGAGTGGTACTACTCATGGAGTTAGATGTGGATTAATTAATTGTTAGTAAATTAATTAATCGACGGACATTCGAGATCTTAAACACGGGGAGAAAAATGTACAAATAATATATGGAGCCCATATTAACTTATGGGGGTTGGTGAGATAGATCAATGATAATCCTCTAGTGGAATGGATAATCATTAATGGATCAGACTTTATGTGGGCTTGATCCATTCGGTGGCCAAGATCCAACTCCTCCTCATGGTCCCTATTGTAGCCTATTAATACCTCATGAAGCCTAGATCCAATGGATCAAAACAAAACTCTAGATCCGAAGGTGGAGATTGAATCTCTAGATCCGACGATTGATATTAAATCTCTGGATCCGACGATTGAGATTAAATCCCTAGAACTGACGGTGGAGATTAAAACAAGGCTTAAGCCTAAACTCTATATAAAGGGGCTTAAGGTGGGTAGCAACTTGATGGCTTAGGAGATTAGGGTTTGCTTCCCTTTAGCTTGGGCGACAAGGAATCCTAGGGTGGTTAGGATTGAGTTGGGCGGCTAGGGTTTGGGAGGTGGAGTGGGCGGCAACAAGAGGAGAGGTTCCCTTCTTCTTCTTCCTAAGGTGTTGCCAGCACCTATCCTTCTTCCTTCTACTTTGGCCGGTGCTCAACCTATTCCTCTTCCCCTCTTCCTTGGCCGGCGACAACTAGGAGAGCTAGGGTTAGGGTTTTGGGCGGCTACAAGGTGAAGGGTTGGTTTCCTTTCTCTTCTCCAAGAGTTGGCCGGCGCCCATCACCCTCCTTGATTCTCCTTTGGCCTATTCCCATACTCCATATTCTCTTCCTTAGTCGGCGGCAACATCGAGTCTATTGACTTGGTAGTCGGTTCTAGATAGGAAGAAGAGTTTTGTTTTATGATCTTCCTTTGTTCGGAGTGAACAAGGAAAGGAAGATTGATGATCTAGGAGGCTTCGACTTTTGGAAGATCGTCGCCCACACGACGTCCAAAAGAAGGAAGAACATACAATAGAAGATCAAGAGGTATAACAAGAGGTATAATCTTGTTTATTTTGATTAGTGTTCTTTTGTATTATATCTATAATTGTTTTTCAATTATATGCATGTTATATGTTTTATTTTGTGGCTAAATATACTTGGACCCCGAACATAAACACAAAAGACGACGATCCGTACATCGTCTATTCTGCGGCTATTCGTAGAATAGAGGTTGGTTTCCTGAACAACAAGTTTGTTCATGAAACGGTTGCTTGGGCGATCCCTTTTGTCTAGGATTAAATTTTTTAATTCGGGGACGTCGATGGGATCGCCATGAACAAGCGACCGAGTTGAAGTAGGAAGCAAAGTTTCCTACCTTCAAGTCGTATCAGAGCTTCGGTTCCACAAAACCTTCAAGTGGTATCAGAGCCAGGGTTTTCGGTTTTGTGTGTTTAGGATTCGGTTACTTTTATGTACTTTTCATATATTATATGTGCCAGATAATAGTAGGATGTGCGTAGGATAACTTTTTGGTTTCAGACATAGGAACTAACTATTATGGCCATATGTGTGCATGTGATTGTATGTGTGTTATTGTATATTTTGTTGAATCCTCAGGGTTGACGAGGCTAGTATTTAATTTTTGTAATTAGATACGGCATTGTTTAGCCACTCTTTTTATTTTAGTTTACTTTCGATCTAGATTTCATGTACACTTCCTCGTGGAGTATAGGATCGATGGATGTAAATTAAAATAGTTTTTAGTCTCAGCTCGGATCTCCGGATGGCTCGTACATGGCGTAGGGAGGAGCGGACGAGGTGGCGATACGACGGGAGACATATTGAAGACAAAAGCCATAATAGTTGGAAAATATTTATTTTTCATATTTATTGCTTATTTTTTGATATGCATGTAGTAGGCTAGAAAATTTTTCAATTTTAAATTACTAAGTGGGAGAGGGATAATTTTATAAATTCCCACAGCCTCCATTATGATTTGACATGTGATGCAAACAAACTTGCGCATCGGCTCTGAGTGCCTTCCTCCCCATCGGATGAGTTTGTTTGCGAATCACAAGGTCGAATATGGTTATAGGAAATTATTAAGGAGCGTGTGTACTTCCCCATCGGAAGCCACATAACCCGAGATAATTTCCTTGGTATCGAGTAATAGTGAACACTTAGATGCAAATAGAAGTATCCTCCCCATCGGAGTCACTGCTTTTTTTTGTAGGGTCGAAGAGAAACCAACTATTAATTTTATTTGTCAAAAAGTTAGGTTGACAAGATAGTAAAATTAATGGGTAAAACCTCCTCTTACAAATGTAGAATTCGTATACGTCCACACGATCGTGGCATACGATATTCTTGGTGTTTTGAGGTGTTGGTTGATTTTAAAATTTTATTGTTTGAGGAATCAATAATTTTTTGAAATCTAAAGTTTTGATGTATGTGATTCTTAGGTTTTTCAAAAATGACTTTCAGTCCACTTGCTATGATACTAAAGGAAAATAAACTTACTGTACATAATTATGTTGATTGGAAAAAGGAATCTTGACATTATCTTAACTGCTGAGGAGTACAAGTATGTACTCTTCGAAGAGTGTCCTCCTAAGCCTGCAAATGAGCTGGAAGTCCTTGGAGCTGAGATCAATGGGGAAACCCAGGTCGATATCATTCTCTAGGCGATAGAAGGGCTTGCTCAGGCTCAGGCCATGAGGTTTCTACTTTTAAGCCGAAAGGCAAGAAGAAGAAGAAACATGCTGGGGCATAGGTGATGGGAGGATCTCAGGGATGAGTGAAGAAGCCAAAAGGTAAGTGCTTCACTTGCAAGCAGGATGGACATTGGAAGAAGGACTGTCCCAATCTGAAGCAGAACAAAGGTATATCCTTTGGTCTAGTCGTTGAAACATGGTTAGCGGTACTATCTACTGATACCTGGTGTATAGATAAGGGAGCCACTGATCATGTCTGCAATACTTTGCAGAGGTTCGAGGAAACCCGACGACTAGCTGAAGGGGAGATTACCATTTACTTGGGCAATGCCACGAAGGAGGCGGCTATTGCAGTGGGAGATGTTTATTTGTCTTTTGAGAGGAATAATGTTTTGGTTCTTAAAAATTGCCTTTATGTACCTTTATTTAGAAAGAATTTGATTTCGGTTTCTAAATTGTTTAAGGATGGATATTCTATTTCTTTTAATGACAGAGTTGTTATAAAAAGGAATAGGGAGATTATCTGTTCAGGTGCATTGATAGGAAATTTATGCACACTTGAACCAAAAGCTCCCACGATGCAAATAGAAGTTAATAACTCATCTTCTAATTCCAATAAGAGAAAATAACCTTCGAAGATGAACCAAACATATCTTTGACATCTTAGACTTGGTCATATTAACCTAAGCAGAATTCAAAGGTTGATAGCTGATGGACCTCTGGGTTCATTAGTGGTGGAAGATTTCTCAACCTGCGAATCTTGCTTGGAGGGTAAAATGACCAAGAGGCCTTTTAAGGCCAAGGGGTATAGAGCCAAAGATGTGTTAGAATTGGTTCATTTTGATTTGTGTGGTCCTATGTCTATCCAGGCTAGAGGTGGTTTTGAGTATTTCGTCTCTTTTATAGATGATTATTCGAGATATAGATACATTTACTTGATGCACCGCAAGTCTGAATGCTTTAACAAGTTCAAAGAATTCAAAGCCGATGTGGAGAAACGCCAAGGTAAAAGTATCAAGACACTAAGATCTGATCATGGTGGTGAGTACCTCTTGAAAGAGTTTAGAAATTACTTATCAAAGGCTGGGATTCAATTCCAATTGTCTGCACTGGGCACACCCCAGCAGAATGGTGTAGCAGAGCGAAGGAATATGACTCTTATGGAGATGGTTAGATTGATGATGAGTTATTCTGAGTTGCCAGATTTGTTCTGGGGATATGCTCTATATATGGCAGTGTATATTTTGAACTTGGTCCCACTAAATCAGTGTCTTCTACTCCCACAGAATTGTGGAGTGGGCAAAAGCCTAGTCTAAGACATATTCGGATTTGGGGGAGTCCAGCACATGTGCTGAAGGCAGATGCTAGTAAGTTGGAACCCCGTACAGAAGTGCACATGTCCGTTGGCTATCCTAGAGGAACGAAAGGTGGTTTGTTTTATAGTCCTAGAGATCAGAGGGTGATCATTAGCAAGAACGCCACATTTCTAGAGGAAGACTATATGATGAACCACAAGTCCATGAGTAAGATTGTTCTGGAGGAATTGAAAGGGGAAGTCACTTTTTCAGTACCACCGGTATAAGAGGATATACCATAAGTCACTGCACCGCGTGTCACAGAGGATACACAGGTGATACCTCATCATAGTGGGAGGGTTGTGAGACAACCTGATAGATTCATGTTCTTGGGAGAATCTTCTGGTTTGGTCCTTGGCGAACATGAACCTGATCCCTAGACATATGACGAGGCAATCCAAGATAAAGATGCAGTATCTTGGCAAAGTGCAATGAATGCTGAGATTAAATCTATGGATTCAAATCAGGTCTGGGAGCTAGAAGAACCACTCGATGGTGTAAAAACCACTGGATGCAAGTGGATCTACAAAAGAAAGAGAGGAATAGACGGGAAGGTTGAGACCTTCAAAGTGAGGCTTGTTGCGAAGGGGTATACTCAGAAAGAGGGTATCGATTATGAGGAAACCTTTTCGCCGGTGGCCATGCTTAAGTCTATCCGGATTCTCTTATGCATTGCAGCTCATATGGATTATGAGGTGTGGCATATGGATGTCAAGACAGCTTTCCTTAATGGAAGTCTTGAGGAAAACATCTATATGAAGCAACCAGAGGGATTCATTACAAAGGGCAAAGAGCATCTTGTGTGTAAGCTTAATCGGTCCATTTATGGATTGAAGCAAACTTCGAGGTCTTGGAACATCCACCTTGATGAGGTAATCCAGTCTTATGGATTTATTCAAAGTCCGGATAAGTCTTGTATATACAAGAGATGTGACGGAAACGTAGTGGTTTTTCTTGTACTATACGTAGATGACATTTTGTTAATTGATAATAATGTCAAGGTGTTATCGGACATAAGGGTATGGTTGTCCAAATAGTTTGATATGAAGGACTTGGGAGAAGTGGGACACATCCATGGGATCTAGGTTATAAGGGATCGCAAGAAAAGGATGTTGTGCTTATCTCAAGCTTCATACATAGACACCATTATGGATCGTTTTAGCATGCAGAACTCCAAGAAGGGTTTTCTACCTTTCAAAAATGGAGTTCCTTTATCTAAGGAGATGTGTCCTAGAACGTCTGAGGAGATAGAGGAGATGAAGGCAGTTCCTTATGCTTCGGCAGTAGGAAGCCTCATGTATGCGATGCTATGTACGAGACTAGATATCTGCTTTACTGTGGGCATGGTTAGCAGATATCAGAGTAATCCAGGACAGGGACATTGGACTGCGGTAAAGCATATATTGAAGTACCTGAGAAGGACTAGGGATTATATGCTAGTTTACCAGGCAAACAAATTACTCCTTGTGGGTTACACAGATTTCGACTTCCAATCAGACAGGGATAACAGTAAGTCTACCTCAGGTTTTGTGTTTACTTTTGGAGGTGGAGCCATTGTATGGAGGAGTGTCAAGCAGAAATGCGTGGCGAACTCTACCATGGAAGACGAGTATGTGGTGGCCTCTGAGGCGGCCAAAGAAGCTGTGTGGCTCAGGAACTTCTTGATGGACTTGGATGTGATTCCTAGTTTTCCCAGAACTATCATAATTTATTGTGATAATAGTGGTGCAGTTGCAAACTCGAAGGAACCACGAGTCCATGAGGCAAGTGAATACATAGAGCGCAAGTACCACCTAATATGAGAAATCGTAAAGGAGGTAGAAGGTGTTGTCGCCTAGATTGCATCAGAGGATACCCTAGTAGATCCTTTAACTAAGGTCTTTTTAGCGAGAGATTTTGATAGGCATGAGAAGGGAATGGGAATCAGATGTATGACACTATTAGGACAACATAGTCTTTTAGTATAAGTGGGAGATTGTTGGGATGTATACTGAAAAGTCTATCTTTTATATGAACATCTTTATTTTTGAAATAAGAATCACATTATCATTGTTTGCATATTTATGGTTATGCATATTGTCAAATATATCACATTATAGATAACATGGTGTGTTGTGTCATACGGGAGATCATGTTATTGGTTCCTTGTAAAGTATAAGTAAAGGCTCACAACCGAGATGACTTTGGACAAACCATTGGAATGGTTGTAGTGAGATTTGATATTGGTTTGTCTTGACCATAGAATCACACTAGTGCACTTTGTGTGTATTGAGCAGGACCGACTTAGAGGTGATTCGATTTATTGCTGACTATATAATCAAATCGGACCTCAGATATTATATTGTACATACTATTAATCGCGATATAATAACGGGCACATATACTTAGTATTCATTTCTTTGAATTACCAATGGGAGAGATTTATAGATTAAATCGATAGGCTCGGTAAGTTGAGAAATGATATTATTTATATGGTGTGTCGTTGATTATAGGAGGAAACCGTGTCCTATATATTATGATGATGATGTCCCCCTGAGGAGCTCATAAGGTTCATCATGTAAATACTACAGGTGGACTTGGTCTGGCATGATGAAAAGGTTGAGTGGTACTACTCATGGAGTTAGATGTGGATTAATTAATGGTCAGTAAATTAATTAATCGATGGACATTCGAGATCTTAAACACGGGGAGAAAAATGTACAAATAATATATGGATCCCATATTAACTTATGGGGGTTGGTGAGGTAGATCAATGATAATCATCGAGTGGAATGGATAATAATTAATGGATCTGACTTTATGTGGGCTTGATCCATTGGGTGGACAAGATCCAATCCTCCTCATGGTCCCTATTGTAGCCTATTAATACCTCATAAAGCCTAGATCCAATGGATGAAAACAAAACTCTAGATCCGAAGGTGGAGATTAAATCTCTAGATTCGACGGTTGAGATTAAATCCCTAGAACCGACGGTGGAGATTAAAACAAGGCTTAAGCCTAAACTCTATATAAAGGGGCTTAAGGTGGGCGGCAACTTGATGGCTTAGGAGATTAGGGTTTGCTTCCCTTTAGCTTGGGCGGCAAGGAATCCTAGGGAGGTTAGGATTGAGTTGGGCGGCTAGGGTTTGGGAGGTGGAGTGGGCGGCAACAAGAGGAGAGGTTCCCTTCTTCTTCTTCCTAAGGTGTTGCCGGCACCTATCCTTCTTCCCTCTACATTGACCAGTGCTCAACCTATTCCTCTTCCCCTCTTCCTTGGCCGGCGGCAACTAGGAGAGCTAGGGTTAGGGTTTTGGGCGGCTACAAGGTGAAGGGTTGGTTTCCTTTCTCTTCTCCAAGAGTTGGCCAATGCCCATCACCCTCCTTGATTCTCCTTTAGCCGGTTCCCATACTCCATATTCTCTTCCTTGGCCAGCGGCAACATCGAGTCTATTGACTTGGTGGTCATTTCTAGATAGGAAGAAGAGTTTTGTTTTATGATCTTCCTTTGTTCGGAGTGAACAAGGAAAGGAAGATTGGGGATCTAGGAGGCTTCGACTTTTGGAAGATCATCGCCCACATGACGTCCAAAAGGAGGAAGAACATACAATAGAAGATCAAGAGGTATAACAAGAGGTATAATCTTGTTTATTTTGATTAGTGTTCTTTTGTATTATGTCTATAATTGTTTTTCAATTATATGCATGTTATATGTTTTATTTTGTGGCTAAATATACTTGGACCCCAACATAAACACAAAAGCTGACGATTCGTACATCATCTATTCCGCGGATATTCGTAGAATAGAGGTTGGTTGCTTGAACAACAAGTTTGTTCAAGTGACAACTCTAATCGAATAGCACGACGATGAAACGGTTTCTTGGGTGATCCCTTTTGTCTAGGATTAAATTTTTTAATCCAGGGACGTCGATGGGATCGCCATGAACAAGCGATCGAGTTGAAGTAAAAAGCGAAGTTTCCTACCTTCAAGTGATATCAGAGCTTCGGTTCCGCAAAACCTTCATTGGGAGCCCTAGGGCGGCTCCCTTGTGATCCCTCGCCTCTTGGATGAGTTTCCTATATATAGAGGCGGCTCCGGTGTTCCATAAATGCTTGAAAAAAAATCCTATTTCTTTGAATTCGCAGCGCCGCCACACGGTCGTGTGAATTTCACATGGCCTGGTCGTGTGCAAGGTTGGAAAACAAATGAAATCTCGGTTGAAAATTAAGCTGGAAAAAAGTCACAGCTGCGTGTTTTCACATGGCCTGGCCGTGTGTTTTTCTGGAGCCTCCGTTTTGATCTGTTTCACTTCAGAAACATACCCAAGTCTTGGGACATGACCAATGCATGTTCCCTAAGGTTCATGCTCCACAAATTACTCCATTTTTGCTCCAAAAATGCGTCATTTTCCCATGAAATGCTATCCTGTACATAAAAGTACAAAGAGTAGACCTCCGAACTAGAAAATAGGAAATGAATGCAAAATAGAGTGACATATGCATGAAACTAACATAAAATGTAATGAGATGTGAGTGAAAACTACTCCTAAAATTCTATATATTTTTCTCACATCACTTCCCCCAGACATAAATCTTTGCTTGTCCTCAAGCAAACCTCAGTGCCATGAATTTTTTTTATTTAAAAAAGATATTGTTCCATACTTAGCATGTTAACTAAATTTATCAAGTGGTATTTACAATCAAAGCAAAATAAATATGTTCTAGAAATTCACTAGGTTAGCTCCTCGTGCTCGTGCTAAGTGAATCATTCTTAGGGGATACTCATTCCATGGTGAGTTAACTCATCATCCTATAACTTTCCTAAGGTCTCTGACTCTTAAGCACTTACTTGCCCAAAGCGAGTGTCGTTCCCTAGATCTAGCACAAAGTCTCAAAGGCATGCTTGGTATTGAGAGAAATTGGTAGGTGTTTCCCCAGTAACCTAACTCGGTCTCAAAGGGGCACCTAGCCATTTCCACCCATGACAACTATTTTTTTATCCCTCATAATCTTCTCTCTTTTTTTTTCTTTGTTTTCTTTTTCATTTATTTTTTTTCTCTCTCTTTTATTTCTCTTTTCTTTTCTCTCTTTTATTTTTTTGGCTCACTGGGATTTTGATTTTTCCGAATGGGCTTACACAATCTGAGCATCTCCAGTAACTAAAATGCTAAACCTAGAGTCACCTATGGATTCCAAAGTACTAGACTACTGGGATGAATCATAACCAGGTATGTACTAGAATCTCCCTTTCAGAGTGTTCAACATATGTAGGTGTAAAAAAATAAAAACTAACCAGTGTAAGTCTAGAACATTCATTAAAGCAAATAAAATAAAATACCACGAGATAAATGAAGTTAAGCTACCTATGGGAACAACTCATGTAAGTAACTTTAACAAAAATACTACTGAGGCAGCTTTACAGATAACAAAAACTTAGTGTTGAAAGAAACTCAACAACCTATGCATGAACAAATGAATGCTAATAATAATGCAAATACCAAGAAAGAAACTACTGCTAGAAACAAAATAAAATTCGGGGTCCCCCCAGACTTATACGAAACAATACCTCTAATATTATGGTCGAGGCGGGAAGTCTGGTAGTCTCGGCATGTCAGGCTTCTGAGAAAACTTGGTGCTAAGCCGCTGCTGCCACATGTACATGTGGTCGATCTAAGAGCTAGTGGATGCAACGACTGCTCTGTGCTCCTCCTCCAGGGCCCACTATGTCTGCTGGGTACGCATATGTTGTCGCATCTCCTTGTGGTAGGTGGCCTCCTCCTGGCATCGGGCATCCTCCTCCTGAAAGTAAATACGGACCTCGTCGTAGAAGTTCTCGACCCACTGGAAGTGCTCCCGTAAGCCTGTAAACTCCGCCTATGTATAGGAGCTATGATCATCCCATCGCTGCCCCTGCATCTGCTGCTCGATGTATATGTCATCGAGGCACGATCGGAACTCCGAGAAATCATAGGTAGAAGTACCTACATCCTACTCAAAAGTAGAAAAAGAAAACAGTGCAAGTGTAGGTTTTTCACGTGGACTAGGGGGCTTGACACGGCCGTGTAAAATCACATGGCTTGACTGTGTGTGCCTCTGGAAGTCAGGGCATGGCCATGTGAAAACACATGACTTGATCGTGTGCAACTTTGGAAGTCAGTGCACGGCCATGTGAAAACACATGACCTGGCCGTGCACCCTTTGTTTCTTTTCTTGTGGTGCACAATGATCTGATTTCTCTCACTCACTTCACCGCATAAACTTAAAATGACTTTTGTTTTTACCTAGCAAGTTCTTTCCTTACCTACAAATGCTAAATACCATAAATCAAAGTTCGAATTAACTAAATGCATGCAATACAATCAAAGGGAAATCTAAAGACTAAACTTGGGTTGCCTCCCATGAAGCACTTTGTTTAAGGTCTTTTAGCTCGACCTTATTCCTACGTTTCATTTGAGGCATTTGAATCTTGCTCGTGGGGGAGCAAGATACTTGCTCACTTTATGCCTCTTGCCTGGTGGTCCTCCATCGCTATATCCCTTAAATCTTGCTTGTGGAGGGGCTAGATATTTTCTCACCTTTCGTTTCTTGCCTTTTGGTCCTCCATTACTATATCTTTTAAATCATCCTCATGGAGGGGCAAGATACTTGGGTGCTGCTTTCCTTGACTCGAGGTTTAACATGCTTAGTCTCAATGAATCATCAATAGTTTGATCATTATATTCTAAATGTTGTAAATAATTTAACTCACCATAGACATCCTCACCAAATGAATGATTAGCAGACTCTATTATGTCGAATGAAATTTTATCATTACAAATCGCTAAATGGGCTTCGTTATTGGTAACTAGAGTTTCGGTGAGGGTTATGGTAGGCTCTTCTAGATCCTTGAGGTTAGGAGGTGTTTGGATTGAAGCAATGCTCTCCTCGATTAAAGTATCAATTATATAATCCTCAAGTTCTTCTTCCAGTGGTGATTGAATTTATTGTCCTTCTTCACTTTCTATGTCATCTACGTCCTCCTCATCCATTTGCTCAAAGTGAGTCTCCACCCTATTTGGTGTGATCCAGTCATCAAAGCCACTTTCTAGTTGTTTGGTTTCTTTTCTTGCTAGATCTTGTTCCATAATCTCTGTAAATTGTTGGCTATGCTCCTCGCATTCCCTAGTAAATTATCTAGCAGGACTTCTAAGTGGGGACTTGGTTCTGGATAAAATTTGCATGGTGACTCATAGCTCTGGTTCTCATTTTGGAAACAATATTGAGTCTCTGTCTGCGAATGTCGTCGTTAGAATTCAGTGTTCGCCGCTTGTTCTGTTCGAATGAAATCTTACATCATCTTCTCAAGTCGGGATTTAGGCGGACAATATTGAGGGTTTAAGTACCTAGGGTCATAACTATATGAATAGGAATCATCTTGTGGCCATGTGTTGTAATTGTAGGTGACATCTTCTTGTTCAAATTGTGAAGGTTCGAATATATTCGGATAATTATTAATAGTATGCCATGTTTCACCACAATGCTCACAATAAATGTTATCAAAACTTACAACATTAGATTGACCATAATCATGAGTAAAATCATGCATCGTTATATGCAAGAAATTATAAATAAGGAAAGAGAAACTGAATAAACAAAACTGAAATAAAATAAAATAAAATAAAACAAGAAAAGTAAATCTATCGTAGGTCCGATCCAATTTACCACTATTCGATTTGATATCGAATCGATCAGTCCCCGACAACGACGCCAAAAACTTGATGCGCACGGACGTGACCTCGAATCTCACGACGGATACCGCCAAGGACTCAAAGTGCATGCTCGCGCTCAATGCTCGCAAGTGCACGGATGTCGTCAAGTAATAAAGATTATCGATCCCATAGGGACTGGGATTCGAATACCAATATACTTAGTGGTTGTAATTGTTCGGATGTGATCTCTAAGAGGTTACGGTTGGTAAGGGCTATCGGTGGACTCTACTCTGTACGGTGTCACACAGAGGAGGAAAGGAGTGTGTCGAGGTCTTCAAAGGTGATTCTAGGACTTTGGTTTCGCTTGCGTATCACAGAACAATGTTGTCAATTGGCGTTGTCTAGATGTTTACCTACGATTTTGGTGAAGGGACATCATACACTCTCCCGCAGAGCTGCCGCATTCACCGGGAGCTATCTCCGCCCACAAGGACGAGATAGACGGTACGAGGATGCCAAATCAATCCCTACGGTGGACCATTTCTGATTCCACCGCATCCTTTTCCCCGCAGTTGCAGGAGATCAGGTTTACCCCTAGGTTCCTTAATCAAATCTCCTAAATTTTAGATTGCGAGGGCTATCACCACCTCGTATCGCCTAAGCACAGTAGAAAGAAAGCCAAACACACGTAGATATAATAAAGAGCAACTACCAATCGTCAAATCAAACTCATGTCCAGAATTTAACACGAACCAACATTGTTTATGTACACAAGCTACTCCCTAATCCTAGATTCTAAAGTACTACTCCATAAATATGAAGGAAGAATCACAAAGCATGTCTAAGTTTGAATACAATAGAAATAAAGTGCAGAAATAGAGATATACGATGCTTTCGTGATCTTCTCTTATGTTGGTGCAACAATGCCCCAAGCATTTGTATGTTTTGATGTTTGGATAATCATCTAAGTTAGGCAACAAATTGTGAT
Organism: Wurfbainia villosa; assembly: GCA_025175895.1. NCBI lineage: Eukaryota > Viridiplantae > Streptophyta > Magnoliopsida > Zingiberales > Zingiberaceae > Wurfbainia > Wurfbainia villosa. The sequence goes on from CM045988.1 coordinate 22,310,281, forward strand.
CTAAATTGTGATGATATCTAAGTGACAGGGAAATCTAAGTATGAAGACTTGGTGAAAGAAAAGTCCAAGGTAAAGGTTTGGCGGCATAAGACCAAGCATGTTGTCTTGGCAGCATTAAGTCCAAACGGACCTTGGCAAAGGGAGTCCAAAAGCAAGTCTTGGCAGCGTAAGTCCAAGCATGTAGACTTGGCGGCGTAAAGTCCAAGCACGCTTTGGCAAAGGAAAACTCTAGACATTACAAAACCAAAGGAGCTCTTGGAAGCAAAGCGCAAAGGATGAACAAGTCGCGGACTCGGAGGGATCCTGAAGGCGCAAGGCTTAAGGAAGAGCTAGGAGGTTAAGTCTAGGTCTAGGGGGTGAAATCAAGTGTGAAATATTCACACTTGATAAGTATCAGTCGACTGATACGATGTATCAGTCGACTGGTCAGGTGCTCGACTGAGTCAGGGTGAAACCCTGACTAGCGATCATCGCGTGACCAAGGCGATGATCGATGTTGCAATCGATCGCGCCAATAGTGTCAGTCGACTGATAGACATAAAAACGAGCACAGAATGGAGTCATACTCGACTGCGGCCATGATCACTCGACTGATCACTCCATCAGTCGACTGATGGAGGGATCAGTCGACTGATGAAAGTGTCGTTGGATGAAATGACTCTGAATCCCGTGAATCCGGCTATTCAGAAGCCATTAACCACGCCAGCAGTTGACTGATGTTGTACATCAGTCGACTGATCGTGCTCCAATAGGAAAATCAGCCTCTTCTCTATAAAAAGAGGGCTGGTGGAGGTTTTTGGGGTAAATGCTTATTTCCTAATCTTTCCCAAGAGCCTCCACGAATTCTTTGGCTTTCTAAGTGATTTAAATCTCCTCCTCTTCTCCCTAAGCTTAGATCTTCATTCTTTGTAAAGAAGAGGAGTTGTGTTGTAAAGAAAGCTTATTAGTGGATTTGCTTGGATTGATCCACCTCAAGGATCGCCGTGGAGTAGGAGCGCTATCTCCGAACCACGTAAAAGGCTTTGTTTGCGTTTGTTATTGTTTTTACTTATATTATTGTGTTTTCTTCCGCTAATCATTTTTGTAGAAACCGAAAAACGCTATTCACCACCCCCCCTCTAGCTTCCAAACGATCCCTAACAAGTGGTATCAGAGCACGGATCGCATCGGAAGATCTAGCAATCAACCGGAGCAAAGATGGCATTTCAAGAGGGGTATAGCACGGCGAGGCCTCCGTTCTTCGACGGCAACGATTTCGAATATTGGAAAGGTAGGATGGAGTATTATTTAATGAACGATATTGAGAATTGGTTTAGCGTTGTAGATAGTTTTGAGAAGCCGGTCGACGAATCCGGAGCACCACTACCGACAAAAGATTGGACAAGAGAGATGGCCAAGAAAGCCCAAGCAAATGCAAAAGCAACAACCACACTTCAATGTGGTCTATCCAAGGAGCAACTTTCTATGGTCGGGCCATTCAACTCCACAAAAGAGCTTTGGGAGAAGCTCATCGAACTCAACGAAGGATCCAAAGAGACAAGAAGAGCCAAGAGGGATCTTTTGATTGGGCAACTCCAAAGCTTCACTATGAAGACAAATGAAACCATGAACCAAATGCACGGGCGCTTCAAGGAAGTAGTCAACGGACTACACATTATAAGTGAAAAGGTTGACAACCGAGACCTTGTAAGGTATGTACTACAAGCTTTCCCTAGGACCACCTTATGGGCCTCAATGGTAGATGCCTATAAGGTCTCTAGGGATCTTTCATTAGTCAAATTAGATGAACTATTTTGTGAATTTCAATTGCATGAACAAGCTAACACTTCATCCAAAGAGAAGGGTATAGCTCTTTTTGTAGGAAAGAAGGAGAAGAAGAAAAAGGAAAAGAAGAAGGCGTCTTCCTCATCCGAATCCGAGGAAGACTCATCAAGTAGTGAGGATGAGCTATCGGCGAGTGAGGTGGCACACTATGTCAAGAAATTTGGTGGGAAGTCAAGGAGGCTCACCAAGAAAGATGTGAAGAGGATGTTTTAATCCTCAAGAGGTAAATCTTCTAACAATTCAAATTCTATTTCTAATGTGACTTGTTTTGGTTGCAACAAGAAAGGGCATATAAAGCCAAATTGCTCGGAACTAAAGAAAAAGGAGGAAAAGGAAAAGAAGAAGAAGGAAAAGAAGGAAAAGAAGAAGGAGGCGATGATGGCACAAACATGGGATACTCTAAGTATGGAGGAGTCTTCCGACGATGAAGAAGTTTGCCATACAACCCGGAACTTAGCCCTCATGGCATTGGAAGAAACTGGAAGCTCAAGCGAGGAGTCTTCTTCCTCTTCAAGCGATGAATCATCATCAAGTGATGATGATGAGGTAAACAAACTCACCCAAAGTAGATTTACTTTATAAGACTATTGCATGCTTACAAAATGCTCTAAATAGATTAAAAACTAGGATTAAGGATCTAAAATTAGAGATCAAATCATTTAAGAATGTAGATGCATCATGTGATAAACCATCTAGTGACCATGATGATTGTACTATTAGGGATGAAAATGATGAGTTAAGAAAAGAAATAGGTAAACTAAGAGCATGCCTAGAAAAGTTCACTAATGGTTCTAAATATCTAGATATGATTATTAAGGATCAAAGGGCAATTTACAATAAGGCCGGATTAGGATATAGACCTAAGGAGAAAGAGGTAGCATTTGCATCCTTAGTTAGTAGAAAAATCAATGATTAAAAGCAAGGGGAGAAAGGCATGGATACCTAAGAAATTTGTAATTGATGCTAGTGGTCCTAAGATTTGGGTACCTAAGGATTGTATCTTTTATGTGATATAGGTAGAAGAACCAAGCTTGTGGATAGTTGATAGTGGATGCTCAAAGCATATGACCGGGGATGAGAGAAAATTCTCCACTATCAACCATACTAGCAAAGGAAAGGTGTCATTTGGTAATAGCGGTAAACTTAAAATTCTAGGAAAGGGCACCATTGAGATATCTCCCAATCTTGCCATTCATAAAGTTCTATTAGTTAAAAATATGAAATTTAATTTACTTAGTGTTAGCCAATTATGTGATGCAAATTTTGATGTTAAATTTGATTCCTCAAAATGCTTTATAAGGCACAAAACTATAAATGATTGCATGTTAGTAGGCTTTAGGAAATCAAATATATATTATGTTGATTTATCTTATGTTACTAATTCTTCCACTAAGTGTCTTATTGCAAAAGAGGAAGAAAGTTGGCTTTGGCATAGGAGGCTAGGACACATTATCATGAAGAATATAGCCAAAATAGCAAAATTGAAGCTAGTCAAAGGATTGCCTAGAGTCAAATTTTTCAAGGACAAGATGTGTGATGCTTGCCAAGAAGGGAAGCAATCAAAAACATCACACAAAGGTAAAAATTTACTTAGTACCGCTTTACCGTTAGAATTATTACATATGGATCTATTTGATTGCCATAGTACCCCATCTATAATTGGTAGTAAATATTGCTTGGTAATAGTAGATGATTTTTCTAGGTTTACTTGGGTGTTTTTCTTGAAAAATAAAGATGAAACTTTAGAAATAATCATAGGATTTAGCAAAAGAGTATAAAATGAAAGAAAACTCAAAATCAACCGGATCCGTAGTGATCATGGTGGAGAGTTTGAGAATTCTAACTTTTCAACTTTTTGCTTAGAACAAGGGTACAAGCATGAATTTTCTTGTCCTAGAACACCCCAACAAAATGGGGTTGTGGAAAGGAAAAATCGTGCCCTACAAGAAGCGGCTAGGACAATGCTTAATGCATATTCCTTACCTAGCTACTTGTGGGCGGAACCGGTTAATACCGCTTGCTATATCCAAAATAGGGTATTGATTCATAGGTTCTTAGGAAAAACTCCATTTGAATTGTGGAATGGTACAATTCCAACAATTCATTATTTTAAGGTCTTTGGATGTAAAGTCTATATCTTAAATACCAAAGACAACCTAAGTAAGTTTGAGTCCAAAGCGGATGAGGGAATCCTAGTTGGATACTCATCCAATTGTTGGAATGTATACTGAAAGCCTAGCTCTTTTTGCATGAACATTTTATTTTGAAATAAGAATCACATGATCATTATTTGCATTTTATATATTCATTATATATGTGTGCATATTGTCTAATATTTTACATTGTAGATAACATGGTGCTTGGTGTGGCACAGAAGATCATGTTATCAGTATCTTGTAAAATATAAGTAAAGGCTCACAACCAAGATGGTTTTGGACAAACCATTGGCATGGTTGTAGTGTAGCTTGGTATTGTTTTATATTGAACATAGAGTTACACTAGTACACTTAGGTGTATTGAGTAGGACCAACATAGAGGTGATTCAATTTAGTATTGACTAAATAATTGAATCGGACCTCAGATATTATGTTGTACATGCTCTTAATCCCGATATAATAACGGGCACATGTACTTAGTATTTATTTCTTTGATTTACCAGTGGGTGAGATTTAGATGGATTAAATCAATATGCCCGGTAAGTTGGGAAATAATATTATTTACATGGTGTGCCGTTGATTATAGGAGGAAACCGTGTCCTATATATTAGGTTGATGATGTCCCCTTGAGGAGCTCATAAGGTTCATCATGTAAACCCAGCTGGTTGACTTAGTCAACATGATGATAAGGTTGAGTGGTACTACTCGAGGAATTAGATGTTAATTAATTGATGGTCAGTAAATCAATTAATTGACGGACATTCGATATCTTAAACACGGGGAGATTAATGTACAAATAATATATGGAGCCCATATTGATTTATGGGGGTTGGTGAGGTAGTTCAATGATGATCCTCTAGTGGAATGGAACATCATTGATGGATCAAGTTTGTGTGGTTCCGATCCATCGGGTGGCCAAGACCCAACTCCTCCTTATGGTCCCTATCGTAGCCTTGTGAAGTCTAGATCCAAGAAAACAAAACCTAGAACCAACGGTTGGGATTAGATCCCTAGATCCGATGGTTAGGATGAAACCCTAGAACCAACGGTTGGGATTAAATCCCTAAGATCCGATGGTTAGGATGAAACCCTAGAATCGACGGTTAGGATTAAATCCCTAGATCCGACGGTTGGGATAAAACCCTAGATCCGACGGTTGGGATGAAACCCTAGATCCGACGGTTGGGATGAAATCCTAGATCCGACGGTTGGGATTAAACCCTAGATCCGACGGTTGGGATAAAACCCTAGATCCGACGGTAGAGATTAAATCCCTAGATCCGACGGTGGAGATTAAAGGAGGTTTAGGCCCAACTCTATATATAGATGGCTAAGGGTTGGGCGGCAACATATTGATTTGAAATTAGGGTTTTGGCTCTTCTTCAAGAAGGCGGCTAGGGTTGTTGGGCGGCAAGAAGTTGGGCGGCACTTGTTCTCCCTAGGGTTTTGGCCGGCGCCCATATTCCTATACTTGTCCTTAGCCGGTTCTCATCTTCCTCCTCCCTTGCACCTTGGTGGCCGGCGGCTCTCCAAGACTTGGTGGCCAGCGCTTCTCCTTTCTCCAAGGTGGCCGGCGGTTCCCATTGAATTGGTGGCCGGCGCTTCATCCTTTTGTTCCTTGGCCGGCGGTTGCATCAAACTCTCTAGCTTGGTGGCCGGTTCTAGATAGGAAAGGTTTTGTTCATTTTTCTCTTTGTTCGCAGCGGACAAGGTAGAGGAGAACTCGATCTAGAAGGCTTCAACTCGTGGAGGATCTTCGTCCACACGTCGTCCACGAGAAGGATAGGACATAGGGTAGAAGATCGTAAGGTATAAAGTTATTTTAACTTTATGTACAGATCTGAGCATGTTCTTATTTGTTTTGATTATGCATGTGTGTGTGTGCAAATATATTGTATAATCATGGACCCCGAAGACAAACACAAAAACCGGCGATCCGTCCGTCGTCTCTTCCGCGGCTAATCAACTAGAAGAGTAGAGTTGCTTGAACAACTAGTTTGTTCAAGCGACCACTCAAGTTGTTAGCATAACGACGAAATGGTGTTGCTAAGGAAGCTCATCTCATCCGGATTAATCCTTTCATCAGTGAAAATTTTAATCCGGGGACATGGGAGCCAATGAGCCTCCGAAGCGACCCACCTACAAGTGGTATCAGAGCCACGGTTTCCGGTTTTGTGTGTTTAGGATTCGGTTAATTTTGTATGCACTTTTTCATATATTATATGTGTCGGATAATAGTAGGATATGCGTAGTTTAACTCTTTTGTTGCAGGCATAAGATCCGACTATTATGGCCATGTGTGTGTATGTGAATGGATGTGTGTAAAAATTTATTATTTGAATCCTCGGGGTTGACGAGGCTAGATTTGTATTTAATTTTTGTAATTAAATACGGCATTGTTTAGCCGATCATTTTAGTTTACTTTCGATCTAGATTATTTGTACACTCCTTCGTGGAGTATAGGATCGATGGATGTAAATAAAATGATTTATCTACTCGAACTCTTTGGTGACTTCTGGGAAAAGATGGAGCGGACGAGGTGGCGACACGACGGGATGCATATTGGAGGACAATGCCATAATAGTTGGAAAAATTCTGTTTTTTCCATATTTATTGCTTATTTGTTTTATATGCATGTTGTGTATGTTTAAAATTCCTCGATTGCAATTTACTAAGTGGGAGAGGGATATTTTAATTAATTCCCGCGGCCTCCATTACAATTTGACGTGTGATGCAACAAACTTGCGCGTTGGCTTTGAGTGCCTTCCTCCCCATCGGATGGGTTTGTTTGCGGATCACTAGGTCAAATAATGGTTATAGGAAATTATTTAGGAGCGTGTGTACTTCCCCATCGGTAAGGCACATAATCCGAAATAATTCCCTTAGTATCGTGTAATGGTGCACACTTAGATACAAATAAAAGTATCCTCCCCATCGGAGTCACTGCTTTTATTTGTAGGGCCAAAGAGGAACCAACTATTAATTTTATTTGTCAAAAAGTAAGGTTGACAAGATAATAAAATTAATGGGTAAAACCTCCTCTTACAAATGTAGGTTTCGTATACGTCCACACAGCGTGGCATACGAAATTCTCGGTGTTTTGAGGTGTTGGTTAATTTCAGGATTTTATTGTTTTGAGGAATCAATAATATTTGAAATCTAATATTTTAATCATTGTGATTTTTAGGAATTTCAAATGGCTTTCAACCCACTTGCTGTAATATTAAAAGAAATAAACTTACTGTACCTAAATGATAATGATTGGAAAAGAAATTTGGATAGTGTCTTAACTGTCGATGAGTGTCCTCCTAAGCCTGCGGATGATTCTGGGGAAAAGGAACTTTTCGGATACCAGAATCGAGCTGCAAGGCAAGAAGCCATGGTAGCTCAGAAGGTTTCTACTTCTCAGCCGAAAGGCAAGAAGAAGAAGAAACAAGGTAGAGCAAAGGTGGTGGGAGGATCTCAGGGAGTGAAGAAGCCGAAAGGCAAGTACTTCACTTGTAGACAGACTGGATATGGGAAGAAAGACTTCCCCTTCCTAAAGCAGAACAAAGGTATATCTTCTGCCTTAGTCGTTGAAACATGTTTAGTGGTGTTATCTACCGGTACCTGGTGTGTAGATATGGGAGCCACTGATCATGTCTGCAATTCTTTGTAGGGGTTCCAGGAAACTCAACGACTAGCTGAAGGAGAAATTACCGTCTACATGGGCAATGCTACAAAGGTAGCGGCTATTGCAGTGGGAGACGTTTATTTATCGTTTGATAGGAATAAAGTTTTGGTTTTGAGAAATTGTCTTTATGTACCTACTTTTAGAAAGAATTTGATTTTGGTTTCTAAATTGTTTATGGATGGATATTCTGTTTCTTTTAATGACAAAGTTGTTATAAAAAGAAATAGAGAGATTATCTGTTCAGGTACATTGGTTGGCAATTTGTATACTCTTGAACCAAAAGCTCCCACAATGCATATAGAAGTGAATAACTCATCTTCTAAGTCTAATAAGAGAAAAGAGCCTTCGCAAATGAACCAAACATATCTTTGGCATCTAAGGCTTGGTCATATTAACCTAAGTAGAATTCAAAGGTTGATAGCTGATGGACCTTTGGGTTCATTAGTGGTGGAGGATCTCCCAACCTGCGAATCTTGCTTGGAAGGTAAAATGACCAAGAGGCCTTTCAAGGCCAAGGGGTATAGAGCCAAAGATGTGTTAGAATTGGTTCATTCTGATTTGTGCGGTCCTATGTCTATCCAGGCAAGAGGTGGCTTTGAATACTTCGTCTCTTTTATAGACGATTATTCAAGGTATGGATACATTTACTTGATGCGCCGCAAGTCTGAATGCTTTGACAAGTTCAAAGAATTCAAGGCTGATGTGGAGAACCATCAAGGTAAAAGTATCAAGACATTACGATCTGATCGTGGTGGCGAGTACCTCTTGGGAGAGTTTAGGAGTTACTTATCAGAGGCTGGGATTCAATCCCAATTGTCTTAACCTAGCACACCCCAGCAGAATGGTGTAGTGGAGCGAAGGAATAGGACTCTTATGGAGATGGTCAGATCGATGATGAGTTATTCTGAGTTACCTGTTTCGTTCTGGGGGTATGCACTGGATACGACAATGTATACTCTGAACTTGGTTCCATCTAAATCAGTACCTTCTACCCCTGTAGAATTGTGGATTAGGAAAAAGCCTAGTCTGAGACATATTCGGATATGGGGGAGTCCAGCACATGTGCTGAAGGCTGATGCTGGTAAGTTGGAACCTCGTACAGAAGTATGCGTGTTTGTTGGCTACCCTAAGGGAATGAAAGGTGGTTTATTTTATAATCCTAGAGATCATAGGGTGATCGTTAGCACGAACGCCAGATTTCTAGAGGAGGATTATGTAATGAACCACAAGCCCAAGAGTAGGATTGTTCTTGAGGAGCGGGGAAGTTTCAGGATGACCAAGACAAGAGGATACACCAGTCAGAGCAGCGTGTCACAGAGCATACACGGAGGTACCTCGTCAGAGTGGGAGGGTTGTTAGACAACCCGATAGATTCATGTTTTTGGGAGAGTCTTGACTTAGTCCTTGGTAAACATGAACTGATCCCCGACATATGAGAGGCAATCCAAGATATAGATTCAGTATCTTGGCAAAGAGCGATGAATTCAGAGATAGAATCTATGGATTCTAATCAGGTCTGGGAGCTAGTAGAGCCACCCGATGGTATAAAAACCATTGGATGCAAGTGGATCTACAAGAGAAAGAGAGGAGTAGACGGGAAGGTTGAAACCTTCAAAGCTAGGCTTGTTGCGAAAGGGTATACTCAGAAAGAGGGTATCGATTATGAGGAGACCTTTTCGCCGGTAGCTATGCTTAAGTCTATCCGGATTCTCTTATCTATAGCTGCTCATATGGATTATGAGATTTGGCAGATGGATGTCAAGACAGCTTTCCTTAACGGAAGTCTTGAGGAAAATATCTATATGCGGCAACCAGAGGGATTCATTGCTAAAGGCAAAGAGCATCTTGTATGTAAGCTTAATCGGTCCATTTATGGATTGAAGCAAGCTTCTAGATCTTGGAACATCCGCTTTGATGAGGTAATCCAGTCATGGATTTATTCAAAGTCCGGATGAGCCTTGTGTATACAAGAGATGTGACGGAAACGTAGTGGTGTTTCTTGTACTATACGTAGATGACAATTTGTTAGTTGGCAAAAATATCAAAGTGTTATCAGACGTAAGGGTATGGTTGTCCAAACAGTTTGATATAAAGGACTTGGGAGAAGTAGGACACATCCTTGGGATCAAAGTTATAAGGGATCGCAAGAAAAGGATGTTGTGCTTATCTCAAGCTTCATACATTGACACTATCCTTGCTCGTTTTAGCATGCAGAACTCCAAGAAAGGTTTCCTACCTTTCAGGCATGGAGTTCCTTTATCTAAAGAGATGTGTCCCAGAACATCAAAGGAGATAGAGGACATGAAGGTGGTTCCTTATGCTTGCGATGGAAGCCTTATGTATGCTATGCTATGTCTGAGACCGATATCTGCTTTCCGTGGGCATGGTTAGCGAATATCGAGTAATCTGACGAGGACATTGATCGCAGTAAAGCATATATTGAAGTACCTGAGAAGGACTAGGGATTATATGCTGGTTTACCGGGCAGATCAATTAGTCCCTGTGGGTTACACGGATTTGGATTTCCAATCAGATAGGGACAAGAGTAAGTCTACCTCGGGGTTTGTGTTTACTTTTGGAGGTGGAGCCATAGTATGGAGGAGTGTCAAGCAGAAATGCGTGGCGGACTCTACCATGGAAGCTGAGTATGTGGCAGCCTCTGAGGCAGCCAAGGAAGCTGTATGGCTCAGAAACTTCTTGATGGACTTGGATGTGATTCCTGGTTTGCCCATAACTATCACAATTTATTGTGATAACAGTGGTGCAGTTGCAAACTCGAAGGAACCACGAGCCCATAAGGCGAGTAAACACATAGAGCGCAAGTACCACCTCATACGAGAGATCGTAAAGCGAGGAGAAGTTGCTGTCGCCAAGATTGCATTAGAGGATAACCTGGCGGATCCATTCACTAAGGCCCTTCCAGCGAAAGCGTTTGATAGGCATGTGGAGGACATGGGGATCAGATGTATGGCAGAGTGATGATGGCATAGTCTTTTAGTATAAGTGGGAGATTGTTGGAATGTATACTGAAAGCCTAGCTCTTTTTTGTATGAACATTTTATTTTGAAATAAGAATCACATGATCATTGTTTGCATTTTATATATTCATTATATATGTGTGCATATTGTCTAATATTTTACATTGTAGATAACGTGGTGCTTGGTGTGTACGAAGATCATGTTATCGAGACTTGTAAAATATAAGTAAAGGCTCACAACCAAGATGGTTTTGGACAAACCATTGGCATGGTTGTAGTGTAGCTTGGTATTGTTTTATCTTGAACATAGAGTTACACTAGTACACTTAGGTGTATTGAGTAGGACCGACATAGAGGTGATTCAATTTAGTACTGACTACATAATTGAATCGGACCTCGGATATTATGTTGTACATGCTCTTAATCCCGATATAATAATGGGCACATGTACTTAGTATTTATTTCTTTGATTTACAGGTGAGATTTAGATGGATTAAATCAATATGCCCAATAAGTTGGGAAATAATATTATTTACATGGTGTGCCGTTGATTATAGGAGGAAACCGTGTCCTATATATTAGGTTGATGATGTCCCCTTGAGGAGCTCATAAGGTTCATCATGTAAACCCAGCTGGTTGACTTAGTCAACATGATGATAAGGTTGAGTGGTACTACTCGAGGAATTAGATGTTAATTAATTGATGGTCAGTAAATCAATTAATTAATGGACATTCGATATCTTAAACACGGGGAGATTAATGTACAAATAATATATGGAGCCCATATTGATTTATGGGGGTTGGTGAGGTAGTTCAATGATGATCCTCTAGTGGAATGGAACATCATTGATGGATCAAGTTTGTGTGGTTCCGATCCATCGGGTGGCCAAGACCCAACTCCTCCTTATGGTCCCTATCGTAGCCTAATATAATCCTTGTGAAGTCTAGATCCAAGAAAACAAAACCTAGAACCAACGGTTGGGATTAGATCCCTAGATCCGATGGTTAGGATGAAACCCTAGAACCAACGGTTGGGATTAAATCCCTAAGATCCGATGGTTAGGATGAAACCCTAAAACCGACGGTTGGGATGAAATCCTAGATCCGACGGTTGGGATTAAATCCTAGATCCGACGGTTGGGATAAAACCCTAGATCTGACGGTTGGGATGAAATCCTAGATCCACGGTTGGGATTAAACCCTAGATCCGACGCGGTTGGGATAAAACCTAGATCCGACGGTAGAGATTAAATCCCTAGATCCGACGGTGGAGATTAAAGGAGGTTTAGGCCCAACTCTATATATAGATGGCTAAGGGTTGGGCGGCAACATATTGATTTGAAATTAGGGTTTTGGCTCTTCTTCAAGGAGGCGGCTAGGGTTGTTGGGCGGCAAGAAGTTGGGCGGCACTTGTTCTCCCTAGGGTTTTGGCCGGCGCCCATCTTCCTATACTCGTCCTTAGCCGGTTCTCATCTTCCTCCTCCCTTGCTCCTTGGTGGTCGGCGGCTCTCCAAGTCTTGGTGGCCGGCGCTTCTCCTTTCTCCAAGGTGGCCGGCGGTTCCCATTGAATTGGTGGTCGGCGCTTCATCCTTTTGTTCCTTGGCCGGCGGTTGCATCAAACTCTCTAGCTTTGTGGCCGGTTCTAGATAGGAAAGGTTTTGTTCGTTTTTCTCTTTGTTCGCAGTGGACAAGGTAGAGGAGAACTCGATCTAGAAGGCTTCAACTCGTGGAGGATCTTCGTCCACACGTCGTCCATGAGAAGGATAGGACATACGGTAGAAGATCGTAAGGTATAAAGTTATTTTAACTTTATGTACAGATCTGAGCATGTTCTTATTTGTTTTTATTATGCATGTGTATGTGTGCAAATATATTATATAATCATGGACCCCGAAGACAAACACAAAAACCAGCGATCCGTCCGTCGTCTCTTCCGCGGCTAATCAACTAGAAGAGTAGAGTTGCTTGAACAACTAGTTTGTTCGAGCGACCACTCAAGTTGTTAGCACGATGACGAAATGGTGTTGCTAAGGAAGCTCATCTCATCCGGATTAATCCTTTCATCAGTGAAAATTTTAATCCGGGGACATGGGAGCCAATGAGCCTCCGAAGCGACCTACCTACACCACTAGTGTAGGATATAGAGTTTACAATAAAAGGACTCAAAAGATTGAAGAATCTTCAAATGTTCAATTTGATGAAACTTCAAATACATACCCTAGAAAATCCCCTATTGATGATGACATAAATAATGAAAATCAAGAAATTACCAAACAATTTCAAGATTTAAATTTAGGGGGTAATAATCAAGAGGGAAGATTGGATCATGGGGGAGTAAGGGATGATTCCGATGATGAACATAGAATTGAAGTTAATAATGATCAAACTCAACTTGATACACCTCCTAGAACCATAAGAGTTCATCAAAGTCACCTATTAGATCAAATTGTGGGTGAATTATCTCAAGGAGTTATGACTAGGTCATTCCATAGGAATCCCACTAGTCATATAGCTCTAATTTCTCAAATTGAGCCCAAAAACATTAAAGATGCATTACTTGATCCGGATTGGATCTTAGCAATGCAAGATGAGTTGGCTCAATTTGATAGGAGTCAAGTGTGGGAGTTAGTTCCTAGACCAAGTGAAAACACTATTATTACTACAAGATGGGTCTTTAGGAACAAACTAGATGACCAAGGGAATATCACTAGAAATAAAGCACGATTAGTTGCAAGGGGTTTTAATCAAGTTGAAGGACTTGATTATGATGAAACATATGCCCCGGTTGCTAGATTAGAGTCCATTAGAATACTTTTAGCATATGCCTCCTATATGGGTTTCAAACTCCATCAAATGGATGTCAAATCGGCATTCCTAAATGGGTTTATTAAGGAAGAGGTGTATGTAGAACAACCTCCCGGGTTTGAAAATACGGACTACCCAAACCATGTATACAAGCTTAGGAAAGCCTTATATGGTTTGAAACAAGCTCTCCGGGCTTGGTATGAAAGATTGTCATCTTTCCTAATCTCTAAGGATTTCAAAAGGGGTAGTATAGATCAAACTCTCTTTATAAAGTCAACATCTAAGGACATCTTTGTAGCCCAAGTATATGTTGATGACATTATCTTTGGGTCAACAAATGATGAACTACTTCAAGACTTTATTAAAAATATGGAGAAAGAGTTTGAAATGAGTCTAGTTGGGGAATTAAATTTCTTCCTAGGTTTGCAAGTTAAACAAACTAGTGAAGGAATTTACATTTATCAAACCAAATATGCTAAAGAAATGATTAAAAAATTTGGTTTGGAAAATGCTAAGGTAGTGTCAACTCCAATGGCAACCAATACTAAAATAGATAGTGATAGTGAAGGAAAACAAATAAATCTTACCCTTTATAGGAGCATGATTGGTAGCCTCTTGTATTTGACCGCTAGCAGACCCAACATATTATTTGCGGTTGGTATGTGTGCTAGGTATCAATCATGTGCTAAGGAATCTCATTTAGTTGTCGTTAAAAGAATTTTAAGATATGTCAAGGGCACACTAAATGTAGGTCTATGGTACCCTAGGACTAGGTCTTTTGATTTAATTGGGTACACCGATTCCGATTATGCCGGTTGCAAATTGGATCGGAAGAGCACTAGTGGTGGATGCCAATTCCTTGGGTCCTCCCTAGTGAGTTGGAGTAGTAGGAAGCAACTTTGTGTTGCTTTATCCACCACCGAGGCCGAATATGTGACTATGGGTGGTTGTGTAGCTCAACTCTTATGGATCAAACATACATTAGAAGATTATGAGCTATCTTACTCCAACATGAAAGTATTTTGTGATAATGTGAGCACCATTAATTTGACCAAAAATCCGGTGCATCACTCTAGGACCAAGCACATTGAAGTGAAGCATCACTTCATTAGAGACCATGTGGCTAAGGGGGACATTGAGCTTAATTATATTGAATCCAAGTCCAACCTAGCCGATATATTTACCAAGGCTCTCCCCGAAGTAGAGTTTTCATCACTTAGGAGAGAACTTGGAATGTGCTTGGTTGAGTGAAGATGTAGGGTTGCATGATCCTATAGAAATACTAGGTTTCATACCTTTAACCATCTCACAAAATACTTAAGAAACCATGATTTTTGTATTGAGCCACCTAGACAACTTGTGAGATGATAGGAAGATGCATTTGGTTCATAATGCTTGTTATGATGCATTACTATGGACCAAAGTGTCATCTAGAGACATTAATCCTTAATTGGACCAATCATTGGGAAGGCTTATACACAATTGATGTGCATATAGCTCCAAGAACATGGTTGGAAATGTCAAATAAAACATATTTTCAACTATTATTATCATACTTTGAAAAACAATTTTTAAGTGTATCACAAAAGTGATACAAAGTTTGCAAAATTTTAGAACCTTTTGCTAGTTTCCAAATTTGTATAAATATTGAAATCTGGAAAACATATATTTTTCAAAATATTTTTCCTTGATAAAGTATGATTTCAGAAATGTGTACACAAATTTCCATGATTTTTCGAGGTTTCTAGAATTTTGGCGCATTTACGAACTTGGTGAAAAGGTGATTTTTCGTATTACAGTATAGCGATCATTGGTTCGAAATTTCGGAAAATTAGCCTCATTTTCTGAGGTTTAGTGTATTGTTGATATCCTAAAGAAATAAAATGGTAATATTGAGTATAAACAACGTGTATGGATGTTTAATGTCGTGTTTTAGGGGGAGTTTCACAAAATATATCTTTCTCCTCCAAAATTTACATTGTTGGTGCAAAGTTAGGATTTCAACTTTCAAATTGTTTGATGACTTTAGCTCCACATGTATTTTATTCATCATAATCTGTATCTTGGATTAAGGGGAGTTAAAATTTTAAAATCTATGCCTTAGTTCAAGATTGTCAAACACTCAATCGTTTCATGAAATATATGCTTTTATCTTTCTTCTCTTTTTGATGTATGTCAAAGGGAGAAGAAATGTTTAGAATTGGAATTGGATATATGATGTGATAATATGCGTATCTTTAAAAGACCTAACTTAAATGATTGCCAAACATCAAAAAGGGGGAGATTGTTGGTGCAACAATGCCCCAAGCATTTGTATGTTTTGATGTTTGGATAATCATCTAAGTTAGGCAACAAATTGTGATCTAAATTGTGATGATATCTAAGTGACAGGGAAATCCAAGTATGAAGACTTGGTGAAAGAAAAGTCCAAGGTAAAGGTTTGGCGGCATAAGACCAAGCATGTTGTCTTGGCAGCATTAAGTCCAAACGGACCTTGGCAAAGGGAGTCCAAAAGCAAGTCTTGGCAGCATAAGTCCAAGCATGTAGACTTGGCAGCGTAAAGTCCAAGCACGCTTTGGCAAAGGAAAACTCTAGACATGACAAAACCAAAGGAGCTCTTGGAAGCAAAGCACAAAGGATGAACAAGTCATGACTAAGGGATCCCCCGAAGGCGCAAGGCTTAAGGAAGAGCTAGGAGGTTAAGTCTAGGTCTAGGTGAAATCAAGTGTGAAATATTCACACTTGATAAGTATCGATCGATACGATGTATC
Source organism: Wurfbainia villosa (assembly GCA_025175895.1). Taxonomy (NCBI): domain Eukaryota; kingdom Viridiplantae; phylum Streptophyta; class Magnoliopsida; order Zingiberales; family Zingiberaceae; genus Wurfbainia; species Wurfbainia villosa. The sequence goes on from CM045988.1 coordinate 22,326,488, forward strand.
ACCGAATGGTCAGTGTCGACCGAGTCGGTGAAACTCGACTAGCAATGACCATCGCGACCAAGGCAATCGATCGATGTTATAGAATCGACTGCCAATAGTGTCAGTCGACTGATAGACATAAAAACGAGCACAAAATGGAGTCGCACTCGACTGCGACCATGATCACTCGACTGATCACTCCATCAGTCGACTAATGGAGGGATCAGTCGACTGATGAAAGTGTCGTTGGATGAAACGACTTTGAATCCCGAGAATCCGGCCATTCAGAAGCCGTTAACCATGCCAGCAGTCGACTGATGTTGTACATCAGTCGACTGATCATGCTCCAACGGGAAAATCAGCCTCTTCTCTATAAAAAGAGGGCTGGTGGAGGTTTTTAGGGTAAATGCTTATTTCCTAATCTTTCCCAAGAGCCTCCACGAATTCTTTAGCTTTCTAAGTGATTTAAATCTCCTCCTCTTCTCCCTAAGCTTAGATCTTCATTCTTTGTAAAGAAGAGGAGTTGTGTTGTAAAGAAAGCTTATTAGTGGATTTGCTTGGATTGATCCACCTCAAGGATCGCCGTGGAGTAGGAGCGCTATCTCCGAACCACGTAAAAGGCTTTGTTTGCGTTTGTTATTGATTTTACTTATATTATTGTGTTTGCTTCCGCTAATCATTTTTGTAGAAACCGAAAAACGCTATTCACCCCCCTCTAGCTTCCAAACGATCCCTAACATCTTAGACATTGTATTGCAAGGTGTGGACCTCCGGTGGCGTTCCTCCTCCCCGTTACGAGTTACCGAAGCTTTTTAGGGCTTCGGCATGTCGTCCTAGTCGTTGTGCCTCCCCCCTAGGGTTTGGGAGCCCTAGGGTGGCTCCCTCATGATCCTTCGCCTCTTGGATGAGTTTCCTATATATAGAGGCAGCTCTGGCGTTCCATAAATGCTTGAAAAACCCTATTTCTTTGAATTCGCGGTGCTGCCACATGACCGTGTGAATTTCACATGGCCTGGCCATGTTCAAGTCTGAAAAACAGGTGAAATCTCGGCTGGAAATTGAGCTGGAAAAAAGGCACAGCCGTGTGTTTTCACACGGCCTGGTCGTGTATTTTTCTGAAGCCTCCGTTTTGATCCGTTTCTCTTCGGAAACATGCCCAAGTCTTAGGACATGGCCAGTGCATGTTCCCTAAGGTCCGTGCTCCACAAATTACTCCATTTTGCTCCAAAAATGCACCATTTTCCCATGAAATTCTATCCTACACACAAAAGTACAAAGAGTAGACATCCGAACCAGAAAATAGGAAATGCATGCAAAATAGAGTGACATATGCATGAAACTAACATAAAATGTAATGAGATGTGAGTGAAAACTACTCCTAAAACCCTATATGTTTTGCTCACATCACTACTTCTACCCAAAACCTATTAGGTAAACTATATTCATTTAACATGGTCCTAGCAGCCTTTTGTAGGGTTCTATTTTTTCGTTCAACTAACCCATTTTGTTGAGGGGTCCTAGGGCATGAGAATATATGATGGTATCTGTTTTGATTGTAAAATTCGATAAACTTATGATTTTTGAATTCTCCACCATGGTCACTTCTAATTCTTTTAATCCTTAAGTTCTCTTCATTTTCTAATAGCTTGCATAGATTAGTAAATTGATCCAAGGTTTCATTTTTAGGTTTTAAGAATTTTACCCAAGTAAAGCTAGAGTAGTCATCTACTATTACTAAACAATATTCACTACTGTTTAGTGACTTGGCTCTATGTGAGTCAAAAACGTCAAAGTGTAGGAGCTCAAGCACATTCTTAGTTTTCTCTTGATTAGTTAATTTATGTGAAGTTTTAATTTGTTTTCCTTGTTGACCTGCATTGCATATTTTATTTTCTAAGTTTCCTAATTTGGGTAGACCTTTAACTAGACCATTATGACTTATTTTATGTATAAGTCTTGGATGGGAGTGGCCCAGTCGTCTATGCCACAACCACAATTCTTCTTGCTATGTCATTAGACACTTGGTTGAATAGTTGGATAGATTTATTGTGTAAATATTATTATTCCTAATTCCCCTAAGTATGATTTTTGAGCAATCATTATTCTTAATTAAGCATTCATTTGGTAAAAAGATAACTTTATAACTAGTATAACATAATTGACTAACACTTAAAAGATTAAATTCAAAATTCTCTACTAATAAGACTTTGCATATCATAAAATTTGAGTTTATCTCAATATCACATGATCCGATGATTTTGAGTTTACCATTGTTTCCGAAGTCTATCGATCCTAGGTTTTTTAATCTGAGCTTCGTAAACTTCAGTCGGTCTCCGATCATATGTCTGGAGCACCCACTGTCCGACATCCATTGATCCTACACATATAGTAGTTGGATCAGATATTGGAATTTTAAATCAATTTAGAAGTTTTTTTAACCTAAGATTCATCTCACCCTTTCTACATGATCAATAATGTTAACCCTATGTGTTTTGTGAGATGACTTTCAATTTTACTTAGTTAATTTTAATGATTTGAAAATTAATTAACCTTGGGTCAGATTCGGATTTAACCTTTAGTTAGTTAAGTGAATATTTCAAAAGAGGGCTTCCAGGTCATGGTGAGGCATAGAGGCCTTCTTTGATCTGAACAACGACTACTTCAACAAAGCCAACTTAAGAAATTGTACACTTAATTTACTTTAGGAATAAATCCTGGTCTAACTAGTTTAGGATGTGGTGAGGTAGCTTCAGTCAGTCCACTTAGCCAAGTACATCAAGCTAGATACTCCTTATCTAACTCGGATACAAAAGATTTTGTTTCCCTAATGCACTATCATCTCACCACGTCATGATACTATATTGTCAAGATTAATTAACCATTAGTCCTATCTAACCATTCTAAATTAAGCAAGTAATAACTAACTAGGCATGCAAAACTAAATTAATCAGGTAATCTCTTTATGATCCAAGGATTAGGTCAAGACCCATATATCTCAATGTGAACCTTTCCAATGACTTCCTAAGCTCTTGAACTTGCCCTTTCAAGAGAGAATTCTCTTCCTCAAGTTTTTTAACTTGAGTTGAGTTTCCCACTTGAACTTGACTAGTTGAAGGGGTTAGGGTAGCCTTATGCTTGAGGAGTTTAACCTCCTTAAACAATGACTCGACTTTAGACTCAGACTTCGTTAACTTTTTATTCAAAAATTTAATGGCATCATAGAAAGTTTTAATTAATAACTGACTTACCTTAATTGACTCTTTTGAATTGGATACAGATCCGTGGCTTGTCTTGAACTCGAGCTCGGTGTAGAATCTGGAATCACACTCGGACTTGGACTCAGACTCGTTGTAGGCTTTTGACTTGGACTCAAATTCGACCGGTCTTGTCATGAGGGCCAAGTGTTTGACTTGGTCTTTTTCTTCCTCCGAAGATCCCTCCCACATTGCATTGAGTGCTTTCTTAATTTGCAGTTTCTTGTTCTTTAGCCTCAGACACTTGGACTTGAAGTTACCCTTCTTATTGCACTTGTAGCACTTGTAACTTTGACTTGGGTTGGGTTTTTTCTCCTTCGTTGGCTTAGTTATGTTGGATCGAAGCGGATCGCTAGAGGGGGCGGGGTGAATAGCGATAAAACTTTTTTTTCGAGTTCGTATCAAAAACTGAGTAGATAATTAATTGCAGCGGAAATGTAAATGTAAAGTAAAAAGAGACAAAGGAGTTTTACTTGGTTCGTAGCCTTCGGCTACTACTCCAAGGCCCTAGCGGTCCTCGACCACGTACGAAGGGAAAAAACACTAAATAACTCCTCCCCGTTAGAGGTAGGAGTTTAATCGATACAAGTAAAGCACAAAGCTTGAGGTAGAGGGACACTCCCCCTCTCCTCGTTACGATAAAAGCTCCGAAAATGAAAGTACTAAACTGAAATAAAACTCTAACCGACGTAATAAAATGAAAACAAATAAACCTAGACGTCGGAGAAGAAGCACTTCGTTGTCGGAGAAGTTATAGCTTTGCGGAGGCTTTTGGAAGCTTAGAATTGATGATGAAACCCTAGGTTTGACCCTCCTTTTATAGCCTTTGAGCACCTTTTCGAGAGGAACCCTAGCCAATCATAATTGAGCACCAATCTCCTTAAAATGGGGTGATAAGCCTTGACTCCTCGAAGCTGATCATTGACTATCAGTCGACTGATGGCCATCATCATCGATCGATCGATGGCCGATCAAATCTCCGACCTCGGCATGATCGTTTGAGCGTCGAGTCCTCCAAGTTGGCAGTCGACTAATGCTAGATGCAAGGCAAAGTTAGCTCAAAGAAAATATTATTTTGACGGCCTTCGACCGTCCGATCTCGACCTAGACCATTGATGGGATGTCTTTGGTCTGATCTACGCTTAAGACCATCCCCGTAAGGAGGATACGACCTCACTTACGCTCGCACACACGAGCTTACCTCGATACTTACCATGTCGATTTTGCTTCCGTCCTTCCACTCGATACCTTCGGATCCCTCCGAAGTCACTCGAGTGTCGCCCGACCACCCGACTTCTTCCGGGTGTCGCTAGCCTTCAGCTCCAGCTTTAGCAATCTTCTACACACTCGATTCAGCTCGTGAGATAACGACATGAGCTTAACTTTGTATCGTTTGCTATAATCAAAACTCAGGTTCGACCTAGGTGCCTACTGCACCAACAATCTCCCCCTTTTTGATTTATGGCAAACCCACATACAAAGTTAAGTAAATAGCAAGCATGAAGAATAATGTGCATTAGAAACAAACAAAAAATAAAGAAGATTAAGTTGGAGTAGTAAGGATTTTCTTCAAGTACTCCCCCTTGAGGAAACCTCCCCCTTGACCGAGGGTGAGTCTTGAAGAAAGACCTTAATCCTCCCCTTTGAGAGTTGCTTTAAGTAATTAACATTACTTAATGTTGGCCTTAATAAAACGTTTAAGTTAAGAGTTCTTCTTAACTTGGCCCTTACTCCCCCATAAGTAAAACATTAAGGGCATAATGTTTAAGTAAAGCGTTGACGGCATAAAAACATTGACGGCACAAATAAATAATAACTTTTGGTTTAAATATAAAGTAAGAGTTAAATTATCAAAAAAAAATTTGACCCCTTAACTTTTTAACTTTGGCCTTTTCTTAACTTTTTAACTTTGGCCTTTTCTCCCCCTTTTGCCATATATCGAAAAGAGTGAGTGTGTGTGTGGAAAACAAAAATAAGTGTTAAATTTAAAGTCCAAGCAAGTTCCACATAATTTTGAAAATAATATACTGAAAATAAGTTCATCTATAAAATGTTCGACTCATATTTGGCTTGATTGATATAAAAGATCAACTAGTCGTAGCCTGCTAGTATGTATGATTATACTCCGTGGTTCATGGCGATGCACTAGCTCTACATCTGGAACCAGGAGTAAGGTCCTAACATCTCACGCCCATCTACATGGCTAAGTACACAAATACATTAGTCCTATGTGTTGTGAGATGTATTGGCTCCTTAAATCTATAGGTGCATGATATCTAAAGTATGTCCTATGCTAGTTCCATAAAAATGAAAATTAAGAAATAGTAGTAAGAAAATATAATTTGCAAGTTCCTATTCTACTACGCACATGCCCAATTTTCGTCTTAATAGACTAAATTCGGCTTCGGGTAGGGGTTTAGTAAATAGGTCTGCTATGTTAGACTTCGATTCGACGTATTCAAGTTGTATGGCTCCGTTGGCCACATGTTCTCGAATGAAATGGTGTTTAACCTCTATATGTTTGGTCCTAGAGTGACATATAGGATTTTTAGTATGGTTAATTGAACTAATGTTATCTACGTGGAGTTTTGTGTTCGTAAAGTCTAACTTAAAGTCGCGGAGAGTGTGCTTCATCCAAAGAAGCTGAGTGACACACTCACCCATCGCGATGTATTCGGCTTCGGTGGTAGATAAGGCAACACAGTGTTGCTTCCTACTGCACCAACTCACTAGACTTGAGCTGAGAAGTTGACAACAACCACTTGTACTCTTTCTATCGAGCTTACTACCGGCATAGTCCGAATCGGAGTAGCCGGTTAGTTCGAACTCGGTAGATCTAGGATACCAAATACCGACATTAATTGTACCCTTTAGATATCTAAGGATGCGCTTGACTAGAGTTAGGTGAGACTTCTCGCAGTTTGAAACTGCGCACATACTTACTGCAAATAAGATATCAGGTCAGCTTGCAGTTAAGTAAAGGAGACTCCCTATTACGCTCCTATAGTATTTTAAATCAATTTGGTTTCCGATTATATCTTCTTCTATATTAACATTTGTTGCCATTGGGGTATTAATAATTTTAGTGTCTTGCATTCCAAAGCGTTTAATTAATTCCCTAGTATATTTGCATTGATGTAGGTATATTCCATCTTTAGTTTGTTTAATTTGTAATCCTAAGAAGAAACTTAATTCGCCTACTAAATTCATTTCAAATTCGCTTTCCATAAGTGAAATAAACTCATTTAGTAGGATTGAGTTGGTGGTTCCAAAAATAATATCATCTACGTAGATTTGGGCTATGAATATGTCTTTACCTAAGGTTTTTACGAAAAGGGTTGGGTCAACTACACCTTGGTTAAAATTTTTGGACTTAAGATAAATCGAAAGTCTCTCGTACCAAGCTCGAGGAGCTTGTTTAAGTCCATAGAGAGCTTTCTTTAACCTAAGGTCATGGTCGGGTTTGTCTAAACTTTCGAAACCGGGGGGTTGACTAACATAAACTTCTTCTTTAATGTATCCATTTAAGAACGCAGATTTCACATCCATTTGAAACAACTTAAATCCTCGATGTGCTGCATATGCTAATAGCATTTGAATGGACTCTAATCTAGCTACTGGGGCATAGGTCTCGTCGTAATCTAAACCTTCGACTTGACTAAACCCTTTAGCAACTAGTCTAGCTTTATTTCTAACTACTTCACCTTTATCATCAATTTTATTTCTAAACACCCACCTTGTTCCAATGATTGTTTTATCTTTAGGTGGTGGTACTAATTCCCATACTTCATTCCTAGTGAATTGAGCCAACTCTTCTTGCATTGCAATAATCCAATCGGGATCAAGAAGAGCTTGGTCAATAGTTTTGGGTTCAATTTTAGAAATCAAAGATATTTGACTAAGGTTTCTGTATGAGGCTCTAGTTCGAACTCCTAGACTTGGATCACCTATCACTTGGTCGATAGGATGATTCGTTTGAGTCCTAGTTGGATTTGGGTTTGAGTCTGCAACTTGATCCATAGGATGGCTTGTTTGAGTTCTAGTTTGGTTGGAGTCATCTATCACTTGGTCGATAGAGTGACTTGGTTGACTTAGGTTAGGATTAACACTAGACCTGATCTCCGGATCAGAGTTAGGTCTAGTATGAATCGGCTCGCTAATTGGGGTTGCCGGGGGTTTTGTAGGTTCGTGTCCTTCATCGAATACTACATTGATAGTTTCCTCGACTCTAAGGGTGTCATGGTTATATACTCTATAAGCTCTACTTGTAGTCGAGTATCCTAGAAAGATTCCGATAATGGTTTTGGATGTAAATTTCCCTAGGTAATCTTTAGTGTTTAGGATATGTACCTTACACCCAAATACCCTAAAGTACTTGATGTTAGGTATTTTATCGTGATAAATCTCGTATGAGGTCTTAAGGTGCCTTTTTACCATAAGGATCTTATTTTGGACATAGCATGCCGTACTCACGGCTTCTACCCAAAACCTATCGGGTAGATTATACTCATTAAGCATTGTCCTAGCGGCTTCTTGTAGGGTTCTATTTTTACGTTCTACTAGGCCATTTTGTTGTGGAGTTCTAGGGCAAGAGAACTCATGGTGGTATCCATTTAGGTTACAGAATTCTGTAAACCTATGGTTTTCGAATTCACCACCATGATTAGTCCTAAGTCTTTTGGTTTTAATGTTTTGTTGATTTTCTATTAACTTAAATAGGTTGATTAATTGATCTAGGGTATCACTTTTGTGTTTGATGAACCTAACCCAAGTAAATCTAGAGTAGTCATCAATAATGACTAAACAGAATTTACTTCCATTAAGTGACTTAGTTCCGTGTGAATCAAATAGATCCATGTGTAGGAGCTCAAGCACACTTTTTGTTCGTTCTTGATTAGTTAGTTGATGTTGTGTCCTAGATTGTTTACCTTGTTGACAAGCATTACATATTTTATTATCCAAGTTATTGAGGTTAGGAAGACCTCTGACTAAGTCACTCTGACTCATCTTGTGGATGAGTCTTGGGTGTCAGTGACCGAGTCGTCGGTGCCAAAACCATGATTCCTCTTGCCGTGTCATAAGACACTTAGTTGAGGAGTTAGTTAAATTGATAGTGTAAATGTTGTTATTCCTAGTCCCTTTAAGAATTGTTTTAGAGGTTTCATTTGTATTAATTACGTATTCATTTTCTAGAAAGATGACCTTATAGTTATTATCACACAATTGGCTTACACTGAGAAGATTATATTGAAAATTTTTTACTAATAAAACGTTTTGAATGACAAAATTTGAGTTAAGCTCAATATCACCTGATCCGATGATTTTGAGCTTTCCGTTATTTCCGAAGGCTACCGATCCTTGTCGTTTGAATCGAAGCTTCGAAAACTTGAGTTGATCCCCAGTCATGTGTCGGGAGCAACCACTGTCCAACATCCATTGATCCTACACGCAAGGTAGTTGGATCAGATATTGGATTTATTAAAAATTGGTTGAAAATTATTAACCTAAATCATCTCACCCATGTCTACATGATCAAACATGTTAATCCTATATGTTCTGTTGGATCGAGAAGCGTCGCTAGAGGGGGGGGTGAATAGCGATCGTAAAACTTTCGTTTTCGTTCGTTCGATACGCAAAGTAAACGAGTAAACACAGCGGAAAATAAAATGACACGTTTATTTTACTTGGTTCACAACCCAGTGGTTGCTACTCCAAGGCCCTATCGGTCCTTGACCGCGTACGGAGGGCAAAGCACTATAACGTCTCCTCCTCGTTGGAGGTAGGAGACAACGATCACAAAATCCGAAAGTACGAGGATGAGGCAACAAGCCTACCTCACCTCGTTACAAAAAAAACAACGAATACAATAATAAAAAGTATTACTAGATGCCGACGAAGAAGATGCGAGGTTGTCGTCGGCGTCAAGTTATGAGTTGAAGCGTTGGCGTAGAGGAGCACTTGATGAATAATTGATGTGATTTGGAGGAATCCTCCTCCTTTTATAGACTTTGGCCTCGAAATTGTCTCCTATTTCTTTGGAAGCGGATCATGGATTTTTCCAAATTTTATCGCGAAATGGCCGCGTCAAACGTTATCCGTTTTGACCTAGCGCTTAAAGCGAGTCGTCGCCATCGATCGATCGATGACTATCATCGATCGATGGGCATCGATCGTACTATGTGTCCAAAGAATGATCGCTACCGGCCACTTCCCTGCAATAAGAGGTTAGCTCGGAAAATGATAAATGCGACGGTTTCTAACCGTCCGATCTCGACCTAGACCTTCCACAGAAGTCTTAGTCGAACGCTTCACGGCCGTCCCGTAAAAGAGGACACGACCTTACAATCTCTCACTCACACGAGCTTACCTCGATAGTAGCTCTCGCTTCCGGCCTTCCACTCGATTCCTTCGGCTCCCTCCGAATTCACTCAAGTGTCGCCCGACCACCACGGCTTCCTCCGGGTGTCGCTAGCCTTCAGCTCCAGCTTTAGTACTTTTCTGCACACTTGATTTAGCTCGTGAGATAACAATATAAACTTAACTTTGTGTCTTTGCCATAATCAAAATACAGGTTCGATTATCTAGTGCCCCTGCACCAACATGTTCTTGTGAGATGACTTCCAATTTTAGTTGAATTAAATTTAATGACTTAAACACTTGTCAACCTTGCATTAGATTCGGATTTGACCTTAGGCTCATCAAGTCACCTTTTCAAGATCATGGCTTCCAGGTCGTGGCGAGGCACAGAGGCCTTCTTTGATCGAAACAACGACCACTTCCTTAGACAAAGCCATTTTCAAGAAAATAGAGACTTGACTCACCTAAGACCACTTTCTAGTCTAACTAGTCTAGGATACGGCGAGGTAGCTTCAGCTAGTTCCGCTCGGTCAAGTGCACCGAACTAGATACGCCTTATCTAGCCCGAATACACAAGACTCCGCTTTCCTAGCGTACTATCATCTCGCCGCATCCTGGTACTATGTTATCAAGTATTGACGAGTTATAGTCCTATCTAACCATTCTAAGAAGTAAAATCAAACTAAATAAAAACCTAAGCATGCAATTTCTAAGTTAAAACACAAACAAATTTCGTACTAGCTCCCCCTGGATCATTGAATCGATTCGGTCTCTCCACATAGTGGATTTGGTCCTTGGGAACCCAGTACTGGTTTGATCCTAAGTTTGAAATCAAGGTGGTCTTAGGGACCCATGCTTGGACACATTTTTTATCTCGACTTACGATTGACATATACGACTTATTGGTCGTGTTTGAGCTAAACCCTAGCCCGGCCTTGTTGTACACGGCCCTTTGCGATCCAAGTAGGAGGTCAAGTCCTTTGGATCCCAAAGTAAACCTTTCCAACGTATTCCTATGATCTTCGACTTGACACTTCAAGAGTGAGTTCTCAACTTCGAGTTTTTCAACCCGAGTTGAGTCCTTCTCTTGAACTCGACTAGTCGAAGAGGTTAAGGAGACCTCGTGTTTGAGGAGTTTAACTTCCTCAACCAGGGTCTCGACCTTGGACTCAGACTTAGCTAAATTTTTATTTAAAAATTTAATTGCACTATAAAGAGTAGTAATAAGAGACCGACTCACCTTGAGTGTATCTTTTGAACCGGATGTGTATCCGTGGGTTGTCTTGAATAGTGTTTCGCAGTTCGACTCGTCTTCGGTTTCTGATTCAGGTTCCAGTTCCGACTCCGTCTCCGATGTTGGATCGATGCGGTTCGCTAGAGGGGGGGGGGTGAATAGCGAAAGAAAATTTTTCTCGTACGAAACTCATTTTAAAAGAAAACTTATATGCAGCGGAAAGATAAGCAAAACAAAAAGTAAAGGAGACAATAGACACAAGAGATTTACTTGGTTCGTAGCCGAAGGCTACTACTCCAAGGCCCTAGTGGTCCTTGACCACGTACGGAGGGCAAAAGCACTAAAGGAACTCCTCCTCGTTAGAGGTAGGAGTTAATCTATACAAGAAGAAACCCCAAAAACTTGAGGTAGAGGGACACTCCCCCTCTCCTCGTATACGATAAAAGCTCCGGAAATATAAATGACAAACTGATAATAAAAACTAAGACCGACGTACAATAATAAAGAAAGTTAAACCTAGACGTCGAAATGGAAGGACTTCGTTGTCGTAGAGTTGCAGCGTAACGGAGGCTTTTGAGCACTTAGAATTGTTGATGAAACCCTAGGTTTGGCCCTCCTTTTATAGCCTTTGAGCCCCTTTTCGAGTGGGTCTTCAACCAATCACAAATGGACACCAAACCGCTTTGAGGTTGAGTGATAAGCCTTGACTCCTCGAATCTGATCATTGACCATCAGTCGACTGATGGCCATCATCACCGATCGATGGCAAAGATCGATCGATTGATGACTTCGGCGATCGATACACGGCAATGAGTCCTCCAAGCTAGCGATGATCGATGCTTGCCGCAAGTCAAAGTTAGCTCAAAAAATTCATAATTTCGATGGTCGTCGACCATCCGATCTCGACCTAGACCATCTATAAGATGTCTTTGGTCGGATCTACGCTTAAGATCATCCCCGTAAAGAGGATACGACCTTACTTACTCGCACACACGAGCTTACCTCGATACTTACGTGTCGCTTTGCTTCCGGCCTTCCACTCGATTCCTTGGCCCTCCCAAGTAACTCGAGTATCGCCTCGACCACCGCGGCTTCCTCCGGTGTCGCTAGCCTTCACTCAGCTATATCAATCTTCGCACACTCGATTCAGCTCGTGAGAAAACAAAATAGACTTAACTTTTGTGTCTTTGCTATAATCAAAACAGTTCGATTTCGGTGCCTCACTTTGCACCAACAATCTCCCTTTTGATATTTGGCAAAAACACACAAAGTTAAGGAAATTAAGTGCATGAAACAAGAAAGACAAGAAGCAAAAGTAGGAGTAGTAAAAATATTTCTCAAGTTCTCCCTTAGAGGAACCCTTCCCTGAGGGTGAGTACTTGAAAAGACTTTAGTTCTCCAAACACAAAAGTTAAGTTAGGCTTCTTAGAGTCAAAAATAAGTGCAAGTTAAGTAATCAAAAGTTAAGTCAAAAGGTTAATTATTCAAAAGGTTTAACTTTTGATTTCTTAACTAGGGCCTTTAAAGTTTTCAATTCAAAAGAGTTGAAAACTAAACCTTAATACACCTTAAATTAGGACAGAATCAAAGTTTTAAGTTAAGATATCAATATCAAAAATTTGAAATTGAACTTTGGCCTTTTCTTGAACCTTAACTTTGGCCTTTTCTCCCCTTTTGACATAAATCAAGGAAAAGTGGGGTTTTAAGAAAACCCTAAGTCCAAGCATGATGATTTTAAAAATAGTATGTGAAAATAATTCATCTAAATGTTCAACTCTAGTTTGACTTGATTGAAATGATATTATCAACAAGTCCTGATTAGAGTTGGTTAATATTAGTTGCATATTTATACTCCGAGGTTCATATTGATGCACTTGATCTACATCTTGGAACTTGGAGAGGGTCCTAACATCTCACGCCCATCTACGTGGCTAAGTATACAAACACATTAGTCCTATGTGTTGTGAGATGTACTGGCTCCTTAAATCTATAGGTGCATGTTATCTAAGGTATGTCCTATGCTAGTTCCATCAAAATGAAAAATAAGAAATAGTAGTAAGAAAATATAGTTTGCAAGTTCTTATTCTATTACGCACATGCCCAATTTTCGTCTTAATAGACTAAATTCGGCTTCGGGTAGGGGTTTAGTAAATAGGTCTGCTAGGTTAGATTTCGATTCGACGTACTCGAGTTGTATGGCTCCGTTGGCCACATGTTCTCGAATGAAATGGTGTTTGACTTCTATATGTTTGGTCCTAGAGTGACATATTGGATTCTTTGTAAGATTAATTGAACTAATGTTATCTACGTGAAGTTTAGTATTCGTAAAGTCTAACTTAAAGTCGCGGAGGGTGTGCTTCATCCAAAGAAGCTGAGTGACACACTCACCCATCGCGATGTATTCGGCTTCGGTGGTAGACAAGGCAACACAATGTTGCTTCCTACTGCACCAACTCACTAGACTCGAGCCGAGTAGTTGACAACAACCACTCGTGCTCTTTCTGTCGAGTTTACTACCGGCATAATCCGAATCGGAGTAGCCGATTAGTTCGAACTCGGTAGATCTAGGATACCAAATACCGACATTAAGTGTACCCTTTAGATATCTAAGGATACGCTTAACTAGGGTTAGGTGAGACTCCTTGGCACAGGTTTGAAACTCGACACAAATACTTCATCATGAATAGGATGTCGGGTCGACTCGCAGTTAAGTATAGAAGACTTCCTATTGCGCTCCTATAGTACTTTAAGTCAATGGACTTACTTTCTAGGTCTTCTCCTATGTTAACATTTATCACCATTGGGGTGTTTATTATCTTAGCGTCTTGCATTCCAAATCTTTTAATTAACTCCTTAGTGTATTTTTGTTGATATAGGTATATACCATCCTTAGTTTGTTTAATTTGTAGACCTAAAAAGAAACTTAACTCGCCTACCAAGTTCATTTTGAACTCACTTTCCATGAGTGAAACGAACTCGTTTAGTAAGGCTGAGTTAGAGGTTCCAAAAATTATATCGTCTACGTAAATTTGAGCTATGAATATTTCTTTACCTAAGGTTTTTACAAAGAAAGTTGGGTCAACTAAGCCTTGGTTAAACCCTTTTGACTTAAGATGGATTGAAAGTCTCTCGTACCAAGCTCGAGGAGCTTGTTTAAGTCCTTAGAGAGCTTTCTTAAGTTTTAGAACATGGTCGGGTTTATCTAGATTTTCGAATCCGGGGGGTTGGCTAACATAAACTTCTTCTTTAATGTATCCATTTAGGAATGCCGTCTTAACATCCATTTGAAACAGCTTAAATCCTCGATGTGCGGCATAAGCTAGCAACATTCGAATGGATTCGAGTCTAGCTACTGGGGCATAGGTTTCGTCGTAATCTAAGCCTTCGACTTGGCTAAAACCTTTGGCGACTAACCTAGCCTTATTTCTAACTACTTCACCTTTATCATCAAGCTTATTTCGAAACACCCACCTTGTTCCAATTTTTTGTCTTTAGGTGGTGGTACTAATTCCCACACTGCGTTCCTAGTAAATTGAGCTAGCTCTTCTTGCATTGCAATAATCCAATCGGGATCAAGAAGAGCTTGTTCAATTGATTTGGGTTCTATCTTTGAAATTAAGGAAATTTGACTAAGGTTCCTATAGGATGCTCTAGTTCGAACTCCTAGATTAGGATCTCCTATCACTTGATCGATAGGGTGGTTAGTCTGAATCCTAGATTGGGTTGGGTTTGTGTCACCTAATGCTTGATCAATGTGGTGACTTGGTTGAACACTAGTTTGGTTGGAGTCATCTATCACTTGATCAATAGAGTGACTAGGTTGACTTAGGTTAGGATTAACACTAGACTGATCTCGGATCGAGTAAGGTCTAGTATGAATCGCTCGCTAATTGGGGTTGCCGGGGTTTTGTAGGTTCATGTCCTTCATCAAATACTACATTGATAGTCTCCTCGACTCTAAGGGTGTCGTAGTTATATACTCTATAAGCTCTACTTGTAGTCGAGTACCTAGAAAGATTCGGTCGTGGTTTTGGATGTAAATTTCCTAGGTAATCCTTAGTGTTTAGGATATGTACCTTACACCCAAATACCTAAAGTACTTGATGTTAGGTATTTTATCGTGATAAATCTCGTACGAGGTCTTAAGGTGCCTCTTTACCATAAGGATCCTATTTTGGACATAGCAAGCCGTGCTAACGGCTTCTGCCCAAAACCTATCGGGTAGGTCGTATTCGTTCAACATGGTCCTAGCGGCTTCTTGTAGAGTTCGGTTTTCCGCTCCACTAGGCCATTTTGCCGAGGGTCCTAGGGCAAGAGAATTCATGGTGGTATCCATTTAGGTTATCGGTGAACCTTTGATTTTAATTCACCACCATGATCGCTTCTAAGTCTTTTAACTTTAAGGTCTTTTTGATTCTCGATTAATTTGAATAGATTGATTAATTGATCTAGGGTATCATTTTTATGTTTGATGAACCTAACCCAGGTAAACCTGGAGTAGTCGTCAATTATGACTAAGCAATATTGACTTCTATTGAGTGACTTGGCTCCATGTGAATCAAATAGATCCATATGCAGAGCTCAAGTACACTTGAGGTTCGTTCTTGGTTAGTTAACTTGTGTTGTGTCCTAGGTTGTTTTCCTTGTTGACAAGCATTACAGATTTTATTAACCAAGTTGTTGAGGTTGGGTAAGCCTCTGACTAAGCCACTCTGACTCATCTTGTGGACGAGTCTTGGGTGCGAGTGACCGAGTCGTCGGTGCCACAACCATGATTCCTCTTGCCGTGTCATAAGACACTTAGTTGAGGAGTTGGTTAAATTGATCGTATAAATGTTGTTATTTCTAGTTCCTTTAAGAATTATTTCAGAGGTTTCGTTGGTATTAATTACGCATTCATTTTCTAGAAATATAACCTTATAGTTATTATCACACAATTGGCTTACACTAAGTAAGTTATATTCAAAATTCTCTACAAGTAATACATTTTTAATGACAAAATTCGTGTTAAGCTCGATATCACCTGATCCGATGATTTTGAGCTTGTCGTTATTCCCAAAGGCTACCGATCCTTGTCGTTTGAATCGAAGCTTTGCGAATTTGAGTTGATCCCCGGTCCATGTCGGGAGCAACCGTCAACATCCATTGATCCTACACACAAGGTGGTTGGATTGATGTTAGATTTTTGTTAAGAAAATTGGTTGTAAGTTGTTAACCCTAGGTCATCTCACCGGAGTCTATATGATCAAGCATGTTATACTTATGTGTTTTTTGAGATGACTTTCAATTAAGTTGATTGAGTGGATTTAGGTTCAAGTAATTCTATGTTAGATTTGGATTTAACCCTAGGCTTGTCAAGTTTACCTTTTCAAGATCATGGCTTCCAGGTCGTGGCGAGGCACAGGGGCCTTCTTTTATCGGATCATCGACCACTTCCTTAGACAAAGCCATTTTCAAGAAAATGATGACTTGACTCACCTAAGATCATTTCCTAGTCTAACTTGTTATTTTTGAAAAGAGGCTCCCCGAGGCTCAATCTTTTCAAAGGATTTTAGTTGGTTATTTGAAAAGAGGCTCCCCGAGGCTCAATCTTTTCGAAGAATTTTAGTTGGTTATGTACGTGTTCTAAGAGAGTTCACAAGTTTTAAAGCACAAACTTTCTAAGTTAAAACATGCAATTTCTAAGTTAAAGCACAAACATATTTTGTATTGGCTCCCCCTAGACCGTTGAATCGGTTCGGTCTATCCACATAGTGGATTTGGTCCTTGGGAACCCAGTACGAGTTAGATCCTAGAGTTGAAATCAAAGTGGTCTTAGGGACCCATGCTTGGACACATTTTTTATGTCTACTTACGATCGACATATACAACCTATTAGTCGTTTGAGTTAAACCCTAGTCCGACCTTGTTGTACACGGCCCTTTGAGATCCAAGTAGGAGGTCAAGTCCTTTGGATCCCGTGAACCTTTCCAACGAGTTCCTAAGATCTTCGACTTGACTTTTCAAGAGAGTTCTCAACTTCGAGTTTTTCAACCCGAGTTGAGTCCTTCTCTTGAACTCGACTAGTCGAAGAGGTTAGGGAGACCTGGTGTTTGAGGAGTTTAACTTCCTCAACTAGGGTCTCGACCTTGGACTCGGATTTAACTAATTTCCTAGACAAAAACCTAACCGTATTTTGTAAAGTATTAAATAAATTTCGACTTACTTTAAGGGTATCTTTTGAACCGGATGCGTATCCGTGGCTTGACTTGAAGGTAGCCAGAGTCCGAGTCATCCTCGTGTTCTCGACTCAAGTTGAGTTCGGTCTCCATGTCCGACTCAATCGATTTCGCCATGAAGACGTGGTCTTCGCCTTCTTCTTGGACGCTTCTTCCCATGTCGCGTTGAGGGCCTTCTTGTGCTTAGGTGCTTGGTGGTTGAGCTTGGGGCACTCGGACTTGATGTGTCCAAACCTGTTACACTCATAACACCTAATGTTAGAACTTTTAGACTTACCTTGGTTGGGTCGAGTCGTGGTTCGCTTTCGTCCCTTGGCTATCCTTCGAGCTAGGTTCATTAGTTCGGAAGTCAACTCCGGGTCAACTTCTTCTTCGGACTCGTCTTCCTCCTCGGTTGGTGGTGGCTTGCTTGTGATTTTCTTCTTCTTTGAACCCGCAAACAAGGCTATACCCCTCTCGGGCTCGAGTTGGACTGCTCATGAAGTTCAAAATCCAAAAGAGTTCATCTAACCTAATTTTAGAAAGGTCCTTGAGACCTTTTAGGCATCGACCATGGATGCCCATAAGGTAGTCCTCGGAAAAGAGTTTAGGACATACCTTGACCTTTTGCCCGATTGGTGCATGTGTAGGTTGTTGACTATGTCTTGGACACGGGCGTGGAGTTGCGTCGCGGACTCGTGTTCCTGCATTTTTAGTGTGTACAATTTATTAAATAACAAATCACGTTTGCAAACCTTAGCTTGATCCGATCCTTCATGTAACTCGATTAGTTTTGTCCAAAGATCCTTTGCGCTTATGAAGGGGCCGACGCGATTTAGCTCCTCCTTGGATAGGCCACATTGGAGGATTTGTGTCGCCTTGGCGTCGGCTTCGACTTGTCGTTTTGTTGCAACGGTCCATTGATCATAATCCAAGGAGTCACCCACTTCATTGGTCGGAAGTGTGAAACCCGTTTGAATTATGATCCACATCTCAATTTGGGTTTTGAGAAAGCATTCCATCTGACCTTTCCAGTAACGGAAATCATCTCCGTTGTAAAACGGAGGTCTGACGTGCTAAAACCTCGAGATGGGCCATTAGAACAAAAAGACAAGGAGACTAAAATGAAAACCTAGCAACAACAAAACACATTTAAAGTACCAAGACTTGCGTCTTGGATTAGTATTGCGGGAAATAAAAAGAAATAAACGAAAAATAGAAAGTTAAGCAAAGAAATAAGAAACTAAATAAAAAGTAAGTACTCACAACCTTTGATGTCCCCGAAAGGCTACTAAACGTCATTTTTTGAGGATGAAAACAGCTTGTTACGGGGGTAAACCCTAGTAAGAAGTGTAGATCTCTGCGAGAGCTTCGATTTGGTAGGTAGACCGTGTCATGGGTCAACTTGTACGAAAATTTATGCCCGTTTGACCGTCGGCTACTCCAAAAGCGAATACTTGCAAAACAAAATCAAACGAAGAGTACCAAGACTTCGTCTTGGATTAGTAGTGCGGGAGAAAAATTTAAACGAACAAAAAACAAATCTGTGAAAAAAAGTTAGATTGGTGGTTTCACCAAATCTAAGCACCCCCGGCTCTGATACCAATTGTTGGATCGATGCGGTTCGCTAGAGGGGGGGGGGGTGAATAGCGAAAGAAAATTTTTCTCGTACGAAACTTGTTTTAAAAGAAAACTTATATGCAGCGGAAAGATAAGCAAAAAAAAAAGTAAAGGAGACAATAGACACAAGAGATTTACTTGGTTCGTAGCCGAAGGCTACTACTCCAAGGCCCTAGTGGTCCTTGACCACGTACGGAGGGCAAAAGCACTAAAGGAACTCCTCCTCGTTAGAGGTAGGAGTTAATCGATACAAGAAGAAACCCCAAAAACTTGAGGTCGAGGGCCACTCTCTCTCCTCGTATAATGATAAAAGCTCAAATATAAATGACAAACTGATAACAAAAACTAAGACCGACGCAATAATAAAGAAAGTTAAACCTAGACGTTGGAATGGAAGGACTGTGAGAGTTACACAGAACGGAGGCTTTTGAGCACTTAGAATTGTTGATGAAACCCTAGGTTTGACCCTCCTTTTATAGCCTTTGAGCCCCTTTTCGAGTGGGTCTTCAACCAATCACAAATGGACACCAAACCGCTTTGAGGTGGAGTGATAAGCCTTGACTCGACCGATCATTGACCATCACGATCGATGGCCATCATCACGATCGATGGCAGATCGGCCGATTGATGACCTTCGGCAGTCGACTGATACATGGCAGTCGAGTCCTCCAAGCTGGCAGTCGACTGATGCTTGCTGCAAGTCAAAGTTAGCTCAATAAAAACATAATTTCGATGGTCGTCGACCATCTGATCTCGACCTAGACCATCTATAAGATGTCTTTGGTCGGATCTACGCTTAAGATCATCCCCGTAAAGAGGATACGACCTTACTTACTCTCGCACACACGAGCTTACCTCGATACTTACGTGTCGCTTTTGCTTCCGGCCTTCCACTCGATTCCTTCGGCTCCCTCCGAAGTAACTCGAGTATCGCCCGACCACCGCGGCTTCCTCCGGGTGTCGCTAGCCTTCAGCTCCAGCTATATCAATCTTCTGCACACTCGATTCAGCTCGTGAGAAAACAAAATAGACTTAACTTTTGTGTCTTTGCTATAATCAAAACACAGGTTCGATTTCGGTGCCTCACTGCACCAACATCCGATTCCACCGGTTTAGCCATAAGGACTCGATCGTTGTCTTCTTCCTTGGAAGCTTCTTCCCAAGTAGCGTTGAGTGCCTTTTTATGTTTTGGTGCCTTGCTCTTGAGTTTTGGGCATTCGGACTTAATGTGTCCAAACCTATTGCATTCATAACATCTTATGTTTGAACTTTTAGGCTTACCTTCGTTGGGTCGAGTGACGGCTCATTTTCGGCCCTTGACTATCCTCCGAACTAGGTTGACTAGTTCAGCCTCCATTTCCGAGTCGACCTCCGAATCGGACTCATCCTCTTCTTCCTTCGGGGGTGGCTTGCTTGCGGTTTTCTTCCTCGAACCTGCAAAAAAGTGCTATACCCTTCTCGGGTTCCAAGTTAGACTGCTCATGAAGTTCGAAATCAGAAAAGAGTTCATCTAACCTAAGTTTAGAAAGATCCTTGGAGACCTTGTAGGCATCGACCATGGATGCCCACAAGGTAGTCCTCGGAAAAGAGTTTAGAACATACCTTATAAGGTCGCGGTTTTCGACCTTTTGCCCGATTGCATGTAGGTTGTTGACTATGTCTATGACACGGGCGTGGAGTTGCGTCGCGGACTCGTGTTCCTGCATTTTTAGGTTATATAGTTTATTGAATAGAAGATCACGCTTACATACCTTGGCTTCATCGGTCCCTTCGTGTAGCTCCACTAGTTTTGTCCAAAGGTCCTTTGCGCTTATGAAGGGGCCGACGCGATTTAACTCCTCCTTGGACAAGCCGCATTGGAGGATTTGTGTTGCCTTGGCGTCGGCTTCGACTTGTCGTTTTGTCGCAATGGTCCATTGATCATAATCCAAGGAGTCACCCACTTCATTAGTCAGAAGTGTGAAACCTCGCTTAGCAATACGTAAATGGAACGAAGTATTACTATCCGACTTCCAATAAGCAAGTCATCTCCTGTAAATCTAACGAGGTCGATGCTAAAACCCTTGAGATGGGCCATTATAAAAAAGAAACAAGTAGACAAAAACTAGCAATGACAATACCAAGACTCGCCTTGGATTAGAAAACTGATAAAAACTAAGTGAACAAATTAAATTTGAAATAAAAAAGAAAAAATCTATGAAAATGCTAGATTGGTAGTTTATCAAATCTTATCACCCCGGCTCACTGATTGTTGGATCCGGATTGCTAGAGGGGGTGAATAGCGATAAAACTTTTTTCAGTTAGATCAAAAACCGAGTAGATAATTAATTAATGTAAATGTAAAGTAAAAGAGACAAAGGAGTTTTACACATCCTAAATCTACTAGAAAGGTCCACTCTAATACGGATGGCAAAACACTAAAGAACTCCTCCGAGGTAGGAGTTTAATCGACAAGTACAAGTAAGCTAAAAGCTTGAGGAGGACCTCCCCTCTATAAAAAAAGTACAAAGAAACTGAAAAAACTCTAACCTATGAATAAAAATGAAAACAGAAACATCCTAGATTGACTTGAAAGAACTTCGCTTAGAGATGAGAAGTTGTAGATTCCTTTACTTTATTAAAATTCATGAAGATACCAATTTGGAACCTTAGCCAATCCTTGAGGGTGAACCTTGATCTCTCAAAGCTGACCAATCACCACTATCATGGGCATCAACGATCGATTCAGATGACATGATCCATCCCCGATATATCAAACGATCGAGTAGTAAAGTCCTCAAGTTTTAGATCGATGCTAGCTCCAAGGCAAAGTTAGCTCAAAGATCTGATGGCGATTGATCCGGTCTCGATCTCGACCTAGATTATGTCTTTGTCGGATCTACACTAAGAACATCCCGTAAGGATAATACGACCACTTACGCTCGCACAAGCTTACTTTACGGCCTTCATGTCGCTTCCATTTGTCGAGTAGCTTCACAGTGTCTTGCTCCTTTACTTAGTGTCGCCACTCGGCTTAGCAATGAATCTTACACACTCGATTCAGCGTGAGATAACGATGAGCTTAACTTTATCAATATTTGCTAATCAAAACTTCTTCTAGGTGCCTCACACACCAACAATCTCACCCTTTTGATTTATGGAAAACCCACATACAAAGTTAAGTAAATAGCATAAGAATGAATCAATAATGAATTAGAAATACAAAAATAAAGAAGATTGGTTGGAGTAGTAAGGATTTTCTTCAAGTACTCCCCTTGAGGAAACCTCCTCGACCGAGGTGAATCTTGAAGAAAGACCTTAATCCTTAATCCCCTTTGAGGGTTGCTTTAAGTAATTAACATTACTTAAAGTTGGCCTTAATAAACGCTAAGTTAAGAGTTCTTCTTAACTTGGCCAACTACATAAGTAAAACATAAATGCAAATGTAGCCGCTTGACGATAAAAGCGTGACGGACAAATAAGTAATAACTTTTGGTTTAATATAAAGTAAGAGTTAAGTAATATCTTAAAAATGAAACTTTTAACTTTGGCCTTTTCTTAACTTTTATTTGTCCTTTTCTTGCCATATATCGAAAAGAGTGATTGTGTGTGGAAAGCAAAAATAAGTGTTAAATTTAAAGTCCAAGCATGTCATCCACATAATTTTGAAAATAATATACTGAAAATAAGTTCATCTATAAAATGTTCGATATATATTTGGCTTGATTGATATATAGATCAAGATCACCCTAATGAGTCGGTATGTATGTATATTGTGGTTCATGGCGATGCACTAGCTCTACATCCGGAACTGGGTGAGTCCTAACATCTCACGTCCTCTATCTATACGCATATACTACCTAACACATGTGTCAGGATATGTATGCTCTTAAATCTATAGGTGCATGATATCTAAAGTATGTCCTATGCTAGTTCCATAAAAATGAAAATTAAGAAATAGTAGTAAGAAAATATAATTTGCAAGTTCCTATTCTACTACGCACATGCCCAATTTATTCTTAATAGACTAATTTGACTTTAGTAAATAGGTTTAGAAATCTTGCTAAGACCGATTGACTTGATTGAGATGTAGCTCCGTTGGCCATATGTTCTCGAATGAAATGGTGTTAACTCCTCTATATGCCTAGAGTGACACATATAAGATTTTTAGTAAGGTTAATTTAACTAATGTTATCTACGTGGAGTTTTGTGTTCATAAAGTCTAACTTAAAGTCGCGGAGAGTGTGCTTCATCCAAAGAAGCTGAGTGACACACTCACCCATCGCGATGTATTCGACTTCGGTGGTAGATAAGGCAACATAGTGTTGCTTCCTACTGCACCAACTCACTAGACTTGGAGAAAATTTGACAACAACCACTGTACACTTTCTATCGAGCTTACTCATATAGTCGGATTAGTTAGTTCGAACTTCTATCTGAGATCAAATACCGACATTAAGTGTACCCTTTAGATATCTAAGGATGCCTTCGACCATCCGATCTCGACCTAGACCATCGATGGGATGTCTTTGGTCGGATCTACGCTTAAGACCATCCCCGTAAGGAGATCACTTACTCACACTGAGCACTATTACCCATTGCGATACTTCGGCTTTGCTTCCGGCCTTCCACTCGATTCCTTCGGCTTCCTCCGAAGTAACTCGAGTATCGCCCGACCACCGCGGCTCCCTCCGGGTGTCGCTAGCCTTCAGCTCCAGCTATATCAATCTTCTGCACACTCGATTCAGCTCGTGAGATAACGACATGAGCTTAACTTTGTATCATTTTCTATAATCAAAACTCAGGTTCGACCTAGGTGCCTACTGCACCAATAGGTTGGTTGCCTTTTATGCTCGATCATCTTTCTAACTAGATTGACTAGTTTGGTCCCCATCTCTTCGACTACTTCCGATTCGGACTCATCTTCTTTAGATGGCGGCTTGCTTTTTACCTTTCTTCGATCTGCAAACAAAGCAATAACTTTCTCTCTCGGGGCCGAGTTAGACTGCTCATAAAACTCAAATTCAGAAAATAATTCATCTAACTTAATTTTAGAAAGTTCTCTAGATACTTTGTATGCATCAACCATGGATGCCCACAAAGTGGTCCTAGGAAAAACTCTTAGAGCATTCCTTGTGACATCTCAATTTTCTACCTTCCATCCAATGGCACGAAGGCCATTTAGAATGTCTTGAATGCTGGCATGGAGTTGGCTCACGGTCTCAATGTCCTGCATTTTCAAATTATATAATTTATTTACTAGAAGATACGTCTTACATACCTTTGTGTCGGATGATCCTTCGTAGAGTTTGATGAGTTTGTTCCACAAATCCTTGGCACTGATGAATGGTCCAATTCGGTTGAGCTCCTCCTTGGATAAGCCACATTGTAAGATCTGGGTTGTTTTTGCATCGGCATCAATTTGCCTTTTCATTGCATTGGTCCATTTGTCATAGTCCAATGGTTCGCCTTGGTCATTGGTGGGTAAAGCAAAGTCAGTTTGGATTATAATCCATATATCGACTTGTATTTTTAGAAAACACTCCATCCGATGCTTCCAATAATGGAAGTCATCTCTGTTAAAGAATGCAGGTCGACCAGTGCTATACCCCTCAATGTGGGCCATTTTAAATACATAAAAAAAACACGAACAATAAGAAAAATTACAAGACTTCAGCTTGGAATAGTAGTTTGGGAGAAGAGACAAAAAAAAACAAAACACGAAATAAAGAAAATTTGCTCAAAAATGTGGTTGCACCTATTTTGAGTGCCCCTACTATGATCCCAAATGTAAGATCGAGAAAGACGCTAGAGGGGGGTGAATAGCATCCAAAAAACTTTTGTTGTCATTTTGTTGTTAAAACCAAAGCTTGCAACAGAAAATAAAAAGCACACGACACAAGACACAAAAAGATTTTCTCTTGGTTCATAGCCTACCGGATGCTAGTCCAAGGCCCATGCGATCCTTGATCGCTTTCGAGGGGCAATCACTAATGAAGTCTCTTCCTCGTTAGAGGTAAGAGATAAAACTGATTACAAGAGATGTAGAGAAAGAGGTAACAATCCTACCTCTTCTCTTAGCAATTAAAAACAAGTAAATAAAATGTATCGACTTAAAAAAAGGATGGAAGCTTGGTCGACATTACGACATCGTCACGTGTGAAAGAAAGCCTTGACATGATAGAGCACTTTGGGAGATTTTTTTTTTGATGAATGGGGTACCTCTCCCCTTCTTTTATTGCTTTCCAAACCCTATCATGTTCAGATTTAGATCTGGATCCAGATATAGATAAAACTTTATCCATAAATCTTATCCTTGAGGTGGCACTTGGTTCTTCTTGCACACATCAGTCGACTACTACACCGCGAAGGGTTTTGTTTATCGAGTCCGCAGGGAAGTTTTGCCCCACTTCACTGGCACATCATGTCCCTTGATGTCCCGATTTTTAATCCTAGACAAAAGGGATTGCCAAAACAACCAAGTCATCGTCGTTCTATTCGTTTAGAGAGGTCACTTGAACAAACTCGTTGTTCAAGCGACCATCCTCTATTCTACGAGTAGCCGCGAAATAGACAATGTACGGATCACCGATTTTTGTAATTATGATTGGATCCAAGTATTATTTAGCCACAAACAGATTTATATAATGCTCATAGTTGAAAAACAAAAACAAGCAAGTAACAAAAGAGAATAGAGAATAGATATACCTCTCGATCTTCTAATGTATGACCTTCCTCCTTTCGGACGAGGCTGACGATTTAAAAAGCTCAAGATTGCAAATCTTTCCTTGCTCTTCCAAAGCAAGAGGAAGAATAGAATTTTCCTTTTCCTTCCTAAAGCCAACCAACAAGGAACAAAGAAAATCCTTGCCGCCGGCCAACAAGGAGAAGGAGATGATGATGGAAACCAACCAAGACACCAAGGGAACCCCCTAAGTCTTGTTTCCACCACTCAAGGAGAAGGAGAAGAGAGGTTTGGATGCTGGACAATGGCTGGAAAAATCTGGGAAAACAAGCTGGACGTCGGCCACCTTGAAGGAAGAAGAAGAAAGGAATTACCTTCCTTATTTGGTGCCGCCCAAGCCTCCAAAACCCCAACCCTAGCTTTGCCTCCAACTCCAAAACCTTAGCCTCTCTTGATGATTACTCCATGCCAACCCCTCAAGCTCCTTTTATAGAGTTAGGGATAAGCCTTCTTTTAATCTCTACCATTGGTTCTAGGGATTAAATCTCAACCGTCGGATCTAGAGATTTAATCTCAACCGTCGGATCTTAGAGATTTAATCTCTACCTATGGATCTAGAGTTTTGTTTCTATCCATTGGATCTAATCTTCATGAGGTGTTAATAGGCTACATTAGGGACCATGAGGAGGAGTTGGATCTTGGCCACCCATGGATCAAGCCAACATAAAGTCCGATCCATTAATGATAATCCAATCCACTAAAGGATTATCATTGATCTACCTCACCAATCCCCATATGATAATATGGGCTCCATATATTATATGTACATTTTCTCCCCGTGTTTAAGATCTCGAATGTCCATCGATTAATTAATTTACTGACTATTAATTAATCAACATCTAACTCCTTGAGTAGTACCACTCAACCGTTTCATCATGTTTGACCAAGTCTACCTGCAGGGTTTACATGATGAACCTTATGAGCTCCTCAAGGGGACATCATCATCCTAATATATAGGACATGGTTTCCTCCTATAATCAACGACACACTATATAAATAATATCATCTCCCAACTTACTGAGCCTATCGATTTAATCTATAAATCTCGCCCATTGGTAAATCAAAGAGATGACTACTAAGTATATGTGCCCATTATTATATCGGGATTAAGAGAATGTACAAAATAATATCTGAGGTCTGATTCGATTATGTAGTCAATAATAAATCGAATCACCTCTATGTCAGTCTTGCTCAATACACACAAAGTGCACTAGTGTGATTCTATGGTCAAGACAAACCAATACAAAATCACACTACAACCATTCCGATGGTTTGTCCAAAGCCATCTCGGTTGTGAGCCTTTACTTATACTTTACATGGAGGCGATTACATGATATCCCGTGTGACACCACACACCATGTTATCTACAATGTAATGTATTAGACAATATTGAATAACCATATAAATATGCAAACAATGATCATGTGATTCTTATTTCAAAATAAAGATGTTGATACAAAAGATAGACTTTTCAGTATACATTCCTACAATCTCTCACTTATACTAAAAGACTATGTTGTTTTCAAACTGCCATACATCTGATCCCCATTCCCTCCACATGCCTATCAAAAGCTCTCGCCGGAAGGGCCTTAGTGAAAGGATCTGCCAGGTTATCCTCCAATGCAATCTTGGCCACAGCAACTTCTCCTCTCTTTATGATTTCTTGTATCAGGTGGTACTTGCGCTCTATGTGCTTACTCGCCTTATAGGCTCGTGGTTCCTTCGAGTATGCAACTGTACCACTATTATCACAATAAATTGTGATAGTTCTGGGCAAACTAGAAATCATATCCAAGTTCATCAGGAAGTTCCTGAGCCACATAACTTTTTTGGCCGCCTCAGAAGCCGCCACATACTCAGCTTCCATGATAGAGTCTGCCACACATTTCTGCTTGACACTCCTCCATACAATGGCTCCACCTCCCAAAGTAAACACAAAACCTGACGTAGACTTATTGTTATCCCTATCGATTGATCGAACTGTAATCCCATGTGAGTAATTGGTCTGCCGTAAACCAAAGATATAATCCCTAGTCCTTCTCGGTTACTTCAATATATGCTTTACGCACCAATGTCACTATCCTCGATTACTCGATATCCGAGACCATGCCCACGATAGATATCCGTCTCGTACATAGCATCATACATGAGGCTTCCTCAGCCAAGCATAAGGAACCACCTTCATCTTCTATCTCCTCGATGATCTAGGACACATCTCCTAGATAAAGGAACTCCATGCCTAAAGGTAGAAAACCCTTCTTGAGTTCTGCAGCATGCTAAAACGCTCCATCTAAAATCGTGTCTATGTATGAAGCTTGGGATAAGCACAACATCCTTTTCCTACGATCCCTTATAACCTTGATCCCAAGGATGTGTCCCACCTCTCCCAAGTCCTTCATATCAAACTGCTTGACAACCATACCCTTACGTCCGATAACACCTTGATATTGTTGCTAATCAACAAAATGTCATCTACGATAGTACAAGAAATACCACTACATTTCCACATCTCTTGTATACACAAGACTCATCCGACTTTGAATAAATCCATAAGACTGATTACCTCATCAAAGCCGATGTTCCAAGACCTCAAGCTTGTTTCAATCCATAAATGGACCGATTAAGCTTACATACAAGATGCTCTTTGCCCTTTAGCAATGAATCCTCCGTTGCTTCATATAGATGTTTTCTCAAGACTTCCATTAAGGAAAGTTGTCTTGACATCCATCCGCCACACCTCATAATCCATATGAGCCGCTATGCATAAGAGAATCCTGATAGACTTAAGCATGGCTACTTAAAAGGTCTCCTCATAATCGATACCCTTTCTCGAGTATACCCTTCGCAACAAGCCTCGCTTTGAAGGTCTCAACCTTCCCATCTATTCCTCTCTTTCTTTGTAGATCCACTTGCATCCAATGGTTTTTACACCATCGTGGTTCTACTAGCTCCTGCACTGATTTGAATCCATAGATTCAATCTCAAAGATTCATTGCACTTCGCCAAGATATCGTGATCTTTATCTCGATCGCTTCATATGTCCAGGGATCAGGTTCATGTTCGCCAAGGATCAAATCAGAAGATTCTCCCAAGAACATGAACCTATCAAGCTGTCTCACAACCCTCCCACTATGACGAGGTATCACCTGTGTATCCTCTGTGACACGCGGTGCAGTGACATGTGGTATATCCTCTTGTACCGGTGGTACTAAAGAAGTGACTTCCCCTTTTAATTCCTCCAGAACAATTTTACTCTTGGGCTTGTGGCTCATCACATAGTCTTCCTCTAGAAATCTGGCGTTCATGCTAACAATCACCCTCTGATCTCTAGGACTATAAAACAAACCACCCTTCGTTCCTCTAGGATAGCCAACGAACAAGCGTACTATTGTACGAGGTTCCAACTTGCCAGCATCTGCCTTCAGCACATGTGCTGGACTCCCCCATATCTGAATATGTCTTAGACTAGGCTTTCGCCTAGTCCACAATTCTGTGGGAGTAGAAGGCACTGATTTAGATGGAACCAAGTTCAGAATGTAGACCGCCGTATCTAGAGCATATCCCCAGAATGAATTTGGCAAGTCAGAATAACTCATCATCGATCTAACCATCTCCATAAGAGCCCTATTCCTTCGCTCTGCTACACCATTCTGTTGGGGTGTGCCAGGTGCAGTCAATTGGGATTGAATCCCAGCCTCTAATAGGTAATCCCTAAACTCTCTCAAGAGGTACTCGCAACCACGATCAGATCGTAGTGTCTTGATACTTTTACCTTGACATTTCTCCACATCGGCCTTGAATTCTTTGAACTTGTCAAAGCATTCAGACTTGCGGCGCATCAGGTAAATGTATCCATATCTTGAGTAATTCTCTATTAAAGACACAAAATACTCAAAACCACCTCTAGCCTGGATAGACATAGGACCACACAAATCAGAATGAACCATTTCTAACACATCTTTGGCTCTATACTCCTTGGCCTTAAAAGGCCTCTTGGTCATCTTACCCTCCAAGCAAGATTCACAGGTTGGGAGATCCTCCACCACTAATGAACACAAAGGTCCATCAGCTATCAACCTTTGAATTCTTCTTAGGTTAATCTGACCAAGCCTAAGATGCCAAAGATATGTTTGGTTCATCTTCGAAGGTTCTTTTCTCTTATTGGAATTAGAAGATGAGTTATTAACTTCAATTTGCATCGTGGGAGGTTTTGGTTCAAGTGTGTACAAATTTCCTATCAATGCACCCGAACAGATAATGTCCCTATTCCTTCTTATAACAACTCTGTCATTAAAAGAAATAGAATATCCATCCATAAACAATTTAGAAACCGAAATTAAATTCTTTCTAAATAAGGGTACATAAAGGAAATTCTTAAGAACCAAAAGTTTATTTTTCTCAAAAGATAAATGAACATCTCCCACTGCAACAACCGCCACCTTTGTGGCATTGCCCAAGTACATGGTAATCTCCCCATCAGCCAGTTGTCTGGTTTCCTCGAACCCCTGCAAAGTATTGTAGACATGATCAGTAGCTCCTGTATCTACGCACCAGGTGCCGGTAGATAACACCGCTAAACATGTTTCAATGACTAGACCAAAATATATACCTTTGTTTTTGCGGTTGGGGCAGTCCTTCTTCCAGTGTCCAGTCTGCTTACAAGTGAAGCACTTGCCTTTCGACTTCTTCACTCCTCCCTGAGTACCTCCCACCGCCTTCGTCCCAGTGTTTTTCTTCTTCTTCTTGCCTTTCGGCTTAGAAGTAGAAACCTTTTGGGTCACCATGGCATGTGCCTGAGCACTCTGATGAAATAGCCCCTCTACCGCCTGGAGTTCTGTCAGAAGTTACGCCAACGAATACAACCTCTTGTTCATGTTGTAGTTCAGGCGAAACTGCTCTCTCTCTCCTTTTCCCCAGAATCATCTGCAGGCTTGGGAGGGCACTCTTCGAGGAGTACATATTTGTATTCCTTAGCAGTTAAGACAATGTCTAGATTCCTCTTCCAATCTTCTAGGTAGAGACTGGAGTATGATGTCAACCTGGGAGTTCTGTCAGAAGTTTCGCCTGGAGTTCTGTCAGAAGTTCCGCCAACGAATACAACCTCTTGTTCATGTTGTAGTTCAAGCGAAACTGCTCAAAACTCCTAGGTAGAGACTGGAGTATGATGTCTCTCTCCTTTTCCCCAGAATCATCTGCAGGCTTGGGAGGGCACTCTTCGAGGAGTACATATTTGTATTCCTGAGCAGTCAAGACAATGTCTAGATTCCTCTTCCAATCAACATAGTTGGGTCCAGTAAGTTTGTTCTCTTTCAGTATCACAGCAAGTGGGTTGAAAGTCATTTTGAAAGAAAACCTAAGAATCACATAAATCAAAACATTAGATTTCAAAAAATTATTGATTCCTCAAACAATAAAATTTTAAAATCAACCAACACCTCAAAACACCGAGAATATCGTATGCCACGATAGTGTGGACGTATACGAATTCTATATTTGTAAGAGGAGGTTTTAGCCATTAATTTTACTATCTTGTCAAGCTAACTTTTTGACAAGTAAAATTAATAGTTGGTTCCTCTTTGGCCCTACAAATAAAAGCAATGACTCTAATGGGGAGGATACTTATATTTGTATCTAAATGTTCACCATTACTCGGTACCAAGGTAATTATCTTGGGTTATGTGCCTTCCGATGGGGAAGTGCACACGCTCCTTGATAATTCCCTATAACCATATTTGACCTTGTGATCCACAAACAAACTCATCTGATGGGGAGGAAGGCACTCAGAGTCAACGCGCAAGTTTGTTTGCATCACTTGTCAAATCGTAATGGAGGCCGTGGGAATTTTAAAAGAAATTCCCTCTCCCACTTAGTAATTTGTAATTGAGGAATTTTCTTAGCCTACGACATGCATATCAAACAAAAAAATAATAAATATGAAAAATAAATTATTTTTCAACTATTATGGCTTTTGTCTTCAATATGTCTTACGTCGCATCGCCATCTCGTCCGCTCCTCCTACGCCATGTACGAGCCATCCGGAGATCCGAGCTGAGACTAAAACCTATTTTAATTTACATCCATCGATCCTATACTCCACGAGGGAGTGTACATGAAATCTAGATCGAAAGTAAAATAAAATAAAGAGTGGCTAAACAATGTTGTATATAATTTACAAAAAATCAAATACTAGCCTCGTCAACCCCGAGGATTCAACAAAATAAATATTTACACACATACAATCACATACACACATATGGCCATAATAGTCAGATCTTATGCCTGCAACCAAAGAGTTAAACTACGCATATCCTACTATTATCCGGCACATATAATATATGAAAAAGTGCATAAAAATTAACCGAATCCTAAACACACAAAACCGGAAACCTTAGCTCTGATACCAATTGAAGGGTTTTGCTTATCGAGTCCGTGAGGGGAAACTTCGCTTCTCACTTCACCTCGGTTGCTGGATCATGGCGATCCCTTCGATGTCCCCAGATTAAAAAATTTAATTCTAGACAAAAGGGATTGCCAAAACAACCAAGTCATCATCGTGCTATTCCTTTAGAGAGGTCACTTGAACAAACTCATTGTTCAAACGACCATCCTCTATTCTACGAGTAGCCACGGAATAGACGATGTACGGATCGCCGGATTTTGTATTTATGATCGGGATCCAAGTATTATTTAGCCACAAACATATTTATATCATGCTCATAGTTGAAAAATAAAAACAAGCAAGTAACAAAAGAGAATAGAGAATAGATATACCTCTCGATCTTCTAATGTATGACCTTCCTCCTTTCGGACGTCATGTGGGCGACGATCTACCAAAAGTGAAAGCTCCAAGATTGCAAATCTTCCTTCCTTTCTCTTCCAAAGCAAGAGGAAGAATAGAAACCAGGTTCTTCTCCTTCCTAAAGCCAACCAACAAGGAACAAAGAAAATCCATGCCACCGACCAACAAGGATAAGGAGATGATGATGGAAACCAACCAAGACACCAAGGGAAACCCCTAAGTCTTGTTTCCACCACTCAAGGAGAAGGAGAAGAGAGGTTTGGACGTCGAAAAATGGCTGGGAAAACAAGCTAGACGCCAGCCACCTTGAAGGAAGAAGAAGAAAGGAATTACCTTCCTTATTTGGTGTCGCCCAAGCCTCCAAAACCCCAACCCTAGCTTTGCTGCCAACTCCAAAATCTTAGCCTCTCTTGATGATTACTCCACGCCAACCCCTCAAGATCCTTTTATAGAGTTAGGGATAAGCCTCCTTTTAATCTCTACCATTGGTTCTAGGGATTTAATCTCAATCGTCGGATCTAGAGATTTAATCTCAACCATCGAATCTTAGAGATTTAATCTCTACCTATGGATCTAGAGTTTTGTTTCTATCCATTGGATATAATCTTCATGAGGTGTTAATAGGCTACATTAGGGACCATGAGGAGGAGTTGGATATTGGCCACCCATGGATCAAGCCCACATAAAGTCCCATCCATTAATGATAATCCAATCCACTAAAGGATTATCATTGATCTACCTCACCAACCCCCATATGATAATATGGGCTCCATATATTATATGTACATTTTCTCCCCGTGTTTAAGATCTCGAATGTCCGTCGATTAATTAATTTATTGACCATTAATTAATCAACATCTAATTCCTTGAGTAGTACCACTCAACCTTTTCATCATGGTGGACCAAGTCCACCTGCAGGGTTTACATGATGAACCTTATGAGCTCCTCAAGGGGACATCATCATCTTAATATATAGGATACGGTTTCCTCCTATAATCAACGACACACCATATAAATAATATCATCTCCCAACTTACCGAGCCTATCGATTTAATCTATAAATCTCGCCCATTGGTAAATAAAAGAGATGACTACTAAGTATATGTGCCCGTTATTATATCGGGATTAAGAGCATGTACAAAATAATATCTGAGGTCCGATTCGATTATGTAGTCAGCAATAAATCGAATCACCTCTATATCGGTCCTGCTCAATACACACAAAGTGCACTAGTGTGATTCTATGGTCAGGACAAACCAATACTAAATCACACTACAACCATTCCGATGGTTTGTCCAATGCCATCTCGGTTGTGAGCCTTTACTTATACTTTACAAGGAACCGATAACATGATCTCGCGTGTGACACCACACACCATGTTATCTACAATGTAATGTATTAGACAATATTGCATAACCATATAAATATGCAAACAATGATCATGTGATTTTTATTACAAAATAAAGATGTTCATACAAAAGATAGACTTTTCAGTATACATCCCTACACCTGCAACACAAGGTTAGCACATGAAATGCATAATGACATGCAGTGTGATAGACCTAGACTGTCCGATCTCAACTTCGACCTTCCTCCAGAAGCCTTAGTCGGATTGTCACCTATGGTTGTCCCCGTACTGAGGACACAACCTGTCCTCTCCACACAAGGTTCTTACCTTGCTTACCTTTGGTTCTTCTGACCTGTCTCTTAGCTTTCGGTCACTCGACCATCGAGGTGTATCCTTCTCGAGATTCTCTTAGCGTCACTCGACGATCGAGATTTCTCGTCCCGAGATTCTCTTGGCATCTTTGACCTTAGCAAAGTCTAATACATTACCTGCACACTTAGCATAACATATGAGATAATAAAATAACTTAACTTTGAATCTTTGCCATTATTAAAAACTAGGTTTGATTATTTGGTGTCCTTGCTCAACACCACTAAGGCAATTTAGAAACCATGGCAATATTTGTTTTTATTCATCAATTACATATCATGCAAAGATACAACATTTGGAATTTTCCTTCTTTTTTCTCTTTTTTTTTCCTTTTTTTCTAACATGCTTGTTTGTTTTTTTTAACATTTTTTTTTTCAAATGGAGAAAATAGAAGATACATGATTGTGATAATGATAAATTTGGTTTTCCATATTGCAACTTGTGGAAATCTTCTCTCAATATAAAATCTATAGAATGTAACAATATTTCATCACTTTTTTTTCACACATAACACTCTCTCCCTCACACTTAAACTTGTTCATCTCGGACAATGTACTCATCATGTAATACCCCAAAACTCTCATCATATGATAAGGAAAAAACAATAAAGATATGAAAGTGACAATATAATGACAATAAAAATATATATCAAGGAAACTACAATGTCACAAAAGTATCAGGTGGAATGTATTACTAGCAAGAATGAAAAAGGAAAGAGGAGAAAATACAAGAGAAATTGCCTCCATCATATTCATGCAAGATTATATTATTGTAATTTCAAAAAGAATCAAAGAAAGTTTTAGAGTATCAAGTATGACAACTGTTATCACACATAAGAGGATAAAGGATAATCATGGCAATAAACCTCACTAGGTGAATAAAATTATCAAGCTTAATCTATCAAGGTAGAGTCCATCACTATAACAAATGACTACATGCAAGCAATGTACTAAATCATACCAATGAATCCAAAACTCGATAGTCAAACTTAATTATGTTTTACAATTCTCAAAGCACTATAGAAGGATGTGTAATGAATTATTACAAAAACTACAACAAAACAAGCAAAAGCAAAAGAACAACACAAGAAAGTAAGCAACACAATCAAAAAGATAAAGAAAGATAAGAAAAAGAAAAGAAAGAAATGGACTCCCCTGATTTCCTGGTGGTTGAAGGCGGTTCAGGAGAAGAATCTAGGCTGGAAGTGGAGTGAAAGTCCTCCCTGACGATTGAAGACGGTTTAGAAGCAATATCTACATCGGGGTTGGAATTGTCTGGGAGGAAGTGAACACCTTCTTCAAGTGGTCTGGATAGTGCTGCATTGCTTCCTTTAATATGATCGTCGTCTTATATGTCATCTCTAGAGGTCAGAGGTGATTCATCAGAAGTTCCCAACCTGGAGGCTAGATTATTGCATTTGGTGTTGAGGCCTTTATGAGAAAAAATGTTGGAGGCTTTTGTGTTAGTGCCTATAAGATCCACATATCTCCACAATGGTATGATATTGTCCACTTTAGGCCCAAGCCCTCATGGTTTTGTTTTTGGGCTTTACCCAAAAGGCCTCATACCAATGGAGATATCTTTTCATCTTATAAGCACATGATCTTTTCCATGTCTTACCAATGTGGGACTTTGATTGTATTCCCAATGCTCCAACAATCCTCCCCTCCCCCCTCAAACGAAGGACCACATTGACCCCCCCTCAAGCCTATCCGTCCTCGAAGGACATCCTCTGCTTGATGTCCGATCTCAACCCACCAGGACTTCCTGCCAACTGTCTGGTCCTCCTGACCCAGCTGGACTTCCTGCCAGTTGTCCAGCCCTTCTGGCCCAACTGGACTTCCTGCCAGTTGTTCGATCCTCCCGACCCAACTAGACTTCCTGCCTGGTGTCTGGTTCTCTTGATCCGGACATGGGAGCTCAACTTCCTTCGTTCGAGGTTCATGGCTTGACATGGACCATGGCTCTGATACCAATTGTTAGTGCCTATAAGATCCACATATCTCCACATTGGTATGATATTGTCCACTTTAGGCCCAAGCCCTCATGGTTTTATTTTTGGGCTTTACCCAAAAGGCCTCATACCAATGGAGATATCTTTTCATCTTATAAGCACATGATCTTTTCCATGTCTTACCAATGTAGGACTTTGATTGTATTCCCAATACTCCAACATTTTGCTGTAGTAGGATTGTCTAATCTGGAGGTCTCCAGCTATCCATCACTCCTATGTCAAGCTGGCAATTTTGGCCGTTGATATCTAGAAATTGTTCCACTTCTTCAGGACCTGCATACTCTAAGGAATCAGGAAGAAGATCTAGCTGTAGATCATTTTGTTGCATAACTAAAGGAAATAACTTTGAGAATGTTTCTTCTTCTGCAATATTATCTTCAATAAAACTACAAGCAGATTCAGTTGGCAACACATCAATAGTATCATCCACATCTAGAATAGCAGCAACTTCATCAAAACCTTCACATGCATAAGTATCAATAATAACATTTGCAACAATACTAATATCATCTAGTGTTCTGCATGTACCAATAATATCATCACATTCCACAACATTAATATACTCATCTATATATGGAGCATCAGGAATTACATCATTATCCTCATGCACAATAGTAGAGGAGTCCTGTAGAGCTGTAGAAGTAGAGACAAGTGTATCTCCAACTCTGCAATCCATCTCTTCAAGCACATGAGTCTAACTCGGCATAAAGCAACGAGGAATAGTCTCTAACTAAGGTTGAATGACTTCTTGTGCTTGCATCTATTCCTGGATGGATAATCTAAGCTGATCTAGCTAAATTTCCATTCCATGTTCTAATGCTTCAACTTCTTGCTGGGAATAGAGACCACTAGCCATTTGCATTTGCTTCGTAGTTATTTGTTGGACAAGCTTTCTAAGACTTTGTATTGAATCATCTTGTTGGCTAGGAGAAGAAGCTTGTTCATAGTGGTCTTTCACCGCCAAAGTTCACTTGGACTTTATGCTGTCAAGACTACACACTTGGACTTATGCCGCCAAGACTATACCTTTGGACTTTCCTTACCAAGTACCCATGACTTGGACTTTACCATTGTCAAAACCCATGCTTGGACTTTTCCTTTGCCAAGACCCATGCTTGGACTTTCCATGCCAAGACCATGCTTGGACTTCTCAATTGTCAAGTACTCATGACTTGGACTTTCCATGACATTGACATTGTCAATTGTTTTGTTAAACATCAAAATACTACTCGAGTTAAACTCGAGTCTAGGAAATCGTGACCTGGGTTGATTGCACCAATAGAAATCCCTAGAGTTAACCTTGACAAGACCCAAGTGACCAAGGCTTTAAACCCTAGGAGGGTCATTAGGAAGGTACTAAAGGAAGTTATCCCTAGTGAGTACCTAGTTAACCCAAGGAGCTTTAATAGGTATTGGATTCCTAAGAGCGTGATCCCTTCATGATAGATTGGTTAGGTTCTATCAACCTTGAATATATAGGTAGTTAACTTAACCATAGCAAAGTTGGCACTTTAGGACATTTTCAAGGTTATGGGTTACCTTGGAAATAATATGATATTTGGTTCTAAAGGAGTTTAGGGCGTGCCAATAAAATTTGAGAAGTATAAAAAAATTGATTAAAATTGACACAATTAGATTTTAGAGTCATAGTTTGTCATTTTGGATTTTTGGCACATTTGGGAGATTTGGTATTATGGCAAATTGGGTTTAGTTCTAACAAATGACAATTAATATTAAAGTTTAGGCATTCTTATACCTTTACATTTTATGTAACATCCCAAATTTTAGTTACTATATTTTTATTTAAAGGAAATATATATATATATATATATATATATATATATATATATATATATAAAAGAATACAAAAAATGAATAAATAGTTCGTAGTCGAGGCTTGAACCATGAACCGTTGATTTGGGAGAATAGGCTTCCCACCACTAAGTCATAAGATTACCAATGAGTAGGATATAATAGAATATATCTATTGGTAGAAAAAAAGAAAGAAGTTGATTAATCTAGCTGATCATTTAAAGGGATAATTAGGTTAAGAAAAATCCTAATTTTTATATATATTTCTTTTCTTTCCTCTCTCTAAAACCTCACGCCGACCTCTCTCTCTCTCTCGTTCTTCCTCTAGCCGTCGAATAGCCTTCTCCCCTCTCCTTCCCTAACCCTCCGACCTTATCTGCGTGGCGCTGCGCCGATTGCGAGAGCAAGAGGTTCCTGCGTGGTGTGCCGCCGAGGATGAGGGAACGAGTCCGATAAAGGGCGGTGACGAAGAGGAGGATTGGAAAGAAGGAAGCCGCCGAAGAAAGGAAGAAGGTTATCTTCTCTTTAGATAATTCAAGAGGGGATTTTCAAGAGGGACTTGGTAGAGGATCACGCTAAAGCAAGGAAACACGTAGGAGGTCTTCTCTTGCGAAGTCTAACCATATAAATTGGTAAAAAAGCGTAGGAAGTAAGTATCCCCTCACCTACAGTATAAGTGCTTACGATGTAATGTTGTATGCTTGATTTTGAACGAAAGAATCTAGAACTATGTGTAGAAGGTTTGGCTAATAGGATTAGAGAAATTATTCTTGTTGAAATTCTTCCACGTTATGCATCTTAGATGATGATTTCTATTTATGTTAGCTTAATTTTCCTTATGTCACTACCTTATGCCATGTTAAATTGTACTCATGCCGATTTATGCTATGCTACATGCTTATGTTTTCACCCATGTTAGGCATGACTCACGTATATGAAATGTCTAAGAAATATTTCCCTAAGAGTGGGGACAAGAACACTCTTTAGGACAAAAAACATGTATGTTATTTTACTTTATGCATGGCTTGTACCGGAGCCTAACAAGGTCCACAGGATGGGCTCCAAGGTTGCCCCTAGGTCGACGGACATAGTACGGACCTAGTAACCTAGTAGGTTCGGGATTAGCTACCTCGGATCTATTTAGGATGCGCGCGAATGATGTATGTGGTACAATGTCGGGTCCAATATGTTGAGATTATGTTTAAGTATATAAACTATATGTTTTCAAAGAGCATCCTGCATATACCATTTTATGTTCATCGCATTATCATGTTTAGAGACAATGTACTGTTGCGACGAAAATGCTAAGTTTATGTTCTTTTCCTAAATTGATCATGTCTCTACTTTAAATAAATGTTGTGCTCATATGTTGTTTAAACGAACATGTCATTACTTTACGTTTAATTCATGATGCATGTTTTTGTGAGTAGGAAAGGACCTTACTAAGCCTACGTGCTTACAGTTTACTTTCCTTGTACTACAGAAAAGGGCAAGGAATGGATAAATTAAAGAGAGCAGCAGGAGGGGCGAAGATGTGTGTGGCAGTGGCATGGTGGACGAGATCATTTTTCATATACGGACTTATGCATGATTTTCAGTTTATGTGTAAACTGTTAGGAGACGTTAATGCTTTCTATGGTTGTTACTCATGTTTATTTTTATGAACCTTGAAATGGTTAATACATGTTTAGTTAAATAAATTCCTAAGACCTTTTGCCATGATTAAATTGTTAGGTTGATTGGGTTAATGTAATTAGAGTTAAAAGTTGTAAAGTTTTTAAATGCTTCCGTTGTTAAATGCATGAATGTATGATCGCATAGCGCCGCCGCCCGTCTATAGGATGTGTGTTAGGAGGACGGGAAGGGCAGGCGTTACAGGTGGTATCAGAGCCCAGTTCTGCCTTTCCACTACACACACATCAAGCTTCCATCCTGCCGCTCCAAGTAAGACATTCTATGCCTACTCTATTTATTTCATGTATGATATATATATGCTAAGAAATGTTTTTAGTTGGGTATGCATGAATATAAGTAAGGATGATAAACTTATGTTGGCTTTTTTTTTTATCATTTATGAAGATAAGCATGGCCAGAAGACGCGGTAATGGAGTCAGTGAGACAGAATCTCCACCGGATCTTATGCAGGTGGTTACTGAACTCCAATGTCAAGTCGCTGAACAACAGAAAGTGATAAATGCCTTAATGACTCAGCAGGGAAACCCTAGTGGACCACCAGGGGACCAGCAGGCGCATCCAGATAGGCCTGCAGCTACACCACTACCACCAGGAGGCTTTGGCCCAATAGTTCGACCAGAAGCTTACCTGATCCAGTGGCAAAGGCTGAAATCGGAGAATTTCTTGGGTAATTGTGAACCATGGGATGCCCAGTCCTGGTTCAAAATAGTGGAAAGCATAGTAGAGCTGCTGGATTGGCCTGAACATGAAAAGATTAAGTGCACATTCTTTTGCCTTTCTGGAGATGCTCGAATGTGGTGGGAAAGAATTAAAGCAAAGAGGCAAGTAAACCAAATGAGATGGACGGACTTCGAAGCTGAATTTTTCGAAGAATTCTTCCATATGCGAGTGACCAACAAGCACTATGATGATTTCATCGGGTTCAGGCAAGGTGACCTATCAGTTAACGAAGCGGTGAAAAGATTCAACCGACTCGCGCGCCTATGCCCAGAGTTTGTCAGGACAGAAAGAGAAAGGGTCAGACTTATGCTGAAGATGCTCCGATGTGAGATAGCTCTGAACGTGGCTGGCGGAGTGAATAGACCGCAGATCGCAGAGGAGCTGTTCAGTAGTGCCCTAATCATCGAGCACTACCTGAACAATATTAACCAGGAAAAGAAGGTGCTGAGTGAAGGAAAGAGTCAAGGCCAGCCAGGAGGTCAGAAAGCTCAGGGTAACTGGAAAAAAAACCACAGTGGCAAGAGGAAACAATGGAACGACTCTAAAGGTGGTCCAGCGAACAAACAAGACAAGATTCCCCAATGTACTACATGTGGGAAACCACATACCGGGGTGTGCTACAAGGGCACGAATAGATGCTATCATTTGTGGTGGAAGGACACGAGTCAAGGAAGCCCTACCGAGGTTCGGGCACCTCCTCGTGATATGCCCAGTATAGGGGTGCACCTTTACAGCTACACCAGATGCAAGCTGCAATAGAAGGTACCCAGATAAGCCAAGGGAGATTAGAAGCCCCGCTAGTTGCGACAAATGCCAGGGTTTTCTCTCTCACTAAGGAAGACGTGGCGAACGATTCTACTATTGTCACAGGTCAGATAATTATTTTCTGTCAGCATACTACTATATTATTTGATACTGGTGCAATACACTCGTTTGTCTCTATGCCTTTCACAAAGAAGATTGACATACCCCCGCAAGTTTTGGATTGCGAGTTCTTAACGACTCTTCCCTTGGGAGAAGTGATGCCTTCTACTCATATGCTGTGAGCTGCACCCATCAGAATTGCAGACAGAGAACTCTACTGTGATCTGATAGTGCTCGGCATGGAGGATTATGATGTCATATTGGGCATGGATTTCTTAAGCAAGTACGGTGCTTCGATCGAGTGCCATAAGAGAAAAGTGTCTTTCAGCCTGAGGCAGAACCTATGTTTGAATTCATTGGAGAGCCAAGGAACAGAACCTATAAATTCTTATCAGCTCTAAAGGCACGCAAGATGTTAGACAGGGGATGCACTGGATTTCTAGCACATGTGGTTGATACAAGTCAAGCCGAGGACCAGAAGCTAGAAGATGTCAGAGTGGTATGCCACTACCCAAAGGTATTTCCTGATGAACTACTAGGGTTAGCCCCTGATAGGGAAATTGAATTTGAGATCGAATTAATTCCTAGTACTCACCCGATCTCTAAATCACCTTACCGGATGGCACCGACCGAATTGAAGGAACTTCAGGGACAACTACAGGAGTTACTCGACAAGGGTTTTATTCTCCCTAGTCACTCTCCATGGGGAGCTCCGGTACTGTTCGTAAAGAAGAAGGATGGGACTATGCGCCTGTGCATAGACTACCGAGCACTAAATAATGTGACGATCAAGAATAGGTACCCTTTACCACGGATTGACGATCTGTTCGACCAGTTAAAAGGGGGCACCGTCTTTTCAA
Source organism: Wurfbainia villosa (assembly GCA_025175895.1). Taxonomy (NCBI): domain Eukaryota; kingdom Viridiplantae; phylum Streptophyta; class Magnoliopsida; order Zingiberales; family Zingiberaceae; genus Wurfbainia; species Wurfbainia villosa. Next base: position 22,368,334 of record CM045988.1, read on the forward strand.
AGATTGACCTTAGATCTGGCTATCATCAAGTGAAAGTGAAACCAGATGATATCGAAAAGACTTTCGAACAAGATCTCGAACATTATGAGTTCGTAGTCATGCCTTTCGGAGTGACGAATGCTCCAGCTATGTTCATGGACCTGATGAATCGGGTATTCTCGACGTTTCTTGAATAGTTCGTGATCGTCTTCATTGACGATATCCTCGTCTATTCGAGAAATCAAGAAGAGCATGCCGAACACCTGAAGATGGTATTATAGATTCTTCGAGAAAAGCAACTATATGCCAAGTTCTCCAAATGTGAATTTTGGCTCGATCAAGTATCTTTTTTGGGTCATACTATATCCAAAGACGGAGTTATGGTAGACCCAAGAAAGATTGAAGCTATGAGTAACTGGAGCAGGCCAAAGAATGCTAGTGAAGCGAGGAGTTTTCTCGGATTAGCGGGCTATTACCGGAAATTCATAGAAGACTTCGCCAGAATAGCAACACCTATGATAGTTCTCACCCGGAAGAACAAGAAGTATGTATGGACGGAGAAATGTGAGAAGAGTTTCTTGGAGCTGAAAAGGAGACTTACAAGTGCTCCAATCCTTACTCTCCCAGAGAACGACAAGAGCTTCGACATGTACAGCGATGCCTCCGGATTGGGACTCAGAGTTGTACTTATGCAGAGGGGTAAAGTTATTGCCTATGCCTCTAGGCAACTCAAGGAACATGAAAAGAACTATCCCACTCATGATTTAGAGCTAGCAGTTGTGGTATTCGCTCTCAAGGTATGGAGGCACTATCTGTATGGAGCACAGTGCAAGATTTATACGGATCACCAGAGTCTGCGGTATTTCTTCACTCAGAAGGACCTCAATATGAGACAACGCAGATAGTTGGATCTCGTGAAGGACTATGACTACGAGATCTTTTACCATCCTGGCAAGGCAAACAAAGTGGCCGATGCACTCAGCAGGAAGTCCAGTGCCACCCTGATGTCCTTATCAGTATTGTCTCGACCGCTGGAGAAGGAAATTATGCGCTATGGAATCGAGGTTATTTCCGGGCAGCTTTCGACCATGGCAATAATACCAGCACTATTCGATGACATATTAGCAAAACAAAGTGATGATCCAAGTCTCCAGAGGATCTAGCAGGAGATCCTAGAAGGAAAAGGCGAGGGTTTCCGTATCGCCAATAGCAGAGTATTATAACTTAGGGATCGGTTATGTATCCCTAACGATCCGGAACTATGCAAAAAGATATTAGACGAGGCTCACGGAACCCCCTATTCTATGCATCCGGGATCCACCAAAATGTATCAAGACTTGAAAGAGAAGTTCTGGTGGTTCGGTATGAAGAGGGACGTAGCTCAACATGTCAGTACCTGCCTGACCTGCTAGCAAGTTAAAGCAGAACACCAGAGGCCTAGAGGAGTTCTGCAACCGATCCAAATTCTGGAGTGGAAATGGGAAGACATCTCTATGGATTTCATTTCAGGTCTTCCCAGGACTACGAACGGATATGACGCTATATGGGTTATCGTTGACAGATTGACAAAGTCATCTCATTTCCTAACGATCAAGATGACATATTTGATTGAGCAACTGGCTCAATTATATGCTAAGGAAATCATCAGACTGCATGGTATTCCCAAGACCATCATTTCAGATAGGGATGGTCACTTCACTTCACAGTTTTGGGGATGCGTTCATAAGGCACTTGGCACGAAGCTGCGTTTCAGTACCGCCTTTCATCCTCAGATAGATGGGCAAACAGAAAGGGTGAACCAAGTACTGGAAGACATGTTACAAGCTTGTGCCTTGGATTTCAAAGGGAGTTGGTGCCGCTACTTATGTTTAGCGGAATTCACTCACAATAATAGCTACCAAGCTACCATCGGAATGGCACCTTATGAAGCATTATATGGGAGGAGATATAGGTCTCCGATATGTTGGTATGAAGGTGGTGAGAAGAAAGAGATGGGACTTCAGACGGATTTCATCGACGACACCACCCGAGCGATACAGAATATCCACCAAAGAATAGAGACTGCTCAGAGCCGACAGAAGAACTATGCGGATCAGCGACATAGACCTTTGGAATTCAATGTCAGAGATTTTGTATTTCTCCGGGTAGCTCCTATGAAAGGAATAATGAGATTCGGGAAGAAAGGAAAGCTAAGTCCGTGATACGTAGGACCATACAAGATCCTGAAAAGAGTTGGCAAGGTAGCTTACGAGCTAGGACTACCTCAGGAGATGGCTACTATTCACAACGTGTTCCATGTCTCGATGCTTAAGAAGTGCATTTCCAGTACCGACCAAGTGGTCGAGCCATAGACAGTGAAAATTCAAGAGGACCTGAGCTATGAAAGTCGACCTATCCGAATACTAGACCGAGAAGTCAAAAGACTAAGGAATAAAGAAGTACCCTTAGTGAAGGTCCTATGGCAAAGTCAACGATACGAAGAAGCCACCTGTGAACGTGAGGATGATATGAAGCAAAAGTACCCCGAGTTGTTCTAAGTTTCGAGGATGAAACTTTTATAAGGTATAAGGGATTGTAACATCCCAAATTTTAGTTACTATATTTTTATTTAAAGGAAATATATATATATATATATATATATATAGAAATAAGAATAAAAAAAATGAATAAATAGTTCATAGTCGAGGCTTGAACCATGAACCATTGATTTGGGGGAATAGGCTTCCCACCACTAAGTCATAAGATTACCAATGAGTAGGATATAACAGAATATATCTATTGGTAGAAAAAAAGAAAGAAGTTGATTAATCTGGCTGATCATTTAAAGGGATAATTAGGTTAAGAAAAATCCTAATTTATATATATATTTCTTTTCTTTCCTCACTCTAAAACCTCACGCTGACCTCTCTCTCTCTCTCTCGCTCGTTCTTCCTCCAGCTGCCGAATAGCCTTCTCCCCTCTCCTTCCCTAACCCTCCGACCTTATCTACGTGGCGCTGCACCGATTGCAAGAGCAAGAGGTTCCTACGTGGTGCGCCGCCGATGACGAGGGAACGAGTCCGATAAAGGGCGGTGACGAAGAGGAGGATTGGAAAGAAGGAAGCTGCCGAAGAAAGGAAGAAGGTTGTCTTCTCTTTAGATAATTCAAGAGGGGATTTTCAAGAGGGACTTGGTAGAGGATCACACTAAAGCAAGGAAACACGTAGGAGGTCTTCTCTTGCGAAGTCTAATGGAATAAATTGGTGAAAAAGCGTAGGAAGTAAGTATCCCCTCACCTGCAGTATAAGTGCTTACGATGTAATGTTGTATGCTTGATTTTGAACGAAAGAATCTAGAACTATGTGCAGAAGGTTCGGCTAATAGGATTAGAGAAATTATTCTTGTTGAAATTCTTCCACGTTATGCATGTTAGATGATGATTTCTATTTATGTTAGCTTAATTTTCCTTATGTCACTACCTTATGCCATGTTAAATTATACTCATGCCGATTTATGCTATGCTACATGCTTATGTTTTCACCCATGTTAGGCATGACTCACGTATATGAAATGTCTAAGAAATGTTTCCCTAAGAGTGGGGACAAGAACACTCTTTAGGACAAAGAACATGTTTGTTATTTTACTTTATGCATGGCTTGTACCGGACCCTAACAAGGTCCACGGGATGAGCTCCAAGGTTGCCCCTAGGTCGACGGACATAGTACGGACCTAGTAAACTAGTAGGTTCGGGATTAGCTACCTCAGATCTATTTAGGATGCGCGCGAATGATGTATGTGGTACAATGTCGGGCCCAATATGTTGAGATTATGTTTAAGTATATAAACTATATGTTTTCAAAGAGCACCCTGCATATACCATTTTATGTTTATCGCATTATCATGTTTAGAGACAATGTACTGTTGCGACGAAAATGCTAAGTTTATGTTCTTTTCCTAAATTGATCATGTCTCTACTTTAAATAAATGTTGTTCTCATATGTTGTTTAAACGAACATGTCATTACTTTACGTTTAATTCATGATGCATGTTTTTGTGAGTAGGAAAGAACCTTACTAAGTCTATGTGCTTACAGTTTACTTTCCTTGTACTACAGAAAAGGGCAAGGAATGGATAAATTAAAGGGAGAAGTAGGAGGGGCGAAGATGTGTGTGGCAGTGACATGGTGGACGAGATCATTTTTCATATATGGACTTATGCATGATTTTCAGTTTATGTGTAAACTGTTAGGAGACGTTAATGCTTTCTATTGTTGTTACTCATGTTTATTTTTATGAACCTTGAAATGGTTAATACATGTTTAGTTAAATAAATTGCTAAGACCTTTTGCCATGATTAAATTGTTAGGTTGATTGGGTTAATGTAATTAGAGTTAAAAGTTGTAAAGTTTTTGAATGCTTCCACTGTTATATGCATGAATGTATGATCGCGTAGCGCCGCCGCCCGTTTATAGGATGTGTGTTAGGAGGATGGGAAGGGCGGGCGTTACATTTTATTTGTCATGTGCCATGTCATGACATCATATTTCATTTAATTATTTAAAATGTCTTGATAATGCTTAGGTTTAATTTTCATGTCATGATTATGTTTATGTTTATCTTTATGCCATGACATCATGATTATTGACACATGTTTTAATTATGCTATCATTCTTATACCATGATCATTTTTCATGCATTTAGGATTATTAAAATTGATTTAAGGACAATGACATGATTTGAAGTGTCAAGTATAAGGGAATCAAATAAGAGTTGCCTAGAAAAATGCATTAAATCATAAGAACCTAAACCCACATCTCACAAGAACATTAGATTGACATGTGTGTGTATTGATACACCCTACACACAAGTGAGATGTTAGTAAAATGAGTGAAGTTCAAGGTGCATAGATGTTGCATCTAGATGAACTCAAGCTCATCTCAATCATAGGTATAAATCATGAGGAAAGCTAGTATACAAGTCATGTATACTTAGCCCATAGACCATGATTGAAATTAAGATTTTAAAATCATTTCAAAATCATTTTGAAAAACCTTGGTGAAGTATATCTTTTGATAGCAATCACCATTGATGAAGTTGATACAAAGTAGGCTCAAAACATTGAAGTTTTTAATGGTTTTGAACTTTGTATCAATCTCACAATTTAATGGGTATTTTTGTATAAAAATATTTTTCACCCATAATGAATGACAAAATTATTATACATATGAAGTTTCATTATTTTTCACATTATGCATAATTACTTATGAATTATCCAAATTCAAATATCTGAACTTGATTTTCTGCATTTGCAAATATCAGTCGACTGCCGCTTGAGAAGGCTTGAAACTAGAGACCCCACCTAGTGGGATAAGCCTTTGTTGTTGTTGTTGTTGCTGCTTGATGGTAGTCGACTGGTGTTGATGCCAGTCGATTGGTTTCTGATCGACTCGACTGCTAAAGTTGATTTCAACTAAACTAGATTTGTTTAACCGTGTATCAACATGTTTAGGATACCCTAATTTCTCCTAGCCCTAGGATATGCTTTGGAAAGCATTGGAAGGGTGAAAATCCATTAGAAATGGATTAGGAGAGTTATTTTAGGTGGATAATCAAATTTTAAGGTGTGTGAAAGTTCAAGTTTGAACTTTTGCCCTTAATTTTGATGGTCTAGTGTTTCTATTGGCTTAGGAACTCTCCAAGGCCATTATTAGTGCAATGGTGAAGGGGGAGCAAACTTTTAGGGGGAGGCTATCTATCAAGGGATGAAGGATAAGTTTTTCCTCAAAGGGGGAGAGTTGGAGAATGGAAAAAATGCCTTTGATTTAGTGATATGGGAGTATCACTAGGGAAAATGAAGGCATTTATGATGATTTTGGACCATGGGAGGGATTGAGTTATCTCATTGGGATATAAGACATGGATAATGTTAGAGGTGACTTTTTGATGTATGTCAAAAAGGGAGAGAATTGATGGCTTGAGTTAGGTAGCCTAACTCAAAGGTTTTGTCAAACATCAAAAAAAGGGAGATTGTTGGTGCAATCGGCCTAGGTCACATTTGATAAGACTCGAGTTTGACTCAAGTAGTATTTTGATGTTTGACAAAATATTTGACATTGTGATTGTAAATGAAAAGTCCAAGTCATGGGTACTTGACAATTGAGAAGTCCAAGCATGGGTCTTGACATGGAAAGTCCAAGCATAGGTCTTGGCAAAGGAAAAGTCCAAGCTTGGCTCTTGGCAATGGTAAAATCCAAGTCAAGGGTACTTGGCAAGGAAAGTCCAAAGGTATAGTCTTAGCGGCATAAGTCAAAGTGTGTAATCGACGACATAAAATCCAAGTTGTAGTCTTGGTGGCATAAGTCCAAAAGTACCTTGGTAAGGTAGACCTGGTTAGCATGACATAGTTGATGGAGGCACTTGAAGGCTAGCATAAGGATGTGTTGGTGCAGGGGCACTAGAAAATCGAACCTTGATTTTGATGATGGCAAAGATTCAAAGTTAAGCTATTTTATTATCTCATGTGATATGCTAAGTGTGCAGGAAGTGTTTAAGCTAAGTCAAAGGTCGAGCGACATCCGGATAATCTCAAGTTGAGAAATCGTGGTGGTCAGACGACACCGTGAGAACCTCGGGAGTCGAGGAACCTGCGGTGACCAAAGCTGCGGACAGGTCAAGAGGACTAAAGGTAAGCTCCGTGTGTGGAGCGGTGGTAAGGACGCCCTCTGCTAGAGGACAATCTTAGGCGTCGATCCGACTAAGGCTTCCGGAGGAATGCCGAAGTCGAGATCGGACAGTCAAAGGACTGTCACACTGCATGGCATTATGCATCTATTGTGCTAATCTTGTATTGAGAATTCGGCGCAAGAGTCAATCGAGATGTCAACAATGATCGCTAAGAGGATCAGTCGACTGATGTAGACGAATCAGCCCAGTGCACAAGGTCAAAGAGATAGAGATTGATGCCACCACCTCAGGATAAGATAAGCCACCACCTCAAGATAAGATAAGCCACTACCTCAAGATAAGATAAGCTGCCACCTCAAGATAAGATCCACGAGTTTTGGATCTGGATCGAGACAAATTCCAAGGTGCAAATCTATAAAAGGAGGGGAGGAGTCAAACCCAAATTCAAGAATCTCTCAAGTGCTCGTGCTCTCTACAACGCTACTCCGACCGTGCGTCATCTTCTAATTAATTGTCGGTATTATTATATTTCTGTACTTAATTTGTATAAGGACCGGTAAGGTTGTTACCGGCCTTATAATCATTGTAATCGTCTTGTCTCTTACCTCCAACGAGGAAGAGACTTTTAGTGATTGCCCTTCGGAAGCGATCAAGGATCGCAGGGCCTTGGATTAGCAGCCGGTGGGCTGTGAACCAAGTAAAAAGCTTTGTGTCTTTCTTGTGTTTATCTTTTGTTTTCCGCTGCGTACTTGGTTTTAATCGTCGAAAAAGAAAAGTTTTCACTAACGCTATTCACCCCCCCTCTAGCGTTTCAAATCGATCCAACAATTGGTATCAGAGCGGGGGCGCTCAGATTCGGTGCAACCACCGATCGAGCATTTTCTTTTCTTTATTTTTTTTTATTTTTAATTATCTCCTGCACTACTAATCCAAGACCAAGTCTTGGGACTTTTTGGTTTGTGTTTTTTTTGCGAGTATTAGAAGATCGTTGACCGAGCTAACCATGGAAGAGTATCGCTCAATGCCTAAAGGTAACAATGTCAATTTAAATTTTAAATTCCATATTATTTGTTTCAAGTGCAGGGAGAGAGGACACTATAAAAATAAGTGTCCTACTCGTAAGACTCGAACGACACAACCGGCGGCAAAGGAGACACCATTGTCAGGAGTACGGAAGAACAAGGAGCACATCAAGTGTTTTCGCGGAAGATTCGGTCACTACAAGAATCGATGTCCGGAGAAAAAGGTTAGTAAAATTAATAATTTTGAAAAGTTGAGTTTTAGAATAGTTGATAATTTAGATAAATTGTGTAATTGTTGTCAATTAAATAATACAATTAATAATTCAACTAATAAAAAATTAATTAATTCAGATTTAATTAGTTTAAATAATAATAATAACAATATCATGGAAGAAAATGATCAAATTAATCTTACATTTGATAAAATTAACCAAGAGATTAATCAAATTTTTAGTTTAATTAACATAGATCTAGATCAAGTTAAGGATAAAACCAACCTAGAACTTAATCAGAATAATCAAAACCTTGATCGAATAATCAAACCATAGAGAATCATCAAATCCTAGATCTGATTAATCTAGATAATTTCAGAATTAAAAAATTCTATTTTGAAAATTCAACCATAAAAAATTCGAAATTAACTTTAAAAATTCCAAAGATAATCTAAATAATTCTAATAATAATTCTACCTTTAAAAACTCTAATAATCTCCTTTAAAAACTCTAACAATCTTATCTTAAATAATTCTAAAAATAATTCTACCTTTAAAAACTCTAGCAATCTTATCTTAAATAATTCTAATAATAATTCTACCTTTAAAACTCTAACAATCTTATCTTAAATAATTTTAACAATAATTCTACTTTTAAAAGTCTAATAATCTTATATTGAAAAAGTCTAATAATATTATTTTGAAAATTCTAATAATCCTATTTTAAATAATTCACAATCTAACTTAATTAAAAATTCAAAATTAGTTAATCAAACCAATAAAATTAATTATAATAGAGTACCATTTGATTATACACAAATTAATAATCTAGCAATTAAACCTTCAACTTTTAAAAATTCAACTAATAAATATGTAGACTTGGGTTACAAGTCTAAGCTAACCAAAAATCAAGATACTAAAATTTGTAAACCTAATTATAATAAAGTATCTTATAACTATGGAACAAATAAAAGTCCACCCAAGAAAATAATCATTTCTTTAAATTGATTGAATGTAGCTTGCTCATGCATACATATCATTATCATGCTTATTTTGTCATGTCATACATACTAGTTAACTCTCATAGAATGATTAGATAGGAAATAATTAATTAATCTTGACAACATAGTATCGACGCTGAGATGATAGTACGCTAAGGAAACGGTCAAGTGTATCCGAGTTGGATAAGGAGTATCTAGCTTGGTGCATTTAACTAAGTGGAACTAATCAAGCTACCTCACCACATCCTAAACTAGTTAGACTGTGACGTAACCCTAAGTGAATTAAGTGTAATTTCTAAGTTGGCTTTGTCTAAGGAAGTGGTCGTTGTTCCGATCAAAGAAGGCCCCGTGCCTCGCCACGACCGAAGCCCTCTTGAAATGTTCACTTAACTAACTAAAGGTTAAATCTGAATCTAACCCAAGATTAATTAATTTCTAAGGCATTAAATTAAATTAATCTCACAATACCTATAAGAATAACTTGGTTGATCATATAGAATGGGTGAGATGGTAAGGACAACAAATTAAAAATGATTTTGAAAATGATTTCAAATTTTATATACACATAAATAGATTCTTAAAACTATTCTTATTGGTTGCCATGATTATTGTGCGTAGTTATATGTAGTTTTCAAAACAACTATGCTTCTTAAAATGATGGTTAGTTGACCAATACTAAAAATCTAAATCTTTAGGTCAACTTTAGATACCTAGACCCTTTGGACACTTAGGTGAGCCTTCCTTATGACCAACAAGGATGTCCTAAGAGTTTGTCAGACAAAAGGGGAGACCCTCTAGATAAGCCTTCCTTGTGGCTAACAAGGATGTTAGGTTAAGGGGGAGGTTCTAATTGGATAATCATCATAGAAGTTGTTAAAAAATATTTTTAAAAAAAAATCACCAATATTTTCTAAATTTAAATCCTTCTTTTGATAATATGCCAAGGGGGAGAGAAGACTTAAGTTGGACAAACTTAGTATCTAGCTACCTCCAGTTTGGCATAAAAACCAATAGACATGAGCCTTTAAAATGTTTTTTTTCTTTCTCAAAATTTTATAACAATGTTAAAGGTTAGGGGGTCACATTCTAACCTAGGATATACATTGTTGGTGCAGGATCTAGAAACCTAAACTCCTAAGTATTAAAGGAAGTTGAACATATTAAATCAACTTGATTAGCATGTTTAAAAATTCTATTTCTTGGCAATATACCCAATATAAAGTTATTGTTGATATATGTCAAAGGGGGAGATAGAATAAAGTTAAGAGGTTACTTACTTTTTCTTTCCCAAAAAGTAATTGTTTTTCAAAAATCACCTAGGGTTAAGGGGGAGGTACCTTAAGGGGGATGTTTTAAAAATGACTGCTCAATGTTTATCGCTTATTTTCTCTTAACTTTGAATTGGTTTGCCATAGATCAAAGGGGGAGATTGTTTAGTGCAGGGGCACTAGAAAATCGAACCTTGATTTTGATGATGGCAAAGATTCAAAGTTAAGCTATTTTATTATCTCATGTGATATGCTATGTGCGGAAGTGTTTAAGCTAAGTCTAAGGTCAAAGGTCGACATCCGGATAATCTCAAGTTGAGAAACCGTGGTGGTCGACGACACAGTGAGAACCTCGGGAGTCGAGGAACCTCGGTGGTGACCAAAGCTGCGACAGTCAAGAGGACCAAAGGTAAGCTCCGTGTGTGGAGCGGTGGTAAGGACGCTGCCCCTCGGTTAGAGGACAATCCTAGGCGTCGATCCGACTAAGGCTTCCGAGGAATGCCAAGTCGAGATCGGATAGTCAAAGGACTGTCACACTACATGGCATTATGCATCTATTGTGCTAATCTTGTATTGCAGGAATTCTCCGCGAGTCAATCGGAGATGTCAACTGATCGCTAAGAGGATCCCGATCGATGTAGACGACCACCAAAGGTACAAGGTCAAAGAGATAGAGATTGATGCCACCACCTCGGATAAGATAAGCCACCACCTCAAGATAAGATAAGCCACTACCTCAAGATAAGATAAGCCGCTCAAGAAGATAAGATCCACGAGTTTTGGATCCGATCGAGACAAATTCCAAGGTGCAAATCTATAAAAGGAGGAGGAGTCAAACCCAAATTCAAGAATCTCTCAAGTGCTCGTGTTTCTACAATGCTACTCGACCGCAAGGCGTCATCTTCTAATTAATTGTCGGTATTATTATATTTCTGTACTTAATTTGTATAAGGACCGGTAAGATTGTTACCGACCTTATAATCATTGTAATCGTCTTGTCTCTTACCTCCAACGAGGAAGAGACTTTTAGTGATTGCCCTTCGGAAGCGATCAAGGATCGCAGGGCCTTGGATTAGCAGCCGGTGGGCTGTGAACCAAGTAAAAAGCTTTGTGTCTTTCTTGTGTTTATCTTTTGTTTTCCGCTACGTACTTGGTTTTAATCGTCGAAAAAGAAAAGTTTTCACTAACGCTATTCACCCCCCCTCTAGCGTTTCAAATCGATCCAACAGGATGAAGAGTCACGGACTCGAAAGATCCGAGAGGCGTGAGACTGATGGAAGTGGGTTGAAGGCTTAGGTCTAGGCTAAGGGTGTTTATCAAGTATAAGGGGATCATATTGTTAGGACCTCAGTGGCCGCTAGGGGGGGTGAATAGTGCATCGGCGTAGATGGAGGAATTCTTTTGCGATCGCATGCTTGCTACAAAATGTGTTATACATAGCGGAATATATATATAACAAAAACAAATAACAACAAGCACAATCATAACACCAAATATAATGTGGTTCGGAACCGAATGGTTCTACTCCACGGATTGGGCTCGAATGAGCCCTAGCGATGCCAATGACACACCACTACTAAATAACTCCTTCTCGGAACAATTCGGAGGTGGAGAAACCTCATACAAGTGATTACTCTAAGTAATACAATGAACAACAAGAAAATATGAATGAAATACAACAAAAGAAGTAAATAACACTTTACAAAAACACTTTTGGAAGCTTTCTTGTCGATTGCCTTAGAGTAGCCTTGAAGACTCTGATTTGCACCAGCAAATCGCTCCAAATCGTCCAAGAAAATTGGTGTCAAATCCCTCCTTTCGAGCTTCTTTTATAACCTACAATCGGGTTGGATTTTGCCTAGCAGTCGACTGATCGGGACTATCAGTCGACTGCTCCTGTAGCCATTGTGAGACAACGACATGAGCCACGTCGGATAAGTTCCAATGGATAGACTATCAGTCGACTGATCATTCCCATCAGTCGACTGATGGCTCAATCAGTCAAGTGTTCGGGCCGATCACTCGACTAGAGATCTTACTGTGCTCATGGCTGAAGCATCAGTCAACTGCCATACCCTAGAAGACGACTGATGGCACCATCTATCGACTACCCAATTCTTGTAGTCGACTGCTAGGCCATCTTCCCACAGTCGAACCCTAGTGACTCCCATCAGTCGACTAACCATAGTCCCAGTCGACTAATACACCTCAGACATGAGGTTTTCACCCAAGTATGGTGCCCCCATACTTGCTAGACCACCCTTAGTCTAGACCTAAGCCTTGTAGCCACCTCCATCAGCCTCACGCCTATCGGATCCCTCCAAGTCATCCATGACTTGTTCATCCATACGCTAGCCTTCAGGTGCTTCCATCAACCATTGTCATGCTAATGTGGTCTACATTGCCAAGGCACATTGGACTTATGCTACCAAGACCCTTCTTGGAATTTACGCTACCAACCATTGGACTTATGCTGCCAAGACTCTACCCTTGGACTTTATGCCTCCAATATTCCCCTTTGACTTCTCAATTTCCAAGACTCAAGCTTGGACTTTCCCTTGCCAACCCATGTTGGACTTTCCATGCCAAGACCCATGCTTAGACTTTTCCTTGCCAAGACCCATGCTTAGACTTTCCTTGCCAACCCATGTTGGACTTTCCATGGCAAGACTCAAGCTTGGACTTTTTATGCCAAGTACACAAGACTTGGACTTCTCCCATGACAATGTTCAAACCATCGTAAAACATCAAATATGACCTGGGTCGATTGCACCAACAATCTCCCCAACACATATCAGACATCAATGTCAAACATTAAAATACTACTCGAGTCAAACTCGAGTCTGGTCAATTGTGACCTGGGCCGATGCACCAACAATCTCCCCCTTTTTGATGTTTGACAAAAACACCCTTGAGTTAGGCCCTTAACTCACATTCCCTTACCAATTTTTCCAAATTGATAATTCTAACATTCTCCCATTAATTCTCCCCCTTTTTGACATACATCAAAAAGGTTCTCTCTAAGGAGGTCAATGTCTCATATCCAATGAGATAATAAAATCTCCCCCTTGGTCCAAAAACATCTAGGATGCCTATAATCTTCCTAGTGATAAGTCCTATATCACTTAAGAGAGGCAATCCTACAAACTCTCCCAATTTCCAAATTGGGAATCTCAAATTCCCATTTCTTCCTCTCATGAGGAAAATACATCCATCATCCCAAGATGGATACCTCCCCCTAAAGGCTTGCTCCCCCTTGACCATTGCACCAACAATGTCCTTGGGAAGTCCCTAAGATAATAGGAACACTAAACCATTAAAAATAAGGTTCAAAGTTCAACATTAAACTTCCCAACACCTTAAAATTGATACACACCCTAACAACTCTCCTAATCCATATCCAATGGATTTTCACCCTTTCTAATGCTTCCCAAAGCATATCCTAGGGTTAGGAGCAATTAGGGAATCCTAACATAGTTGAAATATGGGATAAACATTCTTGTTTACTCAAAATCAACTTGGGAAGTCGACTCTATCAGTCAACAGCTCTACCCATCTTGCTTCAGTCGACTGATAACTGAAAATTCTAATTTTCAGTTATCAAAAATGAATTTCAGAAATAGTAAGTAATTATTCGTAAGTTGAAAAATCATGAAACTTCATACGTATAATACTTATAACCAATACAATGAGTGAAAAATGTTTGAAAAAAAAAATTCCCATAAAATAGTGAAATTGACACAAAGTTCAAAAGTGAAGAAAAACTTCAATGTTTGAGCTCACTTTGTATCAACTTCATCAATGGTGATTGCTATTAAAAGATAGACTTTACTAAGGTTTTTCAAAATGATTTTAAAATGTTTTTAAAACCTTATATTAGATCATGTTCTTTGGGATTAATGTACATGGCTTGATCATAAGCTTTCCCAATGATCCATCACATGATATAGATGAGTTTTAGTTCATCTAGATATAAAAACTATGCACCTTGAAATCAACTCATATCCTAGCATCTCACATGTATCTAGGGTGTATCAATACACATACATGTCAATGTGATGTGAGATGTGGTTTTTGTTCTCCTAAACTAGGGTTTCATGCATTTTCTAGGGCAACACTAATTGATTCCCTTATACATGGGACTTCAAGTCATGTCAATTGGCCTTAACTCAATTTTTATTAATGCATGAATGATTATGGCATTAATGATGATATAAATAAGCATGTACTCATAATCATGATGTCATGGCATAAAATGGAATCTAAGCATACATGCCATTTAACCTTAATCCTAAGCATGATCATGACATATTATATAATTAAAAGTAGATATGATGTCATGCCATGGTATATGGCAAATCAAGCATGACAAATAAAATATAAAGGTATATAATACCTAAATTTTAATATTTGTTGCAATTTGTTAGAATCAAATTCATTTTGCTATATTATCATTTATTCCCCAAGTGCGCCAAAAACCTAAAATGACACACTATGACTTCTAAACCTAAGTTGTGCCAATTGTTTGATTTATCAAACTTCTTATATAATATTGGCACATCCTAAATTCTTTTAGGATTATAATTCAACCCTATTTAAAAGGTATCCATAACCTTGAAAAATGGCCTAAAGTGCCAACTTTGCTATGGTTGGGTTAGCTACCCTTCCAATCAAGGTTGACACACCTAAACCTATCTAGCGTGAATCGATCACGCTCCTAGGAACTCAATACCTATTGGAGATCATTGGGTTTACTAGGTATTCGCTAGGGATAACTTCCCTAGATACCCTCCTCCTAATGACTCTCCTAGGCTTAGAAGCCTTGGTCATTTGGGTCTTACTTAGGTTAATTTAGGGGTAACTCCCCTTGTAACCTTCTTAATGGCTTCCCTAGGTTGTCTTGAAACCTTAGCCACTAAGCACCTACCTTAGTCAACCTTAGGGATGACTTCCCTATTGACCTTGGTTTTCCTAGACCTAACTTGAGTTCCATAATCGAATGGAACATTATGATAGGTCTCCTTAGGCTTAGGTTTGTGACCCAAACTTTTCCTGCCCTTAGGTGAACCTTGCTTCCTAAAACCTAGGTTTTGACTCTTAGACCTAGATTTTTGATCCTTTGACCCTTGTATTTGATTTTGTATTTTTGCAAGGCTCTTTTCTAGTTTCTCAAGCCTTGACCTCAAGACTTGATTTTCTAGCTCTAATATTCCCAATTTAGATTTTTCATATGTCCTTTGGGAATTGTTCTTCCTAGGCATATGTCTAGTCCATTTAGGATTGATGCCTAGGTGGTCTTCTACCTTCTTAATGGTTTCCCTAGGAAGGATTTTTCTAGGGACATTAGTCCCAAATTTCTCCATATGTGTAAAATGACAAGACTTTGTACCTAAGTAATAAAATCTATTTCTACTAGCATACTTTTGGTCATGAGAAATAGCAAGATTATTAACATAACTCCTATCATGCTTTTTAACATAAGTTGAAGGTGCATTATTAAAATATACCTTAGGGTTAGCCTTAGCTCCCCCTACTTGTGATGCTCCTTCTTTGACCTTCTTGCTTTCCCTAGGGCATTGACTCCTATAATGCCCTCTTTTGTTACATTTGAAGCATATGATGTGCTCCTTGCTTTTAATAGTGGGGGCATCGACATCCTTAACTTTTTCATTGACTTTTGGTACTGGAGTACTTTTCTTGGCTCTTTTAGGACATTTACTCTTGTAATGTCCTACTTCCTTACACTCAAAGCATATAATATGATTTTTAATATTAATCGAAATGCTTGAGTTACCTAGGATGATGGTGGGAACCGGAGTTGATTCTTCATCAACTTCCGAATCCTCACTTTCTTGTGAGGAGGAGCTTGCTTCTTCTTGTGTTGGTTTGGATCTTTCGTGAAGCATTGCCAATTTTCTCCATAGATCCTTGGCATCTTGAAATTCACCTACTTTGGACAATAACTCATTAGGTATTAAATCAACTACCATATTGATTACCTTGTTATTCATTTCAGATTTTTGGAGTTGGTATTGAGTCCATCTCTTCTTCTTGAGATATCCTCCCCTCAGCCCTCTTGGCAATTTAAAGCCTTCCATCAAGGCGGACCATAACTCAATGTCCATCATCATCATGATATTCTCCATCCGAGTCCTCCATTGCTCAAACCCTTCTTGTCCATAGAAGATATACGGGATCGGAGTGTTGATGTCCCATCCCAAATTCTCTTGAAATTTCATCTTTTTCCTCTAGGGGTGCTCTCTTGGTTGTTACTCCTTGAAGAGCGGCCTCGCTCTGATACCAATTGTTAGGACCTCGATGGCCGCTAGAGGGGGGGGTGAATAGCGCGTCGACATAGATGGAGGAATTCTTTCGCGATCGCATGCTTGCTACAAAATGTGTTATATGCAGCGGAATATATATATAACAAATACAAATAACAACAAGCATAATCACAACACCAAATATAACGTGGTTCAGAACCGAATGGTTTCTACTCCACGGATTGGGCTCGAATGAGCCCTAGCGATGCCAATCACACACCACTACTAAATAACTCCTCGGAACAATCGGGAGGTGGAGAAACCTCGTACAAGTGATTACTCTAAGTAATACAATGAACAACAAGAAAATATGAATGAAATACAACAAAAGAAGTAAAGAAAACTTTACAAAAACTCTTTTGGAAGCTTGCTTGTCGATTGCCTTGGACTAGCCTTGATGACCCTGATTTGCACCGACAAATCGCTCCAAATCATCCAAGAAAATGGTACCAAATCCCTCCTTTCGAGATGCTTTTATAACATACAATCGGGCTAGATTTCGCCTAGCAGTCGACTGATCGAGACCATCAGTCGACTGCTCTTGTAGCCATTGTGAGATAATGACATGAGTCACGTCGGATAAGTTCCAACGGATAGACCATCAGTTGACTAATCATTCCCATCAGTTGACTGATGGCTCAATCAGTCGAGTGTTAGGATTGATCACGTGATTGGAGAGCTTAATGTGCTCATGGCCGAAGCATCATTCGACTGCCATACCCTAGTAATGATGATCGATGGCACCATCTACATGGATCGCCAATGCCGGGCAAATGACTACTATGCCATCTTTCCGCAGTCGAACCCTAGCCGACTCCCATCAGTCGACTGACCATAGTCCCAGTCGACTGATACACCTCAAACATATGGTTTTCACCCAAGTATGGTGCCCCCATACTTGCTAGACCACCCTTAGCCTAGATCTAAACCTTCTAGCCACCTCCATCAGCCTCACACCTATCGGATCCCTCCAAGTCATCCATGACTTGTTCATCCATATGCTAGCCTTCAAGTGCTTCAATCAGCTATTGTCATGCTAATGTGGTCTACACCGCCAAGGCACATTGGGCTTATGCTGCCAAGACTCCGCTTAAACTTTACGCCGCCAACCATTGGACTTATGCTGCCAAGACTCCACCCTTGGACTTTACACCACCAATATTCTCCTTGGACTTCTCAATTGCCAAGACTCAAGCTTGGACCTTCCCTTGCCAACCCATGTTAGACTTTCCATGCCAAGACCCATGCTTGGACTTTTCCTTGCCAAGACCCATGCTTAGACTTTTCTTGCCAACCCATGTTGGACTTGTTGGGTTTCCGGCACCGCGGCGTGTGTGTGTTCGATCATGTTTCGTAAACATGAGCACAGCGGAAGCAATTAAAATTAATAAATCTATATTTATTACAACACACAACACACGCATGCATATTACAACAAGTGTAGACATAACCGTAAATTAAAATTTGCAATAAAAGAAATTATCTACGTTATACCTTTCGTATGACATGTAGCGGGAACGGCATCAACCGGAACGATCCTCGTAAGAATCGTCTCTATCCGTATCCACGCCGAGCTCCTCGGGATGACTTCGCTAAGTCACGAGCTTCGTCTTCGTACGGGTTACTAGCCTCGTGTTGAAGACGACGTGATCGAGAGATGATCACGATCCGAATCCAAATTCGGATCCTAAAATGAGTTCTCAAAACTCGCTTCTCCGGAGAGGTATTCGTCAACCAATTGACGAATCCTTCGTCCTCCACCTCAGAGGATTACCGGAGATCAAATCCCCGGTAAGTTAGGCGCTATCGGAGCACTAACCGTCATCCAAACGACGCTCCGACAACAAAGAAACAAGCTGTCCAGAAAAACTGGACAGCTTTTGGTGGAGGAATAGAGGCCGCCAAGGAGAGATGGAAGCTCACCTTATCACCGAACCTAGAGGAGATCACCGGAGGGTCGCCGGAGGTTCACTGCTGAAGCTTGGTCACGCAACAAGTTGGACGGCTGCACAAAAGCTGGGCGCTTTAGGGTTGGCGCCAAAACTCCAAGGAGGTGGGCGCAACTAGGTTGGGCGCCAAAACTAGATTAGGTTAGGTTAGGTTTAAGCCCTATTTTATAGAGAACTAATTCTCTTAATGGTTAATGGATAATATCCATAAAGCCCGTTAACCCGCTCCATTAAGATAAGTTAAAATAAACCAAACCATGATGGTTTATTTTAAGTTAAAACGAACCGAACCAACTTTTGGTTCATTCGTTTAAAATAAACCAAACCCTTTGGTTTATTCTCATCCATTGGATTAGAACCAAACCATTTTGGTCCATCCATTATCTCTTCATAAGACACGGCCCATCCACGCTTCCATTGCGACTGAAACAATTTCATGCTCGCTTTATGTTTGGTCCAACCAAACATAGTTTCTCTCGGTTTGAGAATCCCATTCTCAAGCTCGTTTTAAATCCTTTGGATTACACTCGTTGTGCGTGTGACCAAATAGGTTCTCGGTTTATGTTGGCCGTCTATAATTAACCATTAATTATAGAACGATCATGAGTGGCACCTAGTAGTACATCATGATCCCCAATTAACCGAAAAGATCAACGGTTGATCCAGAACTATTTCTGAAACCCTTCAGTAGCTCGAATGAATCGTGCCCCATTCCCTTCACTCATCTTATACCCACTTGGTTAAGGACATGGTCTATTGTGTCAGTCCCCACTAGGCTGACTACGTCACACCTAGCCCAAGTGTCATTTCCTCGTCCTACGGATTCTAGTTACTCCACATGTATCGAAGAGTACCTTACTCTAAACATGTAATGCTTTGGCCAAAGACTTTAGTAACAATCCGACGAGAGGCCATGGGTATACATCTCCTCGCAAGGAGTGGTGAATCCTTTATAGGCTATTCAAACACCTTCGATCACTTCGACTTATACCCAATCATCCCGGGTCCACATCTCCTCAGAGATGTTTGTTTAAGATGTCAAAGCATAAGTCTCCATGATCAAGATGACTTGAATACCGCAAGTCAAAGGAACATCGCACTTAAGCCACAGTAAGAACTTCATTGACATATCTATATATGCAGAGAACCATATGAAGTCTTACTACCGTCACTCCAATGAACTAGTTACCATAACTAGCATCCACGATTAACTCCGGACATCACAATGTCTCCAGCCAGTGAGAATCAGCTGCTTGGATACACCAAGGAGTATACCTCGTGCTAGTCTCGACAGAATTAATGGTGTCCAAATCCATCAATTCATCGACTAGGGATAATTCCGATACATCACAATTACACATGTAGAGATACTCACTAGTTGTGATCCAATCACAAATTCTCTCATGCTGTGAATCGTATCGTGGACATTCAGTAAATGAGTTTAAGATCCAATCAAATACATTAAACATGTATACTCAAATAGTGAATCTTCATTTATCATATAAATGGTTCATACATAAGGCGATTGCCTTAGGACGTCTCTCATATATTACTAACAGGACTTTCCATGGCAAGACTCAAGCTTGGACTTTTTATGCCAAGTACACAAGACTTGGACTTCTCCCATGACAATGGTCAAATCATCATCAAACATCAAATATGATATGGGTCGATCGCACCAATAATCTCCCCAACACATGTCAGACATCAATGTCAAACATCAAAACACTACTCGAGTCAAACTCGAGTCTGGTCAATTGTGACCTGAGTCGATTGTACTAACACATACTTGGGGTTAAACCTCATTGTTAAGGTTTATCAGTCGACTGGGGTATTAGACAGTCGATTGACCGAGTGTTTGACACTCGGGAGCCGAGTTGACTCAGAGCAATCTACTGGGATTATGACCAGTTGACTGGTCAGTAGTCGGCTGACGACTCGACTACTACTTTGTGTCTCTAGCAGTCGACTGGAGGTTATTTTATGTCGACTGGCCTTGGGAAGTCGACTGCCATGGATGGTAGTCAACTGGCATAGGTGGACACGAGCACAGAAGCTTTGGTAGTTGACTGACCAATCGACTACTGGATAACAGTCGACTATTGGTAAGGCCAGTCGACTATTGATGTAGCTATTGGCTGGAATGACAATGTGGATTAAGTCTGTTCTGAGATAACGACATTATAGGCAGTTGACTAGTGTCTTTGGGTAGTCGACTACCAGGTGAAAATTCATGTCGCATGGATGCATAAAAGAAGCTTGACGGGGAGGATTTCGACAACGGTTCAAGGGGTGATTTAAGGCGAAGTGTTGGCGCATTTCAAGGTCCTTCAAGCTCGTCCAAGCAACCAATAAGCAAAACATTTAAAGCAATAGTTTGTAAAGTGTTTTTTACATTATTGTTGTATTTCTTTTGTATTTTCTTGTATTTCATTCTTATTGTTGTAAGAGGTTTCTCCACCTCTGGTTTGTCACTATGAAGGAGTTTATTAGTGGTGGTGTGCATCACTAGAGCTCACTTGAGCTTGACCCATGGAGTATGAACCCTAGGTTCCAAACCACGTTATATCTTGTGTATTGTGAGTGTTTGTCATTTTTTTTTATTGTTATTTATTTTTGTTGTGCTGACATGTTTTGTAGACAAACAGGATCGAACGAATTCTAAGTGATGAAGTGAAACCGCTATTCACTCCCCCTCTAGCGCGGTCATCAATCCTCAACACCAAGTACCATACTTGGACTTCTTATGCCAAAGAATATTGAAGATTTATCTAACTTAAATCATTCATTTCTCCTCCTTTGGCATATATAAAAAAGACAACCAATGAGATCCTACATTCTCCCCCTTGTTTCAAAATCATCTAGGATGTCTTCATTCTTCATAGTGATAAATCTCTATTAGGGCAATCAACTCATGTATGATGTGGTTTTGATGTGTGTGGCAAAGGGTTTAAGTTAGGTTGATTACGTTGATTTGATATTTGTGTTTAAGTTGTGCAGGACTTAGTAAATCACACATGAGTTAGCTTGATAAAGCATTGGTGAGTTCACCAACTCATGGCTCAGGTTCTTGAGTCGGTGAAGGATGATATTGTGGAAGCCGTGTGCTTGGTGCATCCGAGGGACCATTGGATGAGGAGCATTGGAGTGAAGATAAAGGAAGCAAACTTTAGGTCAAGATGCGAAGGATGGCATTGCCGAAGTCGTGCGCTTGGTGCATCTGAGGGACATGGCCGGACGAAGAGAGCTTCGGTGAGGGACTCCAGGGAGATGAGAGATTGAGCAATTGTAACAGTAGCTCATAGGTGAACTTGGCCGAATGGCTAAGTCAAGTGTCGGATGCTCAAACTTAGGTTTGAGGTTTTACCTGAGTCAGATGCTCAAACAAATGTCTTGTTTAAAGTTTTACCCAATGTCAATCGACTGCTATAGATAACAATCGATTGCTCTGAGTTGATGGCCGACGGTGTTATTGTTTAGTTTCGGCCCGATCATTGCTAGTTTGGCGATCATTGCGCTACACCATCGATCGTGAAGATGGTCACGGGCACATAACCTCCCGTAGCCGACTAATAAGTCGGCTATGCAGGCAACAGTCGACTGATGGGATCATAAGTCAACTACTAGGAGTATCATTGGATGATGACGATGGCAAGTCAGAAGTCATTGTAAGTCAACCATTAGAGGGGCAGTCGACTGATGACATGCATCCATTGACGATTGCCTGCCCAACGGGAAGAAACCCTTCTTCTCTATAAAAAGAAGGGTTGGGGGTTTTTGGGAGGCTAATGCTTCACTCATAATCATACTTCTAAGTTCCCAACATGTTTTAACACTCCTCTTCTTGTTCTTATTTCCATCTTATTGTAAGATGGAGTAATTGTTGTAAAAGAGGTTTACCTCCACCTTGCTTGGGCTAAAGGAGAGACTAGTGGATTGTTGAGGGAGTGATTCGTCATATGAATTGTATGTGGACTGGCGGCAAGGGTCGTGAACCACGTTACATCTTAGCATTAGTGTTTGCATCTCTTTTCTCTTTGTGTTTGTCTTAATTGTTTTTGTTTTAACATTTCTACTGCACTAATCACTTTGTAGATGACTAAGAACGATCAAATTCCATCTACAACAACAAGGGATATTCAGCCCCCTTTCTAGCCGGGCCACGATCTCCAATAAGTGGTATCAGAGCAAGGTTGCTTGTCACTGGACTCACCGCTGCAACAAGAACAACAACAAAGATGACTAGCTCAAATATTCGTCTGTCTAAATTTGAAGGAGACTTCGCTTGGTGGAAAAAGCGAATAGAGGTATTTTTCAAGATCATGGAAAATGATTTCGAGATACCTAGAGATGAAAAAGGGAGGCTAATAGAATAATCTAGGTGGACTAAGAAACAAAGGGATGAGCACCTTGCAAATTCAAAAGTCAAGCACCATCTCTACAACGTTCTCCCTCAACAAGAGATTAACTGAATAGGAGAATGCGCAAGTGATAAAGAAATGTGGGAGAAGCTAGTGGAGCTTCATGAAGGCACCTCCGAAGCCAAGCTTGCAAAACGGGAGCTTCTCCGATCACAATAAGCAACATCAAGCTAGAAAAAGGAGAAAAGGTACTATCTTTGCATTCTAGGTTTAAGAAAATAATCACCGATTTATCAAGTGTAGGTGAGAAGCTATCAAACCGGGATATGATAATGAAGGCTATTGAAGCATTCCCCCAATCATCAAAGTGGAGCTCAATGGTGGACTTCTTCTACATATCAAAGAATCTAGAGGTAAGTACTCTAGAAGAATTTTTCTCTACTGTGGAGCTTCACGAAATTAAACTTGAAGGTATAGTAGAAGAACCAAGGAGTCTATTGGGTTTCCCTGGCACTGCGGCGAGTGTGTGTTCGAACACGTTACGTAAACATGCACATTGCGGAAGCAAAAACAAGTAATAAATTAATTATATTACAACACACATCACAAGCATGCATGATACAATATGTGTAGACATAATCACTATTTAAAATTTTGCAATAAAAAGAAACTTATGCTAGGTATACCTGACAGATCATGTGCAGCGGGAATGACATCAACCGTAGCAACCCTCGCTAGAATCACCTCTATCCATATCCACACCGAGTATTGTCGGGATAGCTTCACAAATCCACGAGCCTCATCTTCGCAAAAGTTACTAGCCTCGAGTCGAAGACGATGTGATCCGAGAGACGATCACAATCCGAAATAAATTCGGATCCGAAAAACGAGTTTCACAAACTCGCTTGTCGAAAGCAGTTTTGGTCAACCATTTGACGAAAACTTAACTCTCCACCTGTGAGGATTGCTGGAGATCCAATCCCCGGCAAGTAGACCACTGTCGGAGAACAAAACACTGACCAAACGACCTCTCCACGTGAAGGAGATCAAGCTGTCCAAAACTGGACAGCTTGTTGTGGAGGAAGAAGGGGTCGATCAAAGGCTTGGCTGGTTACTCCTTGGTCGTCGGCGGCCAAGGAAGGTTGCCCGACGACTGAGGGTTGCCCAAGGGACGTCGACGACTAGTGGATGGCCGGCGACGAGGAGAGGCAGTAGCTCCTTTGGGTGACGGTGGCACAAAGGTGGGTGGCGGTAACACCTTTGGGCGGTAAGAGCAAGGAGAAGAGGAGTTGGGTTGGGCAGCAACTTTTTTTGGATTGATTAGGGTTTCCAAAACCCTTAAGCTGTATTTTATAGAGAGCATATTTCTTGTCCATCAAGAAACCTTCTCCTAGGGGTAATTGGTTCATAACCAAAATCCACTAACCCACTTCAATAACTTAAGTTAAAATAAACCAAACCGCATTGGTCTATTTTAAGTTAAAACGAACCAAACCAAACCCCTTTGGTTTATTTTCCACCATTGGATTAGAACCAAACCAATTTAGTGTTAGGATCTTTGGAAGGCTAGAGGGGGGTGAATAGCCTTTTTCGAATTCCACAAAAAGGATTAGCAGAAGCAAAACAAGAACTAAATGAAAAACACAACAAATGCTAACACGAAAGCATTTACGTGGTTCAGAGATTAAGCTCCTACTCCACGGCGATCCTTAAGGTGGATCAACCCAAGCAATTCCACTAAGAAACTTTCCTTTACAAAACACTCTCCTCTTCTTACAATAATGAAAATGAAATATAGGAGAAGATGAGGAATTAACACTAAGAAAGCTTTTGAAATTCGTGGGGAGCTTGAGAGTAAGGTTGGAAGATAAGCACTAGACCCCTCAAGCACCCCAAACCCTCTTTTTATAGAAAGAGAGTTGTTTTTCCCGTTGGGCCATGATCAGTTGACTGATGGTCTCCATCAGTCAACTGTTGTCACGGCTAATGGCTTGTGATCAGCCAGATTTGTGGGATTTCACAAGCGTCATCAACCAACGACATGCTCATCAGTCGACTGATCCCTCCATCAGTGGACTGATGAAGTGATCAGTCGAGTGATCACGGTGAGCAGTCGAGTGAGACCCCATTTTGTGCCTGATGTCGACTTGATCGCCGATCGCTAGTCTTAGCGCAATGATCGATGATGGAATTAGTCGATCGCCAACCCTTGGCGATGATCGATCATCGTTTTCGGCTGACTCAGTCGAACAACTGATCAGTCAAGTGATATGATGTATTAGTCGACTGATACTCATCAAGTATGATAATTTCATACTTGAATTAACTTCTTAGACCTAGACTCAACCTTCTAGCTCTTCCTTAAGCCTTGCGCCTCTACGATCCCTCCGAGTCTGTGACTTGTTCATCCTTTGTGCTTGCCTCCAAGAGCTTCCTTCGGTTTCGTCATGTCTTGAGTTTCTCTTTGTCAAAGTATGTTTGGACTTTACGCCGCCAAGACTACATGCTTGGACTTACGCTGCCGAGACTTGCCTTTGGACTTCCTTTGCAAAGGTCCGCTTGGACATTACGTCGCCAAGACTACATGCTTGGTCTTACATCGCCAAGCCCTTTCCTTTGACTTCTCTTGCCAAGATCACACTTGGACTTTTCCTTTACCAAGTCTTCATACTTGAATTTTCCTGTCACTTAAACATGTTCACAATTAGATCACAAATATTGCCTAACTTAGATGATTATCCAAACATCAAAATATATAAATGCTTGGGGTATTGTTGCACCAACAATCTCTCCCTTTTTGATGTTTGGCAATCATTTAAGTTAGGTATTAAAACATTCTCAGAAATAAGCATCACATGTCAACATATATCAATGTGAATTTCTAACTTAAATCATCCTTCTCCCCCTTTGACATACATCAAAAAGAGAAAGATTTAAGACAAATAAGTCCATGAAATTTATAATGCCTTGAATTAAGTCATAAAATAAAATGAAAGTTCCCCTTAATCCAAGACATAGGTTATGATAGATAAAACTTATGTTGACCAGAGCACAAAAGAAGAACTATGAGCTATCTTCTATCTTTGCACCAACAATTGTATTTGTAGGGATGAAAGGTTTATATTATGAAGTTCCCCCTAAAACATTGCATCAAACAGTCCTAAAATTTCTTTTTACTGAAGATTATCATATCATAGCTTTAGGACATTCAAAAATACACTTAAGACCAAGAAAAAAGAACTATTTTTTAGAAAAACACTGAGTGTCAGTTGACTGAATTCTAATTCAGTCGATTGCCACACCCGAAGTCCCTTTTTCAGGTTTTTCAGCCCAACTTCAGAAATGCGCCAAAAATTCAAGAAATATTGAAACATCACGAAATTTTGTGTACACATTTCTGAAATCATTTTATATCATGGAAAAATAATTTAAAAATATATGTTTTCCAGATTTCGAAAATGATACAAATTTGAAACCTAGTAAAAGCTTTAAGTATTTTGCAAACTTTGTATCACTTTTGCTTAGCAATTGAAAACTATTTTTCAAAGTATGATAAACATAGTTTGAATTATGTTTTATTTGACATTTCCAATCATATTCTTAGAGCTATATGCACATTAATTGTACACAAGTCTTCCCAATAATTTGTCCAATGAAGGATTAATGTCTCTAGATGACATTTTGGTTCATAGTAATTCATCATAACAAGCATGATGAACCAAATACATCTTCCTAACATCTCACATATTGTCTAAGTGGCTCAATACAATAATCATGGTTTTTTAGGTCTTTTGTGAGATGCATAGAGGTATAAATCCTAGAATTTCTATAGGATCATGCAAACCTAGACCTCTATTCTACTAAGCACATTCCAAGTTCTCTCCTATATGATGAAAATTCTGCTTCGGGGAGAGCCTTGGTGAATATGTCGACTAAGTTGGACTTAGATTCTATGTAATTAAGTTCAATGTCCCCCTTAGCCACATGATCTCTAATGAAGTGATGCTTCACTTCAATGTGCTTAGTCCTAGAGTGATGTATCGAATTTTTGGTCAAATTTATGGTACTCACATTATCACAATAAACTTTGACATTGGAGTAGTGTAGCTCATAATCTTCTAATGTGTGTCTCATCCAAAGTAATTGAGCCACACAACCACCCATAACCACATATTTGGCCTCGGTGGTTGACAAAGCAACACAAGGTTGCTTTCTACTACTCCAACTCACTAGGGAGGATCCAAGAAATTGACATCCACCGCTAGTACTCTTCCGATCCAACTTGCAACCTGCATAGTCGGAGTCAGTGTACCCAACCAAATCAAAAGACTTAGTCCTAGGGCACCAAAGTCCTACATTTAGTGTCTTTGATATATCTTAGAATTCTCTTAACGACCACTAAATGAGACTCTTTGGCACAAGATTCGTATCTTGCACACATACCTATCGCAAATAAAATGTCAGGTCTACTAGCAGTTAAGTATAAGAGACTACCAATCATGCTCCTATAGATCTTAAGGTCAATTGATTTTCCTTCATGATCATTATCTATTTTTGTATTGGTTGCCATAGTGGTTGAAACTACCTTAGCATTTTCCAAACCAAATTTTTTGATCATTTCTTTGGCATATTGTGTTTGGTATACATAGTTTCCTTCATTTGTTTGTTTGACTTGTAATCCTAAGAAGAATTTTAATTCTCCAACTAGACTCATTTCAAATTCATTTTCCATATTTTTGATGAAATCTTGAAGGAGTTCATCATTGGTTGACCCAAAAATTATGTCATCTACATATACTTGGGCTACAAATATATCCTTTAATTTTGATTTAATAAAGAGAGTTGGATCTATTTTACCCCTTCTAAATCCTTTAGACACTAAGAAAGATGACAATCTTTAATACCAAACCCGGGGAGCTTGTTTTAACCCGTATAAGGCTTTTCTAAGCTTATACACATGGTTAGGATAGTCTATGCTTTCAAATCCGGGAGGTTGTTCTACATATACTTCCTCCTTAATGATCCCATTTAGGAATACCGACTTTACATCCATTTGATGGAGTTTAAAACCCATGTAAGAGGCATATCCTAGTAGGATTCTAATCAACTCTAATCTAGCAACCGGGGCATAAGTCTCATCATAGTCAAGCCCCTCTACTTGATTAAACCCTCTTGCAACTAACCTAGCTTTATTTCTTGTTATTTTTCCTTGATCATCTAATTTGTTCCTAAAGACCCATCTTGTATTGACAATGGTACTATCATTGGGTCTAGGAACTAGCTCCTAAACTTGACTCCTCTCAAATTGAGCCAATTCATCTTGCATTGCTAAGACCCAATCCGGATCAAACAATGCATCATTAATTGACTTGGGCTCAAGTTGTGAGATAAGATCCATTTGACTAGAAGGAACTCTATGAAATGACCTAGTTCTAACACCTTGAGATAACTCTCCTACTACTTGATCTAGAGGACGATTTTGATGGACTCTTATAGTTCTAGGAGGTGTATTACATTGGTTTTGATCATGATTATCCTCAACCCTCCTTTCATCATCGGAATCACCTTTTACTCCCACTTGATTTAACTCTCTCCCTTGATCATTACCCCCTAAAGTTAAATCTTGAAATTTTTGGGTAATTTCTTGATTTTTGTCATTGATATCATTATCAATGGGGGATTTCCTAGGGTAAGTATTAGAGGTTTCATCAAATTGGACATTTGAAGATTCCTCAACCTTTTGAGTTCTCTTATTATAAATTCTATACCCTACACTAGTGGATGAGTATCCAACTTGGATTCCCTCATCCACTTTGGATTCAAATTTACTGAGGTTATCTTTGGTGTTTAAAATGTAGACTTTGCATCCAAAGTCTTTGAAATAGTGAATGGTTGGAATTGTACCATTCCATAATTCAAATGGGGGTTTTCCTAAAAACATATGAATTAAAACTTTATTTTGGATATAGCAAGTGGTATTGACTGCTTCTGCCCACAAGTAGCTAGGTAGAAAATATGCATTAAGCATAGTCCTAGCCGCTTCTTGTAGGACACGATTTTTCCTTTCCACCACCCCATTTTGTTGGGGTGTTCTAGGACATAAAAATTCGTTCTTGTACCCTTATTCTAGGCAAAAATTTTAGAAGTTAGAGTTCTCAAATTCTCCACCATGATCACTATGGATCTGGTTGATTTTGAGATTCCTTTCATTCTCTACTCTTTTGCTAAAACCTATGATTATTCCTAGGTTTTCATCCTTAAGTTTCATGAAGAATACCCAAGTAAATATAGAAAAATAATCTACTATAACTAAACAATATTTACTACCAATCATGGTGGGAGTACTATGACAATCAAATAAATCAACATGCAAGAGTTCTAAAGGTAAAGCGGTACTAAGTAAAGTTTTACCTTTGTGTGATGATTTTGATTGCTTTCCTTCTTGGCATGCATCACACATTTTGTCCTTAAGATACTTGACTTTTGGCAACCCCTTGACTAGCTTCATCTTGGCTATTTTGGCAATGTTTTTCATGTTTATGTGCCCTAGCCTCCTATGCCATAGCCAACTCTCTTCTTCTTTTGCAATAAGACACTTAGTAGAAGCGTTAGAAGCATTAGATAAATCAACATAGTATATATTTGATTTCCTAAAATCTACTAACATGCAATCATTTAGATTTTTGTGTCTTATGAAGCATTTAGAAGAATCAAATTGAACATCAAAATTGGCATCACATAATTGACTTACACTAAGCAAATTAAATTTCATATTTTTAACTAATAATACTTTGTGAATTGCAAGATTTGGGGATACCTCAATTGTCCCTTTTCCTAGGATCTTAAGTTTACCACTATTTCCAAAAGACACCTTCCCTTACTAGTGTGGTTGATTGTGGAAAATTTACTCTCATCACCGGTCATGTGTTTTGAGCAACCACTATCAACAATCCATAAGCTTGGTCCTTCTACCTGTACAACATGAAAAATGCAAGTCTTAGGCACCCAAATTTTAGGACCATTAGCATTAACTATATAGCTTTTAGAAACCCAAGCTTTTCTAGCCTTGCTCCTAATGGTTGGTTTTCTACTAATTAGTGAGGTGAAGGCTACTTCCTTTTCCTTAGGCTTATATCCTATGTCGGCCTTGTTATAAATCACCCTTTAGTCCCTAAGAATCATATCAAGATATTTGGACCCATTCGTAAATTTCTCTAAGCATGCTCTTAGTTTATCTATTTCTTTTCTAAGTTCATCATTTTCATTCCTAAGTGAACATGCATCATCACAAGAAATTTCTACATTCTTAATTGATTTAATTTCTACTTTTAAATCCTTAATCCTAGATTTTGATTTATTTAGTGCATTTTGAAGACATGCAATAGTTTTATAAAGTAATTCTATCCTAGGGGAGTCCTTTACCTTATCGTCACTAGATGACGATTCGTCGTTTGAGGATAAAGATGACTCCTCACTTGAGCTATCCTGCAAGGCCATGAGTGCCATGTTTCTTGTGACATGGCAAAGTTCTTCATCATCGGAGGAATCTTCTAGGCTTTGTGTATCCCAAGTTTGGTCTATCATGGCCTCCTTCTTCTTCTTCTCCTTTTTGTCCTTCTTCTTCTTTTCTTTTTCCTCCTTTTTCTTTAGCTTCGGACAATTTGGCTTGATATGGCCCTTTTCGTTGCAACCATAGCAAGTAACATTAGATGTAGGAATTGAACTAGTGGAGGTTTTACCTTTGAAGGATTGGAACATCCTCCTTACATATTTTTTTGGTGAGCTTCCTTGATCTCCCACCAAACCTCTTCACATAGTGAGCCACCTCACTAGCCAATAGCTCTTCATCACTACTTGAAGACTCTTCCTCTGACTCGGATGAAGAAGAGACTTCTTTCTTCTCCTTCTTCTTCTTGTCCTTCTTACCTACAAAAAGAGCTACACCTTTCTCCTTGGACGAAGTGTTAGCTTGCTCATGCAACTCGAATTCACAAAATAGTTCATCTATCTTAACTAAAGAAAGATCCCTAGAGACTTTATACGCATCAACCATTGACGCTCATAAAGTAGTTCTAGGGAAAGCTTGTAGGACATACCTCACAAGGTCTTGGTTTTCGACCTTCTCACCTATAATATGTAGTCCGTTGACTACTTCCTTGAAGCGACTGTGCATTTGGCTCACAGTCTCGTTGGTCTTCATGTTGAAACTTTGGAGTTGGCCTATCAAAAGATCCCTCTTTGCTCTTCTTGTTTCCTTTGACTCTTCATTTAGTTCGATGAGCTTCTCCCAAAGCTCCTTTGCGTATTCGAAGGGTCCTACTTTGGATAGTGGCTCTTTTGATAGACCACATTGGAGTGTGGTCGTTGCTTTTTCATTTGCTTGCACCTTATTTGTCATTTCCCTTGTCCAATCCTTGGTCGGTAGTGGTGCTCCAAACTCATCGATCGACTTCTCAAAACCATCTACAACACTAGACCAATTCTCAATATCATTCATAAGGTAGTATTCCATCCTACCTTCCCAGTATCCAAAGTCACTGCCATCGAAGAATGGAGGCCTCGTCGTGCTATACCCCTCTTGGAATGTCATCGTGCTCTGGTTGATTGTTAGATCCTCCGATGCGATCCAGGCTCTGATACCACTTGTTGGAATCTTTGGAAGGCTAGAGTGGGGTGAATAGCCTTTTTTGAATTCTACAAAAAGAATTAGCGGAAGCAAAACAAGAACTAAATGAAAAATACAACAAATGCTAACACGAAAGCATTTACGTGGTTCGGAGATTAAGCTCCTACTCCTCGGCGATCCTTAAGGTGGATCAACCCAAGCAATTCCACTAAGAAACTTTCCTTTACAAAATACTCTCCTCTTCTTACAATAATGAAAATGAAATATAGGAGAAGAGGAGGAATTAACACTAAGAAAGCTTTTGAAATTCGTGGGGAGCTTGAGAGTAAGGTTGGAAGATAAGCACTAGCCCCCTCAAGCACCCCAAGCCCTCTTTTTATAGAGAGAGGGCTATTTTTCTTGTTGGGTCATGATCAGTCGACTGATGGTCTGCATCAGTTGACTGTCATCACGTCTAACGGCTTCTGATCAGCTGAATTTATGGGATTTCATAGGCGTCATCAACCAACGGCATGCTCATCAATTGACTAATCCCTCCATCAATCGACTGATGAAGTGATCAGTCGAGTGATCACGGCGAGCAGTAGAGTGAGACCCCATTCTGTGCCCGATGTTGACTTGATCAGTCGACTTCCAATCTTGGCAGTCGACTGATGACGGAATCAGTCGACTGCCAACCCTTGGCAGTCGACAGATCATCAGATTTTCAGCCTGACTCAGTCGAACACTTGATCAGTCGAGTGATATGATGTATCAGTCAACTAATACTCGTCAAGTATGATAATTTCATACTTGAATTAACTCCCTAGACTTAGACTCAACCTTCTAGCTCTTCCTTAAGACTTGCGCCTCTAAGATCCCTCCGAGTCCGTGACTTGTTTTTCCTTTACGCTTGCTTCCAAGAGCTTCCTTCGATTTCGTCATGTCTTGGGTTTCTCTTTGCCAAAGTACGCTTAGACTTTAAGCCGCCAAGACTACATGCTTGGACTTACGCTACCAAGACTTGCCTTTGGACTTCCTTTGCCAAGGTCCGCTTGGACTTTATGCCGCCAAGACTACATGTTTGGTCTTGCGCTGCCAAGCCCTTTCTTTGGACTTCTCTTGCCAAGATCACACTTAGACTTTTCCTTTAACAAGTCTTCATACTTGGATTTTCCTGTCACTTAAACATCTTCACAATTAGACCACAAATATTGCCTAACTTAGATGATTATCCAAACATCAAAACATATAAATGCTTGGGGCATTGTTGCACCAACATTTAGTTCATCCATCATGTCTCCATTATACTTGACCCATCCATGCTTCTGATGCGACTGAAACAATTTCACACTCGCTCTTTGTTTCGTCCAATCAAACCAAGTCTCTCTCGATCTGAGAATGTATTCTCAAACTTGTTTTAAATCCTTCGGATTACACTCGTTGTACGTAAGACCAAATTGATTACCAGTTTATGTTGGCCATCAATAATTATCCATTAATTAAAGAACGATCATGAGTGGAACCTAGTAGTACATCATGATCCCCAATTAACCGAAAAATCAACGGTTGATCCCAGAACAATTTCTGAAACCCTTCAGTAGCTATAATGAATCATGCCCCATTCCTTTCACTCATCTTATACCCACCTGGTTCAGGACATGGTCTATTGTTTCAGTCACCACTAGGTTGACTACGTCACACCTAGCCCAAGTATTACTTTTTCGTCCTCCGGATTCTAGTTACTGCACATGTATCCAAGAGTACCATACTCTAAACATGTAATTCTTTGGCCAAAGACTTTAGAAACAATCCAACGAGAGGTCATAGGGTATACATCTCCTCGCAAGGAGCGATGAATCCTCTATAGGCTATTCAAATACCTTCGGCCACTTCGACTTATACCCAATCATCCCGAGTCCATATATCCTCGGAGATGCTTGCTTAAGATGTCAAAGCATAAGTCTTCATGAGTAAGATGACTTGAATACCGCAAGTCGAAGGAACATCATACTTAAGTTGCTATAAGAACTTCATTGATATATCCATATATGCAGAGAACCATATGAAGTCTTACAGCTGGTCACTCCAATGAACAATTTACCATAACTAGCATCCACGATTAACTCCGGACATCCCAATATCTCCAGCCAGTGATAAACAGTTGCTTGGATAAACCAAAGAGTATACCTCGTGCTAGTCTCAACAGAATTGATGATGTCCTAATCCACCAATTCATCGACTAGGGATAATTTCAATACATCACAATTACACATGTAAAGAAACTCACTAGTTGTGATACAATCACAAATTTTCTCATGTTGTAAATCGTATTGCGGACATCCAGTAAATGAGTTTAAGATGGAATCAAATACATAAAAACATGTATACTCAAATAGTGAATCTTTATTTATCAAATAAATGGAACAACCATAAGACGATTGCCTTAGGACACCTCTCATATATTACCAACAAACTATCACTTGGCCTAATGCCAATCGCCACGGTATCCAATACCATAAGCTCTAACATGACCCTCAAACTTACTTTAAGGTAAGGCCTTAGGTAAAGGGTCCGCTAAGTTTCTTTTAGTGGAAATCTTCTCGATTTGTATTTTCTTCCTACTGATGATCTCTCTGATCAGATGATAGCGGTGAAGCACATATTTGGATCATTGATGAGTCCACATCAAGTTCCAAGATGAACTTCTTGATCCAAATCACTTCCTTTGCTGCTTCTGAAGCTGCAATGTATTCTACCTCAGTGGCAGAATCCGCTATAGTATCTTACTTGGATTTTTTCCAACTTAATGTGCCTCCATTTAAGGTGAATACATACACAGACTAAGATCTGGAATCATCCTTGTATGTCTAGAAGTTGACATCTATATACCCGCGTATTACCATATCACCTTCTCGATATATTAGGAATACATCCTTAGTTCTTCTTAAGTACTTAAGGATCGTCTTAACAACCTCCCAATGATCCATTCCTGGATCAGACTAATATCTACTTGTGATACTCAGAGCATACGATACATTGGGCCTTCTACGTAACATAACATATATGATAGATCCTATTGCAGATGCATAGGGAATCTTACTCATGCAAATCCTCTCGTCTTCTGTGCGCGGACACATAGACTTCAAAAGGTGTATTCCATGCATGATGGGAAGGAAACCTTTCTTGGATTTTGATATGCTAAACCTCTTTAGCACTCGGTTTATATATGTAGATTGTGAAAGACCAAGCAACCATTTTGATCTATCTATATAGATCTTGATCCCGAGGATGTAGGTCGCTTCTCTCAGGTCTTTCATGGAGAATGTTTTGGATAACCAAATTTTAACCGACTGTAAGACAGATATATCATTTCCTATAAGTAATATGTCATCGACATACAACACTAGGAACACGACTGTACTCCTATAACCTTCTTGTACACACAGGGTTCATTTGAATTTTGTGAGAAATCAAACCTTTTGATTGTCTCATCAAAACGAATATTCTAGCTCCTGGATGCTTGCTTTAGTCCATAAATGGATTGTCGAAGTTTGCATACCTTGGTTTTATCAATCGATATGAAAGCCTCAGGCTATATCATATACACGTCCTCGAGTAGGTTTCTGTTAAGGAAAGTCATTTTCACATCCATCTACCATATCTCATAATCATAATGAGCCGCTATGGCTAGGAGCATTCGAATGGATTTAAGCATAGCTACCGGTGAATAGGTCTCATCATAATCAACACCTTGTTTTTTACGATAGCCTTTCACCACTAATCTAGCCTTAAAGGTAATCACATTACCATCCATGTCAATTTTCTTCTTGAAAACCCACTTGCACCCTATAGGCTTAATGCCTTCAGGTGGGTCCACCAAGTTCCAAACTTGATTTTCATACATGGAATCCATTTTTGACTTCATGGCTTTAAGCTATTTGTCACTTTCAGAACTTTTCAGAACTTCTTCATAATTGGTAGGCTCCTCATCGTCAATGAGTAACACATCGTTCGATTCACTTACGAGAAATCCATATCTCTCAAAAATATTGCATGTCCTACTAGATCTACGAAGATGTGGTGTCACAATAGGTTCATCCAATGTCTCATCACTATGAGTCATCGGTCGAGGTGCTTGACTAGGTATCTCCTCAATGTCTATTGGAGTCCCTTGAACCTCCTCAAGTTCAACGACACTCCCACTGTTTTCTTGCAAGAGAAACTCTTTCTCTAGAAACACAACATTCCTTGAAACAAACACCTTTTGTTCTAAGGGATGATAGAATTGGTAACCTCTCGTTTCCTTAGGGTATCCAATAAATAAACATTTATCAGGCTTAGCATCCAATTTGTCCGACACAGTCCACTTCACATAAGCAGGACAACCCCATCACTTCAAATAAGATAAATGAGGTTTCTTACTAGCCCATATCTCATATAGAGTAGTAGAGACTACCTTGGTCGGGACTCTATTTAACAAGTAAACAACTGTCTGAAGTGCATAGCCCCAAAAGAACTTGGGAAGATTCGCGTGATTCATTATTGACCTGACCATGTCCAACAAGGTCCAATTTCGCCTCTCAGATACACCATTAAGTTGTGGTGTATAGGCAGAGTCCATTAAGACAATATACCATTGTCTCTTAGATAATCCAGAAACTCTTGACTCAAGTATTCATCACCTCGATCTGATCAGAGTATTTTAATACTCTTGCCAAGTTGTTTCTCTACTTAATTTCCAAATTCTTTGAACCTTTCAAAGGCTTCAGACTTGTGTTTCATCAAGAACACATACCCAAACTGTGAGTGATCATCGGTGATGGTAATGAAGTAGTTATAGCCTCCTAGAGCATGAGATGACATAGATCCACATACATCAGTATGTATTAGACCAAACAACTCTCCCACCGGTTCACCTTTTCCCATAAAAGGTAACTTAGTCATCTTGCCTTTTAAGTATGATTCGCATGTATCAAATGAATCAGATTCAAACGATTTCAGAATTCTACATCAGTGTAATTTGGACATGCATTTCTTGCTCACATGGCCAAGACGACAATGCCACATATAGGAGTCTAATTGATTATCTTTTCAAGCATGTTTGTTGCTCGCTTCGATATTGAGAATGTCACTGGATACATCTAATGTATAAATACCATTTGCTTAAAGTTCCAATCTCATAAGGAATGGCATTCAAAGTTATGTAACAACAATCGTTACTAAAAGTTAAATGGTTCCCATTTCTATATAAACAAGAAATAGAAATGATGTTCTTTATCAATGAAGGAACATAAAAGTAATTGCCTAGTTTCAAGACAAGTCCTCTAGGAAGTTTCAACAAATATGTTCCGATGGCAAATGCAGCAACCTTTGCTCCATTCCCAACATGTAAATTTGACTCTCCCATGATGATTCTTCTTCTATTCCTTAGCCCATGTATGTCATTACATATATGTGAGCCACACCCGATATCCAATGCCCAAGTATCTAAAGAAATAAAATGACAATCAATAACGAAGATATCTGAAGAAGATGGGGCATCGGATGCCTTCTTCTTCTTCACTGACTCAAGATAAATCTTGCAGTTTCTTCGCCAATGGCCTTCCTTACCATAATGATGGCAAGTGCCCTTTTTGAGCTAGTCCTGCCTTTTTAGCCTTTTTCTTCTTCCCCTTCTACTGTTCCTTTGACTTCCTCTTAGAATCTTTCTTCGAGAAATCAACTAACAACACCGTCCCCTGCTCATGCTTCACAGAAGGCTCCACAGTATCCAATATGTTGAGCAGTACCATAGATGAACCTTCTTTCATCTCAGAGGTGAAGAGGAGCTTGGAGACT
This sequence comes from Wurfbainia villosa, assembly GCA_025175895.1. Lineage (NCBI taxonomy): Eukaryota > Viridiplantae > Streptophyta > Magnoliopsida > Zingiberales > Zingiberaceae > Wurfbainia > Wurfbainia villosa. The sequence goes on from CM045988.1 coordinate 22,405,555, forward strand.
TCGAACCTTTCAGATCTCACTTGCTCATCAAACAACTCATAGAGATGAAAGACTATAGTATGATTATCCATATGCTCACGCTACTTTGTTGGTGCAGGGGCACTAGATAATCGAACCTATGTTTTGATTATGGCAAAGACACAAAGTTAAGTCTACATTGTTATCTCACGAACTAAATCAAGTGTGCAGAAAAGTGTTAAAGCTGGAGCTGAAGGCTAGCGACACCTGGAGGAAGCCGCGGTGGTCGGGCAACACTCGAGTGACTTCGGAGGGAGCCGAAGGAATCGAGTGGAAGGCCGGAAGCGAGAGCTACTATCGAGGTAAGCTCGTGTGAGTGAGATATTGTAAGGTCGTGTCCTCTTTACGGGGACGACCGTAGGCGGCGATCCGACTAAGACTTCCTGTGGAAGGTCTAGGTCGAGATCGGACGGTTAGAAATCATCGTATTTATCATTTTTCGAGCTAACCTCTTATTGCAGGGAAGTGGTCAAGCTGGTAGTCGACTGTTGGAAAATGGAGCAGTCGACTGATGCCCATCAGTCGACTGATGGGAGGCATCAGTCGACTGATGGCGATGATTCAACTTTTGCACTAGGTCAAAACGGATAACATTTGACGCGACCACTTCGCGATAAAATTTGGACAACTTCATGATCCGTTCTGAAAAAAGAGGAGACAAATTCAGAGGCCAAATTCTATAAAAGGAGGGGAGGATTCCATCTTCAAATCACATCAAGTTTATTCATCAAGTGCTCCTACAACGCCAACGCTCCAACATCATCATAACGCCGACGCGACATCAAGTTTCGATCTTCTTCGTCGGCAGCAGAATCAAGTAATATTTTTGATATTGTATTCTTTGTTTTTCTTCATAACGAGGTGAGGTAGGCTTGTTGCCTCATCCTCGTATATTCGGTTTTGTGATCGTTGTCTCCTACCTCCAACGAGGAGGAGACGTTATAGTGCTTTGCCCTCCGTACGCGGTCTAGGACTGATAGGGCCTTGGAGTAGCAACCGCTGGGTTGTGAACCAAGTAAAATAAACATGTTCATTTATTTTCCGCTGTGCTTACTTTGCGTATCGAACGAACGAAAAAGGAAAGATTTACGATCGCTATTCACCCCCCCCTCTAGCGACGCTTCTCGATCCAACATGCTTCTGCAGCTTGGGTACCATAACAGCTAGCTTGAAGCAACTCACTAGTTCAGAATCACTCACATGTTTCTGATGGGCCAATAATTGGTCCGGAGTTGCATTATCACTAGACCGGGCGGGTAGAGGTGCTTCGAGAACATTCACAAGCTTTTCAACCTTGAGAACAATTCTTCAATTTCTAAGCCAATCCAAGAAGTTTAGCCCGGTCAATTTATTTGAATCCAAAATGGAATGCAAATTAAAAGACATCATGATCAATCAATTAACCTAGAAATACAAATCGAGCATATATGAGAAAGATGATTTAAAATGCATCCATATACATTTACAAAATCTCATTCATTTTTCGAAATAAAAAACCATCAAAATTAATTCGAGAAATCATAGGTCCATCTTTGAATGAGTTGATATCCAACATAGATAAGAACAACCTTGGAGTGAGTCCAACAAGCCATTATTAGCTATGATGGTAGGTATCAAGTATACCGATTACATATCACGTATATGTAACTATCACAATGTGCTATCAACTAATTGAATGTTCACACATACATTGGGTTGTTAACACATTAACAAGTATGCATCATATGCATAGAACCCAACTTCACCTCTCTTCACATCGACCTTGAAGTGAGTCCAACAAATCGATGCTCCAAGTTAGAGCCGACCCATTAATCATGAAATAGTTTTAATATGGTTAGAGCACATTCATCCAATTAGCCAGGCTTGGAGTGAGTCTAACAACCCAAACTAACGATTGACCTCTGACTCTTACCATATTAGTGTTAAACTATTCCAATGATTTGAACATGTTCAGGTTTGAGTCGAGCTTGGCATGAGTCCAACAACTCAAACAAGAAACAGAACTCCGGTTCTAACCATATTAATGGAATGTATAAGCTTTAATATTGTGTAAGGGTTTTAATGTCTCATCCTCTTTGCATGCAAATAACTATTATCTATATGACATGACACACATGACATACATCTACATGTCACGACACGCATGACATAATGATATGCTTCTAATGCAATTACATGGCATACAATTATGTCATGTACAAATAGTTTCTTTATTTGTCATAACTATTTTGGAAATAAAATATGTTTTACATTTGATTTCCCAAATAAAATCATGATTAAAATTAGGAAATAAATTTTCAAATATAATCACATATTTTATTTTTTGGAAAATGTTAATTAAGGAAAGCCAAATCTAATTTAGAAAACAAATTTCCTAAATTGTAATTTTCTAATCATATTAGGAAACTTCCAATTTGAATTTCTTTACAAATTAAAATTTTCATAAATACTTCTAAACTGTCCAAAAGTAGAATATTTCCAAAAATACAATTATGACTATCACAAAATAATTTTACAATTATGTCAAAACACAGTCGGGCTTTGATACCACTATTGGGTTTCTCCGGCGCCGCGGCGAGTGTGTGTTCGAACATGTTTCGTAAACATGCACACCGAGTAAGCAAAAACAAGTAATAAACTAATTTTATTACAATACACAAATCACACGCTTGTAGGATACAACATGTGTAGACATAATCGCTATTTAAAATTTTGTAATAAAAGGAAACTTATACTAGGTATACTTGACGGATCACGTGTAGCAGAAATGACATCAACCGTAGCGACCCTCGCTAAAATCGCCTCTATCTGTATCCATGCAGAGTATCATCAGGATAACTTCACAAAGCGATGAGCTTCGAGTTGAAGACGATGTGATCTGAGAGACAATCACAATCTGAAATAAATTCGGATCACAAAAATGAGTTTCACAAATTCGCTTGTCGGAAGCGGTTTTCGTCAACCGTTTGACGAAAACTTAATCCTCCACCTATAATGATTGCTGGAGATCAAATCCCCAGCAAGTAGACCACTGTCGGAGCACAAAACACCGACCAAATGACCTCTCCACATGAAGGAGATCAAGCTGTCCAAAACTGGACAGCTTGTTGTGGAGGAAGAAGGGTCCAACCAAAGGCATGGCTGGTTACTCCTTGGTCGCTAGCAGCCAAGGGAGGTTGGTCGGTGACTGAGGGTGACCCAAGGGACGTCGGCGGCTGGTGGATGGCCGGCGGTAAGGAGAGGCAGTAGCTCCTTTGGGCGGCGGCAACACCTTTCGGCGGCAAGAGCAAGGAGAAGAGGAGTTGGGTTGGGCGACAACTTTTTTTGGGTTGATTAGGGTTTCCAAAACCCTTAAGCCATATTTTATAGAGAGTGTATTTCTTGTCCAACAAGAAACCTTCTCCTAGGGGTAATTGGTTCATAACCAAAACCCACTAACCCACTCCAATAACTTAAGTTAAAATAAACCAAACCGCCTTGGTCTATTTTAAGTTAAAATGAACCGAACCAACTTCGGTTCATTCGTTTAAAACAAACCAAACCCCTTTGTTTTATTTTCCACCATTTGATTAGAACCAAATCAATTTGGTTCATCCATCATATCTCCATTATACTCGACCCATCTATGCTTCCGATGCGACTGAAACAATTTAACACTCGCTCTTTTTTTGGTCCAACCAAACCAAGTCTCTATCGTTCTGAGAATCCTATTCTCAAACTTTTTTTAAATCCTTCGGATTACACTCGTTATACGTGTGACCAAATAGGTTCCCCATTTATGTTGGGCATCTATAATTAACCATTAATTATAGAACGATCATGAGTGGCACCTAGTAGTACATCATGATCCCCAATTAATCGGAAAATCAACGATTGATCCCAGAACTATTTCTGAAACCCTTCAGCCACTACAATGAATCGTGCCCCATTCCTTTCACTCATCTTATACCCACTTGGTTCAGGACATGGTCTATTGTGTCAGTCTCCACTAGGTTGACTGCATCACACCTAGCCCAAGTATTACTTCCTCGTCCTCCGGATTCTAGTTATTGCACATGTATCAAAGAGTATCATACTCTAAACATGTAATACTTTGGCAAAAGACTTTAGTAACAATCCGATGAGAGGCCATAGGGTATACATCTCCTCGTAAGGAGCGGTGAATCCTCTGTCGGCTATTCAAACACCTTCGGCCACTTCGACTTATACCCAATCATCCTGGGTCCATATCTCCTCGGAGATGCTTGCTTAAGATATCAAAGCATAAGTCTTCATGTCCAAGATGACTTGAATACTGCAAGTCGAAGAAACATCACACTTAAACTGTTGTAAGAACTTCATTGACATATCCATATATGCAGAGAACCATATGAAGTCTTACAGCTAGTCACTCTAATGAACAAGTTACTATAACTAGCATCCACGATTAACTCCTAACATCCCAATGTCTCCAGCCAGTTAGAAATAGCTGCTTGGATAAACCAAAGAGTATACCTCGTGCTAGTCTCAACAGAATTGATGGTGTCCTAATCCATCAATTCATCGACTAGGGATAATTCTAATACATCACAATTACACATGTTGAGAAACTCACTAGTTGTGATCCAATCACAAATTCTCTCATGTTGTGAATCGTATTGTTGACATCCATTAAATGAGTTTAAGATGCAATCAAATACATGAAAACACGTATACTCAAATAGTGAATCTTCATTTATCAAATAAATGGAACAACCATAAGGCGATTGCCTTAGGACACCTCTCATATATTACCAACAGAGTCAACCTAGGGGAGTAGCGCTTATGGCCGACAAAGGAAAGAAGAAGAAGGAGACTCCACCCTCCTCATCGAATGAAGAATCATCCTCTTCAATGGATAGAAATGAGGAGGCCTACATGGTAAGAAAGGTGAGATGTGCTCTTAAAAGTTTTAAATTTAACAAGTATCATGATAGGAGAAGGCCAAGAAGGAAGGTGATATGCTATAATTGCCAAGGAGAGGGACATATGAGGGATGAGTGTCCCTAATTAAACAAGAGCAAGGAAGAAAGGAAGAAGAATGACAAAAAGAAAGAAGGGAAGATGAAAGATGAAAGAAAGTCAAAGGAAAAGGAAAAGAAGTCAAAGCCCCAAAACCTAAAAGCGGCATGGGACGATCCATCATCATCGAAAGAAGAAGAGATCGTCTCCCATTTTGCATTAATGGGAATGGATGGTGTAACCTCCACCTCATCCGAACAAGAAGGAAGTACAAGTGAGGAGGAGAGTTCAAATGTAGGGGGAGCATCATCATCTTCATCAGAATCGGAAGACGAAGATATGGTAAGTATGGTAAGAAATCTCCCTACTCAAGAAATTGTTTCCATGATTTCAAGTCTTACTAGAGATTTATTTAGAATTAAAAAAAAGAAATACATGCAAAATGAAATTAAGGATCTAAAAGAAAAACTCAAAAATGCATGCTCACATGATGATTGTATTTCTTCTAGTATTAATAATGCATGTATAGAAGAAAATAAAGCTTTAAGGGAAAAGGCAGATTTCCTTACTAAGGCCCTAGAGAAATTCACAATAGGCTCCAACACCTTGAACATGATCATTGGGAGCCAAAGGGCTAGCTTTAATAAGAAGGGCCTAGGATATAAAGGATCCAAAAATGAAAAAGTCTACCATTGCTTAATTGCTAGGGGTCAATCTAAAATAACAATGTAGCTAGGAAATGGATCCCAAAGAAGTACTTGGTGAACCCTATTGGAAAGAATTTATATTGGGTTCCCAAGTCTATCCTTAGAGGTTAGAGAAACCTAGGATAGTCAACCATAGTTGGACTTATTTTATATCATGATAAATGGTTGACTTATGTTGAAATAGGGTAGTATTTGATTTATCATGAGCATGTTTGGGTAATAATGATATGATATGAATCATTATTTGTGATACTTGTCTTTATTATCATGATAATATGTGACTTGTGATTTGGATGATAATATTTGTTTTATGATCATGATGGGTGTTTTTGATAATACTTAACCTTGGTAGAAATTGCATGAAATTGATGGTTAAGTATAATACCTTAAGTACATCTCACATTCACCATAAGGCTAACTTGATTGAAAACATAGCAATGGGTGAGATGTTAGGATGATACAATTGATTCACTAATGCTTATGGCATTTAGATGGGTCACTCAAAGTATCATAACATAGCAATCATAGACCAACTATGGGGAAAGCAAATGTTTAATCAATGGACATATTGCCCATAGATCATAGTTGGATATTTTAAATGTTTTAAAATGATTTCATGTTTTAAAAGTTGTGAGTTGATGTTTTAAAAAGTTTCAAGGCAAAACTAGGTCTTAAAGATGATACAAAATTGAGACATTTTATGATGCATGTGAACGCGACCTCAAATCTCATGATGGAGACCGTCGAGGACTCGAAGCGCACGCTCGCACTCAACGCCTGTAAGTACACAGATGTCGTCAAGTAATAAATATATTTATCAATCCCATAGGGACTGAGATTCAAGTATTGATATATTTGGCGGACGTTATTGTTCAAAAGTCAAATCGAATGGTTATGATTGTGAGGGTTGTCGGTGGTCCTAACTCAATATGGTGTCACACAGAAGAAGAAAAGGCTTGCTGCGAGTCTTTGGAAGGGATTCTAGGATTTCGGTTTCGCTTGTGTGTCACAAAACATGTTATCAATTGGTTGTTGTCTAAAAGTCTAACTATGGCCTTGTGGAAGGGACATCATACACTCTCCCGATGAGTCTTCGCATCTATTGGGAGCTATCTCTGCCTTATAAGGATGGGATAGGCGGTATGAGGATGCTGAATCAATCCCTGCGATAAATCATTTCCAATTCTATCGTATCCTTCTATCTACAGTTACAGGAGATAAGGCCAACCCCTAGGTTCCTCTTTAATTCCCCTAAATCATAGATACGAGGGTTGTCACCCCTCGTATCAGCTAAGCACAATAGATAGAAAACAAAAAACACATAGATATCGGTCTAAACTAATACCAATTGCAAATATAAACTCAAGTATAGAATTTAATTTGGAATAACATGTTCTACACACACAAACTACTCCCTAATCCTAGAATCGAAGAAACTACTCCATAAATATGAGAGGAGAAACACAAAGCACGTTCATGGTCAAATAAATAATAGATAATATGCAGGAACAAAAATTTACAATGCAATGTGGCCTTCTCTCCAGAGTTGAAGTGCAGAGCTTTGATCTCCAGCAGCCTTCTTCCTCCCCGTTGCGAGTTCCCGAAGCTTTTTAGGGTTCCAGAGTGCCATCTTAGCTGTTGTGCCTCCCCCTAGGGTTTGAGTGTAGCTTTCCTTATATAGACATCACGTCAGATCGCTGTAAAATCTAGAAAAACCCCTGGTCACATCAAATCACCTGGCCACCACACGGTCATGTGAAAACACATGGCCTAGCCGTGTGTCAGGCTGTGGCAGCCATTTTCGCCCCGTGAACACGGTCGTGTGTAGGCACATGCCCTGGTCGTGTTCCCTTCTGCGTCCAGCTGCCAAATGTCATCTTTTTGCTCCGAAAGTGCATCATTTTCCCCATGAAATGCTATCCTACACACAAAAGTATACAAAGCAGATCTCCGAACTAGAAAATAGGAAATGCATGGAAAATAAAGTAAAATATGCATGAGGCAAACATAAAATGAAATGAGATGTGAGCGAAAACTACTCCTGAAACCCTATATGTTTTGCTCACATCAATTCCCCCAGACTTAGATCTTTGCTTGTCCTCAAGCAAACCTCAGTGCCATGAAATTTAAAAATGTATTGTTCCATACTTAGAATGTTAACTAAATTTATCAAGTGGTATTTGCAATCAAAGTAAAATAGATGTGTTCTAGAAATTCACTAAGTTAGCTCCTCGTGCTCATGCCAAGCAAATCTTCTTAGGGGATATACATTCCATGATAAGTTAAGTTGTCATCTTATAGCTTTCCTAAGGTCTCCGACTCTTAGGTACTTACCTGCCCAAAGCGAGGGTCGTTCCCTAGATCTAGCACAAAGTCTCAAAGGTGTGCTTGATATTAAGAGAAATTGGTAGGTGTTTCCCCAGTAACCTAACTCGGTCTCAAAGGGACACTTAACCATTTCCACCTACGACCACTGTTTTTTATCCCTCATAATCTCTTTTTACTCTTTCTTTTCTTTTTCATTTCCTTTTTTCTCTCTTTTTCTTTTTCTTTTCTCTCTTTTATTATTTCGGCTCACTGGAATTTTGATTTTTCCGAATGGGCTTACACAATCCGAGAATCTCTAGTAACTAAAATGCTAACCTAGGGTCACCTGGGCCTAGACTACTAAGATGAATCATAACTAGGTATGTACTAGACTCTCCCATTCAGAAAGTTTGTCATGTGTATGTGTAGAATATAAGCTAACCAGTGTAAGTCTAGAATATTCATTCATATCTAATAAAATAAAATACCATGAGGCAAATGAAGTTACACTACTCATGGAAATAACTAATGAAGAAAAACTTTTAAAACTACTACTGAGGCAGCTTATAGGTAGTAAAAACTAAGTGTTGAAAGAAACTAAACAACTAATGCTTGAATAAATGAATTCTAACTAAAATGCAAACATTAGGAAATAAACTACTGCTAGAAACAAAACAAAACTTGGGGTCCCCCCCCAGACTTAAGTGAAGCATACCTCTAGTATGGTGGACGAGGTGGAAAGCCTGGTAGCCTCGTCATCTTGGGATCCTAGGAGAACCTGCTATTGAGCCGCTGATGCCACATGTACATGTGATCGATCTGAGAGCTGGTGGATGAAGCGGTTGCTTGGTTCTCCTCCACCCTTGCCCATTGTGCTTGCTGGGCTCACATATGTTGCCGCATCTTCTGGCGATAAGCGACCTCTGTTAGGATGTATACTGAAAAGTCTATCTTTTGTATGAACATCTTTATTTTTGAAATAAGAATCATATGATCATTGTTTGCATATTTATGGTTATGCATATTTGTCTGATACATTACATTGTAGATAACATGGTGTGTAGTGTCACACAAGAGATTATGTTATCAGTTTCTTGTAAAGTATAAATAAAGGCTCATAACTGAGATGGTTTTGGACAAACCATTAGTATGGTTGTAGTGTGATTTGGTATTGGTTTGTCTTGACCATAGAATTACACTAGTACACTTTGTGTGTATTGAACAAGACTGACTTAGAGGTGATTCGATTTATTGCTAACTACATAATTGAATCGGACCTCGGATATTATGGTGTACATGCTCTTAATCTCGATATAATAACGAGCACATGTACTTAGTATTTATTTCTTTGATTTACCAATGGGCGAGATTTATAGATTAAATCGATAGGCTCGGTAAGTTGGGAAATGATATTATTTACATGGTGTGCCATTGATTATAGGAGAAAACCGTATTCTATATATTAGGATGATGATGTCCCCTTGAGGAGCTCATAAGGTTCATCATGTAAACCCTGCAGGTGGACTTGGTCCGGCATGATGATAAGGTTGAGTGGTACTACTCATGGAGTTAGATATTGATTAATTAATTATCAATAAATTAATTAATTGATGAGCATTCAAGATCTTAAACACGGTGAGATATTTGTACAATTAATATATGGAGCCCATATTTATTTATGGGGGTTGGTGAGGTAGATCAATGATAATCCTCTAGTGGAATGGATTATGATTAATGGATCAGACTTTATGTGGGCTTGATCCATTGGGTGGCTAAGATCCAACTCTTCCTCATGGTCCCTATTGTAGCCTATTAAAACCCTCATGAAGTCTAGATCCGATGATGGAAAATGAAACTCTAGATCCAACGGTGGAGGTTAAATCTCTAGATCCGACGGTGGAGATTAAATCTCTAGATCCGACGATTGATATTAAATCTCTAGATCCGACGGTGGAGATTAAAAGGAGGCTTAAGCCTAACTCTATAAATAAGGGCTAAGGGCTTGGGCATGGAGATCATCAAATAAGGGTTAGGGTTTTTGGAGTTGGCTTGAGAGGAGAGGTGGGTGGCAACCCTAGGGTTTGCTTCTTCCTATTGGGCGCTGACAAGGGATTCTAGGGTTTTAGCTCTTCTTGGCCGGCGACAACTCCACCCTCTCTCTCTCTCTCCTTTGGCCAGCGGCAACCTTTCTTCAAGGTTGGCCGGTGATCCTATTCTTCTCCTTGGCTAACGGCAACATTAAGTCCCTTGACTTGGTGGCTGGTTCTAGATAGAAAGAAGAGTTTTGTTTTATTCTTCCCTTTGTTCGGAGCGGGCAAGGAAGGGAAGAATGTGATCTAGGAGGCTTCGACTTTTGGAAGCTCATCGCCCACACGACGTCCAAAAGGAGGAAGGACATACAATAGAAGATCAAGAGATATAACAAGAGGTACAAGCTTGTTTACTTTGATTAGTGTAATTTTGTATTATGTATATAATTGTTTACAATTGTATGTGGCTAATTTACTTGGACCGCGAAGACAAACACAAAAAATCAGCGATCCGTACATCGTCTATTCCGTGGCTAATCGAAGGAAAGAGGTAGGTTGCTTGAACAACAAGTTTGTTCAAGTGACTACTCTAATCGAATAGCACGACGATGGATCGGTTGCTTGGGTAATCCCTCTTTGTCAAGGATTAATTTTTTTTAATCAGGGGACATAGATGGGATCGCCATGCACAAGCGACCGAGTTGAAGTGGGAAGCGAAGTTTTCTCCCTTCAAGTGGTATCATAGCTTCGCCCTAGCCCACTGTGCTTGCTGGGCTCGTATATGCTGCCGCATCTCCTGGCGATAAGCGGCCTCTGCCTGGCAACAGGTAGCCTCCTCCTGGATGTAGACGAGGGCCTCGTCGTAAAACTCCTCGGCCCACTAGAAGTGCTCCCGGTGTCCTTGAAACTCTACCTGCGTGTAGGCGTTCTGCTCCTCCCATTGCTGCCTCTGCATCTGTTGCTGGCATATATGTTGTCGAGGCACGATTGGAACTCTGAAAAATCATAGGCAGATATACCTGCTTCCTGCTCAAAAGTAGTAAAAGGTGGTGGTGCAGGTGCAGCCTCATGTCGACATGGAGTAGGTGGCTTCCTATATATGTATGGACTGGAGGGAGAGTGATGCAAAGGGGGAGAGATGGGTGCCGCTGTGGATGGTCCCTCATATGGCGGGGAATCTACTATCAAGTCTAAGAGCTAGTTGGCACGTGTGGTTATGGTGGTACGATCGGGATCGGGGAGCCTGAGGGTCGTCAGGTTTTTCCTTACAAAGCATAAGGAGTGTCCCTCTCTTACAATCATCTTCATAGCCATACACACTCCTAAGTCGATCCTAGAGCTCCCCTCTATGCTATCTAGCGTGGTGTAATCGTACCCTATCCTATGGCAAATGTGGGTAAGTAGACCCCCCACATTAATCTCTCCTCTCGCTGCTTTTCCCATTTTCACTAAGTGTCTAATGAAATAGGACCCTACATTGATGCTACTCCTTTCTTCTAGTATGTTCCATAGGCAAAGTAGCTCGCTAGCTCTCACTACACCGTCACTCTCCCCATGACAAAAAATAGTACTTGCCATGATTCGGTGGAGGTATCGGAGAATGGGGTTTTGGAGGCGTGATGCTTTGGTCCTAGAAGGGTCGTAAGCGTGCTCTCCTATTAATTCGGTCCAAAAGATCCGAGAGTTAAACCCAATAGGAGTTCTTCTCTCTCCCCCACTCGGCAAGCCAAAGCATGAGTTCCATTGGTGTAGTGTCCATTCATGCTCAATGTTAAATATCCTAAAGGTAATCCTACCCTCTTCGCTCTCTCTACCTGTTAAAATTTTAGCTTCTAAAGAACTTAAAAACTCTAAAACTACCCTAGAGTAGGTTGGGTGTCTTATCCCCATTATCTCTCCCCGCCCTATTTTTGCAAATAGGGATTGAGTGTCATCCAACAAACCTAAGGATTCTAGTAAGTCTTCATCAAGATACCTAGTTGCAGTGATTTTACGAGTAGAAAGTATGTTATATCTATCCCTATGCTCATTGTTTTGAAAAAGAAGGGTTGGAAAAGCATTACCCTCCTCCGAAGCTTGAGGGGTGTCAGTTCTCCTTGCTCATCGCTCTGAAGCACCGAATCGAGATGCCACTTGCTTGGTCCTCCTCATCCTTACTTCTTTTGAGCTTCCTTGAAGGTTGGAAAAACTTCTAGGTGGTGGGAATGAAGGATCCACATGACTAGGGCAAGAAAAATCAAAACACACGGTGCATTTGGGGGAAAAAATGCACGGCATGCCCTACTTAACCTCGCGTGCCATGACCATGGGAAAACACACGGCCAGGTTGTGTGTCCCCTATTTCCCTCCTTTTGTGCACAATGGTACGAATTTTCTCACACACTTCGCCGTGTAAGCTAAAAAATGATTTTATTTTTACCTAGCAAGTTCTTTCTATTCCTAATGCTAAACTAAATAGAAATCAAAGTTCAAATTAACCAAATGAATGCAATACAATCAAAAGAAAACTTAAAAAACTAAACTTGGGTTGCCTCCCAAGAAGCGCTTTGTTTAAAGTCGTTTAGCTTGACCACACTCCATTATCAACTTGGCTCTGGAGGTTCTGTGAACCTCCATTCATCCATCTCGATGTCCACATCCAGTGGGCTCGGCTTTATCCTACTAAAAGTAAAGTAGTATGGTGTTCCTTTACATCTATGCACGCCCCCGCAGTTGTCAGAAAGGGCCTTCCCAAGATGATGGGATTTTGGGAATCTGGCCTAGTGTCAAGTATAATAAAATTTGTATGTATCACGAAGTTCTCGACGACCACAGGCACATGTGTTAGCATGCCGATGGGTTCCTTGACTGAGTCATCCCCCATAAGAATACCAAGTTTCACTGGTTAGAGCCCATTCAGTCCCATCTTCAAATAGTATACGTAGGGCATCACACTTACTGATGACCCCAAGTCGCACAGTTCTTCATCGAAGCTTGTTCCATAAATCTAGCAGGGGATAACAAATTCACCAGGGTTCTCAAGCTGGGTGGAATTTTATCTTCAATTTCAGCTTGGTCTGGTAGAGTGGAAATCATGGATGCACACCCCTTTGCGAATCTGTTTCACTGTGCTACTCTCTCTCTACACACTCCTTCCTCCTTAGCTTGACTTGGCTCGGGTAATGACGGAGAATTATCCATAGGTTGCGACACAGTTTGGGATATTTGGGTCACTTGTGTCTCCAACATCCTTGTGTGACTTGCAAGACCGTCAATAGTGGCCTTCAAGTCTCTGAGTGACTCCTCTGTTTTCTGATGTTGGAGGAAAAACTCTTCATTGGCCTTTGTTTGGGCAGCAATGAAGTCTTTCATCATCAATTCTAACCTAGACTTCTGTTGTTGCTATTGCCCATACCCTCCTAATGGTTGGAAGTTTCCCAAGTTATTCCGATAGGAAAAATTGGGGGAGTTCCTCCATCCAGGATTATAGGTACTGGAAAATAGGTTGTTGGGCCTTTGATTGTGATCCCCAACTGCATCGCAATACACAATCTGCTCTGCTGAGCTTAGCGACCCTGCCATCCACAGTAGTCCTCCCAATATGCTACTGCTCTTTCTCCAAAGTCAATGGCCACACATGCAGATGCAGGATTTAAAGAGTCAAATCATCTGTAAAGTGCGTCCATTCTCGCTGCTAGGTGGTCCACGGAGTTGACAGCATATCATCCTGCTGTAGGAGCTGGGTTGTAGGGTCGATGGTGGTCGGCTAGAGGGGGGTGAATAGCCTTTATTGTTGTATGGTAGAATATGATCGTTCATCTTGCGTCGCTTGTCTACGATTATCGTTAGCGCAGCGGAATAACAATAGAAATAACAAAAATAAACAATCACACACAAGACACGGTAATATACGTGGTTCGGAACCTAATGGTTCCTACTCCATGGGCGAGCTCATCGAGCTCTTGTTATGCGCACGACACTAACTAACACTCTTTCTCGACAATACGTCGGAGGTGGAGAAACCTCTCACAAGCAATTACACTAAGTAATATGAAATACAAGAAATACAAAGACAAATATGAAATACACGTAAAGAACACTTTACAATGCTTGCTTTGAACCCTTTGCTTGTTGCTTGCTTTAGATGGCTCTTGAAGGTCTAGAATGCAGCAAAAATTCCCCTCCAATAGCTTCACAAAAGTCTTTTCGAAATCCCTCCTCTTGAGCTCCATTTTTAACCTGCATCAAGATGATTTCGCACCCATCAGTCGACTGATCGTGACCATCAGTCAACTGGTCCTGTAGCCGTTGTCTCACAATGGCCAGATCCACGTTGGTCAAGTTCCAACGGATCACACATCAGTCGACTGATTGTACCCATCAGTCGAGTGCTGGCGAGCTCGACTAGCTTTTGTGCCCGTGCACAGTGCGATCAGTCGACTGCTTCCCTTAAGCAGTCGACTGATGTCGACTTGATCTAGCCAAACACCAGTCGAACACTGGTCGAACCCATACGACCTAGAGCAGTCGACTGACACCTATGCCAGTCGACTAATGTCAAGTAAAACCTCAAACATCAAGCTGTTTGAGTATCCGACACACAGTCTTAGCCACTTGGCCAAGTCCACCTCATCCCTTATGGAGTTCCCCACCAAAGCTCTCTTCCCTCGGCCTACGTCCCTCGGATGCGTCAAGCGCACGGCTTCGCAACGCCATCCTTCGCGTCTCATGCCCTCGAAGTATGCTTCCCTTTGGGCTCACTCCATTCGCTCCCCATCCGACGGTCCCTCGGATGCACCAAGCGCACAACTTCACAATGCCATCCTTCACCGACTCAAGGACCCCAAGCCTAGTGAACTTACCAAGTCCTCAAGACTTCCCACATGCACCAAGTGCACAGCTTCGCAATGCATTTTTCACCAAGAACCAAGCGCACGTATTTGCAATGCTTTGGACTTTTCATCACCAAGCTCCATGCTTGGATTTTCCATGCCAACTCCATGTTGGACTTTCCCACACCAAGCCCCATGCTTGGATTTTCCCATGCCAAATCCATGTTGGACTTTCTTATGACAATCCCATGTCATAAGTTTTGTCTATCATCAAAATACTGCTCGAGTCAAACTCGAGTCAACCTGGGCCAATTGCACCAACAATCTCTCCCTTTTTGTCCTTTAATGGTCTCATGCATATTTCTAGGCAATATTATTTGATTCTCTTCAAATCATGCCATAGTCCTTAAATCAATTTTATTTTATGCATGATATGACTATGGCATATATATGATATAACTAAGCATGTGCCAAAATCATGATGTCATGGCATGTGAATGAAATGTTAGCATACATGACATATAAAAATAAGTCTAAACATGATCATGACATTTTTAGAGATAAAAATGAAAATGATGTCATGTCATGGCAAGGAAAATAAATTATGGCAAGAAAAATATACTAAGGTATAAAATACCTAAGTGTTAAATCCAAATTGCCATTTCTAGGAATTAATTCTATTTTGCCTTAATACCATTATCTCCCAAGTGTGCCATAAACCCAAAATGGCGTACCCATACCTCTAAGACCTATTTGTGCCAATTTAATTATTTTTCAACTTCTCAAAGCATATTGGCACATCCTAATGTGTCAACTCATCATGGCTAGGTTAACTACCCATCCACTTAGGGTTGACACACCCTAACCCATCTAGCATGAATCAATCACGCTTCTAGGAACCTAATACCTATTGGAGCTCCTTGGATTAATAAGGTATTCACTAGGGATAACTTCCCTAGATACCTTTCTAATGACCCTTTTTTGTTTTGACACCTTAGTCAAATGAGTCTTTCCTAGGTCAAATCTAGAGGTGACTCCTCCTTTGACCTTCTTAGTGACTTTCTTGGTTTTCCTTAAGTCCTTAGCCACTAAGCACACACCATGGCTAGTCTTAGGGATAACTTCCCTATTAGCCTTGGTTTTCCTAGACCTAGATGTTGTTCCATAATCAAATGGAACATTATGATAAGTCCTCTTGGGCTTAGGTTTGTGACCCAAACCTTCCTTTCCCTTAGACCATTCTTGAACGCTAGGTCTTGACTTTTGGGAATTTGACCCTTGAATAGAATTTTCTATAATCCTAAGGGTTTTCTCCATTTTCTCAAGTCTTGACCTCAAGACTTGGTTCTCTAACTCTAATTTTCCCAATTTTAATTTTTCGTTGATCTTTTGGGAATTGGTTTTCTTCTTAGGCATATGCCTAGATTTCTTGGGGTTAATGCCCAAGTTTTCTTCAATTCTCCTAATTGACTCCCTAGGTAAAATAGTTCTAGTATTATTGGTCCTAGGTTTATCCTTAGATAATTCTACATGCTTGGCACCTAGACAAATATATTTCTTCCTACTAGCATGCTTTTCATTGACAATTGCAAGAGAGCTAAAATAATTTTTAGCATACTTTTAACTTTAGAAATTGAAGGTTGATTAATTAAATTTACCTTAGGGTTAGCTTGGGAAGCTCCCCCTTCGTGAGATACACCTTCTTATCCCTTCTTCCTCCCCCTAGGGCATTAACTTCGGTAGTGTCCCTTTTCATTGCATTTGAAGCATACAATGTGCTCTTTGCTTTTAATTTTGGGGACTCCGACATCCTTTGACTTTGGGTTGACTTTTGGTGCCGGTGTTTTCTTCTTAGCCAATTTTGGGCATTTACTCTTGTAATTCACTTTCTCCCTACACTCAAAGCATATTATGTGATCTTTATTTAAAATCATTATGCTTGAGTTACCTAGGGAAGTGGGGGACTCTTGGTCACTTCTTCCGGAGGTAGATGCCTCGTTTTGATCTTGCTCCGGAGTAGAAGATTGCCTCTCCTCCCCCTCAATACTAGAGGTGGAGGTTGTTAGTAATATATGAGAGATATCCTAAGGCAATCGCCTTATGTATGAACCATTTATATGATAAATGAAGATTCGCTATTTGAGTATACATGTCTTCATGTATTTGATTGGATCTTAAACTCATTTACTGAATGTCCACGATACGATTCATAGCATGAGAGAATTTGTGATTGGATCACAACTAGTGAGTATCCCTACATGTGTAATTGTGATGTATCAGAATTATCCCTAGTCGATGAATTGATGGATTTGGACACTATCAATTCTGTCGAGACTAGCACGAGGTATACTCCTTGGTGTATCCAAGCAGCTGATTTTCACTGGCTGGAGACATTGTGATGTCCGGAGTTAATCGTGGATGATAGTTATGGTAACTAGTTCATTGGAGTGACCAGCCTTAAGACTTCATATGGTTCTCTGCATATATAGATATGTCAATAAAGTTCATACTGTAGCTTAAGTGCGATGTTCCTTTGACTTGAGGTATTCAAGTCATCTTGATCATAAAGACATATGTTTTGACATCTTAAGCAAGCATCTCTGTGGAGATGTGGACCCGGCATGATTGGGTATAAGTCGAAGTGATCGAAGGTGTTTGAATAGCCTATAAAGGATTCACCACTCCTTGAGAGGAGATGTATACCCATGGCCTCTCATTGGATTGTTACTAAAGTCTTTGGCCAAAGCATTACATGTTTAGAGTAAGGTACTCTTCGATACATGTGCAGTAACTAGAATCCGTAAAACGAAGAAATGATACTTGGGCTAGGTGTGACGTAGTCAACCTAGTGGGGACTGACACTATAGACCATGTCCTGAACCAAGTGGGTATAAGATGAGTGAAGGGAATGTGGCACGATTCATTCGAGCTGCAGAAGGGTTTCAGAAATAGTTCTGGATCAACCGTTGATCTTTTCAGTTAATTGGGGATTATGATGTACTACTAGGTGCCACTCATGATCGTTCTATAATTAATGGTTAATTATAGATGGCCAACATAAACCGAGAACCTATTTGGTCAAACGCACAACGAGCGTAATCCGAAGGATTTAAAACAAGCTTGAGAATGAGATTCTCATACCGAGAGAAACTAAGTTTGGTTGGACCAAACAAGAAGCGAGCATGAAATTGTTTCAGTCGCAATGGAAGCGTGGATGGGCCGTGTCTTATGAAGACATAATGGATGAACCAAAATGGTTTGGTTCTAATCCAATGGAGGAGAATAAACCAAAGGATTTGGTTTATTTTAAACGAATGAACCAAAGTTGGTTCGGTTCGTTTTAACTTAAAATAAACCATCATGGTTTGGTTTATTTTAACTTATATAAATGGAGTGGGTTAACGGGCCTTATGGTTATGATCCAATAAGCATTAAGAGAATTAGTTCTTTATAAAAGAGGGCTTAAGGGTTTGTTAAGCCCTAATCAAAACCCTAACCTAATAGTTGTCGCCCACCTCCCCTTGGAGATTTCGGCGCCAACCCTCCTCCTTGCCGCCGCCCACCTTGAAGCTCCTTGGTCGGCATCCAGAAGGTGATGACCTTCACTCTTGTTGGCATTGAGCTGTTGCCGGAGGAGCTCCGGTGATCTCCATTGGGTTTGGCATCAAGGTGAGCTTCATCCTACCTTTTTGGCCGGCCCTAATTCTTCCACCAAAGCTGTCCAGTTTTCTGGATAGCTTGTTTCCCTCTCATCGGAATGTCGTTTGGATGACGGATGGAGCTCCGACAGTGCCTAACTTACCGGGGATTCGATCTCCGGTAATCCTCATAAGTGGAGGACGAAGGATTCGTCAAACGGTTGACGAATACCTCTCTGGAGAAGCGAGTTTTGAGGACTCGTCTTTGGATCCGAATTTGGATTCGGATCGTGATCCTCTCTCGATCACGTCGTCTTCAACACGAGGCTAGTAACCCATACGAAGACGAAGCTCGTGACTTTGTGAAGTCATCCCGAAGATACTCGGTGTGGATACGGATAGAGACGATTCTAGCGAGGATCGTTCCGGTTGATGTCGTTCCCGCTACACGTGATACGAAAGATATACGTAGTTAAATTTCCTTTTATTGCAAAATTTAAATTTACGGTTATGTCTACACATGTTGTACTATGCATGCGTGTGATGTGTGTGTTGTAATAAATGTAGATTTATTATTTTTATTTCTTCCACTGTGCACATGTTTGCGAAACATGTTCGAACACACACTCGCCGCGGTGCCGAAAACCCAACAGTGGTATCAGAGCCCAGGTTGTGTTTCGACATAATCGTAAAATTATTTTGCGATAGTCATAATGATATTTCTGGAAATTTTCTACTTTTGAAAAGTTAGAAGTATTTATGGAAATTTTCAATTTTGGAAAGTCTAGAAGTATTTATGGAAATCTTCCACTTTTGGAAAGTTGGAAGTATTTATGGAAATTGATATTTTCCATAAATAAAATATTTGATTAGATTTGGAAATTTGTTTCCTAATTTAATCATGATTTGATTTGGGAAATCAAATCTTAAAATATTTTATTTCCATAAGTAGTTTTGATGATTTAGGAAATTGGTTTCCTAAATTGACTTTCCTTAATCAACCATATCCATAAATAAAATATGTGATTAGATTTGGAAATTTGTTTCCTAATTTAATCATGATTTGATTTGGAGAATAAAATTTTAAATATATTTTATTTC
Organism: Wurfbainia villosa; assembly: GCA_025175895.1. Classification (NCBI taxonomy): domain Eukaryota; kingdom Viridiplantae; phylum Streptophyta; class Magnoliopsida; order Zingiberales; family Zingiberaceae; genus Wurfbainia; species Wurfbainia villosa. The sequence goes on from CM045988.1 coordinate 22,425,147, forward strand.
CATAAATAGTTATGACATATAAGGAAATTATATACATGACATAATTGTATGTCATGTAATTGCATTAGATGCATATCATTATGTCATGCGTGTCGTGACATGTAGATGTATGTCATGCCATGTAGATAATAGTTATTTGCATGCAAAGAGGATGAGACATAAAAACCCTTACTCAATATTAAAGCCTACACCTTCCATTAATATGGTTAGAACCAGAGTTCCATTTCTTGTTTGGGTTGTTGGACTCTCTCCAAGCCCGGCTCGAACCCGAACATGTTCAAACCATGTAATAGTTTAATACTAATATGGTAAGAGTCAGAGGTCAATCGTTAGCTTTGGTTGTTGGACTCTCTCCAAGCCGGGCTAATTGGTTGAATGCGCTCTAACCATATTAAAACTATTTCTCGATTAATGGGTTGGCTTTAACCTGGAGCATTGGCTTATTGGACTCTCTCCAAGGTCGATGTAAAGGGAGGTGAAGTTGGGTGTTATGCATATGATGCATACTTGTTAATGTGTTAACAACCCGATGTATGTGTGAACATTCAATTAGTTGATAGCACATTGTGATAGTTGCATATACGTGATATGCAATCGGTATAGTTGATACCTACCATCGTAGTTATGAATGACTTGTTGGACTCTCTCCAAGGTTGTTCATATCTATGATGGATATCAGCCCATTTGGAGATGGACCTACGATCTCCCGAAGTGATTTTGGGGTTTTTGAAATTCGAAAAATAAATGGGATTTATGAATGTATATTGATGCATTTTAAAATCATTTTCTCATATATGCTCGTTTTGTATTTCTAAGTTAATCGATTGATAATGATGTCTTTGAATTTGCGTTCCATTTTGGATTCAAATAAATTGACTGGGCCGAACTTCTTGGACTGGCTTAGAAACTTGAGAATTGTTCTCAAGGTGGAAAAGCTTGCGTATGTCCTCGAAGAGCCTCTTCCCACCCATCCTAGTGATAATGCAACTCTAGACCAATTGTTGGCTTATCAGAAACATGTAAGTGATTCTGAACAAGTGAGTTGCATCATGCTAGCCGCGATGGAGCCCAAGTTGCACAAGCAGTATGAGCATATGGATGCTCATATCATAGTCTTTCATCTTTATGAGTTGGTTGATGAGCAAGTGAGATTCGAAAGGTTCGAAGTCTCCAAGCTCCTCTTCACCTCTGAGATGCAAGAAGGTTCATCTGTGGTACTGCTCAACATGCTGAAGACTGTGGAGTCTTCTGTGAAGCATGAGCAGGGGATGGTGCTGTAAGTTGATTCCTCGAAGAAAGGTTTTAAGAGGAAGTCAAAGGAATAGCAGAAGGGGAAGAAAAATGCTAAAAAGGTAGAACTAGCTCAAAAGGGCACTTGCCATCATTATGGCAAGGAGGGTCATTGGCGAAGAAATTGCAAGATTTATCTTGAGTTCGTGAAGAAGAATAAGGCATTGGATGCCCCATCTTCTTCACATATCTTCATTATTGATTGTCATTCTATTTCCTCAAACACTTGGGTATTGGATACTGGGTGTGGCTCACATATATGTAATGACATACATGGGCTAAAAAATAGAAGAAGACTCGTCAAGGGAGAGTCAAATTTACGTGTTGGGAATGGAGCAAAGGTTGCTGCACTCGCCATCGGAACGTATTTGTTGAAACTCCCTACAGGACTTGTCTTAGAACTGGACAATTGCTTTTGAGTTCCTTCGTTGATAAAGAACATCATTTCTATTTCTTGTTTAAATAGAAATGGGTACCATTTGACTTTTAGTAACAATTGTTGTTACATAACTTTGAATGGAGTTCTTTATGGGACTGGAACTTTGAGCAATGACATTTATACGTTGGACATATCCATTGACATTTTCAATATCGAAACGAGCAAGAAGCATGCTCGAAAGGATAATCAAATAGACTTCTACATGTGGCATTGTCGTCTTAGTCATGTAAGCAAGAAATGCATGTCCAAATTACACCAATGTGGAATTCTGGAATCATTTGAATTGGATTCATACGATACATGCGAATCATGCTTAAAAGGCAAGATGACCAAGTTACCTTTTACAGGAAAAGGTGAACGAGTGGGAGAGTTGCTAGGCCTAATACATAGTGATGTATGTGGACCTATGTCAACTCATGCTTTAGGAGGCTATAACTACTTCATTACCTTCACCGATGATCACTCACGGTTTGGGTATGTGTTCTTGATGAAACACAAGTCTGAAGCCTTTGAAAGGTTCAAAGAATTCATAAATGAAGTAGAGAAACAACATGACAAGAGTATTAAAATACTTCGATCGGATCGAGGTGGTGAATACTTAAGTCAAGAGTTTCTTGATTATCTAAGAGACAATGGTATATTGTCTCAATGGACTCCGCCATATACACCACAACATAATGGTGTATCTGAGAGGCATAACCGAACCTTGTTAGACATGGTCAGGTCAATGATGAATCATGCGAATCTTCCCAAGTCCTTTTGAGGCTATGCACTTCAGACAGCTGTTTACTTGTTAAACAGAATGCCAACCAAGGTAGTCTCTACTACTCCATATGAGATATGGAATGGTAAGAAACCTCATGTATCTTACTTGAAGATATGGGGTTGTCCTGCTTATGTGAAGCTGATCAGACGCATAAATTGGATGCTAAGTCCGATAAATGTCTATTTATTGATACCCTAAGGAAACAAGGTTACCAATTCTATCATCCCGTGGAACAAAAGGTGTTTGTTTCAAGGCATGTTTCTAGAGAAAGAGTTTCTCTGCAAGAAAATAGTGGGAGTGTCGCCGAGCTTGAGGAGGCTCGAGAGACTCAAATAGACATTGATGAGATACCGGTGAGCACAAACCTGACAACTCATAGTGATGAGCAATCCTACCGACTTATTGTAACACCACATCTTCAGAGATCCGTAGAACACGCAACATTCCTAAGATATGGATTTCGTAAGTGAATCGAACGACGTGTTACTCATTGATGATGAGGAGCCTACCAGCTTATGAAGAAGTGCAACAAGTTCGAAGGGATAAGTGGCTCGCCATGAAGTCGAAATGGATTCCATGTATGAAACCAAGTTTGGAACTTGTCGACCCACCAAGGCATAAAGCCTATAGGGTGCAAGGGTTTTCAAGAAGAAACCCGACATGGATGGTAATGTGATTACCTATAAGGCTAGATTGGTATGAAAGGATATCGCCAAAAACAAGGTGTTGATTACGACAAAACCTATTCGCTGTAGCTATGCTTAAATCCATTCGATGCTCGCCATAGCGCTCATTATGATTATGAGATATGGCAGATGGATGTGAAAACAAGCTTTCCTTAATGGAAACTCGCCGAGGAGGTGTATATGATACAACCGAGAGTTTCACATCGCTGATAAAACCAAGGCATGCAAATTACACGACGGTCCATTTATGGATCAAGCAAGCATCCAGAGTCGAATATCCATTTTTGATGAGACGATCAAAAAGTTTGATTTCACAAAATCCGCATTTAACCTTGTGTGTACAAGAAGGTTAGTGGGAGGCAAATGTGTTCTAGTATTATATGTCGATGACATATTACTTATAAGAAACGATGTTTCAATCTTACAATCGCTAAGGTTTGGTTATCCAAGACATTCTCCATGAAAGATCGGGAGAAGCAACCTACATCCTCGGATTAAGATCTATAGAGATAGATCAAACGGGTTGCTTGGTCTTTCGCAGCCTACATATATAGACCGAAAAGCAAAGAGGTTTAGCATGTCGGAATCCAAGAAAGGTTTCCTACCCATCGTGCATGGGGTACACCTTCAAGTCTATGTGTCCGCGCACAAAGACGAGAGGATTTGCATGAGTAAGATTCCTATGCATCCGCAATAGGATCTATCATGTATGCTATGTTATGTACGAGGCCCGATGTATCGTATGCTCCGAGTGTCACGAGCAGATACTACCCGATCCAGAATGGATCATTGGGTGGTCATAAGATGATCCTTAAGTACTTAAGAAGAACTAAGGATGTGTTCCTAATATATGGAGAAGGGACATGGTGATACGGGTATACGGATGCACTTCGACGCAGAAAAGGATGATTCCAGTCTCACCGATATGTGTTCACCCTGAATGGGGGCGCAGTTAGTTGGAAAAGTTCCAAACAAGACACTGTAGCGGATTCTACCACTGAGGCAGAATACATTGCAGCTTTGGAAGCAGCAAAGGAAGCGGTTTGGATCAAGAAGTTCGTTTATGAACTTGGTGTGATTCCAGCCATTGTTGAAGCAATACTGGTCTACTACGACAACAATGGAGAAATTGCACAGATGAAAGAGCCAAGGTCTCATCAACGATCTAAACATGTGCTTCGCCGCTATCATCTTATCAGAGAGATCATCAGTAGGAATGAAATACAAATCGAGAAAATTCCCACTGAAAGGAACTTAGCGGATCCTTTGACCAAAGCATTACCTCAAAGTAAGTTTGAGGGTCATGTTAGAGTTTATGGTATTGGATACCGTAGCGATTAGCATTAGGCCAAGTGGGAGTCTGTTAGTAATATATGAGAGATGTCCTAAGGCAATCGCCTTATGTATGAACCATTTATATGATAAATGAAGATTCACTATTTGAGTAAACATGTCTTCATGTATTTGATTGGATCTTAAACTCATTTACTGAATGTTCATGATACGATTCACAGCATGAGAGAATTTGTGATTGATCACAACTAGTGAGTATCTCTACATGTGTAATTGTGATGTATTAGGATTATCCCTAGTCGATGAATTGATGGATTTGGACATTATCAATTCTATTGAGACTAACACGAGGTATACTCCTTGGTGTATCCAAGCAGCTGATTCTCACTGGCTGGAGACATTATGATGTCCGGAGTTAATCGTGGATGCTAGTTATGATAACTAGTTCATTGGAGTGACCAGCCGTAAGACTTCATATGGTTCTCTGCATATATAGATATGTCAATGAAGTTCTTACTGTAGCTTAAGTGCGATGTTCCTTTGACTTGCGGTATTCAAGTCATCTTGATCATAAAGACTTATGCTTTGACATCATAAGCAAACATCTCTGTGGAGATGTGGACCCGGGATGATTAGGTATAAGTCGAAGTGATCGAAGGTGTTTGAATAGCCTATAAAGGATTCACCACTCCTTGCGAGGAGATGTATACCCATGGCCTCTCGTCGGATTGTTACTAAAGTCTTTGGCCAAAGCATTACATGTTTAGAGTAAGGTACTCTTCGATACATGTGGAGTAACTAGAACTGTGAGGACGAGGAAATGATACTTGGGCTAGGTGTGACGTAGTCAGCCTAGTGGGGACTGACACAATAGACCATGTCCTGAACCAAGTGGGTATAAGATGAGTGAAGGGAATGGGGCACGATTCATTCGAGCTACTAAAGGGTTTCAGAAATAGTTCTGGATCAACCGTTGATCTTTTCGGTTAATTTGGGATCATGATGTACTACTAGGTGCCACTCATGATCGTTCTATAATTAATGGTTAATTATAGATGGCCAACATAAACCGAGAACCTATTTGGTCAAATGCACAACGAGCGTAATCCGAAGGATTTAAAACGAGCTTGAGAATGAGATTCTCAGACCGAGAGAAACTAAGTTTGGTTGGACAAAACAAGAAGCGAGCATGAAATTGTTTCAGTCACAATGGAAGCGTGGATGGGCCGTGTCTTATGAAGACATAATGGATGAACCAAAATGGTTTGGTTCTAATCCAATGGAGGAGAATAAACCAAAGGGTTTGGTTTATTTTAAACGAATGAACCAAAGTTGGTTCGGTTCGTTTTAACTTAAAATAAACCTCATGGTTTGGTTTATTTTAACTTATATTAATGGAGCGGGTTAACGGGCCTTATGGTTATGATCCAATAACCATTGAAAGAATTAGTTCTCTATAAAAGAGGGCTTAAGGGTTTGTTAAGCCCTAATCAAAACCCTAACCTAATAGTTGCCGCCCACCTCCCCTTGGAGATTTCGGCGCCAACCCTCCTCCTTGCCGCCGCCCACCTTGAAGCTCCTTGGCCGGCGTCCAGAAGGTGATGACCTTCACTCTTGCTGGCATCGAGCTGTTGCCGGAGGAGCTCCGGTGATCTCCATTGGGTTTGGCATCAAGGTGAGCTTCATCCTACCTTTTTGGCCGGCCCTAATTCTTCCACCAAAGCTGTCCAGTTTTCTGGACAGCTTGTTTCCCTCTCATCGGAACATCGTTTGGATGACGGATGGAGCTCCGACAGTGCCTAACTTACCGGGGATTCGATCTCCGGTAATCCTCATAAGTGGAGGACGAAGGATTCGTCAAACGGTTGACGAATACCTCTCCGGAGAAGCGAGTTTTGAGGACTCGTCTTTGGATCCGAATTTGGATTCGGATCGTGATCCTCTCTCGATCACGTCGTCTTCAACACGAGGCTAGTAACCCGTACGAAGACGAAGCTCGTGACTTTGTGAAGTCATCCCGAAGATACTCGGCGTGGATACGGATAGAGACGATTCTAGCGAGGATCGTTCCGGTTGATGTCGTTCCCGCTACACGTGATACGAAAGGTATACGTAGTTAAATTTCCTTTTATTGCAAAATTTAAATTTACGGTTATGTCTACACATGTTGTACTATGCATGCGTGTGATGTGTGTGTTGTAATAAATGTAGATTTATTATTTTTATTTCTTCTGTTGTGCACATGATTACGAAACACTTTCGAACACACACTCGCCGCGGTGCCGGAAACCCAACAGAGGTCTCCACCAAATCATCAACATCATCAAATGTGGATGGCGATTCTACCTCGGCATTCTCCTCTACTTGTGTCGGTTGGGAATTTTCTTGGAATTTCATTACTTTATCCCATAATTCCTTTGCATCCCTAAAATTACCCAACCTAGACCAAATTTTGTTAGGAATCAAATCACTATGTAATTCGATTACCTTGAGATTTGTCTCGAAGTCCTTCATTTGGTCCTTGGTCCATCTTGATTTTTCTATTGGCTTGTTGTCTTGGTCTCTAGGCATCTCAAAACCATTTTCTACAATAATCATAGAATCAAAGTCGGTTTCGAGAAATACCTCCATCCTTTTCTTCCACCAAGAAAAGTCTCCATCGAATTTCGGTGAATGGATGACGCGGGCCATCTTGTAGTGCTTGTGTTGGCGGTTAGTCCTCGATAAGCGACTTGGCTCTGATACCACTTGTAGGGTCGATGGTGGCCGGCTAGAGGGGGGGTGAATAGCCTTTATCGTCATATGGTGGAATATGATCGTTCTTCTTGCGTCGCTTGTCAACAATTGTAGTTAGTGCAGCAGAATAACAATAGAAATAACAACAATAAACAATCATACACAAGACACGATAATATAGGTGGTTCGGAACCGAATGGTTCCTACTCCATGGGCGAGCTCACCGAGCTCTAGTTATGCGCACGACACTAACTAACACTCCTTCTCGACAACACATCGGAGGTGGAGAAACCTCTCACAAGCAATTACACTAAGTAATATGAAATACAAGCAATATAAAGACAAATACGAAATACACGTAAAGAACACTTTACAACGCTTGCTTGGAATCCTTTGCTTGTTGCTTGCTTTAGATGGCTCTTGAAGGTCTAGAATGAAGTAGCAATTCCCCTCCAATAACTTCACAAAAGTCTTTTCGAAATCCCCCCTCTTTAGCTCCATTTATAACCTGCATCAAGATGATTTCGTGCCCATCAGTCGACTGATCGTGACAATCAATCGACTGATCCTGTAGCCATTGTCTCACAACGGCCAGATCCACGTTGGTCAAGTTCCAATGGATCACACATCAGTCAACTGATGGTACCCATCAATCGACTGGTAACCCATCAGTCGAGTGTTGGTGAGCTCGACTAACTTCTGTGCCCGTGCACAGTATGATTAGTCGACTGATGTCGACTTGATCCAGCCAAACACCAATCAAACACTGGTCGAACCCATACGACCTAGAGCTGTCGACTGGCACCTATGTCAGTCGACTGATGTTGAGTTAAACCTCAAACATCAAGCTGTTTGAGCATCCGACACTCAGTCTTAACCACTTGGCCAAGTCCACCTCATCCCTTATGGAGTTCCCCACCGAAACTCTCTTCCCTCGGCCTACGTCCCTCGGATGCTTCAAGCGCAAGGCTTCGCAACACCATCCTTCGCATCTCATGCCCTCAAAGTATGCTTTCCTTTGGGCTCGCTCCATTTGCTCCCCGTCTGACGGTCCCTCAGATGCACCAAGTGCACGACTTCACAATGCCATCCTTCCCCCGAGCCTAGTGAACTTACCAAGTCCTCAAGACTTCCCACATGCACCAAGCACACGACTTTGCAATGCATTTCTCACCAAGCACCAAGCGCACAGCTTCGCAATGCTTTGGACTTTTCAACACCAAGCTCCATGCTTGGATTTTCCATTCCAACTCCATGTTGTACTTTCCCACACCAAGCCCCATGCTTGGATTTTCCCTTGCCAACTCCATGTTGGACTTTCCTATGACAATCCCATGTCATAAGTTTTGTCTATCATCAAAATACTGCTCGAGTCAAACTCGAGTCAACCTGGGCCAATTGCACCAACATGGGTGACCACGTTCGGAAGCCCATTGATGGTGGTTATGGGCCACCACTTATATTAGCTCGTCTACTTTCTCTATAGTCTTATTCATAAGTGCTGCTCCTGCGGAAGAATCGAGGGACATCTTTGTGGCGTGCGTGATCCCATTATAGAAGATGTGAATCACCAGTCACCTTTTCAGTTCATGGTGGGGGCATTGGTAAAGTAGCCCCTTGTAGCAATCCCAAGTTTCAAATAGGGACTCCCCTTCCTTCTGACAAAAGCTTGTGATTAGATGGCATATGTGAGCAGTTTTGCTTGGTGGGAAGTATTTGTTCAAGAACTGCTGCTGACATTTCTCCCATGTAGTAATGCTTCCCGAAGGCAGGGAGTGAACGCATGCCTTAGCCTTACCCAGCAATGATAATGGTAATAGGATCAAGCACATTGTGTCTGCAAGGACTCCATTTATCTTCATCGTCGAGCAGATTTCCAAAAATGTCTCCACGTGCCGGTTCGGGTGTTCAGTCGTAGCTCCCCCAAATTGACTTGCTGGATCATATGTATGAGTGATGACTTCAGTTCAAAGTTGTTTGCCAAAATGGATGGTCCAACTATACTCGGCTTAAATCCTCTAGCACTAGGAGCTACGTAATCCCACAGAGGTCGGCTACCTATATTCACTTCAGAAGTAGCTTGGTCCTCTATTCTCTTCTGTTCGGCTCTCCAACGATGATAGGTTCGTTCGATTTCTAAATCGATCGAAATCAAGCCTTTCGATCCTAAGCATCTAAGCATATGAAGAACCGAGCCAAAAAATTAGGAGTATTACCTAATACTCAAAAACAAGAAATAGACTAATCTAGCTAACTAATCAAAGAGCCAATAATAAAATAGAGGATCACTGCTAAAATAAAATAAAAACTAAATCTAGAAATGGAAAATCTAAAAAATAAAATAAAATAGAAATAGAAATAAAAATAAGCAAGTAAATAAATATAACCTAAGTCTGATCCAATTATCAACTTCTTGATTTGATATCGAATTAATCAATCCCAGACAACGACGGTAAAAACTTGATGCATACGAACGCGACCTCAAATCTCACGACGGAGATCGTCAAGGACTCAAAGCGCATGCTCGCACTCAGCGCTCGCAAGTACACGGATATCGTCAAGTAATAAATAGATTTATCGATCCCACAGGGGTTGAGTTTCGAGCACCGATATATTCGGTGGACGTTATTGTTCGGAAGTCAAATCTAATGGTTATGATTGTGAGGGTTATCGGTGGTCCTAACTCAATACGGTGTCACACGGAAGAAGAAAAGGCTTGCCGCGAGTCTTTGGAAGGGATTATAGGATTTCGATTTCGCTTGTGTATCGCAAAACATGCTATCAATTGGTCGTTGTCTAAACGTTTAACTATGGCCTTGTGGAAGGGACATCATACACTCTCCCGATGAGCCTTTGTAATGCCCGTGAAATTCTAGCAATTTTACGAGAATTTTTGGCTTTATGAGGATGGGCTTTATGTAGGCCTTTTTGGAGAAATAAAAGAAAATAAGCCAAAAAGAGATGCAAAGCCTAGGAATTGAACCCCCCACCTCTAGAGATAGCCAAGCCTTATAGATGCACCCACTAACCATAAGCCCAATAGAATCATATCATTAGAGGAAAGGGGGAACCTATAGATAAATGGGAGGAGGGTAAATGAAGAGGCTTGACAAGGAGAAGAGAAACTTCTCTTCCTCCCCTTTATAAAGAAGAGAGAAGTTCCACTTGGCCACTTCTTCCTTCCTTCTTCCTCTTCTCTTCATTCTCACCGAAACCCCAAGCTCTTCTTCCTCCTTTGGCCGAGAGCTCCTTGCAAGCTAGGAGAGAGCTAGGTGACCTCCATTAGGTCATCTCCCAAGGATGTAAGTTTTCCCTCACTGCATATATTAGTTTGATAGGGTTGGTTGCTTGAAAGACCTTATAAGTTTGGCCAACTAAGTTGGTGGGCTAGGATTCATGAAAATGCTACTAAGGGAGGTTTTATGGGTGATATGTTTCAAGTAGATACCTTTAGGAGACCAAAGTGCAAAGGTGATGACCCTATATGGTTGCCACCCCAAGATTTTAGGGTTAGGGTTGCATGAACTTGATCCTAAAGTGATATTCTTGGTTGGTATGTTTCAAGTAAGACCCTTGGGTATCCACCATCCAAGATGAGGCCCTTGTAGGTTTCGGCCACCCTAGGTAATTAGGGTTAGGGTTGCATGAAAATATCCCTAATGATGCTATGCTAGATGATAATGCTCATGAATAAATATTAGGTGGCAAGAACCCTAGTTGAGCCCCTTGTAGGTTTCGGCCACCCTAGGTAATTAGGGTTAGGGTTGTATGAAAATATCCCTAATGATGCTATGCTAGATGATAATGCTCATGAATAAATATTAGGTGGCAAGAACCTAGTTGAGCCCCTTGTAGGTTTCGCCACCCTAGGTAATTAGGGTTAGGGTTGTATGAAAATATCCCTAATGATGCTATGCTAGATGATAATGCTCATGAATGAATATTAGGTGGCAAGAACCCTAGTTGAGCCCCTTGTAGGTTTCGGCCACCCTAGGTAATTAGGGTTAGGGTTGTATGAAAATATCCCTAATGATGCTATGCTAGATGATAATGCTCATGAATAAATATTAGGTGGCAAGAACCCTAGTTGAGCCCCTTGTAGGTTTCGGCCACCCTAGGTAATTAGGGTTAGGGTTGCATGAAAATATCCCTCATGATGCTAAGCTAGGTTATAATGCTTTATGGATGAATTTTTGGGGACCAAACCTAAGCTTGAGCCCCCTTACAAGTTTCGGCCAACCCATGGTTTTAGGGTTAGGGTTTCATGAAAACACCCTATATGTAATTGTGCTATGTGTATAGTTTTTAATATGACATGAACTTTGCTTGGGTGATGAATATGTTATGATTCAATGCAACATGAAATTAGGCTATGTGATGAGCATGTTTTACGATTTAATATGCCATGAATAAGCTTAGGAGATATACTTCCTGTTATGATGTAATATGCCATGATGAACATGTTGTGTGAAGTAATATGCCATGTATATGCTTCGGGAATGTGCTTCAAGTTATGGAGTATTGTGCCATGAAATATACCTAGGTGAAGAATATGTTTTGTGATTTAATATGTCATGAATATGCTTAGGAAATATGCTTCATGTTTACGATGCAATATGTCATGAAACATGCTTATGTGATGAACCCGTTTATGCTTTAGGACCCCTTTAGGGTACTCTTATGTTATGAATGCATGTGTCCTTATAAAATGACTAAGATGGAGATGCTTCCTTTCAAGTAGGGATCAAGAGCTCTCCTTATGATAAAATAAGATGGAGATGCTTCCTTTCAAGTAGGGATCAAGAGCTCTTATGATAAGATAAGATGGAGATGCTTCCCTTTCAAGTAGGGATCAAGAGCTCTCCTTATGTCAAGATAAGATCAAGATGCTTCCTTCTTATGATGGGGATCAAGAGCATTCTTTATATTATGTCCAAAAGAAAAGAATTAAGTATTTTACTTTGCAAGAGGTTAAGTACCACCAGTCGGGTGGTCGTTAATCAAATCCATAGGGACACAAGAAGACGTAAGAGGTCTTGCTCTGTAAGACGTAAGAGGTCTTGCTCTAATAGGATCGTGGCTCGCTACCCCAGCCTATTAGGGAACGCGCATTATGTGGTACTTAACCTGGGGCCCCCCAAACAAGTTATGATGATATTGAAGTATTTATAAGTATATGTTTTGAAAAGAAAAGACTTTTATGATATTGTGTATGCTTATGTTAAATGCTCTGAATGCTTACGAACTAGGTTCTTTATGCATGCTAGATGTTATGAAGTTAGGATGATATTGAAGTATTTATAAGTATATGTTTTGAAAAGAAAAGACTTTTATGATATTGTGTATGCTTATGTTAAATGCTCTGAATGCTTACGTACTAGGTTCTTTATGCATGCTAGATGTTATGAAGTTAGGATGATATTGAAGTATTTTTATGTATATGTTTTGAAAAGAAAAGACTTTATGATATTGTGTATGCCTATGTTAAATGCTCAATGCTTACTTAAACTAGGTTCTTTATGCATGCTAGATGTTATGAAGTTATGATGATATTGAAGTATTTATAAGTATATGTTTTGAAAAGAAAAGACTTTTATGATATTGTATGCTTATGTTAAATGCTCAATGCTTACGAACTAGGTTCTTTATGCATGCTAGATGTTATGAAGTTACGATGATATTGAATTAATTATAAGTATATGTTTTGAAAAGAAAAGACTCTATGATATTGTGTATGCTTATGTTAAATGCTCAATGCTTACGAACTAGGTTCTTTATGCATGCTAGATGTTATGAAGTTATGATGTTTAGAGTTAAGTCTAAGTATGTGGTGACTATGTACTTTATGCTAGTTTAGAATTTATGATGTGGTGAAGGTTAAGGGTAAGGTTAAGAATACTTGACTATGTTCCTTCCGCATGATTAGGGTTTATGTTATTACAAATGTTTATGTTCGTTAACCAAATGCTTATGATTACGTTCTTTCATGCACGCTTAGTTTATGCTTATAACGCTCATGTTCAAAGTATGCCCCGCTTAGATTAATTATGCTTAACCGCTTATGAACAATTCTATGCAATGCTTAGTTCTTTTTGTACTATTACGGATATGTTGTTGATTAGTGTTGCTATGAAATGCTTAGGTCATTTTCTATGCAGATGCTCATGTTCTAATAGTTTGATGAAATCGTGGTTTTTGTGAGTAGGCAAGGATCTTACTAAGCTATATGCTTATAGTTTATGTTGTCCATATCATGAGATAAAGGAAGTGCACTAGAGGGAGTGGCAGGGGCTATGTGTGTGTGATAGTGGCATGGTGAAAGAAGACCCTACACTATCTGCTTATATTTATATGCTCTAAGAACAATTTAAGACATTGCTTCCGCTTATAAGACTTGTGTTTAATGAGTATCCCTTAATTTAAGAGGTTCGACATGTTAGAACTCATGAACGAATCCTTTCGCTATGCATGTTATGAAATAAGATAAGATATGTGGTCATGCTAATGATGAATAAGATAGGTGATGCATGTGCCAAAGAAGATTTCAGTTATGATAACCTGTTCAAGCATGTAGACTTTGAACGGTTCCATATGTAGTATGCTAATAAAAAAAAAATATATAGACCCAAGTAGCGCCGCCCTGAGAGCAGATAAGGGTGGGTGCTACAGGTGGTATCAGAGCGGGTTCACCTTTCCACTATCACACATCAAGCCTCCATCCTGCTATTTCCAAGTAAGTAACTTTATGCATACTGAGTTTCTTTTATAATGAAGAATGACTCCTATCTAGATAGAAATAATACCTCATCATGTTTTAGTAGATTGGAATCACACTTGTGATCTAGATAGAAATAACACCTTATCATGTTTTAAGTAGATTGGAATCACACTTGTGATCTAGATAGAAATAATACCTCCTCATGTTCTAGTAGATTGGAATCACACTTGTGATCTAGATAGAAATAATACCTCATCATGTTTTAGTAGATTGGAATCACACTTGTGAACTAGATAGAAATAATACCTCATCATGTTTTAGTAGATTGGAATCACGCTTGTGATCTAGATAGAAATAATACCTCATCATGTTTTAGTAGATTGGAATCACACTTGTGACTTAGATAGAAATAAGACCTCGTTATGTTTAGTATAATGGAACCGTACTTGTGATTGAGATGGCAACAATACCTTACCATGCTTTATATGATGGAAACATGTCTTTAACCCAGACATACCATTCCAAAAATTTCGAAGATCTGATTATCGTAATTATCGATTTGGGTCCATGCTCATATGAATTGAAATAAGCGGTTTAATGCACGGGTTAGTCGGTCTTATCTTGAGCCGACTTCATTTTTCAATTCAGATGCGCGACGATGACTACCATGACCGTCGTGATGTGTCCCAAACCGATTGAGGAAGCTATTGAAGAGATAGTTTATAAACTGATGGTGGGGTCATGCGGACACATGAGGAGACTTCGATGGTCTCTTTAGGAGACTCGAGCGAGGAGTTTCCGAATCTTGGATAATTATCGGATATGGGCCTTGGTACGCTCCACCAAGCGATTTCATGGTAGTCGCGCATCACGTATGGGGCGCTATGAAGGCGGATAACATATGCGGAGTTGTCTTTGAGAGCTCTTGGAGCACAAGGTTCAAGAGAAGCTGTGGTAGAGAATCCGGTGGTAGTGGCCTCAAGAGGAAGGAAGAGGGTTGTAAGCAGTCAACAACTTAGTGGCGGTAGGAGACTACCCTAGTGAGGCCGGGGGAAGATAGGACTAAAAATAGTTACAACCGCACTAGGGTTTGTCTAGTGGGAGTCATAATGAACTATCTTCTTAAGTAGTTTCTGTTGTTCCAATTAGGAATAAAGAATGTTATATGTTAACATTATTCATACAGTGCGAAAATATGAATAAAAGATGATGAGTCGTTCTTTTGAAATTAAAGATGAGTTCGTTGCATGGGAAGTGTATGGTATAATTGATAAATGTCGGTTAGACTGGAACATAAGAATAATGAGTGGAAAAAAATTACGGTGCCGCTTTGATTTACTTATCGATGCTATCTCAACCCCTGAAAAGGGAAGTAATGAATTACGTAATATAAATCATTTCTGGGCAACTTTCCACCATGACTATAACGCCGACGCTGTTCGACGATATAAAGGGAAAGCAAGATGGTGATTCAGACATCCAGAAGTTCAAACAAGAAGTCTATCGAAGGAAGGGATAATGGATTCCGCATCACCGATGGATTATTATACTCCGGATCGCTATGCATTCCGACGATCCGGAGTTACTAAGAAGATACTCGAGGAATCCCATGGAACACCTTATACCATGCATCCTGGATCTAATAAAATGTATCAGGACTTAAGGGATAAATTTTGGTGGTCCGGCATGAAAAGGGATGTGGCTCAAGACCAACACTGTCCGACCGCCGAAGGTGAAGGCTAACACCGTAAACCCGGGATTATCGCACCAATGATACATTCCCGAGTGGAAATGGGAAGAAATTTCCATGGATTTCATCTCGGGATTACCCAGAACGACAAATGGTTACGATGCTATATGGGTAATCATAGACCGGTTGACAAAGTCTGCCCATTTCCTGGCAATCAAGATGACCTATTCGGAGCAGCTAGCTCAATTATATGTCAAGGAAATTATCAAATTACATGGAGTGCCTAAGGCTATTATTTCTGACCGGGATGGCCGTTTTACCTCCCATCTCTGGGAATGTGTTCAGAAGGCTCTTGGCACTAAGTTGAGATTCAGCACTGCGTTTCATCCTCAGACCGACGGTCAGACGGAAAGAGTGAACCAGGTGCTGGAAGATATGCTGCGGGCTTGTGCTCTAGACTTTAAGGGGAGCTGGTGTCGATATTTGTGCCTGGCAGAATTTGCTTACAACAACAGCTACCAGGCTACCATTGGAATGGCACCCTATGAAGCTCTATACGGGAGAAGATGCAGGTCTCCTATCTGTTGGTACGAGGGTGGTGAAAGGAGGGAAATGGGTCTTCAGGCCGATATTATTGACAATACCACCCGCGCTATACAGAATATCCGTCAGAGAATCGAAACTGCTCAGAGCCGACAAAAGAGCTATGCGGATATGCGGCGTAGACCGTTAGAATTCGAAGTCGGGGACCTGGTATTCCTCAAAGTGACCCCTATGAAGGGAGTGATGAGATTCGGAAGGAAGGGTAAATCAATCCACGCTACGTGGGACCCTATCCGATATCACAGAGTGGGCAAGGTGGCGTACAAGCTGGAACTGCCCCAAGAGATGTCGGCTATACACAACGTGTTCCATGTCTCTATGCTCAAGAAATGCATATCCAGAGCGGACCAAGTGATCGAGCCACAAATTGTACACGTTCAAGAGGACCTGAGTATCGAAAGTCGGCCTATCCAGATACTAGACCGAGATGTCAAGAGACTAAGGAACAAAGAGGTGCCCTTAGTAAAGGTCCTGTGGTAATCGCAATACGAGGAAGGCTACCCGGGAACGCGAGGAGGACATGAGGCGTATACCCGAATTGTTTTAAGTTTCGAGGACGAAACTTTTACAAGGTATGAGGGATTGTAAGAAAATTCTAGCAATTTTACGAGAATTTTTGGCTTTATAATGGGCTTTATGTGGGTTTTTGGAAAAATAAAAGAAAATAAGCCAAAAGAGATGCAAAGCCTAGGAATTGAACCCCACCTCTAGAGATAGCCAAGCCTTATAGATGCACCCACTAACCATAAGCCCAATAGAATCATATCATTAGAGAAGAGGGAACCTATAGATAAATGGGAGGAGGGTAAATGAAGAGGCTTGACAAAGAGAAGAGAAACTTCTCTTCCTCCCTTTATAAAGAAGAGAGAAGTTCCACTTGGCCACTTCTTCCCTTCCTCTTCTCTTCATTCTCACCAAAACCCCAAGCTCTTCTTCCTCCTTTGCTCCTTGCAAGCTAGGAGAGAGCTAGGTGACCTCCATTAGGTCATCTCGCGAAGGATGTAAGTTTTCCTATATTAGTTTGATAGGGTTGGTTGCTTGAAAGAAATATGAAAGCCTTATAAGTTTCGCCAACTAAGTTGGTGGGCTAGGATTCATGAAAATGCTACTAAGGGAGGTTTTTATGGGTGATATGTTTCAAGTAGATACCTTTAGGAGACAAAGTGCAAAGGTGATGACCCTATATGGTCTCGCCACCCCAAGATTTTAGGGTTAGGGTTGATGAACTTGATCTAAAGTGATATTCTTGGTTGGTATGTTTCAAGTAAGACCCTTGGGTATCCACCATCCAAGATGAGGCCCTTGTAGGTTTCGGCCACCCTAGGTAATTAGGGTTAGGGTTGCATGAAAATATCCCTAATGATGCTATGCTAGATGATAATGCTCATGAATAAATATTAGGTGGCAAGAACCCTAGTTGAGCCTTATAGGTTTCGCCACCCTAGGTAATTAGGTTAGGGTTGTCATGAAAATATCCTAATGATGCTATGCTAGATGATAATGCTCATGAATAAATATTAGGTGACAAGAACCTAGTTGAGCCCCTATAGGTTTCGCCACCCTAGGTAATTAGGGTTAGGGTTGTCATGAAAATATCCTAATGATGCTATGCTAGATGATAATGCTCATGAATGAATATTAGGTGGCAAGAACCTAGTTGAGCCCCTTGTAGGTTTCGCCACCCTAGGTAATTAGGGTTAGGGTTGTATGAAAATATCCCTAATGATGCTATGCTAGATGATAATGCTCATGAATAAATATTAGGTGGCAAGAACCCTAGTTGAGCCCTTGTAGGTTTCGCCACCCTAGGTAATTAGGGTTAGGGTTGCATGAAAATATCCCTCATGATGCTAAGCTAGGTTATAATGCTTTATGAATGATTTTTTTGGGGACAAAACCTAAGCTTGAGCCCCCTTTAAAGTGTCGGCCAACCAATGGTTTTAGGGTTAGGGTTTCATGAAAACACCCTATATGTAATTGTGCTATGTGTATAGTTTTTAATATGACATGAACTTTGCTTGGGTGATGAATATGTTATGATTCAATGCAACATGAAATTAGGCTATGTGATGAGCATGTTTTACGATTTAATATGCCATGAATAAGCTTAGGAGATATACTTCCTGTTATGATGTAATATGCCATGATGAACATGTTGTGTGAAGTAATATGCCATGTATATGCTTAGGGAATGTGCTTCAAGTTATGGAGTATTGTGCCATGAAATATACCTAGGTGAAGAATATGTTTTGTGATTTAATATGTCATGAATATGCTTAGGAAATATGCTTCATGTTTACGATGCAATATGTCATGAAACATGCTTATGTGATGAACCCGTTTATGCTTTAGGACCCCTTTAGGGTACTCTTATGTTATGAATGCATGTGTCCTTATAAAATGACTAAGATGGAGATGCTTCCCTTTCAAGTAGGGATCAAGAGCTCTCCTTATGATAAAATAAGATGGAGATGCTTCCCTTTCAAGTAGGGATCAAGAGCTCTCCTTATGATAAGATAAGATGGAGATGCTTCCCTTTCAAGTAGGGATCAAGAGCTCTCCTTATGTCAAGATAAGATCAAGATGCTTCCCTTCTTATGATGGGGATCAAGAGCATTCTTTATATTATGTCCAAAAAAGAAAAGAATTAAGTATTTTACTTTGCAAGAGGTTAAGTACCCGACCCGTCAGGTGGTCGTTAATCAAATCCATAGGGACACAAGAAGACGTAAGAGGTCTTGCCCTGATAAGACGTAAGAGGTCTTGCTCTAATAGGACTGTGGCTCGCTACCCCTACTGACCTATTAGGAATGCGATTATGTGGTACTTAACACTGGGGCCCCCAAACAAGTTATGATGATATTGAAGTATTTATAAGTATATGTTTTGAAAAGAAAAGACTTTATGATATTGTGTATGCCTATGTTAAATTCTCAATGCTTACGAACTAGGTTCTTTATGCATGCTAGATGTTATGAAGGATGATATTGAAGTATTTATAAGTATATGTTTTGAAAAGAAAAGACTTTATGATATTGTGTATGCCTATGTTAAATGCTCAATGCTTACGAACTAGGTTCTTTATGCATGCTAGATGTTATGAAGTTATGATGATATTGAAGTATTTATAAGTATATGTTTTGAAAAGAAAAGACTTTTATGATATTGTGTATGCTTATGTTAAATGCTCTGAATGCTTACGAACTAGGTTCTTTATGCATGCTAGATGTTATGAAGTTTTGATGATATTGAAGTATTTATAAGTATATGTTTTGAAAAGAAAAGACTTTTATGATATTGTGTATGCCTATGTTAAATGCTCTGAATGCTTACGAACTAGGTTCTTTATGCATGCTAGATGTTATGAAGTTACGATGATATTGAATTAATTATAAGTGTATGTTTGAAAAGAAAAGACTTCTATGATATTGTGTATGCTTATGTTAAATGCTCTGAATGCTTACGAACTAGGTTCTTTATGCATGCTAGATGTTATGAAGTTATGATGTTTAGAGTTAAGTCTAAGTATGTGGTGACTATGTACTTTATGCTAGTTTAGAATTTATGATGTGGTGAAGGTTAAGGGTAAGGTTAAGAATACTTGCGACTATGTTCCTTCTGCATGATTAGGGTTTATGTTATTACAAATGTTTATGTTCAAGTTAACCAAATGCTTATGATTACGTTCTTTCATGCACGCTTAGTTTATGCCGTTATAACGCTCATGTTCAAAGTATGCCCTGCTTAGATTAATTATGCTTAACCTGCTTATGAACAATTCTATGCAATGCTTAGTTCTTTTGTACTATTACCTGGATATGTTGTTGATTAGTGTTGCTATGAAATGCTTAGGTCATTTTCTATGCCAGCATGCTCATGTTCTAATAGTTTGATGAAATCGTGGTTTTTGTGAGTAGGCAAGGATCTTACTAAGCTATATGCTTATAGTTTATGTTGTCCATATACTGCAGATAAAGGAAGTCTGCACTAGAGGGAGTGGCAGGAGGGGCCATGTGCGTGTGTGATAGTGGCATGGTGAAAGAAGACCCTACACTATCTGCTTATATTTATATGCTCTAAGAACAATTTAAGACATTGCTTCCGCTTATAAGACTTGTGTTTAATGAGTATCCCTTAATTTAAGAGGTTCGACATGTTAGAACTCATGAACGAATCCTTTCGCTATGCATGTTATGAAATAAGATAAGATATGTGGTCATGCTAATGATGAATAAGATAGGTGATGCATGTGCCAAAGAAGATTTCAGTTATGATAACCTGTTCAAGCATGTAGACTTTGAACGGTTCCATATGTAGTATGCTAATAAAAAAAAATATATAGACCCAAGTAGCGCCGCCCTGAGAGCAGATAAGGGCGGGCGCTACAGCCTTTGCATCTATCGGGAGCTATCTCTACCTTATAAGGACGGGATAGGCGGTACGAGGATGCCGAATCAATCCATGTGACGAATCGTTTCCAATTCTATCGCATCCTTCTATCCACAGTTATAAGAGATGAGGCCAACCCCTAGGTTCCTCTTTAATTCTCCTAAATCTTAGATACAAGAGTTATCACCCCTCGTATCGGCTAAGCACAGTAGATTGAAAACTAAAAACACATAGATATCAGTCTAAACTAATACCAATTGCAAATATAAACTCAAGTACAGAATCAAATTTGGAATAACATGTTCTATGCACACAAACTACTCCCTAATCCTAGAATCGAAGAAACTGCTCCATAAATATGAGAGGAGAAACACAAAGCACTTTCATGGTCGAATAAATAATAGATAACATGCAGACACAAAAATTTACAATGTAATGTGGGCTTCTCTCCGGTGTTGAAGTACAGAACTTGGATCTCTGTCGGCCTTCTTCCTCCTCGTTGTGAGTTCTCAAAGCTTTTTAGGGCTTCGAAATGTTATCCTAGCCGTCGTGCCTCCCCCTAGGGTTTGGGCGTAGCTTTCCTTATATAGACATCACGTCGGATTGCTGCGAAATTTGGAATAAACCCTGGTTACGTCAAATCGCCTGGTCACCACACGACCATGTGAAAACACATAGCCTGGCCGTGTGTTCGGCTGTGGTGGCCATTTTCACCCCCTGAACATGGCCGTGTGTAGGCACATGCCCTGGTCGTGTTCCCTTCTGCATCCAGCTACCAAATATCTTCTTTTTTGCTTCGAAAGTGCGTTGTTTTCCCCATGAAACGCTATCGTGCACACAAAAGTATACAGAGGAGATATCCGAACCAGAAAATAGGAAATGCATGGAAAACAAAGTAAAATATGCATGAAGCAAACATAAAATGAAATGAAATGTGAGCGAAAACTACTCCTAAAACCCTATATGTTTTCCTCACATCATTTTACAACTTTTGAGTTTTTGCCTAATTTTTGAAAATAGTATGAATTTTCTTGAAAAATCATTTTTCATTGATAAAGGGACTCATAAGAAATGTGTTCCACAAATTTCATGATTTTTTGAATTTTCTGAAATTTTTAGTGCATTTCTGAACTTGTGTTCGAAAATCAGAAACGTCTGAAATCAGGTGGCAATCGACGGGTAGTCTGAACCAGTCGACTGATGGACTATAAACGTGACTAGTAGCTGGATTTCTAGGTTTTGTAGGTAGTTTTTGGTATTTTTCTTCCTTTAGACCTTGATGTCATAATGTATAACATATGTTAGATGTTTTTGATGGTGTCAAAAGGAAGGGGGGGGGGGAATGTTGAGTTTAAGTTAATCATGCTAGGGAGAGAATTAGCATGTGTTAAGGGGGAGTTGCATGTATTAAGGGGGAGCAGTTTGATACTCATATTTGATTTACATGCTTATCTTCCTTATATGTTTTTGTTAATATTTTACCTAACTTAAACGGATTGCCACACATCAAAAAGGGGAAGATTGTTTGGGAAATCAACCCATGTATGATGTGGTTTTGATGTGTGTGGCAAAGGGTTTAAGTTAGGTTGATTATGTTGATTTGATATGTGTGTTTAAGTTGTGCAAGACTTAGTAAATCACACATGAGTTAGCTTGATGAAAGCATTGGTGAGTTCACCATCTCATAGCTCGGGTCCTTGAGTCAGTGAAGGATGACATTGCGAAAGTCGTGCGCTTCATGCATCTGAGGGACCGCCGGCGCGAGGAGAATTGGAGTGAAGCCAAAGGAAGCAAACTTCAGGGCAAGATACGAAGGATGGCATTGCAGAAGTCATGCGCTTGGTGCATCCGAGGGACATGATTGAACGAATAGAGCTTCGGTGAGGGACTTTAAGGGAGATGAGAGATTGAGCGATTTTAACGGTAGCTCATAGTTGAACTCGGTCGAATAGATAAGTCAAGTATCGAATGTTCAAACTTAGGTTTGAGGTTTTACCTAACGTTTGGTTAAGTCGGATGCTCAAAAAAGTGTCTTGTTTGAGGTTTTATCCAACGCCAATCGACTGCTCTGAGTCGATGACATTCGATCGGTGTTCAACTATTTAGTTTCTTGCCCAGCAGTCGACTGCTGCACCATCAGTTGACTGCCAAGGGATGATAGTCGACTGCTGAAGATGGTTGCGGGCATAGAACCTCCCATAGCTGACTGATCAGTCGGCTATGCAGGTAGCAGTCAACTGATGAGATCATCAGTCGACTGCTAGGAGTACCGTTGGATGGTGACGATGGCAAGTCAGAAGTCATTGTAAGTTGACAATTAGAGGGGCAGTTGACAGCCCCCTACCCAACGGGAAGAAACCTTTCTTCTATATAAAAAGAAGGGTTGGGGGCTTTTGGGAGGCTAATACTTCACTCAAAATCATACTCCCAAGTGTCCAACACGTTTAAACACTCCTCTTCTTGTTCTTATTTCCATCTTATTATAAGAGGGAGTGATTGTTATAAAAGAGGTTCACCTCCACCTTGCTTGGGCTAAAGGGGAGACTAGTGGATTGTTGAGGGAGTGATTCGCCATACGAATCATCCATGGACTAGTGGCAAGGGTCATGAACCATGTTACATCTTGGCGTTAGCATTTGCATCTCTTTTCTCTTTGTGTTTGTCTTAATTATTTTTGTTTTAGCATTTTCGTTGTGCTAATCACTTTGTAGACGATTAAGAATGAGCAAATTCCATCTACGACAACGAGGGCTATTCAACCCCCTTCTAGCTGGGCCACGAACTCCAACAATCTCATATCACTAAATGAGAGACAATCCATAATGAAAGTTTACCTAACCTTCACTTCTCCCTCTTTGGTGAGTATAATGAGGGTTTCCTAACACAAACCCATCATTTCTCCCCCTTTGAGGAAAAATCATCCATCATCCCTTGATGGAGAACCTCCCCCTAAAGGCTTACTCCCTCTTGGCCATTGCACCAATAATGTCCTTGGAGAGTTCCCAAGTCTATAGGAAACTTAAACCATCAAAATTAAGGATAAAAGTTCAAACTTGAACTTTCACAATCCTTAAAATTGATTCTCACCCTACATAACTTTCCTATTCATTTCCATTGAATATTTCATCCTTCCAATGCTTTCCAAAGCATATCCTGGGGTAAGGAGATGTTAGGGTACCTAGGGATGGATGAAAATGGGCTAAAGAAACCTTTTTTACTCGAAATCAACCCAAAGAATGACTCAATAATAACGATCATTGCCATCAACACTAATCAGCCAAAGCGAATGAGAGTTCTGCAAACACAAAAATTGACTTATCAGAAATGAATTTAAAAAATTCATAAGTAAAAATATATATTTTAAAAAATCTTAAAAATTTATATGTATATTACTTATAAGAAATACAGTAGATGAAAAAATAATTTTAAAATAAAATACCCATTAAATTATGAGATTGATACAAAGTTCAAAAGCATTGAAACCTTTCAATGTTTTGCCTAACTTTTTATCAATCTTCTTAATGGTGAGTGTTATCGAAAGATAGATTTCACCAAGGGTTTTAAAAATGATTTTAAAATATTTTCAAGACCTTATATACCATGGTCTTTGGGCTAAATGTACATAATATGTACATTAGCTTTCCTCATGATTGATTAATGTCATATGATGAGTTTGAGTTCACCTAGATGCAACATCTATGCACCTTGAACTTAACTCATTTTCCTTACATCCCACCTGTGTCTAGGGTGTATCAATATACACACATGTCAATTTAAGGTTTTTGTGAGATGTGGATTTTTGTTCTTCGTTAATCTAAGGCCTCATGCATTTTATCTAGGCAACTCTATTTGATTCCCTTATCATGGGACTTCAAATCATGTCATTGTCCTTAATTCAAGTTTATTACTCTAAATGCATGAATTATGATCATAACATAAATGATAGCATAATAAAAGCATGTGTCAATGATACATGATGTCATGACATAATATAAACCTAAGTACAAGCATGTCAAAATTAACCTAAGCATTTTCATGATATTTTATATAATCAAATGAAATATAATGTCATGACATGACATATGAAAAACAAAGCATGGAAAATAAAATATAAAGGTATAAAAATACCTAGATTTTAAGCCTAATTGCCATTTACTATGTTTTATACTAATTTGTCATAATACTAATTTTCCCTCGCGTGTGTCAAAACCCAAAATGACACACTTTTGACTCTAACCTATCTTATGCCAATTTGATTGACTATTCAAATTTCTTGAACTTTATTGGCACATTCATTTTCAAAGTATTACAATACTTTGAAAATACCTTATGTTGGGTTTCCGGCACCGCGGCGTGTGTGTGTTCGATCATGTTTCGTAAACATGAGCACAGCGGAAGCAATTAAAATAATAAATCTATATTTATTACAACACACACAACACACGCATACATATTACAACAAGTGTAGACATAACCGTAAATTAAAATTTGCAATAAAAGAAAATTATCTACGTTATACCTTTCGTATGACGTGTAGCGGGAACGGCATAAACCGGAACGATCCTCGTAAGAATCGTCTCTATCCGTATCCACGCCGAGCTCCTCGGGATGACTTCGCTAAGTCACGAGCTTCGTCTTCGTACGGGTTACTAGCCTCGTGTTGAAGACGACGTGATCGAGAGATAATCACGATCCGAATCCAAATTCGGATCCTAAAATGAGTTCTCAAAACTCGCTTCTCCGGAGAGGTATTCGTCAACCGTTTGACGAATCCTTCGTCCCCCACCTCAGAGGATTACCGGAGATCAAATCCCCGGTAAGTTAGCCGCTGTCGGAGCACTAACCGTCGTCCAAACGACGCTCCGACAAGAGGATGAGAAGCTGTCCAGAAAACTGGACAGCTTGGTGGAGGATATAGGCGCCGGCCAACCAAGGAAAGAAAAGGCTCACCTTGATGCCAAACCTATAGGAGATCACCGGAGGTCGCCGGAGGTTCACCGGCTGAAGCTTGGTCGTCGGCAAGGAGCTGGACGGCGGCACCACAAGCTGGGCGTCAACAATATGTTGGGCGGCAGCTATATGTTGGGCGGCAACTAGGTTTAGAGTTTTTTTGGATGATTAGGGTTTAAGCCCTATTTTATAGAGAACTAATTCTCTTAATGGTTAATGGATCATATCCATAAAGCCCGTTAACCCGCTCCATTAAGATAAGTTAAAATAAACCAAACCATGATGGTTTATTTTAAGTTAAAACGAACCGAACCAACCTTTGGTTCATTCGTTTAATATAAACCAAACCCTTTGGTTTATTCTCATCCATTGGATTAGAACCAAACCATTTTGGTCCATCCATTATGTCTTCATAAGACACGGCCCATCCACGCTTCCATTGCGACTGAAACAATTTCATGCTCGCTTTATGTTTGGTCCAACCAAACATAGTTTCTCTCGGTTTGAGAATCCCATTCTCAAGCTCGTTTTAAATCCTTTGGAATACACTCGTTGTGCGTGTGACCAAATAGGTTCTCGGTTTATGTTGGCCGTCTATAAATAACCATTAATTATAGAACGATCATGAGTGGCACCTAGTAGTACATCATGACCCCCAATTAACCGAAAAGATCAACGGTTGATCCAGAACTATTTCTGAAACCCTTCAGCAGCTCGAATGAATCGTGCCCCATTCCCTTCACTCATCTTATACCCACTTGGTTCAGGACATGGTCTATTGTGTCAGTCCCCACTAGGCTGACTACGTCACACCTAGCCCAAGTGTCATTTCCTCGTCCTACGGATTCTAGTTACTCCACATGTATCGAAGAGTACTTTACTCTAAACATGTAATGCTTTGGCCAAAGACTTTAGTAACAATCCGACGAGGCCATGGGTATACATCTCCTCGCAAGGAGTGGTGAATCCTTTATAGGCTATTCAAACACCTTCGATCACTGACTTATACCCAATCATCCGGGTCCACATCTCCTTAGAGATGTTTGCTTAAGATGTCAAAGCATAAGTCTCCATGATCAAGATGACTTGAATACCGCAAGTCAAAGGAACATCGCACTTAAGCCACAAGAAGAACTTCATTGACATATCTATATATGCAGAGAACCATATGAAGTCTTACTGGGTCACTCCAATGAACTAGTTACCATAACTAGCATCCACGATTAACTCAACATCACAATGTCTCCGGTGAGAATCACCGCTTGATACACCAAGGAGTATACCTCATGCTAGTCTCGGCGAATTGATGGTGTCCAAATCCATCAATTCATCGACTAGGATAATTCCGATACATCACAATTACACATGTAGAGATACTCACTAGTTGTGATCCAATCACAAATTCTCTCATGTGAATCGTATCGTGGACATTCAAGAAATGAGTTTAAGATCCAATCAAATACATTAAACATGTATACTCAAATAGTGAATCTTCATTTATCATATAAATGGTTCATACATAAGCATTGCCTTAGGACATCTCTCATATATTACTAACAGACTCACTTGGCCTAATGCCAATCGCTACAGGTATCCTATACCATAAGCACTAACATGACCCTCAAACTTACTTTGAGGTAATGCTTTAGTCAAAGGATCCGCTAAGTTCCTTTAGGGAATTTTCTCGATTTGTATTTCGTTCCTCACGATGATCTCTCACGATAAGATGATAGCGGCGAAGCTCATGTTTGGATCATTGATGAGACCACATCAAGTTCAGAGATGAACTTCTTGATCCAAACCGCTTCTTTTGCTGCTTCCAAAGCTGCAATGTATTCTGCCTTAGTGGCAGAATCCGCTATAGTGTCAAGCTTGGAACCTTTCCAACTTATTGCGCCTCCATTCTAGGTGAATACATACCTGGACAAGACATGGAATCATCCTTGTCTATCCGAGTCGCATCCGTATACCCACGTATCACCATGTACCCTTCTCCATATATTAGGAACGTATCCTTAGTTCTTCTCAAGCACTTAAGGATCGCCTTAATACCACCCAATGATCCATTCCTCGATCGATCGTATCCGCCGTGACACTCAGAGCATACGATACATCGGGCCTCGTACATAACATAGCATACATGATAGATCCTATTGCGGATGCATAGGGAATCTTACTCATGCAAATCCTCTCGTCTTCTGGGCGCGGACACATAGACTTCGAAAGGTGTACCCCATGCCTGATGGGTAGGAAACCTTTCTTGGATTCCGACATGCTAAACCTCTTTAGCACTCGGTCTATATATGTAGACTGCGAAAGACCAAGCAACCGCTTCGATCTATCTCTATAGATCTTAATCCCGAGGATGTAGGTTGCTTCTCCTGTGTCTTTCATGGAGAATGTCTTGGATAACCAAACCTTCATCGATCAGAAGATTGAAACATCGTTTTCCTATAAGTAATATGTCATCGACATATAATACTAGGAACATGACTGCACTCCCACTAACCTTCTTGTACACACAAGGTTCGTCTGGATTTTGTGAGAAATCAAACTTTTTGATTGTCTCATCAAAACGGATATTCCAGCTCCTGGATGCTTGCTTCAATCCATAAATGGGTCGTCGAAATTTGCATACCTTGGTTTTATCAACCGATATGAAACCCTCGGGTTGTATCATATACACGTCCCTCGAGCAAGTTTCCATTAAGGAAAGTGTTTTCACATCCATCCGCCATATCTCATAATCATAATGAGCCGCTATGGCCAGGAGCATCCGAATGGATTTAAGATAGCTACAAAGTAATAGGTTTCGTCATAATCAACACCTTGCTTTTGAGATATCCTTCGCCACCAATCTAGCCTTATAGGTAATCACATTACCATCCATGTCGGTTTTCTTCTTGAAAACCCACTTGCACCCTATAGGCTTTATGCCTTCAGGTGGGTCAACCAAGTTCCAAACTTGGTTTTCATACATGGAATCCATTTCCACTTCATGGCACCAAGCCACTTATCCCTTTCTGAACTTGTCAGCACTTCTTCATAACTGATAGGCTCCTCATCATCAATGAGTAACACGTCGTTCGATTCACTTATGAGAAATCCATATCTCTCAGGAATATTGCGTGTTCTACCAGATCTACGAAGATGTGGTGTTACAATAGGTCCAGCCGATTGCTCATCACTATGAGTTGTCGGTTGTTGTGCTTCACCAGGTATCTCATCAATGTCTATTTGAGTCTCTCGAGCCTCCTCAAGCTCGATGACACTCCCACTATTTTCTTGCAAGAGAAACTCTTTCTCTAGAAACACATCATGCCTTGAAACAAACACCTTTTGTTCCACAGGATGATAGAATTGGTAACCCCTTGTTTCCTTAGGGTATCCAATAAATAGACATTTATCAGACTTAGCATCCAATTTGTCTGATACAGTTCGCTTCACATAAGCAGGACAACCCCATATCTTCAAGTAAGATACATGAGGTTTCTTACCATTCCATATCTCATATGGAGTAGTTGAGACTACCTTGGTAGGCATTCTGTTTAACAAGTAAACAGCTGTCTGAAGTGCATAGCCCCAAAAGGACTTGGGAAGAGTCGCATGATTCATCATTGACCTGACCATGTCCAACAAGGTCCGGTTACGCCTCTCATATACACCATTATGTTGTAGTGTATATGGCGGAGTCCATTGAGACAATATACCATTGTCTCTTAGATAATCAAGAAACTCTTGACTTAAGTATTCACCACCTCGATCCGATCGAAGTATTTTAATACACTTGTCATGTTGTTTCTCTACTTCATTTCTGAACTCTTTGAACCTTTCAAAGGCTTCAGACTTGTGTTTCATCAAGAACACATACCCAAACCGTGAGTGATCATCGGTGAAGGTAATGAAGTAGCTATAGCCTCCTAATGCTTGAGTTGACATAGGTCCACATACATCGGTGATGTATTAGACCTAGTAACTCTCCCACTGCTTCACCTTTTCCAAAGAAAGGTAACTTAGTCATCTTGCCTTTTTAAGCATGATTCGCATGTATCGTATGAATCCAATTCAAACGATTCCAGAATTCCACATCGGTGTAATTCGGACATGCGTTTCTTGCTTATATGGCCAAGACGACAATGCCACATATAGGAGTCAATTTGATTATCCTTTCGAGCACGCGTGTTGCTCGCTTCGATATTGAAAATGTCACTGGATACGTCCAACGTATAAACACCATTGCTTAAAGTTCCAGTCCCATAAAGAACTCCATTCAAAGTTATGTAACAACAATTGTTACTAAAAGTCAAATGGTACCCATTTCTATTTAAACAAGAAATAGAAATGATGTTCTTTATCAACGAAAAACATAAAAGCAATTGTCCAGTTCTAAGACAAGTCCTGCAGGGAGTTTCAACAAATACGTTCCAATGGCGAGTGCAGCAACCTTTGCTCTATTCCCAACACGTAAATTTGACTCTCCCTTGACGAGTCTTCTTCTATTCCTTAGCCCATGTATGTCATTACATATATGTGAGCCACACCCAGTATCCAATACCCAAGTGTTTGAGGAAATAGAATGACAATCAATAACGAAGATATCTGAAGAAGATGGGGCATCCGATGCCTTATTCTTCTTCACGGACTCAAGATAAATCTTGCACTTTCTTCGCAAATGGCTCTCCTTGCCATAATGATGGCAAGTTTCCTTTTGTGCTAGTTCTACCTTCTTAGCCCTTCTCTTCTTTCCCTTTTGTTGTTCCTTTGACTTCCTCTTAGAACCTTTCTTCGAGGAATCAACTAACAGCACCGTCCCCTGCTCATGCTTCTCAGAAGAATCCACAGTCTTCAGCATATTGAGCAGTACCACAGATGAACCTTCTAGCATCTCAGAGGTGAAGAGGAGCTATGAGACTTCGAACCTTTCGAATCTCACTTGCTCATCAACCAACTCACAAAGATGAAGGACTACGATATGAGCATCCATATGCTCATGCTGCTTTCGTAGCTTGGGTTCCATCGCGGCTAGCATGATGCAACTCATTTGTTCAGAATCACTCACATGTTTCTGATAGGCCAACAATTGGTCCAAAGTTACATCGTCACTAGGACGGGCGGGAAGAGGCGCTTCGAGGACATACACAAGCTTTTCACCTTGAGAACAATTCTCAAGTTTCTAAGCCAGTCCAAGAAGTTCGGCCCAGTCAATTTATTTGAATCCAAAATGGAACGCAAATTCAAACACATCATGATCAATATATTAACTTAGAAATACAAAATGAGCATATATGAGAAAGATGATTTTAAAAATGCATCAATATACATTTATAAATCCCATTCATTTTTCGAATTTCAAAAACCCTTAAAATTACTTCGGGAGATCGTAGGTCCATCTCCGAATGGGATGATATCCATCATAGATAAGAACAACCTTGGAGTGAGTCCAACAAGCCATTCTTAGCTATGATGGTGGGTATCAAGTATACCGATTACATATCATGTATATGTAACTATCACAATGTGCTATCAACTAATTGAATGTTTACACATTAATAAGTATGCATCATATGCATAGCACCCAACTTCACCTCTCTTCACATCGACCTTGGAGTGAGTCCAACAAATCGATGCTCCAAGTTAAAGCCGACCCATTAATCACGAAATAGTTTTAATATGGTTAGAGCACATTCAACCAATTAGCCAGGCTTGGAGTGAGTCCAACAACCCAAACTAACGATTTCCTCTGACTCTTACCATATTAGAGTTAAACTATTCCAATGATTTGAACATGTTCAGGTTTGAGCCGGGCTTGGAGTGAGTTCAACAACCCAAACAAGAAACAGAACTCTGGTTCTAACCATATTAATGGAAGGTGTAGGCTTTAATATTGAGTTAGGGTTTTATGTCTCATCCTCTTTGCATGCAAATAACTATTATCTACATGGCATGACATACATGGCATACATCTACATGTCACGACACGCATGGCACAATGTTATGCATCTAATGCAATTACATTGCATACACTTATGTCATGTTTATAATTTCCTTATATGTCATAACTATTTATGGAAATAAAATATGTTTAAGATTTGATTCTCCAAATCAAATCATAATTAAATTAGGAAACAAATTTCCAAATCTAATCACATATTTTATTCATGGAATTATTTGATTAAGGAAAATCTATTTAGGAAACCAATTTCCTAAATCATTAAAACTACTTATGGAAATAAAATATTTTAAGATTTGATTTCCCAAATCAAATCATGATTAAATTAGGAAACAAATTTCCAGAATCTAATCAAATATTTTATTTATGGAAAATATCAATTTCCATAAATACTTCCAACTTTCCAAAAGTGGAAGATTTCCATAAATACTTCTAGACTTTCCAAAATTGAAAAATTTCCATAAATACTTCTAAATTTCCAAAATTTAGAAAATTTCCAGAAATACATTATGACTATCGCAAAACTATTTTTACGATTATGTCGAAACACAACCTGGGCTCTGATACCACTGTTGGGTTTCCGGCACTGCGGCGTGTGTGTGTTCGATCATGTTTCGTAAACATGAGCACAGCGGAAGCAATTAAAAATAATAAATTTATATTTATTACAACACACACAACACACGCATGCATATTACAACAAGTGTAGACATAACCGTAAATTAAAATTTGCAATAAAAGAAAATTATCTACATTATACCTTTCGTATGACGTGTAGCGGGAACGACATCAACCGGAACGATCCTCGTAAGAATCGTCTCTATCCGTATCCACGCCGAGCTCCTCGGGATGACTTCGCTAAATCACAAGCTTCGTCTTCGTACGGGTTACTAGCCTCGTGTTGAAGACGACGTGATCGAGAGATGATCACGATCCGAATCCAAATTCGGATCCTAAAACGAGTTCTCAAAACTCGCTTCTCCGGAGAGGTATTCGCCAACCGCTTTGACGTAATCCTTCGCCCCTCCACCTCAGAGGATTACCGGAGATCAAATCCCGGTAAGTTAGCCGCTGTCGGAGCACTAACCGCCGCCCAAACGACGCCCGACAAGAGGATGAAGCTGTCCAGAAAACTGGACAGCTTGGTGGAGGAGATAGGCGCCGCCAACCAAGGAAGAAAAAGGCTCACCTTGATGCCAAACCTATAGGAGATCACCGAGGGTCGCCGGAGGTTCACGCGCTTGGCGCGGCAAGCTGACGGCGGCACCACAAGCTGGCGTCAACAATATGTTGGGGCGGCAACAATATGTTGGGGCGGCTATATGATGTTGGGCAACTAGGTTTAGGGTTTTTTGGATGATTAGGGTTTAAGCCCTATTTTATAGAGAACTAATTCTCTTAATGGTTAATGGATCATATCCATAAATCCCGTTAACCCACTCCATTAAGATAAGTTAAAATAAACCAAACCATGATGGTTTATTTTAAGTTAAAACGAACCGAACCAACCTTTGGTTCATTCGTTTAATATAAACCAAACCCTTTGGTTTATTCTCATCCATTGGATTAGAACCAAACCATTTTGGTCCATCCATTATGTCTTCATAAGACACGGCCCATCCACGCGTCCATTGCGACTGAAACAATTTCATGCTCGCTTTATGTTTGGTCCAACCAAACATAGTTTCTCTCGGTCTGAGAATCTCATTCTCAAGCTCGTTTTAAATCCTTTGGAATACACTCGTTGTGCGTGTGACCAAATAGGTTCTCGGTTTATGTTGGCCGTCTATAATTAACCATTAATTATAGAACGATCATGAGTGGCACCTAGTAGTACATCATGACTCCCAATTAACCGAAAAGATCAACGGTTGATCCAGAACTATTTCTGAAACCCTTCAGCAGCTCGAATGATTCGTGCCCCATTCCCTTCACTCATCTTATACCCACTTGGTTCAGGACATGGTCTATTGTGTCAGTCCCCACTAGGCTGACTACGTCACACCTAGCCCAAGTGTCATTTCCTCATCCTACGGATTCTAGTTACTCCACATGTATCGAAGAGTACATTACTCTAAACATGTAATGCTTTGGCCAAAGACTTTAGTAACAATCCGACGAGAGGCCATGGGTAGACATCTCCTCGCAAGGAGTGGTGAATCCTTTATAGGCTATTCAAACACCTTCGATCACTTCGACTTATACCCAATCATCCCGGGTCCACATCTCCTTAGAGATGTTTGCTTAAGATGTCAAAGCATAAGTCTCCATGATCAAGATGACTTGAATACCGCAAGTCAAAGGAACATCGCACTTAAGCCACAGAAGAACTTCATTGACATATCTATATATGCAGAGAACCATATGAAGTCTTACTGGGTCACTCCAATGAACTAGTTACCATAACTAGCATCCACGATTAACTCGAACATCACAATGTCTCCAAACCGGTGAGAATCACCGCTTGGATACACCAAGGAGTATACCTCGTGCTAGTCTCGAGAATTGATGGTGTCCAAATCCATCAATTCATCGACTAGGATAATTAGATACATCACAATTACACATGTAGAGATACTCACTAGTTGTGATCCAATCACAAATTCTCTCATCTTGTGAATCGTATCGTGGACATTGATAAATGAGTTTAAGATCCAATCAAATACATTAAACATGTATACTCAAATAGTGAATCTTCATTTATCATATAAATGGTTCATACATAAGGCGATTGCCTTAGGACATCTCTCATATATTACTAACACCTTAAAGTGTCACCTTTATAATGGTTAGGTTAACTACCTATCCATTCAAGGTTGACACACCCTAAACCCATCTAACATGAATGGATCACACTTCTACGAATCTAATATCTATTGGAGCTTCTTGGGTTAACTAGGTACTCACTAGGGATATCCTCCCTTAGTACCTTTCTAATAACCCTCTTAGGCTTGGAAGCTTTGGACATTTGGGTCTTGCCAGGGTTAACTCTAGAGGTAACTTCTCTTGTATCCTTCTTAGTGGCTCCCTAGGTTTCTTTGAAACCTTAGCCACTAGGCACCTACCATGGTTAGTCTTAGGAATGAATTCCCTAGTAACCGTGGTTTTCCTAGACCTGTTCCATAGTTAAATGGAACACTGTAGTAGGTGGGCATGTCTACCTTGTACTTAGGCATGTGACCCAAGCCTTTCTTGTCTATAGTTGGTTTCTTCCTACCAACACCTAGATTTTGACTCTTAGACCCTAGAATTGAATTTTTCATCTTATTGAGGGTCTTTTCCAATTTATCAAGCTTTGACATCAAATCTTGATTTTCTAATTCTAATTTGTCAACTTTTGATTGTCCATTATATTTTTGGACATTCTTGTTCTTCCTAGGCATGTGTCTAGATTTCTTGGGATTATTACCTAGGTTATTGTCATTCTTAGGTGTGATAATTTTTAGGGTAATTATTCTAGACTTGTTCTTAACCCTAATATCGTAAGATTTAGCACCTAAGCAAAAGTACTTATTTCTAGCATGCTTTTCATGATTAACAATAGCATTAAAAGTCCTAGCATGCTTTTGATTGTTATGCAAATAAGTGTAGGGACCGATTTGTTTGTGCTAGGGGGAGGGGTGAATAGCGATTTGTTGATTTCTACTCTTCGATTGTGTTGCACTTATCTATAATCATTAGTGCAGAGCGAAAATAAAGTAAAGCATGAACGAAATGCATAAAACACACAACACAAGTATATAACGTGGTTCGAAAACTAGGGTTGCTACTCCATGGGTCGAGCTCAAGTGAGCTCTAGTGATGCACACCACCACTAACTCTTCTCCTTCTTGAAACATTCTAGAGGCGGAGAAACCTCTTACAAATTTCATACAATAATAAGAAATAAATACAACCAAATACAAAGAAATGAAAATGAGAAAATACTTTACAAAGTGTGCTTTTGATGCTATTGTTGGTCGCTGATTGCTCAAGGTCCGGATTGCAGAGCAAATCCTCCCAAATCACCAAAAATCGGACTAAATTCTCCCACAAGCTCCTTTATGCCTGTGACTTGGATTTTACTTAAACCTAATCTAAAGGTCGCAAATCTCTTTATATTACGATAAATAAATGAGCACATGTAACTGAAACGCATTGGCATTCTAGCCATGATACCTTAGTAGTCAATCACTTACTAGCGATGACTTCCAAGCTCGTGAGTTGATCAGCTAATGACTAATGAGCAAAACATATAGGGTTTAAGGAGTAGTTTTCGCTCACATCTCATTACATTTTATGTTAGTTTCATGCATATGTCACTTTGTTTTGCATGCATTTCCTATTTTCTGGTTCGGAGATCGGCTCTTTGTACTTTTGTGTACAGGATAGTATTTCATGGGGAAAAAGGTGCACTTTCAGAGCAAAAGAAGGGCATTTTGTAGCTAGACGTAGAAGGTGACACGACTAGGGCGTGTGACTACACATGGTCGTGTCCAAGGGGCGAAATCGGCCACCCCAGCGCCACACACAGCTTGGCCATGTGGAAACACACGGCCGTGTGGTGCCGTGCGATTCTGACGTGAGTCAATTATTTTCCAGGTTTCAGAGAGATCAAGGCTGATGTCTATATAAAGGAGGCTACATGCAAACCCTAGGGGAGAGGCAAGACGGTTGGGATGGCACACGGAAGCCCTAAAAAGCTTAGGGAACTCGCAACGGGGAGGAAGAACATCACCGAAGATCCAAGTTTTCCACTTCAACGCTAGAGAGAAGGCCACATTGGCATTGCAAACTTTTTTTTCTTGCACTTTATCTATTATTTATTCGAACATGAACATGTCTTGTGTTTCTCCTCTATTATTTATGGAGTAGTTTCTTCGATTCTAGGATTAGGGATTAGTTTGTGTGCATAGGATATGTTGCTTCAAATTGAATTCTGGTATTGAGTTTGAATTTGCAATTGGAATTAGTTTAGACTGATATCTATGTGTATTTGGTTTTCTATCTACTGTGCTTAGTCGATACGAGGGGTGACATCCCTCATATGTAAGATTTAGGGGATTTATACGAGGAACCTAGGGGTTGGGCTCATCTCCTATGTTGGTGCAGGGGCACCAGATAATCGAACATGTGTTTTGATTATGGAAAAGACACAAAGTTAAGTTTACATCGTTATCTCATAAGCTAAATTGAGTGTGCAGAAAAGTACTAAAGCTAGAGCTGAAGGCTAGCGACACCCGGAGGAAGCCGCGGTGGTCGGGCGACACTCGAGTAACTTCGGAGGGAGCCGAAGGAATCGAGTGGAAGGCCGGAAGCGAAAGTGACACAGTAAGAATTGAGGTAAGCTCGTGTGAGTGAGAGATGGTAAGGTCGTGTCCTCTGTACGGGGACGACCGTAGGCGGCAATCCGACTAAGACTTCTTGTGGAAGGTCTAGGTCGAGATCGGACGGTTAGAAACCATCGTATTTATCATTTTCCAAGCTAACCTCTCACTGCAGGGAAGTGGCCAGGCTGGCAGTCGACTGCTGGACATGGGGCAGTCGACTGATGCTCATCAGTCGACTGATGGCGACGAATCAGCCCTTGCACTAGGTCAAAACGGATAAGGTTTGACGCGACCACTTCGCGATAAAATTTATACAACTTCGTGATCTGTTCCGAAATATGAGGAGACAAATTCAGAGGCCAAAATCTATAAAAGGAGGGGAGGATTCCAACTCCATATATCATCAAGTTTATTCATCAAGTGCTCCTACAACGCCAACGCTCCAACGCCGTCATAATGCCGACGCAACGACAAGTTCAAATCTCCTTCGTCGACAGCAATAGCAAGTAATTGTTTTTATTGTATTCTTTGTTTTAATCGTAACGAGGTGAGATAGGTTTGTTGCCTCATCCTCGTACTTCCGGTTTTGTGATCGTTGTCTCCTACCTCCAACGAGGAGGAGACGTTATAGTACTTTGCCCTCCGTATGCGGTCTAGGACCGATAGGGCCTTAGAGTTGCAACCGCTGGGTTGTGAACCAAGTAAAATAAACGTGTCTCTTTATTTTCCGCTGTGCTTACTCATTTAATTGTCTACTCGAACGAAACAAATGAAAAGATTTACGATCGCTATTCACCCCCCCCCTCTAGCGACGCTTCTCAATCCAACATCCTGTAATCGTGGGTAGAAGGGTGCAATAGAACTAGAAACGGTTTGTCGCAAGGATTGATTCGACATCCTCGTACCGCCTATCCAGTCCTTGTAATGCAGAGATAGCTCCCGATAGATGCGGTGGCTCATCGGGAGAGTGTATGATGTCCCTTCCACAAGACCATAGTTAGGTGTTTAGACAACGCCCAGTTGATACCATGTTTTGTGACACACAAGTGAAACCAAAATCCTAGAATCCCTTTAAAAGATCTCGCGACAAACCCCTTTCTTCCTCCGTGTGACACCGTATTGAGTAGGACCACCGATAACCCTCACATTCACAACCCTTAGAGTCTAGTCCCGAACAATTACATCCACTGAACAAATTGATACTCGAATCTCAGTCCTTGTGGGATCGATAATCTTTTTATTACTTGACGACATCTGTGCACTTGTGGTCATTGAGCACGAGTGTGCACTTTGAGTCCTCGACGATCTCCATCACGAGATTTGAGGTCGCGTTCGCGTGCATCAAGTTTTTAGCGTCGTTGCTAAGGACTGATTGATTTGATATTGAATCAAGAAGTGGATAATTGGATCGGATTTAGGATTAGATTTATTTACTTGCTTTATTTTCTTTTTAGTTTGCTTTATTTACTTTAGTTCTATATTTTCCATATATAGATTTAGATTTTATTTTATTTTAGCAGTAGTTTTCTATTTTCTTATTGGCTCTTTGATTTTGGTAACTAGATTAGCTTATTTCTTGTTCCTAAGCATTAGGTAAATACTCCTAACTTTTCTTCTTAACTAAAACTTTAGTTCCACCCTCCAAGTTATCTATTGTATATGATTTATTAATCCTCTCTCATCAAAGGATGTTGAAATGTTAACACAACCCGCTCGACCCTTGAAAGATTACATAGTGCCTAGACGAAAAGCCTGGAACTCCTACATAGTTATTCCTCGAATTCAGGCCATGAGCTGAGAAATAAACCCTGCATTAATTGCTCTTATTCAAGAAAAGAAGTTTGGAGGGGCTTAAATTGAGGAACCCTATTTACACCTTGAAGAATTTATGGCGTACTACGGCACAGTGCAATATGAAGGAGTCCCAGCAGATGCCATTAAGCTCATCGTGTTCCCATTTTCACTGAAAGGGGGGCTAAGCAATGGATACGCGCGCTACCAGAAGGGAGTATAATAACATGGGAACAAATGGAAGATACTTTCCTAAGCAAATTCTTCACCCCCCCCCCCCTACAAAATAGCCTACCTTAGGGATAAAATCCTTTCATTTGAGCAAGGGCAAGAAGAGACTCTGGTCGAGGCATGGAAGAGGCTATAGGGATTGGTTATTCGCTGCCCACACCATGGATTACAGGATTAGTTACTCCTCCATGTTTTTAATTCCAGGATAACTAACTCATCGAAAGAACTCTTAGACATAGCCGCGGGGGCGTGTTGATGAAAAAGAGCACAGACGACGCATATCGCATTATAGAGATAGTGGTGGGGACTCTCGAAATATGGGCAAACAGCGAGCAACATTTTCAGGAGGCTTTCCCGATCAAGGGGATAGACAATGCTGAAGTAGCCTGCCAAGTATAGGGGGAGGACAAGGAGAGAGAGTACTAGATGGAAGAAGTTTCCCTATCCTCAAGATCAGAAGAAGAGGAAGAATCGGGGCAGGTGGAAGAAGAGAAACACACAGGGCTTGAGATGAAGTCGCTTC
Source organism: Wurfbainia villosa (assembly GCA_025175895.1). Lineage (NCBI taxonomy): Eukaryota > Viridiplantae > Streptophyta > Magnoliopsida > Zingiberales > Zingiberaceae > Wurfbainia > Wurfbainia villosa. Next base: position 22,464,511 of record CM045988.1, read on the forward strand.
CCCCTAGTCTAAAGTATGAATTTTTAGGACCAACTGCAACCCATCCATTGATTATAAACACCAACTTGAGTGAGGAAGAGATAAAAAAGTTGCTGGGGGTGCTCAGGACATATAAAAAAGTCTTAGGATATACCATCGATGACATAAAAGGGATAAGCCCGTCTCTGTGCATGCATAGGATAATACTTAAGGACGGGTGTAAGTCAACTATGGAGTGCCAAAGGCAACTTAACCTCATTTGTAGGAGGCAGTGAAAAAGGAAGTGCTTAAACTCTTGGATGTCAGAATAATTTACCCGATTTCAGATAGTGAGTGGGTAAGTACAGTACACGTAGTTCCAAAGAAAGGTGGCACTACAATAGTCAAAAACGAGGAGAATGAGTTGATCCCTATTCGAACGGTAACGGGGTGGAGAATGTGCATAGATTACCATAAATTAAACAAAGAAACAAGAAAGGATCATTTTCTACTTCCATTTATCGATCAGATGCTGGAATGCCTCGCTAAACATTCCTATTTTTGCTACCTTGATGGGTACTTAGGGTTTTTCCAAATCCTAATCCACCCTAATGACCAAGAGAAGACCACCTTCACCTGCCCGTACGGAACCTTTGCATACACACGAATGCCCTTTGGCCTATGTAATGCCCCAGTCACCTTCCAGCGTTGTATGACAGCTATCTTTTCGAACATAATCGAACAAATTATGGAGGTATTCATGGATGATTTTTCAGTCTACGGAACAAATTTCGATGCATGTCTAAAGAATTTAGAAAGGGTTCTACAGAGGTGTGAGGAGAATAACTTGATTCTGAATTGGGAAAAATGTCACTTCATGGTAATTAAAGGGATAGTTCTATGACATAAGATATCAGGGAACGATATCGAAGTAGACAAGGTGAAGGTCGAAGTAATTGAAAAATCGCCGCCACCCAGGGATGTAAAGGGGGTCCGGAGCTTTCTTGGGCATGCGGGTTTTTATCGAAGGTTCATAAAGAATTTTTCCCAGATAACTAGAGCTCTGACAAATCTACTAGCTAAGAACACAGAGTTTATTTTCGACCGACAATGTTTAGTAGCGTTTGAAGAAATAAAGAGAGCCTTAGTGACGTCCCCGATAATACAACCACCTGATTGGACCTACCATTTGAGGTCATGTGTGATGCTAGTGATTATGTAGTGGGGGCAGTATTAGGGCAACGAAAGAACAAAAAACTACACACCATTCACTATGCCAGTAAGACGCTGAATGGAGCACAAATCAATTATGCCAGACTGAGAAGGAATTACTAACAGTTGCGTTCACATTCTACCAGTTCAGACAATACTTAGTAGGTTCGAAGGTAGTGGTTTACACCGACCATACTACAGTTCGTTACTTGCTAAGTAAGAAGGATGCTAAACCCTGCCTTATTCGCTAGATTCTATTACTTCAAGAATTTGATATAGAAATTAGGGATAAAAGGGATCCGATAATGTCGTCGCGGACCACTTATCACGCATGCCCATAGATAGCAGGATAGAAGAAGGAGACAATGCCCAAATAGACGATGCTCTGCGGGATGATACCCTCATGGCTATTACTAAGGTTACCACCCCCTGGTATGCAGATTTGGTAAATTTTCTTACGGGAAGAGTGATACTGCTAGAATTCACGACCCAACAAAGGAAAAGATTCTTTTCAGAGGTTCAGCAATACGTATGGGATGACCCCTTCCTATTTAGGAAGTGTGCAAATAACATATATCGAAGGTTCATGCCAAAAGAGGAAGTGGAGAGCATCCTCTTTCACTGTCATTCCTCCACATATGGGGGTCATGCTAGAATTGCAAAAATAGCCGCGAAGGTACTTCAGGCAGGATTCTATTGGCTTAGCCTATTTAGGGACACGCGCAACTATGTAGTCTCTTGAGATCGGTGCCAACGAAAAGGAAATATAGGGAGGAGACATGAGATGCCAGCAAGCACCATATTAGAGATGGAGCTCTTCGACGTATGGGGAGTAGATTTCATGGGGCCCTTTCCCGCTTCCAACGCAAACAGATATATCCTGGTCGCTGTAGACTATGTCTCCAAATGGGTGGAGGTCGTAGCATCACCCCATTGCGATGCTAGGACCGTAATAAAAATGTTCAAAAGAAACATATTCCCTAGATTCGGAGTTCCTCGAGTAGTAATCAGTGATGGAGGATCCCACTTCATTGAAAAACAATTTGAAAAATTGCTACATAAGTATGGGGTGATCCACAAAGTTTTAATAGCATACCACCCGCAAACAAGCGTACAAGTGGAAATTTCGAATCGGGAGATCAAAAGTATCCTAGAAAAATTAGTAGTGGCGTCACGGAAAGATTGGTCACAAAAACTAGACGATGCTCTTTGGGCTTACCGCACATCTTATAAGACCCCGATAGGCATGACCCCGTTCTGCTTAGTCTATGGGAAGCCTTGCCATCTACCCATTGAATTAGAACACAAGGCTTTCTGGGCCATCAAGAAGCTGAACTTGGACTACTGCGCGGTAGGAGAGAAAAGGAAACTGTAATTAAGCGAGTTAGACGAAATTCGAAGAGACTCATATGAACATGCTAAGGCATATAAGGAAAGAACTAGGAAATGGCATGACCAACACATCTTGAGAAGGGAGTTTAAGGAAGAAGACTTAGTTCTCCTGTATAATTCCAGGTTAAAACTTTTTCTAGGGAAGCTAAATTCAAGGTGGTCAGGACCGTTTCAGGTGAAGAGGGTATACCCATATAGTACAGTGGAAAGATGAAGTAAGGGATTAGGGGAGATCAAGGTAAATGGGCAACGATTGAAGAAGTATCTAGGGGAGTCTCCAGAAACTAAGACGGATGAATGGAGGTTCACTGAACCTCTAGAGCCAAGTTGATAATGGAGTGTGGTCGAGCTAAACGACCTTAAACAAAATGCTTCTTGGGAGGCAACCCAAGTTTAGTTTTTATGTTTTCCTTTGATTGTATTGCATGAATTTAGTTAATTTGAACTTTGATTTCCATTTCATTTAGCATTAGGACCAAAAGAGAACTTTGCTAGGTAAAAATAAAATCAATATTAGCTTACACAGCGAAGCGTATGAGAAAATTCGGACTGTTGTGCGCAAAAGGAGAGAAAAAAGGGGGTACACGGCCTGGCCGTGTGTTTTTCCATGGTCGTGCCCCACCAAACCGAGGCACACACGGCCTGGCCGTGAGTTTTCACATGGTCGTGTCGCGCAAGGTTTTAGTAGGGCACGCCGTGTGTTTTTGCCCCATGTGTGCTGTGTGTTTTGGTTTTCTTACCCTAGCCATGTGGATCCTTCTTACCCAAGCCTTTCCAACCCTCAAGGAAGCCTAAAAGAAGTAAGGATGAGGAGGACCAAGCAAGTGGCATCTCGATCCGGTGCTTCGGGGTGACGAGCAAGGAGAACCGACACCCCCCTCAAGCTCTGAAGGAGGGTAATGCTCTTCCAACCCTTCTTTTTCGCAACAATGAGCATAGGGATAGATATAATATGCTTTCTACTCACAAAATCACTGCAACTAGGTATCTTGATGAAGATTTACTAGAATCCCTAGGTTTGTTGGGTGACAATCAAGCCCTATTTGCAAAAATAGGATGGGGAGAGAAAATGGGGATAAGACACCCAACTTATCCTAGGATAGTTCTAGAGTTTTTAAGTTCTTTAGAAGCCAAAGTTTTAATGGGTAGAGAGTGAAGAGGGTAGGATTACCTTTAGGATATTCAACATTGAGCATGAACGGACACTACACCAAAGGAATTCATGTTTTGGCTTGCCAAGTGGGGGAGAGAGAAGAACCCCTATTGGGTTTAGCTCTCGGATCTTTTGGACAGAATCAACAGGGGAGCACACTTACGACCCTTCTAGGGCCAAAGCATCGCGCCTCCAAAATCCCATTTTTTGATACCTCCACTGAATCATGGCAAGTAGTATATTTGGTCGTGGGGAGAGTGATGGTGTAGTGAGAGCTAGTGAGCTGCTTTGCCTCTGGGACATGCTACAAGAAAGGAGTAGAATCGATGTAGGGTCCCATTTCATCAGACACTTAGTGAAGATGGAAAAAGCGGCGAGAGGAGAGATTAATGTTGGAGGCCTACTTACCCACATTTGCAATAGGATGGGGTATGATTACACCACGTTAGAGAGTATAGAGGGGAGACCTAGGATCGACCTAGGAGTGTGTATGGTGATGAAGATGATTGTAAGAGAGGAACACTCCTTATGCTTTGTAAGGAAAAACCTGATGGCCCTCAGGCTCCCCGACCCTGATCGTACCACCATCACCACGCACACCAACTGGAACTTAGACCTGATAGTGGAGTCCCTGCCATATGAGGGACCATCCACAGCGGCACCCATCTCTCCCCCTTTACATCACTCTCCCTCCAGTCCACGCATGTATAGAAGCCCACCTAGTCCACATTGACATGACCCTGCACCTGCACCACAACCTTTTTCTAATTTTGAGCAGGATGCAGGTACATCGACCTATGATTTTTCGGAGTTCCGATCGCGCCTCGACGATATATACGCCGAGCAGCAGACACAAAGGCAACAATGGGAGGAGCAGAGCGCCTACACACAGGCAGAGTTTCAGGGCTTCTGGGAGCACTTCCAGCGGGCTGAGGAGTTCTACGACGAGACCCGCATCTTCTTCTAGGAGGAGGCTACCCGTCGCTAGGTAGAGGCCACCTACCGCCAAGAGATGCGAGAGTATATGCTAGCCCAGCAAGCACAGTGAACTAGGGAGGAGGAGCACCGAGCATCCACTGCATCAACGAGCTCTCAGATCGACCACATGTACATGTGGCATCAGTGGCTCAGCAGCAAGTTCTCCCAGGATCCTGAGATACCGAGACTTCCAGACTTTCCACCTCGTCCACCATATTAGAGGTATACTTCCATTTAAGTCTGGGGGGAGGACCCCAAGTTTTGTTTTATTTTGTTTCTAGCAGTAGTTTCTTTCCTGATGTTTGTATTTTAGTTAGCATTCATTTGTTCATGCATAGGTTGTTCAATTTATTTCGGCACTTAGTTTTTGCTATAAGCTGCCTCAGTAGTATTTTTAAAAGTTTTCTTCATGAGTTGTTTCCATGGGTAGCTTAACTTCATTTACCTCATGGTATTTTATTCAATTTGCTCTGAATGAATGTTCTAGACTTACACTGGTTAGCTTTTATTTTACACATACACATGATGAACTTTCTGAAAGGGAGAGTCTAGTACATACCTAGTTATGATTCATCATAGTAGTCTAGTACTTTGGAATGCACGGGTGACCCTAAGTTTAGCATTTCAGTTACTGGAGATGCTCGGATCGTGTAAGCCCATTCGAAAAAAATCAAAATCCCAGTGAGCCAAAAAAAATAAAAGAGAGAAAAGAAAAAGAAATGAAAAAGAAAAGAAAGAAGATAATTTTTTTTATGAGGGATAAAAAAAACAGTTGTCGTGGGTGGAAATGGTTAGGCGCCCCTTTGAGACCGAGTTAGGTTACTGGGGAAACACCTGTCAATTTCTCTCAAAACCGAGCATGCCTTTGACTTTGTGCTAAATCTAGGGAACGACCCTCGCTTTGGGCAGGTAAGTGCCTAAGAGTCGGAGACCTTAGGAAAGCTATAGGATGACGACTTAACTTACCATGGAACGAGTATCCCCTAAGAAGATTCGCTTAGCACATGCACGAGAAGCTAACTTAGTGAATTTTTAGAACATATCTATTTTTCTTTGATTGAAAATACCACTTGATAAATCTAGTTAACATGCTAAGTATGGAATAATGATTTTTAAAATTTCATGGCACTAAGGTTTGCTTGAGGACAAGCAAAGATTTAAGTATGGGGGAATTGATGTGAGTAAAACATATAAGATTTTAGGAGTAGTTTTCGCTCACATCTCATTACATTTTATGTTAGTTTCATCCATATGTCACTTTGTTTGCATGCATTTCCTATTTTCTGATTCGGAGATCAGCTCTTTGTACTTTTGTGTGCAAGATATCATTTCATGGGAAAATGGCACACTTTCAGAGCAAAAGAAGGGCATTTTGTAGCTAGACGGAGAAGGGGACACAACCAAGGCATGTGGCTACACACGACCAGGGAGTGTGGCTACACACGGCCAGGGCATGTGGCTACACACGACCGTGTCCAAGGGGCAAAATCGGCCACCCCAGCACCACACATGGCCTGGCCGTATGGAAACACACGGCCGTGTGGCGCTGCACAATTCTGATGCGAGTCGATAATTTTCCAAGTTTCAGAGAGATCAAGGCTAATGTCTATATAAAGGAGGCTACGTCCAAATCCTAGGGAAGAGGCAAGATGGCTGGGACAGCACACCAAAGCCCTAAAAAGCTTAGGAAGCTTACAATGGGGAGGAAGAACACCACCGGAGATCCGAGTTCTGCACTTCAACGCCAGAGAGAAAGCCACATTAGCATTGTAAACTTCTGTTCTTGCACTTTATTTATTATTTATTTGAACATGAACATGCCTTTTATTTCTCCTCTCCTATCTATGGAGTAGTTTCTTCGATTCTAGGATTAGGGAGTAGTTTGTGTGCGCAGGATATGTTGCTTTAAATTCAATTCTGGTATTGAGTTTGAATTTGCAATTGGAATTAGTTTAGACTGATATCTATGTCTATTTGGTTTTCTATCTACTGTGCTTAGCCGATACGAGGGGTGAAAACCCTCATATCTAAGATTTAAAGGATTTATACGAGGAACCTAGGGGTTGGCCTCATCTCCTGTAACCATGGGTAGAAGGGTGCGATAGAACTGGAAACGGTTCATTACAGGGATTGATTCGGCATCCTTGTACCACCTATCTAGTCCTTGTAAGGCAGAGATAGCTCTCGATAGATGCAGTGCCTCATCGAGAGAGTGTATGATGTCCAGTCCACAAGACCATAGTTAGACGTTTAGACAACGCCCAGTTGATAGCATGTTTTGCGACGCACAAGCGAAATCAAAATCCTAGAATCCCTTTAAAAAATCTCGCGGCAAACTCCTTTCTTCCTCCGTGTGACACCGTATTGAGTAGGATCACCGATAACCCTCACATTCACAACCCTTAGAGTCTAGTCCCGAACAATTACATCCACCAAACAAATCGGTACTCAAATCTCAGTCCCTGTGAGATCGATAATCTTTTTATTACTTGACAACATCCGCGCACTTGCAGGCGTTGAGCGCGAGCGTGCTCTTCGAGTTCTCGACGGTCTCCGTCATGAGATTTGCGGTCGTGTTCGCGTGCATCATCGACTATGGGACATTTTATGCCCATGTCCGTAAACACTAGTCGACTTCCATCCAAGGCAGTTGATTGATCAAGGCCAATCGACTATCCACAACTGGCAGTCGACTGCCAAAGCATAGCTCGAGCAGTTGAGCCTAAATCAACTATATGACCAATCGACTGGGTCATAACCCCAGTCGACTGCCATGAGTCAACTAAGCTCATGAGTGCTAAACACTCGGCCAGTCAACTGACCTAAGGTCTCAGTCGACTAGTAAATCTAAAAAATAAAGTTTAACCGAAGTATGATTCCCTCATACTTTCTAGACCACCCTTAGCCTATACCTAAGCCTTCTAGCAACCTCCATCAACCTCATGCCCTCAAATCCCTCCAAGTCCTCCATGACTCATTCATCCTTTGTGCTAGCCTTCAAGTGGTTCCATGGGCTATTGTCATGCTAACCGAGTCTCTTTTACCAAGGTTCATTTGGACTTATGCTTTCAAGACTCCATGCTTGGACTTTATATTGCCAACACTAGACTTATGTCGCCGAGACTCCATGCTTGGACTTTACGCAGCCAAGTCCACACCCTTGGACTTTACATTGCCAAGTACCCATGACTTGGACTTGCCTTGCCAAGTATCCATGACTTAGACTTTTTAATTGCCAAGACCCAAGATTGGACTTTCCATGCCAAGTACCCATGACTTGGATTTCCCCAAATGCCAAGTAACCATGACTTGGACTTTCCTTTGCCAAGACCAAAGCTTTGACTTTCCATTGTCAAGAATCCATTCTTGGACTTTCCTCATATGGTCAAACCCATGTCAACCATATAGTCAACCCATTGTCAAACAATGGTCAAATCCATTGTCAAACATCAAAATCCTACTTAAGTCTCACTCAAGTCAGGTCAATCGTGACATGGGATAATTGCACCAACAATCTCCTCCATTTTAATGTTTGACAACACCTTTAAGTTAGGTTGTCCCATAACCCAACTACTCTTGCCAAGTATCCATACTTGTACTTATGCCAAAGCATAAATGGAGGTTTACCTAACTTAAATCATTCATTTCTCCCCCTTTGGCATACATCAAAAAGAATCTCCCAAGGGTATTCATGTCTCATATCCCAATGAGAACCTTCACTCTCCCCCTTGGTCCAAAATCATCTTAAAAGCCTTCATTTCCCCAGTGATAAGTCCCATATCACTAAATACAAAGCATTTCTTCACTCTCCCCTTTTTAGGAACACAATCAAGGTTTCCTAACACAAATCCTTCATTTCTCCTTATTTGAAGAAAAACTCATTCATCATCCCTTGATGGATAACTCCCCCTAAAGGCTTACTCCCCCTGACCATTACACCAACAATGTCCTTAGAGAGTCTCTAAACTTATAGGAACACTAAACAATCAAACAAAAGGGAAAGAGTTCAAACTTGAACTTTCACATACCTTAAAATTTGATACTCCGCCCTAAAAGGCTCTCCTAATCATTTTCAATGATATTTCATCCTTCCCATGCTTTCCAAATCATATCCTAGGGTTAGGAGACATTAGGGTACTTAAGGTAGCTGATAATTAGCTAAACAAGCCTTGTTTAACCTATATCAGACACGATAGTTGATTGAAATCATAATTCAGTCGACTGCACCATTACCAGTCGATTTCCCAAAGCGACAGTTGACTGGTTTTTGCAAAGTACAAAAATCAGACTACAAAAATGAATTTTGATAAATCATAAGTAAATATACATATTTTAAAAAATCATGAAACTTCATACGTATATTACTTATATGAAATACAATGGGTGAAAAATAATTTTATATTAAAATGCCCATTAAATTAAGAGATTGATACAAAGTTTAAAACCATTGAAAAACTTCAATATTTTTGTCTAACTTGTATCATCATGATCAATAGCGATTCCTATCAAAAGATATACTTCACCAAGGTTTTTAAAAATAATTTTAAAATGTTTTTCAAACCTTATATTGAACCATGGTCTATGGGCTAAATGTACATGACTTGTACATTAGTTTTCCTCATGATTCCTCAATGTCATATTATGAGTTTGAGTTCTTCTAGATGCAAGAACTATGCATCTTGTACTTAAATCATTTTCCTAACACCTCACATGTGTCTAGGGTGTATCAATATACACACATGTCAATTTAATATTTTTGTGAGATGTGGATTTTTGTTCTTCCCTAATCTAGGGTCTCATGCATTTATCTAGACAACTCTATTTGATTCCCTTATAATGGGAATTCAAATCATGTCATTATCCTTAATTCAATTTTATTACCTAAATGCATGAATGATGATGGCATAATAATGTACATAATTTAAAGCATTTTTCAATAATCATGATGTCATGACAAAAAAATGACCTAAATAAAAAATATGCCATAATACCCTAAATATTAATCATGATATTTTATATGATTAAATGAAATATGATGTCATGACATAACACATGGCAAACAAAGCATGACAAATAAGATGTAAAGACAAAAGAATACCTAAATTTTAATATTAATTTCTATTTGTTAGGAGTAAATCCCAATTTTACCATAATGACCAAATTTCTAAGTGTGTCAAAAATCCAAAATAGCACACCATTGACCTCTAAACCTAATTGTGTCAATTATGATTGATTTTTCAAACTTCTTAAATTTCTATTGGCACATCCTAAAATCCTTTAGGATTAAATTATCAATCTTATTTCCAAGGTATCACACGACCTTTAAAATGACCAAAGGTGCCAACTTTGCAATGGATAGGTTAACTACCTTACCAATTCAAGTTGACACACCCTAACCCATCTAGCGTGAGGGAATCATGATCCTAGGAACTCAAAACCTATTTGAGATCCTTGGGTTAACTAGGTATTGACTAGGGATGACCTCCCTAGATACCTTCCTTATGACCCTCCTAGGCTTTGAAGCCTTGATCATAATAGTCTTGTCTAGGTCAACTCTAGGGATGCCTTCCCTTGTGACCTTCTTAGTGGTGTTCTTAGGTTTCTTTGAAACTTGACCACTAGACACCTACCATGGTCAACTCTAGGGATGACTTCCCTTGTGACCTTTGTTTTACTAGACCTAGGGTTTGTTCCATAGTTAAATGGAACATTGTGATAGGTCTCCTTAGGCTTAAGTTTGTGACCCAAACCTTGCCTCCTAGTTGGTTCTTGCCTCCTAGACCCTAAGTTTTGCCCATTGAACCTTTAATTGAATTAGTAATTCTTGCAAGGGTCTTCTCTAATTTTTCAAGCCTTGACCTCAAGGCTTGATTTTTTTTCCTCTAATCTCTCGATTTTTGATTTTCTATTATAGTTTTGGACATTTTTCTTTCTTCTATGCATGTGTCTATAATTCTTGGGATTAATGCCTAGATTGTTGTTATCCACCTTCCTGTCCTTAGGTAAGGTAGTCTTAGGGCTAATTTTTCAAGAATTGTCCTTAGACCAAGTATCATATTTAGCATCTAGACAAAAATACTTATTGCTAGCATGCTTTTGTTCATGAGCAATAGCAATAAAATTCCTAGCATGCTTTTGATTATTACTTAAATAAGGAGCATTATTTAAATGTACCTTAGGGTTTGCCTTAGCTCCCCCTACACATGAAGCTCCTCCTTTTCCCTTGGTCGAATGGATCACCCTAGGACATTGACTCCGGTAGTGCCCTTGTTGTTGGAACTTGAAGCACACAATGTGCTCCTTGCTCTTTCTAGTTGGGGCTCTAGGTTCCTTAGTCTTCTCCTTAGCCTTTGGTGTTGGTTGAGTCTTCTTGACTCTTTTTGGACACTTGCTCTTATAGTGTCCTTGCTCCCTACATGATGCACGCAAGCACAACCTCAAATCTCCGACCGAGATTGCCAAGGATTTGAAACACGTGCTCGCTCTCAACGCCCACAAGTGAGTGGTTGTCGTCACGTAATAAAATATCGATCCCACAGGGACTGATAATTGAGTACCGATTTACTAAGTGAATATAGATTTTTAGATCGAATCAGGTGGTTGATAAGCAAAAAGGGCCAAAAGTAAAATGAGAGGACTAGGAGATCACTTTTATAGAACACCACTATCACTGGGTCCTTGTTATAACTGATGACACTAATTCTAAGATTTTAGTTTCACCTAAATGATTATTAACATATGTCTTACTCGTAACTCTCAATGGTTGTTCATGTAGGTAGGATATCTATTTTATCTGACATGAGCTTTTGGAACTACACCGGATTACCCTATTCCTAGCCAAGTTTCTCTTTCAGATCGTTAGAGCTCAGGAGGTTGCTATCCTTGGAAAACCCCGTCACTGGGTCCCATAACCCTCTAGAGTTGATTTCTCCTACTTTGGGCCTTCTACTAGAATATGGGTCCTCACGGTGAATCAATCTCCTTGTGGTGGGGGGGGGGGGGGACCTTAGTCACACAGGGAACTTGTCACTAGAGCCCCAACAGATCAATTCTAGACTTAACTTTTCACTCATATTCGATTCCTCCACGTCTCGATTCTCTATGCTTCGGAGGATTGGGTTCTCATTTTGGTCCTTCCTCATACCTCTAAAATATGACCTAATACTTTTGGCATCTAAATCGGATTAACACAATAAATCTGGACCATGAACCATCATATCATAGAGTAAAAAGCAAGCATAAAGATATAACAGTTGAAAACAATGTAAGAAAACATAGATTCATTGCAATATATTGTTTTACAAATCAAGATAGGCTACTCCCTATTCAAAGAATCATAAAAGCTACTCCATAATTAAAGATATAGCCACAAGACATTTACAAACAAGAATCAAACCCCAAAGGAATTTGCAAACAAGAAAAGAGGGCTTAGTCTAACCATGAAGAAAGTCTTTGGTTGCAACTTACATTAGGATCTGGAGTAGCGACATCGAGATCTCCTCCTCCGACTGTTAAGGGGGCCCTTGGATGACCCCCTTTCGGGGCTTTGGAGCCATAAGGCGACTCCCTTCAATATCCTCGCGATCTCTCCCATCACTTGGATGAGTTTTCAATATATAGAGGCAGCTCTGAATTTCCATAAATGCTCAAAAAGCCCTATTTCCTCGAATTTACAGTGTCGCCACACGACCATGTGAATTTCACATGGTTGAACATGTGTAAGACTAGAAATTGCTGAATTCTAGGCTAAAAATCGGGCTAAAAAAATACACGACTTTGTGAAATTCACACGGTTGACTGTATGACACTCTGGAGCCTCCGTTTTAAACTGTTTCGCTTCGGGAACATGGTCATGTCTTGGGACACATCCTGAGTGTTGGATCAAGAAAGACGCTAGAGGAGGGGGTGAATAGCATCCAAAAAACTTTTCTTTTCGTTTCGTTGTTAAAACCAAAACATGTAGCAAAAAGTAAAAAACACACGATATAAGACACAAAAGATTTACTTGGTTCACAACCCACCAGTTGCTAATCCGTAGCCCTACGATCCTTGATCATTTTCGAAGGGCAATCACTAAAAGTCTCTTCCTCATTGGAGGTAAGAGACAAGACAATTACAAAAATGATAAGGCCGGTAACAACTATATCGATCCTTATACAAATTAAGTACAAAAAATAATAATGATATACAGACAATAAATAGTAGAGGATGCATGGTCGGAGTAGCTTTGTAGCATGAAGAATTATGACCGGAGAGTAAGAGCACTTAGGAGTTCATTGATGGCTAGGGTGTGTGTCCTCCCCTCTGTAGGATTGAGTAAACCGAGAGAGGGGGTGAATCATGATGTTTAATAATTTTTGGTTGCTTTTAAAATGAGTACGCAGCGGAAATGAAATGCAATAAAAGACACAATAATTTACTTGGTTCACAACCTGGACTGGGTTGCTACTCCAAGGCCCGTAGATCTACCACGAGCTACCTCGATGGGCAATCTCTATAATACCCTCCGATTCGAGAAATCTCGACTTCAGAAGGGCGTTCTCTTTTTACAAATATGAGAGAAGAGTAACAACCTACTCTCTCTTGAAATTAAATTTATAAGTGAAATAAAAAGAATTAACGACTACTTTATACCGACACAAAATGTAGTATAAGATGCAGCATGTGGTGTCGGAAAAGAGTCCTTCTGAATGGTTGAAGCTCTTGTGGTCGTGAGGAAATTTTAACAGCACTTCGACGTAGGTTTTATTGATTTCGAGTTTTGGTCAAATGTGACTTTTATAAACTCTTTCCAGTCGACTAGAATGCCTTCCAGTCGACTCCACATCAGCCCATCGATATGGAATTCGTGGTCTTTCAGTCGACTCCACGTCACTCGGCTCTGTTGGTGCAGGGGCACTAAATAATCGAACCTGTGTTTGGATTATGGCAAAGACACAAAGTTAAGACTACATTGTTATCTCACGAGCTAAATCAAGTGTGCAGAAAAGTGTTAAAGCTGGAGCTGAAGGCTAGCGACACCCGGAGGAAGCCGCGGTGGTCGGGCGACACTCGAGTGACTTCGGAGGGAGCCGAAGGAATCGAGTGGAAGGCCGGAAGCGAGAGCTACTATCGAGGTAAGCTCGTGTGAGTGAGAGATTGTAAGGTCGTGTCCTCTTTACGGGGATGACCGTAGGCGGCGATCCGACTAAGACTTCCTGTGGAAGGTCTAGGTCGAGATCGGACAGTTAGAAATCATCGTATTTATCATTTTCCGAGGTAACCTCTTATTGCAGGGAAGTGGCCTGGCCGCCGATCATTCTGGAAAATGGAAGCGATCATTGATGCCCATCAATCGACTGATGGGAGGCATCAGTCGACTGATGGCGACGATTCAGCTTTTGCGCTAGGTCAAAACGGATAACGTTTGACGCGGCCACTTCGCGATAAAATTTGGACAACTTCATGATCCGTTCCGAAATAAGAGGAGACAAATTCAGAGGCCAAAGTCTATAAAAGGAGGGGAGGATTCCATCTCCAAATAACATCAAGTTTATTCATCAAGTGCTCCTACAACGCCAACGCTCCAACATCGTCATAACGCCGACGCGACGTCAAGTTTCGATCTTCTTCGTCGGCAGCAGAATCAAGTAATATTTTTGATATTGTATTCTTTGTTTTTCTTCATAACGAGGTGAGGTAGGCTTGTTGCCTCATCCTCGTATATTCGGTTTTGTGATCGTTGTCTCCTACCTCCAACGAGGAGGAGACGTTATAGTGTTTTGCCCTCCGTACGCGGTCTAGGACCGATAGGGCCTTGGAGTAGCAACCGCTGGGTTGTGAACCAAGTAAAATAAACATGTTCATTTATTTTCCGCTGTGCTTACTTTGCGTATCGAATGAACGAAAAAGAAAAGATTTACGATCGCTATTCACCCCCCCCTCTAGCGACGCTTCTCGATCCAACAATTGGTATCAGAGCGGGGGCGCTAAGATTTGGTGAAACCACCAATCTAGCACGTTTTGGTTTTCTGTTCGTATTTTTCGATTCGTATTTTTTTTGGTCTTTTTCCTCCCGCACTACTAATCCAAGACGAAGTCTTGGTACGTTTCTTTTGGTTGTGTGCTTGCAAGTTTTCTCTCTTGGAGTAGCCGACGGTAAAACGGCCATAACTTTTCGCACAAGTGGACTCACATAACGATCTACGTACCAAATCGAAGCTCTCAGAAAGATCTACATTTCTTAGGAGGGTTTACCCTCGTAACAAGCTGTTTCCAGCCCCAAAATCCAACGTTTAGTACCCTTTCGGGGACATCGAAGGTCGTAAGTTTCGAGTTTTTGTTAGTTTCTTATTCTCCTTATTTATTTCTGTTTATTTCCTATTATTTCCCACACTACTAATCCAAGACCAAGTCTTGGAATTCTCTTTGGTTTTTATTCGTATTTTGCAAGATATTTAATGGCTCACATTGAGGGGTATAGCACCACCCGACCTCCGTTCTTTAAAGGAAATGATTTCCGTTATTGGAAAGGTCGGATGGAGTGTTTCTAAAAACACAAGTCGAGACTTGAATAATAATCCAAACCGACTTTGCTCTACCCACCAATGATCAAGGAGAGGCCTTGGATTTCAACAAGTGGACAAATGCAACCAAGAGGCAAATCGAAGCCGATGCAAGAGCAACCCAAATATTGCAATGCGGCTTGTCCAAGGAGGAACTCAACCGCATCGGACCATTCATTAGCGCCAAAGACCTCTGGAACAAATTGATTGATTTACACGAAGGGACGGCCGATGCTAAGGTATGTAAAAGAGATTTACTTTTAAATAAACTGTACAATCTAAAGATGCAGGATCATGAGACCGCCACCCAACTACATGCGCGGATCCAAGATATCGTCAACGGTCTTCATTCGATCGGGCAAGCCATAGAGAATCGGGACCTTATAAGGTACGCTTTAAATGCTTTCCCTAGGACTACCTTGTGGGCATCCATGGTCGATGTCTACAAGGTCTCTAAGGACCTTTCGAAGCTTAGGTTAGACGAATTATTTTTCGAGTTTGAACTTCATGAGCAAACTAACGTGGTCCGGGCCGAGAGAGGTATTGCTCTACTTGCAGGACAAAGAAGGAAGCCACCTACTAAGCAAGTAGATGAACTCGAACCCGAAGACGAATCCGAATCCGAAGAGGAGGCCATAATAGTCAACATTGTGCGGAGAATAGTTCGACAAGAAAGAAGGAAATTGAAGAATGAGAACCAAAAGAAAAAGGGAGCAAGGAAAGCCTTCCATGCAACTTGGGACAACAGAGAAGACATAGCTTACATGGCAAGAACGGAGGAGTCCGAGTCAGAATCCGAAGCCGAGTCCAACTACAACTCCGACTCCGACCCCGAAGATTATTTCGAGAGAAAACTCAAAGCCGGACCAAAAGGGAAAGTCAAGGTTAATCGCTCCTTAATTAGTACACTTTACAGTACAATTAAAATGCTTACTAGGAAATTGACTAAGTCCGAGTCTAGGGTTGAGTCGTTACTTGAGGAGGTTGAAACCCTCAAGCAAGAGGCTACTCTAACCTCTTCAACTAGTCAAGTTCAAGAGGGAAACTCAACCCAAATTGAAAAACTTGAGGAGGAGAATTCTCTTTTGAAAGACCGAGTTCAAGAGGTTGAGGGTAGGTTGGAAAGGTTCACATTGGGATCTAAGAACCTTAATCGACTACTTGGAACCCAAAGAGCCATGTACAACAAAGCCGGACTCGGATTTAGGTCAACGACTACGAATAGGTCATATATGTCTATCGTAAATCGTAGTCATCAAAGAGTCCAAGCATGAGTCCCAAAGGTTTTATTGAACTCACATATAAGGACTAATAAGTATTGGATTCCTCAGGATCAAGTTCATTATTTGAATAGACCATATTGGTTCAATGGTCCAGGGGGAGCTAACACTAAAATACTATACCCGATTACTTAGCAAAATCATTGAATATTTTACTTTAATTTTTAGAATGGCTAGATAGGGAAAATAGTTAGTCAACTCTTGACAACATAGTATCAGGATGCGGCGAGATGATAGTACGTTAGGGAAATAAAGTCTCGTGTATTCGAGCTAGATAAGGTGTATCTAGCTTGGTGCACTTGACCGAGTGGAACTAGCTGAAGCTACCTCGCCGTATCCTAAACTAGTTAGACCAGGAAGTAACCCTAAGTGACTTAAGTGATATTTTCTTCAATTTGGCTTTGTCTAAGGAAGTGGTCGTTGTTCCGATCAAAGAAGGCCCCTGTGCCTCGCCACGACCTAGAAGCCAGTTTCTCGAAAAGTTACTTAACGATCTAAAGGTTAAATCCGAATCTAACCCAAGGTTGACTATCTTTAATCAATTTAAAATCATCTCACAAAACATATAAGGTGAACAAAATATGAGACACATAGAATGGGTGAGATGTTAAGGATAATTGAAATATACTTAAAACAATCTTCAAAATACTACTTATTTTCTCAACTATTGAACTTAATGACTCTTTAGGCCAAAGTTTAGCGCCCCCTACATCTCTTATACTTCATATATTTGACTAAGGGGGAAAGCAAACTAACCCTAAGGGTTATATTATAAACCTTTAGATTATTGGTGCAGAGGGACACACCTCGAACCAATCTATCTAACTATTGCTAGACGCATGTTTGGACTCATAGTTGATTTATCTTGATGCATGCATATACCATATTGTCTTTAAACCCCTATTTTATATAACAAACTTCATTTTTACATAACAAACACCAACATTTGTTTTGATTTATGGCAAAAGGGGGAGAAGAGCGAAAGTTAAGGGGGAGTAACACAAAATTTATTTAATTTTGAACTAAAGTATCTCTTTCGAAACTCACCAAGGGTTAAGGGGGAATTTTTGAAAATGACATTCATCATTTACTATACTTGTTTTATGCTTTAATTTCCCTTAACTTTGTGTTGGTTTGCCATAGATCAAAAAGGGGGAGATTGTTGGTGCAGGGGCACTAAATAATCGAACCTGTATTTGGATAATGGCAAAGACACAAAGTTAAGTCTACATTGTTATCTCATGAGCTAAATCAAGTGTGCAGAAAAGTGTTAAAGTTGGAGTTGAAGGCTAGCGACACCCGGAGGAAGCCGCGGTGGTCGGGCGACACTCGAGTGACTTCGGAGGGAGCCGAAGGAATCGAGTGGAAGGCCGGAAGCGAGAGCTACTATCGAGGTAAGCTCGTGTGAGTGAGATATTATAAGGTCGTGTCCTCTTTACGGGGATGACCGTAGGCAGCGATCTGACTAAGACTTCCTGTGGAAGGTCTAGGTCGAGATCGGACGGTTAGAAACCGTCATATTTATCATTTTTCGAGCTAACCTCTTATTGCAGGGAAGTGGCCAAGAGTGGCGATCATTCTTTGGAAAATGGAGCGATCAATCGATGCCCATCGATCGGTGATGGGAGGCATCAGTCGACTAATGGCGACGATTCAGCTTTTGCGCTAGGTCAAAATGGATAACGTTTGACGTGGCCACTTCGCGATAAAATTTGGACAACTTCATGATCTGTTCCGAAATAAGAGGAGACAAATTCAGAGGCCAAAGTCTATAAAATGAGGGGAGGATTCCATCTCCAGATCACATCAAGTTTATTCATTAAGTGCTCCTACAACGCCAACGCTCCAACATCGTCATAACGCCGACGCGACGTCAAGTTTCAATCTTCTTCGTCGGCAGCAGAATCAAGTAATATTTTTGATATTGTATTCTTTGTTTTTCTTCATAACGAGGTGAGGTAGGCTTGTTTGCCTCATCCTCGTATATTCGGTTTTGTGATCGTTGTCTCCTACCTCCAACGAGGAGGAGACGTTATAGTGCTTTGCCCTCCGTACGCGGTCTAGGACCGATAGGGCCTTGGAGTAGCAACCGCTGGGTTGTGAACCAAGTAAAATAAACGTGTTCATTTATTTTCCATTGTGCTTACTTTGTGTATCGAACGAACGAAAAAGAAAAGATTTACTATCGCTATTCACCCCCCCTCTAGCGACGCTTCTTGATCCAACAGGCTCCGTATCGGGAAATTTCTCTCTTCAGTCAACTCAACCTCTTCAGTCGACTCAAGCCCTTTCCATCTGCATCGCACGATCTTTGATCGATCACCAGTTGTTCCTACCAAATAGGTATCCAGTCGATGTTAGGAATCGTTGGAATAGCTAGAAGGGGGTGAATAGCATTTTTCGGTTTCTACAAGAAGATTAGCAGAAGCTAACACAATAATATATGTAAAAAACAAAATCAAATGCAAACAAGGCCTTTTACGTGGTTCGGAGATAACGCTCCTACTCCACGGCGATCCTTGAGGTGGATCAATCCAAGCAAATCCACTAATGAGCTTTCTTTACACCACAACTCCTCTTCTTTACAAAAGATGTTGATCTAAGCTTAGAGAGAAGAGGAGGAGATTTAAATCACTTAGAAAGCTAAAGAATTCGTGGAGGATGTTGAGAAAGATTGGAGAATAAGCATTAACCCCAAAAACCTCCACCAGCCCTCTTTTTATAGAGAAGAGGCTGATTTTCCCGTTGGAGCCCGATCAGTCGACTGATGTACAACATCAGTCGACTGCTGGCATGGTTAACGGCTTCTGAATAGTCGGATTCGTGGGATTCAGAGTCGTTTCATCCAACGGTACTTTCATCAGTCGACTGATCCCTCCATCGATCGGTGATGGAGTGATCGATCAGTGATCACGGCGCGATCGAGTCGACTCCATTCGTGCTCGTTTTATGTCTATCGATCGTATCACTTTGTTGGCGATCGGTGATCTAACATCGATCGTATCTTGGTCACACTGATCGAATATTTCACACTTGATTTCACCCCCTAGACCTAGACTTAACCTCCTAGCTCTTCCTCAAGCCTTGCGCCTTCAAGATCCCTCCGAGTCCGCGACTTGTTCATCCTTTGCGCTTTGCTTCCAAGAGCTTCCTTCGGTTTCGTCATGTCTTGGGTTGCCAAATGCTTGGACTTTACGCCGCCAAGACTACAAGCTTGGACTTATCGCCAAGACTTTACTTTGGACTTCCTTTGCCAAGGTTCACTTTGGACTTTATGCTGCCAAGACTACAAGCTTGGTCTTATGCTGCCAAGTCCATCCCTTGGACTTCCTTTGCCAAGATCATACTTGGACTTCCTTTTACCAAGTACTTCATCCTTGGATTTCACTTAAACACATTCGTAATTAGATCACAAGATATTGCCTAACTTAGATGATTAGCCAAACATCAAAACATATAAATGCTTGGAGCATTGTTGCACCAACAATCTCCCCCTTTTTGATGTTTGACAATCATTTAAGTTAGGTCTTTAAAGATACACACATAATCATCTAACTTAAGCATTCCTTCTCCCCCTTTGACATACATCAAAAAGAGAAGGATGAAAGAATTAAGAATGTTGGATCTCGGACTAAGGTATTAGATTGAAACTAAGCTCCCCCTTAATCCAAGATAGGATGTAAATTACATTTTGAAGAAAAGCATAATCTAAAATTCAAAAGTTAAATCCTAACTTTGCACCAACAATGGTTTTGGGGATAAAAGGATAGAATTTATTGAAACTCCCCCTAAACAACTGTATTAAGCAGTCCTAAAACTCGTTTATACGCAATATTATCATACTAGAGTGTTAGGACATCAAAAATACACCAAATATCAGAAAATGAGACTGATATATGAACCCGATCACGATCGCTGAAATCGAAATTTCAGCCTTTTCAGCCCATTTTCAGAAATGCGGTAGAAATTCCAGAAATCTCAAAAAATCGTGAAATTTTGCGTACACATTTCTGAAATCATACTTTATTAAGGAAAAATATTTTGAAAAATACATGTTTTCCAGATTTCAATATTGATACAAATTTGGAAACTAGCAAGAAGTTCTAAAATTTTGCAAACTTTGTATCACTTTTGTGTTTCACTTGAAAATAGTTTTGCAAAGTATGATAAACATAGTTTAAAATATGTTTTATTTGACATTTCCAATCATGTTCTTGGAGCTATATGCACATCAATTGTGTATAAGTCTTCCCAATGATTGGTCCAATTAAGGATTAATGTCTCTAGATGACACTTTGATCCATAGTAATGCATCATAACAAGCATGATGAACCAAGTGCATCTTCCTATCATCTCACATGTTGTCTAGGTGGCTCAATACAAAAATCATGGTTTCTTAGGTATTTTGTGAGATGGTTAAAGGTATAAAACCTAGTATTTCTATAGAATCATGCAAACCTACACCTTCACTCAACTAGCACATTCCAAGTTCTCTCCTAAGTGATGAAAATTCTACTTCGGGGAGAGCCTTGGTAAATATATCGGCTAAGTTGGACTTGGATTCAATATAATTGAGCTCAATATCCCCCTTAGCCACATGGTCTCTAATGAAGTGATGCTTCACTTCAATGTGCTTGGTCCTAGAGTGATGCACCGGTTTTTGGTCAAGTTAATGGTGCTTACATTATCACAAAATACTTTCATGTTGGAGTAATATAGCTCATAATCTTCTAGGGTATGTTTCATCCATAAGAGTTGAGCTACACAACCACCCATAGCCACATATTCGGCCTCGGTGGTGGATAAAGCAACACAAGGTTGCTTCCTACTACTCCAACTCACTAGGGAAGACCCAAGGAATTGGCATCCACCACTAGTACTCTTCCGATCCAATTTGCAACCGGCATAATCGGAATCGGTGTACCCAATTAAATCAAAAGACCTAGTCCTAGGGTACCATAGACCTACATTTAGTGTGCCCTTGACATATCTTAAAATTCTTTTAACGGCAACTAAATGAGATTCCTTAGCACATGATTGATACCTAGCACACATACCAACCGCAAATAATATGTCGGGTCTACTAGCAGTTAAATACAAGAGGCTACCAATCATGCTCCTATAAAGGGTAAGATCTATTTGTTTTCCTTCACTATCACTATCTATTTTGGTATTGGTTGCCATTGGAGTTGACACTACCTTAGCATTTTCTAAACCAAACTTCTTAATCATTTCCTTAGCATATTTGGTTTGATAAATGTAAATTCCTTCACTAGTTTATTTAACTTGCAAACCTAGGAAGAAATTTAATTCTCCAACTAGACTCATCTCAAACTCTTTTTCCATATTTTGAATAAAGTCTTGAAGAAGCTCATCATTTGTTGACCCAAAGATAATGTCATCAACATACACTTGGGCTACAAAGATGTCCTTAGATGTTGACTTTATAAAGAGAATTTGATCTATACTACCCCTTTTGAAATCCTTAGAGATTAAGAAAGTTGACAATCTTTCATACCAAGCCCGGGGAGCTTGATTCAAACCATATAAGGCTTTCCTAAGCTTGTAGACATGGTTTGGGTAGTCCATACTTTCAAACCCGGGCGGTTGTTCTACATACATCTCTTCCTTAATAAATCCATTTAGGAATGCCGATTTGACATCCATTTGATGGAGTTTGAAACCCATATAGGAGGCATATGCTAAAAGTATTCTAATGGACTCTAATCTAGCAACCGGGGCATATGTTTCATCATAATCAAGTCCTTCAACTTGATTAAAACCCCTTGCAACTAATCGTGCTTTATTTCTAGTGATATTCCCTTGGTCATCTAGTTTGTTCCTAAAAACCCATCTTGTAGTAATAATTGTGTTTTCACTTGGTCTAGGAACTAACTCCCACACTTGACTCCTATCAAATTGAGCCAATTCATCTTGCATTGCTAAGATCCAATCCGGATCAAGTAATGCATCTTTAATGTTTTTGGGCTCAATTTGAGAAATTAGAGCTATATGACTAGTGGGGTCCCTATGGAATGACCTAGTCCTAACTCCTTGAGATAATTCACCCACAATTTGATCTAATGGGTGACTTTGATGAACTCTTATGGTTCTAGGAGGTGTATCAAGTTGAGTTTGATCATGATTAACTTCAATCCTAAGTTCATCATCGGAGTCATCCCTTACTCCCCTTGATCCAATCCTCCCCCTTGATTAATACCTCCTAAGTTTAAATCTTGAACTTGTTTGGTAATTTCTTGATTTTCATTATTTATGTCATCATCAATAGGGGATTTTCTAGGGTATGTATTTGAAGTTTCATCAAATTGAACATTTGAAGATTCTTCAATCTTTTGAGTCCTTTTATTGTAAACTCTATATCCTACACTAGTGGATGAGTATCCAACTAGGATTCCCTCATCCGCTTTGGACTCAAATTTACTTAGGTTATCTTTGGTATTTAAGATATAGACTTTACATCCAAAGACCTTAAAATAATGAATTGTTGGAATTGTACCATTCCACAATTCAAATGGAGTTTTTCCTAAAAACCTATGAATTAATACCCTATTTTGGATATAGCAAGCGGTATTAACCGCTTCCACCCACAAGTAGCTAGGTAAGGAATATGCATTAAGCATTGTCCTAGCCGCTTCTTGTAGGGCACGATTTTTTCTTTCCACAACCCCATTTTGTTGGGGTGTTCTAGGACAAGAAAATTCATGCTTGTACCCTTGTTCTAAGCAAAAAGTTGAAAAGTTAGAATTCTCAAACTCTCCACCATGATCACTACGGATCCGGTTGATTTTGAGTTTTCTTTCATTTTCTACTCTTTTGCTAAATCCTATGATTATTTCTAAGGTTTCATCCTTATTTTTCAAGAAAAACACCCAAGTAAACCTAGAAAAATCATCTACTATTACCAAGCAATATTTACTACCAATTATAGATGGGGTACTATGGCAATCAAATAAATCCATATGTAGTAATTCTAATGGTAAAGCGGTACTAAGTAAATTTTTACCTTTGTGTGATGTTTTGATTGTTTCCTTCTTGACAAGCATCACACATCTTGTCCTTGAGATATTTGACTCTAGGCAATCCTTTGACTAGCTTCAATTTTGCTATTTTGGTTATATTCTTCATGTTTATGTGACCTAGTCTCCTATGCCAAAGCCAACTTTCTTCCTCTTTTGCAATAAGACACTTAGTGGAAGGATTAGTAGCATAAGATAAATCAACATAATATATATTTGATTTTCTAAAGCCTACTAACATGCAATCATTTATAGTTTTGTGTCTTATAAAGCATTTTGAGGAATCAAACTTAACATCAAAATTTGCATCACATAATTGGCTTACACTAAGTAAGTTAAATTTCATATTTTTAACTAATAGAACTTTATGAATAGCAAGATTGGGAGATACCTCAATGGTGCCCTTTCCTAGAATTTTAAGTTTACCGCTATTGCCAAATGACACTTTTCCTTTGCTAGTATGGTTGATAGTGGAGAATTTTCTCTCATCCCCGGTCATATGCTTTGAGCATCCACTATCAACTATCCATAAGCTTGGTTCTTCTACCTATATCACATGAAAAACACAATCCTTAGGTACACAAATCTTAGGACCACTAGCATCAATTATAAATTTTTTAGGTACCCATGCTTTTCTCCCCTTGCTTTTAATCATGGATTTTCTACTAACTAGGGATGCAAATGCTACCTCTTTCTCCTTAGGTCTATATCCTAAACCGGCCTTATTGTAAATTGCCCTTTGGTCCTTAATAATCATATCTAGATATTTAGAACCATTGGTGAACTTTTCTAGGCATGTTCTTAATTTACTTATTTCTTTTCTTAACTCATCATTTTCATCCCTAAGAGTACAATCATTATCACTAGATGATTTATCACATGATGCATCTATATTCTTAAATGATTTGATTTCTAATTTTAGATCTTTAATCCTAGTTTTTGATCTATTTAAAGCATTTTGTAAACATGCAATAGTCTTATAAAGTAAATCTACTTTGGGTGAGTCATTTACCTCATCATCATCACTTGATGATGATTCATCACTTGAAGAGGAAGAAGACTCCTCGCTTGAGCTTCCGGTTTCTTCCAATGTCATGAGGGCTAAGTTCCAGGTTGAATGGCAAACTTCTTCATCGTTGGTAGACTCCTCCATACTTAGAGTATCCCACGTTTGTGCCATCATCGCCTCCTTCTTCTTCTTTTCCTTCTTCTTCCTATCCTTCTCCTCCTTTTTCTTTAGTTTCGGGCAATTTGGCTTTATGTGCCCTTTCTTGTTGCAACCAAAACACGTCACGTTAGAAATAGAATTTGAATTGTTAGAAGATTTACCTCTTGAGGATTGAAACATCCTCTTCACATCTTTCTTGGTGAGCCTCCTTGACTTCCCACCAAATTTCTTGACGTAGTGTGCTACCTCACTTGCCGACAACTCATCCTCACTACTTGATGAGTCCTCCTCGGATTCGGATGAGGAAGACACCTCCTTCTTTTCCTTTTTCTTCTTCTCCTTCTTTCCTACAAAAAGAGCTATACCCTTCTCTTTGGATGAAGTGTTAGCTTGTTCATGCAATTGAAATTCACAAAATAACTCATCTAATTTAACTAATGAAAGATCCCTAGAAACCTTATAGGCATCTACCATTGAGGCCCATAAGGTGGTCCTAGGGAAGGCTTGTAGTACATACCTCACAAGGTCTCGGTTGTCGACCTTTTCACCTATAACGTGTAGTTCGTTGACTACTTCCTTGAAGTGCCCGTGCATTTGGCTCACGGTTTCGTTTGTCTTCATAGTGAAGCTTTGGAGTTGGCCAATCAAAAGGTCCCTCTTGGCCCTTCTTGTCTCTTTGGATCCTTCATTGAGTTTGATGAGCTTCTCCCAAAGCTCTTTTGCGGAATTGAATGGCCCGACCTTAGAAAGTTGCCCCTTGGATAGACCACATTGAAGTGTGGTCGTTGCTTTTGCATTTGCTTGTGCTTTCTTGGCCATCTCTCTTGTCCAATCCTTTGTCGGTAGTGGTGTTCCAAATTCGTCGACCGGCTTCTCAAAACCATCTACAACACTAAACCAATTTTCAATATCATTCATTAAATAATACTCCATCCTACCTTTCCAATATCCAAAATCGTTGCCGTCGAAGAACGGAGGCCTCGCCGTGCTATACCCCTCTTGAAATGCCATCTTTGCTCCGGTTGATTGCTAGATCTTCCGATGCGATCCGGGCTCTGATACCACTTGTTAGGAATCGTTGGAATAGCTAGAGGGGGGTGAATAGCGTTTTTCGATTTCTACAAGAAGATTAGCGGAAGCTAACACAATAATATATGTAAAAAACAAAATCAAACGCAAACAAGGCCTTTTACGTGGTTCGGAGATAACGCTCCTACTCCACGGCAATCCTTGAGGTGGATCAATCCAAGCAAATCCACTAATGAGCTTTCTTTACACCACAACTCCTCTTCTTTACAAAAGATGTTGATCTAAGCTTAGAGAGAAGAGGAGGAGATTTAAATCACTTAGAAAGCTAAAGAATTCGTGGAGGCTGTTGAGAAAGATTGGAGAATAAGCATTAACCCCAAAAACCTCCACCAGCCCTCTTTTTATAGAGAAGAGGCTGATTTTCCCGTTGATCGGTCGTGATCACCGATCGATGTCGATCATTGCATCGGCATGGCAACCACGAATAGCCGGATTTGCGGGATTCAGAGTTGTTTCATCCAACGGTACTTTCATCAGTCGACTGATCCCTCCATCAGTCGACTGATGGAGTGATCAGTCGAGTGATCACGACCGTAGTCGAGTGCGACTCCATTCTATGCTCGTTTTTACGTCTATCGATCAATCGCATCGCTGGCGGTCGATCGATTAACATCGCTGATCGATTGGTCACGTGATCACGGTCGTGGTTTCATCCGACTCGGTCGAGCACTGACGGTCGGATCGATACATCGTATCGGATCGATACTTATCAAGTGTGAATATTTCACACTTGATTTCACCCCCTAGACCTAGACTTAACCTCCTAGCTCTTCCTCAAGCCTTGCGCCTTCAGGATCCCTCCGAGTCCGCGACTTGTTCATCCTTTGCGCTTTGCTTCCAAGAGCTTCCTTCGGTTTCGTCATGTCTTGGGTTGCCAAATGCTTGGACTTTACGCCGCCAAGACTACACGCTTGGACTTATGCTGCCAAGACTTTACTTTGGACTTCCTTTGCCAAGGTTCACTTTGGACTTTATGCTGCCAAGACTACAAGCTTGGTCTTATGCCGCCAAGTCCATCCCTTGGACTTCCTTTGCCAAGATCATACTTGGACTTCCTTTTACCAAGTACTTCATCCTTGGATTTCCCTGTCACTTAAACACATTCGTAATTAGATCACAAGATATTGCCTAACTTAGATGATTAGCCAAATATCAAAACATATAAATGCTTGGAGCATTGTTGCACCAACAGTCGACTGATACATCTCCAGCCGATTGGACTTCAGTCGACTTGAATCCATTTAATCGATTGATCCCTACAAAACAGGATTAGCACAAAACAAATAATATGAAATGCGATAGCAGTAGTAATACTGCTCGATCTTGACTACTAAGTCCCACGTGGACTTTTCGTCGGATTGACGCCTAGCTTTGTCCCCCTACAGAGGACTCGGCCTCACCTCTTCACTCAAGGCTTACCTGCCAGCTACCTGTCGGACTTACCATTCTTGACATCCGATTTGACCCACCAGGGCTTCGACCAGCTGTCTGGTCTGCCTGACCCAGCTGGACTTTTTGTCGATTATCCAGTCTCCTGACCCAACCGGTCTTCATGCCAAATGTCTGGTCCGCATGACTCATCTGGACTTCATGCCTGGTGTCTGGTCCTCCTGATCTGTCAAGATTCATGCCTAGTATCCGGTCAGCATGACCTACTAGGACTTCCTGTTAAGCATGCACACTTAACACTTATATTAGATCACACGTGAGTCCTAACTATTAACTGTAGTTCATACATCAAAACTAAGGAGTGATACTTACTGCATCAACAATCTCCCCCTTTCTGATGTATGACAACACATCAGTTAAAGTTAGGAGAATCAAATACCAATCTCCATATTTAACATGTATAAGAAATGAACTTACAACTTTTGTAATGAATATAGATGCATAAATTTAACCATGTATGACATGCATTAATCCTTATCAAATTTTTGCATCTTCTCTAATTTTATCTTTCTTCTTCTTAAATTTATATCTTATAATTTTATATCTCTTCTCTCCCCCTTTTGCATACATCAAAATAAGGGTGAAATTAAAGATACAAACATAATGTATTGAAGAGTTGTTATGATACTTTATCAAGAAACATTTGAAAAAACTTCCACTGAATAATTCAAAGTTTTCAAAATTTTTAAAACATTTTCGAAACTCCCCTTGAAAAATTTAAAAATTTTCAAAATTTTTCAAAACTCCCCTTGAACAAATCAACATTTTCAAAAATTTTCAAAATTCCACCTAAATAATTCAAAAGTTTCAAAAGTTTTCAATACTCCCCCTGAATAATTTAAAATTTTCAAGTTTTTCAAAAATTTGAAAACGCCCCTTGAATAATTCAAAAGTTTTCAAATTTTTCAAAATTTTTCAAAACTCCCCCTGAATAATTCAAAATTTTTAAAATTTTTCAAAATCTCTCCCCTAAATTATTCAAAAAATTAACAAATTTTTTTTTGAATTTTTCAAAATGCCCCTTGAATAATTCAATTTTTTCAAAAATAAAAAAAATTTAACTCTCCCTGAATAATAACATATTTTTAAATTCAAAAAATTTCCAAAAAAAATTCAAAATTTTCTAACTCTTTAAAATTTTTCAAAACTCCCCCTTGAATAATGTTTTATAATGTTTAATTGTTTTCTTCCCATACATCAAAACCTAAGTAGTAATTTTATAAATCTTTAAGCTTTTTAAGACTTAATCTTTTCAAAGTAAGTTTTTATCCCCCTTAATTTAAATTTTGAATAAAGCAAATTATCTTGAATTGACTTGGGATTAATTGTGTTAATTGATTTGATTTTATTTGAGTTGATTAGCTGAGTTGAATCGATTAAGTTCACTAGGTTGATTAAGTTGAAATAGTTAAGTTCAATTGATTAGATGGTTTGGATTGATAAGATGGTTAATTAAGTTGATTAGAATTGAGTTAATTAAGTTGGTTAAATTAAATTGAATTGATTATGTTTAGTTAAGTTTAATTAAGTTGTTGTTAACTTTAATTGAGTTGTGGTTAAGTTTAATTAAGTTATTGTCAAGTTTAATTAATTTGTGATTAAGTTTAATTAAGTTATGATTAAATTTAATTAAGTTGTGATTTAAGTTTAATTAAGTTATTATTGATTTTAATTAAGTTGTAATTAAGTTTAATTAATTTATTGTTAATTTTAATTAAGTTGTGATTACATTTAATTATTTTGTGATTATGTTTAATTAAGTTGAGTTAAGTTAAATTAAACAGAATTAAGTTTTAAATCATCTCACCCAAGCTATGTTTTCAATACACTTATCCCTATGGGTTTTGTGAGATGAGTATTTCTCTTTATCTTATTTTAATTTAATGAGCAATTTTAAAGTTTTTAAACTTGTGTTAGATTCAAGCTTGGTTTGAGCTAGTCAAGTAGGTTTTTCCAGCATTGACTTCCAGGTCGTGGCGAGACACATGACCTTCTTGGTTATCGGAGCAACGACCACTTGCTAGACAAAGTCAATGAAGGAATCAAGTACTTGATTCACTTTTGACTAAGCCTTGGTCTAACTAGTCAAAGACTTAGTGAGTTAGCTTTGGTCAGTTCCACTCGACTTAGTGCGCCAGGTCGTGGCGAGGCACATGACCTTCTTGGTTATCGGAGCAACGACCACTTCCTAGACATGCACTTCAAAGAGCTTTCCTAACTTACTATCAGTTCACTTGTCTTAGTACTAGGTTGTTCAAGTTTAAACTACTGTGTTTCCTATCTAGTCCATTCTAAATTAAGCAAGTAAAGTAAACTAAAGTATGCAAGAGTTTTATTTAATTAAGGAAACAATCAATGAGTTAGCTCCCCCTGCATAGTAGCTCTGTTGGGTCTTGTTCACTAGGTAAAGTTGTCCTTTGGGAATCCAAAATTGATTCGGTCCAACTTGATTGACTAAACTAGCCTTAGGAACCCAAGCTTGGACTCGACCCTTAGCATTTCTGTTAAACAAGGACATGTATGATCTATTTGAAGGGTTGATCCATGAGGGGAAACTTCGCTTCCCACTTCACCTTGGTTGTTTGTTCATGGCGATCCCATCGATGTCCCCGGATTAAAAAAATTTAATCCTAGACAAAAGGGATTGCCCAAACAATCAAGTCATCGTTGTGCTATTCGTTTAGAGAGGTCACATGAACAAACTCGTTGTTCAAGCGACCATCCTCTATTCTACGAGTAGCCGTGGAATAGACGATGTACGGATCGCCGGTTTTTGTATTTATGAGCGGGATCCAAGTATTATTTAGCCACAAACAGAATATTACATGCTCATAATTGAAAAACAAAAACAAACATGTTACAAAAGAGAATGAAGAATCGATATACCTCTCGATCTTCTAATGTATGACCTTCCTCCTTTCGGACGTCGTGTGGGCGACGATCTACGAAAGGTTGAAGCTCCTAGATAGCAAATCTTCCTTCCTTGCTCTTCCAAAGCAAGAGGAAGAATAGAAACAAGGCTCTTCTCCTTCCTATAGCCAATCAACAAGCAACAAGGGAAATCCTTGCCGCCGGCCAACTAAGAGGAGGAGATGATGATGGAAACCTACCAAGACACTAAGGGAAAGCCCTAAGTCTTGTTTCCACAACTAAAGGAGAAGGAGAAGAGAGGTTTGGACGCCGGACAATGGATGGAAAAATCTGGAAAAACCTGTTGGACGTCGGCCACCTTGAAGGAAGAAGAAGAAAAGAATTACCTTCCTTATTTGGTGCCGCCAAGCTCTAAACCCTAGCTTCCAAGCCTTGCCGCCCAAAACCCTAGATCCTCTTGGATTATTCTCCACGCCAACCCCTTGCCCTCCTTTTATAGAGTTAGGGATAAGCCTCCTTTTAATCTCCACCATTGGTTCTAGGGATTTAATCTCAACCGTCGGATCTAGAGATTTAATCTCAACCGTCGGATCTAGAGATTTAAACTCTACCTTTGGATCTAGAGTTTTGTTTCTATCCATTGGATCTAAAGCTTCATGAGGTGTTAATAGGCTACAGTAGGGACCATGAGAAGGAGTTGGATCTTGGCCACCCAATGGATCAAGCCCACATAAAGTCCGATCCATTAATGATAATCCAATACACTAAAGGATTATCCTTGATCTACCTCACCAACCCCCATAAGTTAATATGGGCTCCATATACAATTTGTACATTTTCTCCCCGTGTTTAAGATCTTGAATGTCCGTCGATTAATTAATTTACTGACCATTAATTAATCAACATCTAACTCCATTAGTAGTACCACTCAACCTTTTCATCATGCCGGACCAAGTCCACCTGCAGGGTTTACATGATGAACCTTTTGAGCTCCTCAAGAGGACATCATCATCCTAATATATAGGACATGGTTTCCTCCTATAATCAATGGCACACTATATAAATAATATCATTTCCCAACTTACCGAGCCTATCGATTTAATCTATAAATCTTGCCCATTGGTAAATCAAAGAAATGAATACTAAATATATGTGCCCGTTATTATATCGGGATTAAGAGTATGTACAATATAATATCTGAGGTATGATTCGATTATGTAGTCAGCAATAAATCGAATCACCTCTAAGTCGGTCCTGCTCAATACACACGAAGTGTACTAGTGTGATTCTATGGTCAAGACAAACCAATACCAAATCACACTACAACCATTCCAATGGTTTGTCCAAAGCTATCTCGGTTGTGAGCCTTTACTTATACTTTACAAGGAGCCGATAACATGATATCTTGTGTGACACCACACACCATGTTATCTACAATGTAATGTATTAGAAAATATGCATAGCCATAAAAATATGCAAACAATGATCATGTGATTCTTATTTCAAAATAAAGATGTTCATACAAAAGATAGACTTTTCAGTATACATCCCAACAATCTCCCACTTATACTAAAAGACTATGTTGTCCTCAAACTGTCATACATCTGATCCCCATTCCCTCCACATGCCTATCAAAAGCTCTCACCAGAAGGGCCTTATTGAAAGGATATGTCAGGTTATCATCCGATGCAATCTTGGCCACATCAACTTCTCCTCTCTTTATGATTTTTCGTATCAAGTGGTACTTGCGCTCTATGTGTTTACTAGCCTTATGGGCTCGTGGTTCCTTCGAGTTTGCAACAGTACCACTATTATTACAATAAATTGTGATAGTTCTAGGCAAACCAGGAATCACATCCAAGCCCATCAAGAAGTTCCTGAGCCACACAGCTTCTTTGGCCGCCTCAGAGGCTGCCACATACTCAGCTTCTATGGTGGAGTCTGCCACGCATTTCTGCTTGACACTCCTCCATACAATGGCTCCACCTCCCAAAGTAAACACAAAACTTGAGGTAGACTTACTGTTATCCCTATCTGATTGGAAGTCAGAATCTGTATAACCCATAGGGAGTAATTGGTCTTCCTAGTAAACTAGCATATAATCCCTAGTCCTTCTCAGGTACTTCAATATATGCTTTACCGCAGTTCAATGTCCCTGTCCTGGATTACTCTGATATTTGCTGACCATGCCCACGACAAAGAAGATATCTGGTCTCGTACATAGCATCACATACATGGGGCTTCCTACCGCCGAAGCATAAGGAACCGCCTGCATCTCCTTTATCTCCTCAGATGTTCTAGGACACATCTCCTTAGATAAAAGAACCCCATGCATGAAAGGTAGAAAACCCTTCTTGGAGTTCTGCATGCTAAAACGATCCATAATCGTGTCTATGTTTGAAGCTTGGGATAAGCACAACATCATTTTCTTGTGATCCCTTATAACCTTAATCCCAAGGATGTGTCCCACTTCTCTTAAGTCCTTCATATCAAACTATTTAGACAACCATGCCCTTACGTCCGATAACACCTTGATATTGTTGCCAATCAATAAAATGTCATCTACGTATAGTACAAGAAATACCACTATGTTTCTGTCACATCTCTTGTATACACAAGACTCATCCAGACTTTGAATAAATCCATAAGACTGGATTACCTCATCAAATCGGATGTTCCAAGACCTCGAAGCTTGCTTCAATCCATAAATGGACCGATTAAGCTTACATACAAGATGCTCTTTGCCCTTCGCAATGAATCTCTCTGGTTGCTTCATATAGATGTTTTCCTCAAGACTTCCATTAAGGAAAGCTGTCTTGACATCCATCTACCACACCTCATAATCCTTATGAGCTGCAATGCATAAGAGAATCCGGATAGACTTAAGCATGACTACCGGTGAAAAGGTCTCCTCATAATCGATACCCTCTTTCTGAGTATACCCTTTCGCAACAAGCCTCACTTTGAAGGTCTCAACCTTCCCATATATTCCTCTCTTTCTTTTGTAAATCCACTTGCATCCAATGGTTTTTACACCATCAGGTGGTTCCACTAGCACCCATACCTGATTTGAATCCATAGATTCAATCTCAGTATTCATTGCACTTTGCCAATATGCTACATCTATGTCTTGGATTTCCTCGTCATATGTCTAGGGATCAGGTTCATGTTCGCCAGGGACCAAATCAGAAGATTCTCCCAAGAACATGAATCTATCAGGCTATCTCACAACCCTCCCACTATGACGAGGTATCTCTTATGTATCCTCTGTGACACGCGGTGTAGTGACTTGTGGTATATCCTCTTGTACCGGTGGTACTGAAGAAGTGACTTCCCCTTTTAATTCCTCCAGAACAATTTTACTCTTGGGCTTGTGGCTCATCACATAGTCTTCCTCTAGAAATCCGGCGTTCGTGCTAACGATCACCTTCTGATCTCTAGGACTATAAAACAAGCCACCCTTCGTTCCTCTAGGATAGCCAACGAACATGCGTACTTCTGTACGAGGTTCCAACTTACCAGCATCTGCCTTCAGGACATGTGCTGGACTCCCCCAAATTCGAATATATCTTAGACTGGGTTTTTGCCCAGTCCACAATTCTATGGGAGTAGAAGGCACTGATTTAGATGGAACCAAGTTCAGAATGTACACCGCTGTATCTAGAGAATATCCCCAGAACGAATCTGGCAACTCAGAATAACTCATCATCGATCTAACCATCTCCATAAGAGTCCTATTCCTTCGCCATGCTACACCATTCTGCTGGGGTGTGCCAGGTGCAGACAATTGGGATTGAATCCCAGCCTCTGATAAGTAGTTTTTAAACTCTCCCAAGAGGTACTCACCACTACGATCAGATCGCAGTGTCTTGATACTATTACCTTGATGTTTCTCCACATCAGCCTTGAATTCTTTGAACTTGTCAAAGCATTCAGACTTGCGGCGCATCAAGTAAATGTATCCATATCTCGAATAATCATCTAAAAAAGAGACAAAATACTCAAAACCACCTCTAGCCTGGATAGACATAGGACCACACAAATCAGAATGAACCAATTCTAACACATCTTTGGCTCTATACCCCTTGGCCTTAAAAGGCCTCTTGGTCATTTTACCCTCCAAGCAAGATTCGCAGGTTGGGAAATCTTCCACCACTAATGAACCCAGAGGTCCATCAACTATCAAACTTTGAATTCTACTTAGGTTAATATGACCAAGCCTAAGATGCCAAAGATATGTTTGGTTCATCTTCGAAGTTTCTTTTCTCTTATTAGAATTAGAAGATGAGTTATTAACTTCAATTTACATCATGGGAGCTTTTGGTTCAAGTGTGTATAAATTTCCTATCAATGCACCCGAACAAATAATGTCTCTATTCCTTTTTATAACAACTTTGTCATTAAAAGAAATAGAATATCCATCCATAAACAATTTAGAAACCGAAATTAAATTCTTTCTAAATAAAAGTACATAACGGAAATTCTTAAGAACCAAAACTTTATTTTTCTCAAAAGATAAATGAATGTCTCCCACTGCAATAGCCGCCACCTTCGTGGCATCGCCCAGGTACACGGTAATCTCCCCCTCAGCCAGTCGTCTGGTTTCCTGGAAGCCCTGCAAAGTATTGCAGACATGATCAGTGGCTCCCGTATCTACACACCAGGTGTTAGTAGATAACACCGCTAAACATGTTTCAACGACTAGACCAAAAGATATACCTTTGTTCTTCTTGCGATTTGGGCAGTCCTTCTTCCAGTGTCCAGTCTGCTTACAAGTTAAGCACTTGCCTTTCGGCTTCTTCACTCCTCCCTGAGTACCTCCCACCGCCTTCGTCCCAGTTTGTTTCTTCTTCTTCTTGCCTTTCGGCTTAGAAGTAGAAACCTTTTGGGTCACCATGGTATTGTTGGAATGTATACTGAAAGCCTAGCTCTTTTTGTATGAACATTTTATTTTGGAATAAGAATCACATGATCATTGTTTGCACTTTATATATTTATTATATGTGTGTGCATATTGTCTAATATTTTACATTGTAGATAACATGGTGCTTGGTGTGGCACAGAAGATCATGTTATCAGTCCCTTGTAAAATATAAGTAGAGGCTCACAACCAAGATGGTTTTGGACAAACCAATGGCATGGTTGTAGTGTAGCTTGGTATTGTTTTGTCTTGAACATAGAGTTACACTAGTACACTTAGGTGTATTGAGCAGGACCGACATAGAGGTGATTCAATTTATTGCTGACTACATAATTGAATCGGACCTCGGATATTATGTTGTACATGCTCTTAATCCCGATATAATAACGGGCACATGTACTTAGTATTTATTTCTTTGATTTACCAGAGGGTGAGATTTAGATGGATTAAATCAATATACCCGGTAAGTTGGGAAATGATATTATTTACATGGTGTGCCGTTGATTATAGGAGGAAACCGTGTCCTATATATTAGGTTGATGATGTCCCCTTGAGGAGTTCATAAGGTTCATCATGTAAACCCAGCTGATTGATTTAGTCAACATGATGATAAGGTTGAGTGGTACTACTCGAGGAGTTAGACGTTAATTAATTGATGGTCAGTAAATCAATTAATTGACGGACATTCGATATCTTAAACACGGGGAGATGAATGTACAAATAATATATGGAGCCCATATTAATTTATGGGGGTTGGTGAGGTAGTTCAATGATGATCCTCTAGTGGAATGGAACATCATTGATGGATCAAGTTTGTGTGGTTCCGATCCATCTGGTGGCCAAGATCCAACTCCTCCTTATGGTCCCTATCGTAGCCTAATATAATCCTCTTGAAGTCTAGATCCAAGGATGTAAAACAAAACTCTAGAACCAACGGTTGGGATTAAATCCCTAGATCCGATGGTTGGAATGAAACCCTAGAACCAACGGTTGGGATTAAATCCCTAGATCGGATGGTTAGGATGAAACCCTAGAATCGACGGTTGGGATTAAATCCCTAGATCCAACGGTTGGGATAAAACCCTAGATCTGACGGTTGGGATGAAACCCTAGATCCGAAGGTTGGGATGAAATCCTAGATCCGACGGTTGGGATGAAACCCTAGATCCGATGGTTGGGATAAATCCCTAGATCCGACGGTGGAGATTAAAGGAGGCTTAAGCCCAATTATATAAATAGAGGGCTTAGGTTGGGCGGCAAGAGGTGGTTCAATTGGATTAGGGTTTTGCCTCTCAAGTGCTTTAGGCGGCTAGGGTTTTTGGATTTGGTTTGGGCGGCAACTATAAAGGAGATTAGGGTTTCCTCCTTTGCTCCTTGGTGGCCGACGCTCACTCCTTCCTTCTTTTAGCTTTGGCCGGCCCTCTTCCTCCTCCTTTGCTCCTTGGTGACCGGAGGTTCTCCAACTCCTTGGTGGCCGGCACTTCTCCAACTTCTAGGTGGACGGCGGCAAGATTGCAACAAGTTGGCCGGTGCTCATCCATTCATTCCTTGGCCGGCGGTTACATCGAGCTCTTTTGATTGGTGGCCGGTTCTAGAAAGGAGGAGTTTTTGTTTTGTTCTTCTCTTTGTTCGCAGCGAACAAGGAAGGGAAGAACGCGATCTAGAAGGCTTCTACTCGTGGAGGATCTTCACCCACACGTCGTCCACAAGGAGGATAGGACATACGGTAGAAGATCGTGAGGTATAAAAGTTTTACAACTTTATTTTCTGATCTTAGCATGTTCTTTTATGTGTTGATTATACAAGTGTGCATTGGTATATATTTTGTATAATCATGGACCCCGAAGACAAACACAAAAACCGGCGATCCGTTCGTCGTCTCTTCCGCGGCTAACCAACTAGAAGAGTTGTGTTGCTTGAACAACTAGTTTGTTCAAGCGATCACTCAAGTTGTTAGCACGACGACGAATTGGTTGTGCTAAGGAAACTCATCCCATTCGGATTAATTCTTTCATTAGTGAAAATTTTAATCCAGGGACATGGGAGCCAATGAGCCTCCGAAGCAACTCCCTTCAAGTGGTATCAGAGCCACGGTTTCCGATTTTGTGTGTTTTGGATTCGGTTACTTTCATGCACATATCATATATTGAGTATGCCGGATAATAGTAGGATGTGCGTAGGCTAACTTTTTGGTTGCAGGCATAAGATCCGACTATTATGGCTATTTGGTTGTATGTGATTGTTTTGTGTGTGATTGTATGTATATTATTTGAATCCTCGGGGTTGACGAGGCTAGATTAGTATTTAATTTTTGTAATTAAATACGACATTATTTAGCCGCTCATTTTAGTTTACTTTCGATCTAGATTATTTGTACACTCCTTCGTGGAGTATAGGATCGATGGATGTAAATTAAAATGATATATCTCGGCTCGGATCTCTTTGGTGACTTGCGCACGGGAAAAGATGGAGCGGACGAGGTGGCGACACGACGGGATGCGTATTGGAGAACAATGCCATAATAGTTGGAAATATTCTGTTTTTTTTCATATTTATTGCTTATTTGTTTTATATGCATGTTGTGTATGCTTTAAAATTCCTCAATTTCAATTGACTAAGTGGGAGAGGGATATTTTAATTAATTCCCGCGGCCTCCATTACAATTTGACGTGTGATGCAACAAACTTGCGCGTTGGCTCTGAGTGCCTTCCTCCCCATCGGATGGGTTTGTTTGCGGATCACTAGGTCAAATAATGGTTATAGGAAATTATTTAGGAGCGTGTGTACTTCCCCATCGGTAAGGCACATAATCCGAAATAATTCCCTTAGTATCGTGTAATGGTGCACACTTAGATGCAAATAAAAGTATCCTCCCCATCGGAGTCACTGCTTTTATTTGTAGGGCTAAAGAGGAACCAACTATTAATTTTATTTGTCAAAAAGTAAGGTTGACAAGATAATAAAATTAATGGGTAAAACCTCCTCTTACAAATGTAGAATTCGTATACGTCCACACTATCGTGGCATGCGATATTCTCGGTGTTTTGAGGTGTTGGTTGATTTCGGAATTTTATTGTTTTGAGGAATCAATAATATTTGAAATCTAATATTTTGATCATTATGATTCTTAGGTTTTTCAAATGGTTTTCAACCCACTTGTGATATTAAAAGAAAATAAACTTCTTGGACCAAACTATATTGATTGGAAAGAAATCGGATATTGTCTTAATCATGAGGAGTACAAATTTGTACTCTTCGAGGTCTGTCCTCCTAAGCCCACCGATGACTCTGATGAAAAGGAGAAAGAACGTTATAAGAAATGGATCAAGGCAGATGAGATGGCGCGGTGTTACATTTTGGCATCTATGTCAAATGTGCTGCAACATCAGCATCAGGCCATGGCCACAGCTTATGACATGATGTTCAATCTCAAGGAACTTTTCGGACATCAGAGTAGGGCGGCTAGACAGGAGGCGATGAGAAACTTGATGACGACCACCATGATCGAGGGAACACCCGTTAGGGAACATGTTCTCAAGATGATGGCTCATCTTAATGAGATGGAAGTCCTCGGAGCTGAGATCGATGGGGAAACCCAGGTCGATATCATTCTCCAGTCTCTGCCTAGGAGTTTTGAGCAGTTCCGCCTCAATTACAACATGAACAAGAGGTTGTATTCGTTGGCGGAGCTTCTGACAGAACTCCAGGCGGCAGAGGGGCTTTTTCGTCAAAGCGCTCAAGCCATGGTCGCTCAGAAGGTTTCTTCTTCTAAACCGAAAGGTAAGAAGAAGAAGAAGCAAGGTGGAGCGAAGAAAGTGGCAGTGGGACCTCAGGCAGGAGTGAAGAAGCCGAAAGGCAAGTGCTTCACTTGCAAGCAGACTGGACATTGGAAGGCGGACTGTCCTCGCCGAAAGAACAAAGGTATATCTTCTTGTTTAGTTGTTGAAACATGTTTAGCGATGTTATCTACCAGTGCCTGGTGTGTAGATACAGGAGCCACTGATCATGTCTGCAATACTTTGCAGGGGTTCCAGAAAACCCGACGACTAGCTGAGGGAGAGATTACCGTCTTCATGGGCAATGCTTCAAAGGTGGCGGCTATTGCAGTGGGAGACGTTTATTTATCTTTTTATAGGAATAAAGTTTTGGTTTTGAGAAATTGTCTTTATGTACCTACTTTTAGAAAGAATTTAATTTCAGTTTCTAAATTGTTTATGGATGGATATTCTGTTTCTTTTAATAACAAAGTGGTTATAAAAAGGAATAGGGAGATTATCTGTTCTGGTACATTGGTTGGCAATTTATATACTCTAGAACCGAAAACTCCCACGATGCATATAGAAGTAAATAACTCATCTTCTAAGTCTAATAAGAGAAAAGAACCTTCGCAAATGAACCAGACATATCTTTAGCATCTAAGGCTTGGTCATATTAACCTAAGCAAAATTCAAAGGTTGATAGCTGATGGACCTTTGGGTTCATTAGTGGTGGAGGATCTCCCAACCTGCGAATCTTGCTTGGAAGGTAAAATGACCAAGAGGCCTTTCAAGGCCAAGGGGTATAGAGCCAAAGATGTGTTAGAATTGGTTTATTCTGATCTGTGCGGTCCTATGACTATCCATGCTAGAGGTGACTTTGAATACTTCGTCTCTTTTATAGACGATTATTCAAGGTATGGATACATTTACTTGATGCGCCGCAAGTCTGAATACTTTGACAGGTTCAAAGAATTCAAGGCTGATGTGGAGAACCGTCAAGGTAAAAGTATCAAGACACTACGATCTGATCGTGGTGGCGAGTACCTCTTGGGAGAGTTTAGGAGTTACTTATCAGAGTCTGGGATTCAATCCCAATTTTTCACACCTGGCACACCCTAGCAGAATGGTGTGGCGGAGCGAAGGAACATGACTCTTATGGAGATGGTCAGATCTATGATGAGTTATTCTGAGTTACCTGATTCGTTCTGGGGGTTTTCTCTGGAAACAGCAGCATACATTCTGAACTTGGTTCCATCTAAGTCAGTACCCTCTATTCCCACAGAGTTGTGGACTGGGCGAAAGCCTAGTCTAAGACATATTCGGATTTGGGGTAGTCCAGCACATGTGCTGAAGGGAGATGCTGGTAAGTTGGAATCTCATTCAGAAGTACGCTTGTTTGTTGGCTACCCTAAGGGAACGAAGGGTGGTTTATTCTATAGTCCTAGATATCAGAAGGTGATCATGAGTACGAATGCCAGATTTCTAGAGGAGGACTATGTGATGAACCATAAGCCCACGAGTAGGATTGTTCTTGAGGAGTTGACAGGGGAAGTCACGACTTCAGTACCACTGGTACAAGAAGAGATACCACAA
This sequence comes from Wurfbainia villosa, assembly GCA_025175895.1. NCBI lineage: Eukaryota > Viridiplantae > Streptophyta > Magnoliopsida > Zingiberales > Zingiberaceae > Wurfbainia > Wurfbainia villosa. The sequence continues at coordinate 22,504,914 of CM045988.1, forward strand.
GTCACTGCACCGCGTGTCACAGAGCATACACAGGAGGCACCTCGTCATAGTGGGAGGGTTGTTAAACAACCCGAGAGATTCATGTTTTTGGGAGAGTCTTTGGACTTAGTCCCTGGTGAACATGAACCTGATCCCTGGACATATGACGAGGCACTCCAAGACAGAGATGCGGTATCTTGGCAAAGAGCGATGAATTCAGAGATAGAATCTATGGATTCTAATCAGGTCTGGGAGCTAGTAGAACCACCCGATGGTGTAAAAGCCATTGGATGCAAGTGGATCTACAAGAGAAAGAGAGGAGTAGATGGGAAGGTTGAGACCATCAAAGCTAGGCTTGTTGCGAAAGGGTATACTCAGAAAGAGGGCATCGATTATGAGGAGACCTTTTCACCGGTAGCTATGCTTAAGTCTATCCGGATTCTCTTATCTATAGCTGCTCATATGGATTATGAGATTTGGCAGATGGATGTCAAGACAGCTTTCCTTAACGGAAGTCTTGAGGAGAACATCTATATGCGACAACTGTAGGATTCATTGCTAAAGGCAAAGAGCATCTTGTATGTAAGCTTAATCGGTCCATTTATGGATTGAAGCAAGCTTCTAGATCTTGGAACATCCGCTTTGATGAGGTAATCCAGTCATATGGATTTATTCAAAGTCCGGATGAGCCTTGTGTATACAAGAGGTGTGACGGAAACGTAGTGGTGTTTCTTGTACTATACGTAGATGACATTTTGTTAGTTGGCAACAATATCAAAGTGTTATCAGACGTAAGGGTATGGTTGTCCAAACAATTTGACATGAAGGACTTGGGAGAAGTGGGACACATCCTTGGGATCAAGGTAATAAGGGATCGCAAGAAAAGGATGTTGTGCTTATCTCAAGCTTCATACATTGACACTATCCTTGCTCGTTTTAGCATGCAGAACTCCAAGAAAGGTTTTCTACCTTTTAGGCATGGAGTTCCTTTATCTAAAGAGATGTGTCCCAAAACATCAAAGGAGATAGAGGACATGAAGGCGGTTCCTTATGCTTCGGCAGTAGGAAGCCTCATGTATGCTATGCTATGTACGAGACCAGATATCTGCTTTGCCGTGGGCATGGTTAGTAGATATCAGAGTAATCCTGGACAGGGACATTGGACTGCGGTAAAGCATATATTGAAGTACCTGAGAAGGACTAGGGATTATATCTTTGGTTTAAGGCGGATCAATTAGTCCTCAGAGGTTACACGGATTCGGATTTCCAATCAGATAGAGACAACAGTAAGTCTACCTCAGGGTTTGTGTTTACTTTTGGAGGTGGAGCCATAGTATGGAGGAGTGTCAAGCAGAAATGCGTGGCGGACTGTACCATGGAAGCTGAGTATGTGGCAGCCTCTGAGGCAGCCAAGGAAGCTGTATGGTTCAGGAACTTCTTGATGGACTTGGATTTGATTCCTGGTTTACCCAGAACTATTACAATTTATTGTGATAACAGTAGTGCAGTTGCAAACTCGAAGGAACCATGAGCCCACAAGGCGAGTAAAAACATAGAGCGCAAGTACCACCTTATACGAGAGATCGTAAAGCGAGGAGAAGTTGCTGTCGCCAAGATTGCATCAGAGGATAACCTGGCGGATCCATTCACTAAGGCCCTTCCAGCGAAAGCGTTTGATAGGCATGTGGAGGACATGGGGATCAGATGTATGGCGGGCGGTGATGATGACATAGTCTTTTAGTATAAGTGGGAGATTGTTGGAATGTATACTGAAAGCCTAGCTCTTTTTGTATGAACATTTTATTTTGGAATAAGAATCACATGATCATTGTTTGCACTTTATATATTTATTATATGTGTGTGCATATTGTCTAATATTTTACATTATAGATAACATGGTGCTTGGTGTGGCACAGAAGATCATGTTATCAGTCCCTTGTAAAATATAAGTAGACGCTCACAACCAAGATGGTTTTGGACAAACCATTGGCATGGTTGTAGTGCAGCTTGGTATTGTTTTCTCATGAACATAGAGTTACACTAGTACACTTAGGTGTATTGAGCAGGACCGACATAGATGTGATTTAATTTATTGCTGACTACATAATTGAATCGGACCTCGGATATTATGTTGTACATGCTCTTAATCCTGATATAATAACGGGCACATGTACTTAGTATTTATTTCTTTGATTTACCAGAGGGTGAGATTTAGATGGATTAAATCAATATGCCCGGTAAGTTGGGAAATGATATTATTTACATGGTGTGCCGTTGATTATAGGAGGAAACCGTGTCCTATATATTAGGTTGATGATGTCCCCTTGAGGAGCTCATAAGGTTCATCATGTAAACCCAGCTGGTTGACTTAGTCAACATGATGATAAGGTTGAGTGGTACTACTCGAGGAGTTAGACGTTAATTAATTGATGGTCAGTAAATCAATTAATTGACGGACATTCGATATCTTAAACACGGGGAGATGAATGTACAAATAATATATGGAGCCCATATTAATTTATGGGGGTTGGTGAGGTAGTTCAATGATGATACTCTAGTGGAATGGAACATCATTGATGGATCAAGTTTGTGTGGTTCCGATCCATCGGGTGGCCAAGATCCAACTCCTCCTTATGGTCCCTATCGTAGCCTAATATAATCCTCATGAAGTCTAGATCCAATGATGTAAAACAAAACTCTAGAACCAATGGTTGGGATTAAATCCCTAGATCCGATGGTTGGGATGAAACCTTAGAACCAACGGTTGGGATTAAATCCCTAGATCGGATGGTTAGGATGAAACCCTAGAATCGACGGTTGGGATTAAATCCCTAGATCCGACGGTTGGGATAAAACCCTAGATCCGACGGTTGGGATGAAACCCTAGATCCGAAGGTTGGGATGAAATCCTAGATCCGACGGTTGGGATGAAACCCTAGATCCGACGGTTGGGATAAAACCCTAGATCTGACGGTGGAGATTAAATCCCTAGATCCGACGGTGGAGATTAAAGGAGGCTTAAGCCCAATTCTATAAATAGAGGGCTTAGGTTGGGCGGCAAGAGGTGGTTCAATTGGATTAGGGTTTTGCCTCTCAAGTGCTTTAGGCGGCTAGGGTTTTTGGATTTGGTTTGGGCGGCAACTAGAAAGGAGATTAGGGTTTCCTCCTTTGCTCCTTGGTGGCCAGCGCTCACTCCTTTCTTCTCCTAGCTTTGACCGGCCCTCTTCCTCCTCCTTTGTTCCTTGGTGGCCGGTGGTTCTCCAACTCCTTGGTGGCCGGCACTTCTCCAACTTCTAGGTGGCCGGCGGCAAGATTGCAACAAGTTGGCCGGCGCTCATCCATTCATTCCTTGGCCGGCGGTTACATCGAGCTCTTTTGATTGGTGGCCGGTTCTAGAAAGGAGGAGTTTTTGTTTTGTTCTTCTCTTTGTTCATAGCGAACAAGGAAGGGAAGAACATGATCTAGAAGGCTTCTACTCGTGGAGGATCTTCGCCCACACGTCGTCCACGAGGAGGATAGGACATACGGTAGAAGATCGTGAGGTATAAAAGTTTTACAACTTTATTTTCTGATCTTAGCATGTTCTTTTATGTGTTGATTATACAAGTGTGCATTGGTATATATTTTGTATAATCATGGACCCCGAAGACAAACACAAAAACCGGCGATCCGTCCGTCGTCTCTTCCGCGGCTAACCAACTAGAAGAGTTGTGTTGCTTGAACAACTAGTTTGTTCAAGCGATCACTCAAGTTGTTAGCACGATGACGAATTGGTTGTGCTAAGGAAACTCATCCCATTCGGAGTTATTCTTTCATTAGTGAAAATTTTAATTCGGGGACATGGGAGCCAATGAGCCTCCGATGCAACTCCCTTCAGGTATGTGCCTGAGCACTCTGACGAAATAACCCCTCTGTTGCTTGGAGTTCTGTCAGAAGTTCCGCCAACGAATACAATCTCTTGTTCATGTTGTAGTTCAGGCAAAACTGCTCAAAACTCCTAGGTAGAGACTGGAGTATGATGTCGACCTGGGTTTGCCCATCGATCTCTGCTCCTAGGACCTCCATCTCATTCAAATGAGCCATCATCTTGAGAACATGATCCCTCACGGGTGTTCCCTTGGTCATGGTGGTCATCATCAAGTTTCTCATGGCTTCTTGCCTCGCGGCCCGATTCTGGTGTCTGAAAAGCTCTTTGAGATTGAGCATCATGTCATAAGTTGTGGGCATGGCTTGATGCTGATGTTGCAGTACATTTGACCCGCATCATCTCATCGGCCTTTACCCACTTCTTATAACTCTCTCTCTCCTTTTCCCCAGAATCTTCTACATGCTTAGGAGGGCACTCTTCGAGGAGTACATATTTGTATTCCTCAGCAGTCAAGACAATGTCTAGATTCCTCTTTCAATCAACATAGTTGGGTCCAGTAAGTTTGTTCTCTTTCAGTATCACAGCAAGTGGGTTGAAAGTCATTTTGAAAGAAAACCTAAGAATCATATAAATCAAAACATTAGATTTCAAAAAATTATTGATTCCTCAAACAATAAAATTTTAAAATCAACCAACACCTCAAAACACCGAGAATATCGTATGCCACGATAGTGTGGACGTATATGAATTCTACATTTGTAAGAGGAGGTTGTACCCATTAATTTTACTATCTTGTCAACCTAATTTTTTGACAAGTAAAATTAATAGTTGATTCCTCTTTGGCCCTACAAATAAAAGCAGTGACTCCGATGGGGAGGATACTTATATTTGTATCTAAGTGTTCACCATTACTCGGTACCAAGGTAATTATATCGGGTTATGTGCCTTCCGATGGGGAAGTGCACACGCTCCTTAATAATTCCCTATAACCATATTTGACCTAGTGATCCGCAAACAAACCCATCCGATGGGGAGGAAGGCACTCAGAGCAAACGCGCAAGTTTGTTGCATCACACGTCAAATTGTAATGGAGGCCGCGGGAATTTATAAAAATATCCCTCTCCCACTTAGTAATTTGAAATTGAGGAATTTTCCTAGCCTACGACATGCATATCAAACAAAAAGCAATAAATATGAAAAATAAAATATTTTCCAACTATTATGGCTTTTGTCTTCAATATGTCTCCCGTCGCAACGCCTTCTCGTCCGCTCCTCCTACGCCTTGTACGAGCCATCCAGAGATCCGAGCCGAGACTAAAATCTATTTTAATTTTCATCCATCGATCCTATACTCCACGAGGGAGTGTACATGAAATCTAGATTGAAAGTAAACTAAAATAGAAAGAGTGGCTAAACAATGTCGTATCTAATTTACAAAAAATTAAATACTAGCCTCGTCAACCCCGAGGATTCAACAAAATAAACATTTACACACATACAATCACATACACACATATGACCATAATAGTCGGATCTTATGCCTGTAACCAAAGAGTTAAACTACGCATATCCTACTATTATCTGGCACATATAATATATGAAAAGTGCATAAAAATTAACCGAATCCTAAACACACAAAACCGGAAACCTTGGCTCTGATACCAATTGAAGGGTTGATCTGTGAGGGGAAACTTCGCTTCCCACTTCACCTTGGTTGTTTGTTCAAGGTGATCCCATCGATGTCCCCGGATTAAAAAAATTTAATCCTAGACAAAAGGGATTTCCCAAACAATCAAGTCATCGTCGTGCTATTCGTTTAGAGAGGTCACTTGAACAAACTCATTGTTCAAGCGACCATCCTCTATTCTACGAGTAGCCGTGGAATAGACGATGTACGGATCGCCGGTTTTTGTATTTATGATCGGGATCCAAGTATTATTTAGCCACAAACAGAATATTACATGCTCATAATTGAAAAACAAAAACAAACATGTTACAAAAGAGAATGAAGAATCGATATACCTCTCGATCTTCTAATGTATGACCTTCCTCCTTTCGGACGTCGTGTGGGCAACGATCTACCAAAGGTTGAAGCTCCTAGATTGCAAATCTTCCTTCCTTGCTCTTCTAAAGCAAGAGGAAGAATATAAACAAGGCTCTTCTCCTTCCTATAGCCAATCAACAAGCAACAAGGGAAATCCTTGCCGCTGGCCAACTAAGAGGAGGAGATGATGATGGAAACCTACCAAGACACTAAGGGAAAGCCCTAAGTCTTGTTTCCACCACTCAAGGAGAAGGAGAAGAGAGGTTTGGATGTCGAACAATGGCTGGAAAAATATGTTGGACGCCGGCCACCTTGAAGGAAGAAGAAGAAAAGAATTACCTTCCTTATTTGGTGCCGCCAACCCCTAAACCCTAGCTTCCAAGCCTTGCCGCCCAAAACCCTAGATCCTCTTGGATTATTCTCCACGCCAACCCCTTTCCCTCCTTTTATAGAGTTAGGGATAAGCCTCCTTTTAATCTCCACCATTGGTTCTAGGGATTTAATCTCAACCGTCGGATCTAGAGATTTAATCTCAACAGAGATTTAATCTCTACCTTTGGATCTAGAGTTTTGTTTCTATCCATTGGATCTAAAGCTTCATGAGGTGTTAATAAGCTACATTAGGGACCATGAGGAGGAGTTGGATCTTGGCCACCCAATGGATCAAGCTCACATAAAGTCCGATCCATTAATGATAATCCAATCCACTAAAGGATTATCATTGATCTACCTCACCAACCCCCATAAGTTAATATGAGCTCCATATATTATTTGTACATTTTCTCCCCATGTTTAAGATCTCGAATATCCGTCGATTAATTAATTTACTGACCATTAATTAATCAACATCTAAGTCCATGAGTAGTACCACTCAACCTTTTCATCATGTCGGACCAAGTCCACCTGTAGGGTTTACATGAGGAACCTTATGAGCGAGCAACAAAAACCCAAACCGTTCAGATTTTATAACATGTGGACGACCCATCCTGACTATGGGGAAATACTGCAAAGAAAATGGCAAACAGTCCTCCCCAGCACTACGAATGGCACAATGCAGTATAAGCTAAAACAGAAACTCAAGCTACTCAAACCGCACTTCAGGCAGTTCAATCACCTCCACTACCAACACATTCAAGAGAGAGTCAAGCTGGCACGGCAACAATTGGAAACAATGCAGCTAGAAGGACTCACGCGAGGACATATGGATGAGGAATATAACTCCATAAGAAGGAAAGTGGAATTACTTGAGAGGGCAGAATATCTATTCTACTTACAGAGAGCAAAACATGAATATTTCCGGAAAACAGACAGGAACACATCCTTTTTTCATGCACTGGTGAAGAGAAACAATAAGAAAAGAGAAATAGTAGCAATAGAAAAGCCGAATGGGGAGCACACAAACTCAGCAGAAGAAATAGCGAAGGAATTCCTAACATACTTTCAGAATCAACTAGGGGTAGAGGAAACGAGGACTGACTTCAAAGGAGACTGCATGCAGTTTGGGACGAAACTCACTGAAGGGCAGTAGAGGCAGATAACTAGATTACCAACGGAAGAAGAAATCCGGACAGCCTTATTTGACATTGGGGACCTCAAAGCCCCAGGACCAGATGGATACAACTCAAAATTTTTCAAACACTCATGGGATCTAGTCAAAACTGATGTTGTAGCAGCAGTCCTGGAATTTTTTATCAATGGTCAACTTCTGAAATCCTGGAACCACACAGTGATTGCCTTGATCCCGAAATTCCCCCAGGCACACAAGGTACGAGAGTATAGGCCGATATCCTGCTGCATAGTGGTTTACAAGATTATTTCTAAGCTCTTAGCAGCCAGATTATCGGAAGTGATGGATCATTTGCTGCACAAAGAACAAACTGCTTTCGTGCAGGGGCGAGGTATTGCAGATAACATACACTTAGCTCAAGAGCTTATGCGTAATTACACGGAAAAGAATCTCTCCATGATGTATGCTTAAAGTTGATATGCGAGCGTTTGACTCGCAAGACATGGGTTTCCTTCAAGATATCCTCTCATCGTTGCGATTTAGAAAAATTTACGGCTTGGATTAAAGAAAGCATCACCAAATTCAACATACTCGATTCTGACAATCAATGGTTACATGCATGGTTTCTTTAAAGGGCGTAGGGGACTTAGACAGGGGGATCCCCTCTCCCCATATCTGTTTGGATTATGCATGGAATATTTCTCACGTATGCTAGCCAAGTACACCAGTAGATCTGATTTTCAGTTTCACCCCAAGTGTAAGGAACTCAGGATTTCACATCTGATGTATGCTGATGACCTCCTACTCCTTAGTCGTGGGGATATACCATCGGTGGCTGTTTTGAAAGATTGTCTAAAGCAATTTGCTAGGATGGCAGGCCTGAATGCTAATCTGGATAAGTCAAGCATCTATATGGAAGGAGTGGATTCAAATACCCGTGAAAGACTGATTGATATAACTTGTTTCAAAGCAGGGAAGATGCCATTTAGATACTTGGGGATACCAATTGCATCCCAGCTAAAAGTTCGATTATTATGCGCCATCGAATCTCTTGAAGAAAGTTAACTCATGGCCAAAAGCTACATTGTCATATGCAGGGAAAAGTCAGCTAATAGCTTCAGTATTGCAAGGAATAGAATGCTACTGGATGTCGATCTTTCCAATTCCAACAGGAGTAATAGAAAGGATATATGGTATATGCCGATCACTTATGTGGAATACAAAAAATCCTCCGGTAGGATGGAAAACAATGTGCAAACCCAAGGATGAAGGAGGATTAGGGCTGCGAGACCTGAAGGCATGGAATATGGCACTATTAGCTAAGGTCTTATGGCGGATACAAGAGAAACAAGACACCCTGTGGATACGGTGGGTTCATTATGCATATATACAAGGAGGAGACATCTGGGGCTGGAAAAGTAAACACACGTACTCCCCACTCATGAAGAAATTAATTCTGATCAAGAACAGCATCCTAGGCACCACAAATAACGCAGTGGCAAGAAGCCAATACCACAAAGATGGTTTGGCAGACAAAGATGGAGTTAGAAAGGCATACGACTATTTTCGGCAAAATGGAACTACGAAATCTTGGGTAATAATAAGTTTGGTATGAAGGATATACAACCAAGCCATAGATTCACACTGTGGATGCTGGCCAATGGCAAACTACCGGTCAGAGCAGGGCAGGAATATATGGAGGATAAACAATGCATCTTCTGTAAACAGGAGGAGGAAACCATGGAACACATCTTCTTCAAATGTGAACAAATACGCCAACTATGGAGCAAGGTTAGAGGATGGCTATGGATGACAGAAGAAATGATAACCCACCGGAGTATGTTCAGAATTTTCAGATCACGGTACAAGAAAGATACGCCTATGAATCAAGCCCGGCACATAGCAATGTCAGCCCTAATCCACATAGTCTGGAGGCAAAGAAATTCAAGCAGGTTTGAAGATGCGAAGTTTGATGGAGACCTAATATTCCGCAAGGTGCAGATTCATGTCTACAGAGCGATGGAGCACAGCAACATACCACTCCTAGTACAGCTCACATAAATCCATGGTAAGGCCTTGTCCACCGCGCCCCCCCCCCCTTTACTCACAGGGCAATCCTTCCCCATGCTCAACCCCAGGGCAATTCTCCTGTACTTCAATTCCAGAGTAAAAAAAAAAAACAGAGTGGTTTTAGTTCAGAGTGGTTTTGGCGCAAAAGGAATGGCTGGCAGGGCAATTTTAGTTCAGGGTGGTTTATGGCGCAAAAGGAGTGGTGTGGTGGTTTCAGGTGGTTTTAGTTGAGTGGTTTTGGCGCAAAGGAATGGATGGTAGGCGGTTTTAGTTCAGGTGGTTTATGGCGCAAAGGAGTGGCGGTGGTGGTTTCCCAGGCGGTTTTAGTTGAGTGGTTTTTGGCTAAAAGGAATGGTGGCAGGCGGTTTTAGTTCAGGTGGTTTATGGCGCCAAAAGGAGTGGTGGCGGTTTTAGTTCAGGGTGGTTTATGGCGCAAAAGGAGTGGCTGGCAGGGTGGTTTCCCAGGGCGGTTTTAGTTCAGAGTGGTTTTGGCGCAAAAGGAATGGCTGGCAGGGCGGTTTTAGTTCAGGGTGGTTTATGGCGCAAAAGGAGTGGCATGTGGTGGTTTCAGCGGTTTTAGTTCGTAGTGGTTTTGCGCAAGGAAATGCTCGCAGAGGTTTTACAGGCGCTTGAACAAAAGAGTGATGCCTAGGGCGGTTTTCCAGGGTGGTTACGCCTGTCGGTTTGCGCAAGGACCGTGACCGTGGCTCTCGGTCTCACAACGCCGCGCTTTTGTGCTCAAGATCGGCGGTTTTTACGTAGGGCGGAAGCGAGTGGTTTCCCTCAAGGCGAGGGTCCCAATCTGCAGAATGGATCGTTGCCAGGGCGATTTTCATTGAGCTGGTTTGGTCTACTACAGGGGTGGCCTGCTCAAGTCCAGGGCAATACAAAGACTCAGGGCAAAGATTCAGGGCAGTTTTCAGTGTCTTGGACAGGGCGGTTTGGTCAACTCCAGAGCGATATTTCCACTTCAGAGTGGTTGGCTCAATTCCAAGGCAATCCAAGGGCAATTCTAGGTCAATACCAGGGCAATTAAAATGCCAAGGCAGGGTGGTTTCAGGCGTTTTGATGTCTTGGGCGAGGCTTTAACTCCAGAGCGATATTTCCACTTCAGAGTGGTTGGCTCAATTCCAGGGCAATCCAAGGGCAATTCCAGGTCAATTCCAGGGTGATTAAAATGCCATGGCAGGGTGGTTGGTCAACTTCGGGGCTTTTCTCCCCACTCCAGAGCGTTTTGATCAGTCCAGGGCAATTTCAGGACCAGAGCAATCAAGGAGGGAAAGCCCAGGGTGATACCGTTCAACGCTTCTTTCAAGGAAGGCCAGAGTGATACTGTGCAACTCAAAAAAAAAAAAAAAAAAAAGGTGAAGGGGCAGCCAATAATAGCCTCTCTAGTCCGGAGCAAACGGCTGCGGTAAAGACACTCTAAATCCGTTTATGGCTGAGGCTTAGCCAATAAGCCTAATAGAGGTGAATAGGCCCACCTGAAGGGCCTATCTAGTCCGTAGCAAACGGCTGCGGTAAAGACAAGGCAAATCCGTTGATGGTTGGTCACTTACCAAAAGTGGTGAATATTGGATGGTTATCACACAAGCGTGACGGCAACGATGAACATACATGGACATGGATGGACAACGCATAAAGGAACACATGGAACACATGGAATGGCGAAGACAAAGAGATAACATGGATGTGAGAAAGAAACATGTGAGATGAGCTTGCACTCTGCAAGAGGGAAAGGTGGACTATGTACGCATGTATGAGTGTATGTACTCATGAGAGATTTAGTACACATGAGAGGTCAGGTACCCACGAGAGCACATGTACGCCCCTTGGTACACCTCAGATCTGACACATCGTCAGACATGACATGAGTGTGCATTTAAGGATTCTGTATGATTGTGCTTTTCTTGATGATATATATTTACCTTCATCAAAAAAATGAGGAACCTTATGAGCTCCTCAAGGGGACATCATCATCCTAATATATAGGACACGATTTTCTCCTATAATCAACGACACACTATATAAATAATATCATTTCCCAACTTACCGAGCCTATCGATTTAATCTATAAATCTCGCCCATTGGTAAATCAAAGAAATGAATACTAAGTATATGTGTCCGTTATTATATCGGGATTAAGAGTATGTACAATATAATATCTGATGTCTGATTCGATTATGTAGTCAGCAATAAATCGAATCACTTCTATGTCGGTCCTGCTCAATACACACGAAGTGCACTAGTGTGATTCTATGGTCAAGACAAACCAATACCAAATCACACTACAACCATTCCAATGGTTTGTCCAAAGCCATCTCGATTGTGAGCCTTTACTTATACTTTACAAGGAGCTGATAACATGATATCCCGTGTGACACCACATACCATGTTATCTACAATGTAATGTATTAGAAAATATGCATAGCCATAAAAATATGCAAACAATGATCATGTGATTCTTATTTCAAAATAAAGATGTTCATACAAAAGATAGACTTTTCAGTATACATCCCAACACTATTTGTGTCCTTAGCCTTGTATCCGAGTCCGAACTTGTTGTACATGGCTCGTTGAGACCCAAGCATTATGTTAAGATACTTGGAGCCCGAAGTGAACATTTCCAACAATCTGGTTAGATCTTCTACTTGCCTTTTTAGGACCGAGTTCTCTTTTTCAAGCTTCGCAACACGAGTTGAGTCTCTATCCTTAATTTGGCAAGTCATAGTCTTCGATTTGACTTGCTCCTTAAGTACTTGGACTTCCTCAAGAAGCGAGTCGACTCAATTTTCAAACTTGGCTAGTTTCCTACCTAAGCATGCAATAATGTTATACAATTTATCTTCTAGGAGAGAAGTTACCTCGTCTGAACCTTCGAAAACGGATGCGGATCTGTGGTTTCTCTCGGACTCGGACTCGGACTCTTGTCTTGACTCGACTTCGGACTCATCGACCGCCGTGAGTGCTACGAAGCATGTCGTTGATATTTCTACGTCCGACGATGACTTGTCCAATTTTTCCTTAGTTCCTTCCTTCCTTTTCCTTCTTCTCGATTTAGATTTCTTTCATTTGTTGTTCGTTCCTGCCATCAAAACTAAACCATCCTCGGGTTGACTCAAGTTAGCCTGTTCATACAATTTAATTAATTTGTCCCACAATTCTTTAGCATTTTGAACCGGCCCGACTCGATTTAGCTCTTCATTTGTAAGTCCGCATTGCAAGGTATTTAAAGCCTTATAATCGACTTGAGCCTTTTTCCTAAAGTTTACGGTCCATTTCTCCGGATCTAACAACTTACCCAAGTCATCTACCGGAGCTATGAACCCTTTCCTAATCAAGAACTAGACCTCTAGGTCGGTTTTCAAAAAACACTTCATTCGCCTCTTCCAAGAAGGAAAATCCTCTCTGTTAAAGAGAGGAGGGCGAACGGTGCTTAGACCCTCTAAATGTGATATTTCTATTTAAATTAACTAAAATTAAGAATTATTCCTACTTGCAATAATTAAGAATTATTTAAATTGCAAATGTTAATGAAATTTACTCTAAGCAAAGATTATTAAAAATTAAACTAATTGTAGCAAAAAAATAATCTGATGCAGAAAAATATTTTGGAAATTTTCTAAATGAAAAAATTATTTTGGAAATTTTTAAATGCTGAAAAATATTATGGAAATGTTTTAAATGCTGAAAACAAATATTATGGTAATTTTTTAAATACAGAAAATTATTTTTAAATGTAGAAATTGATTTTAATGGATTTTAATATGCCAAAAATTATTTTAATGAATTTTAAATATGTATAAAATTATTTTAATGAATTTTAAATATGAAATAAATTAATTTAATATGTAGAAAATTATTTTAATGAATTTTAATATGCAAAAAATTAATTTAATATGAAGAAAATTATTTTAATACAATAAAGATTAATCTAATGCAATAAAAAATTATTCTAATGCAATAAAAATTATTCTAATGCAATAAAAATTTATCTAAAGAAATAAAAATTATTCTAATGCAATAAAAATTTATCTAAAGCAATAAAATTTATTCTAATGCAATAAAAATTTATCTAAAGCAATAAAAATTATTCTAATGCAATAAAAATTTGTCTAAAGAAATAAAAATTATTCTAATGCAATAAAAATTTGTCTAAAGCAATAAAAATTATTCTAATTTAATATAAACTAATTTATCGCTCACGATGGTGGTTTCACCAACTCGGAGCGCCCCTGCTCTGATACCAATTGTTGGATCGAGTAAACAGAGAGAGAGGGGTGAATCTCGGTGTTTAATAATTTTTGGTTGCTTTTAAAATGAGTATGCAGCGGAAATGAAATGCAATAAAAGACACAGTAATTTACTTGGTTCACAACCCAGACTGGGTTGCTACTCCAAGGCTCGTAGTTCTACCACGAGCTACCTCGATGGGCAATCTCTATAATACCCTCCGATTCAAGAACTCTCGTCTTTGGAAGGGTGTTCACTTTTTACAAATATGAGAGAAGAGTAATAACCTACTCTCTCTTGAAATTAAATTTACAAGCGAAATAAAAAGAATTAATGACTACTTTATACTGACACAAAATGTAGTATAAGATGCAGCATGTGGTGTTGGAAAAGAGTCTTTCTGAATGGTTGAAGCTCTTGTGGTCATGAGGAAATTTTGACAGCACTTCGACGTAGATTTTATTGATTTTGAGTTCTGGTCAAGTGTGACTTTTATAAACTCTTTCCAGTCAACTGGAATGCCTTCCAGTCGACTCCACATTAGCCCGTCGATATGGAATTCGTAGTCTTCCAATCGACTGAATCCCCTTCAGTCGACTCCACGTCACTCGGCTCCGCATCGAGAAATTTCTCTCTTTAGTCGACTCAACCTCTTTAGTCAACTCAAGCCCTTTCCATCTGCATCGCATGATCTTTGATCGATCACTAGCTGATCCTGCCAAATAGGTATCCAGTCGACTAATACATCTCCAGTCGACTGGACTTCAGTCGACTTGAATCCATTCAGTCGACTGATCCCTGTAAAACAGGATTACCACAAAACAAATAATATGAAATGTGATAGCAGTAGTAATATTGCTCGATCTCGACTACTAAGTCCCACGTGGACTTTTTTTTGGATCGACGCCTAGCTTTGTCCCCCAATAGAAGACTCGGCCTCACCTCTTCACTCAAGGCTTACCTATCGGCTACCTGCCGGACTTACCATTCTTGACATCCGATCTGACCCACCAGGGCTTCCACCAGCTATCCAGTCTGCCTGATCCAGCTGGACTTTTTGTCGATTGTCTGGTCTCCTGACCCAATCGATCTTCATGCCAAATGTCTGGTCCATGCGACCCATCTGAACTTCATGCCTGGTGTCCGATCCTCCTGATCTGTCAAGATTCATGCCTAGTATCCAGTCAACATGACCTACTAGGACTTCCTATTAAGCCTGCACACTTAATACTTATATTAGATCACACATGAGTCCTAACTATTAATTGTAGTTCATACATCAAAACTAAGGAGTGATGCTTATTGCATCAACACCCTCCTTTTATAGACTAGTGGTTTGGAATAGGTCCTGCTTGATCTAGATCCAAATATTATGGATCTTATCTTGAGGCGGCAGCTTATCTTATCTTGAGGTGGCATCTTTGATCGATCTCTTTGACCTTGTGCTTTAGGCCGATTCATCGACATCAGTCGATAGCATTCATCATCAGTCGACTGAACCATGTCAGTCGACTGGTAATTCCTATCAGTCGACTACTGTAAGATACTTGCTTGATGTTTCTTTAGTATTTCACATGCATTACAAGATTGGCATAGAATATTCAAGCATATTAATAGTGATAGTCCTTTGACTATTTGATCTCGACTTCGACATTCCTCCGAAAGCCTTGGTCGGATCAACTTCTAGAATTGTCCCCTTACTGAAAACACGTCCTTACCATCACTCCACACCCGAAGCTTACCTTTGCCAAACCCTTGGTCCTCTGACTAGTTGAACTTATCTTCTTAGCTTCTAATCTTGCAAACTTACTACGACCTACAAGCTTGACACAGGACATTAGATCACAATATAACTTAACTTCGAACCTTTGTCTTAATCAAAACTCAGGTTCGATTATCTAGTGCCCCTGCACCAACAATGTCCCCCTTTTTGTTTTATGAAAATATTATTCAAAGTTAAGGAAATAAAAGCATTTAAAGATTATTATTCAAAATTTCCCTTTAATTTCATTTACCCTCTCCCCTATTGACATATATAAAAAAGAATGAAATATTAAGTTCTTTTAAATTTTGCACCAACAATGTTTAACCTAGGTTAAGATGTTAGCTTCCAACCTTTAACATTGTTAAATAACTTCAAAACTTAAGGTTAACATTAATATTATTTTTCTAAAGGAAATTAAAGACATGTTTAAATTTATAAGATATTAAAGGTTCATGTCTATTAGATTTTATGGCAAACTAGAGGTAGCTATAGATATCATGTTTATCTGATGACACATGAAATTTTCAAAATAAAAATTGTAATATTTTTCAAATATATTTTTAAAACCCCTACAAATATTGGTCTTTCAATTAGAACCTCCCCCTTAACCTCACATCCTTGTTAACCATAAGGAAGACTTATCCAGAGGGTCTCAATCAATCAAAACCACTCCCTTTGTCCGACAAACTTTTAGGACATCCTTGTTGGCCACAAAGAAAGCTTACCTAAGTGTTCAGAGTGTCTAGGTGTCTAAAGTTTACTTAAGGATCTAGAAGTTCAGTATTGGTCAACTAATCATCATTTTAAGAAACATAGTTTTCCAAATACTAAGTATAACTACACACAACAATCATGACAACCAATAAAAATAGTTTTGAGAATATATTTATATGTAAATTTTGAAATCATTTTCAAAACTATTTTTAATTTATTGTCCTTAACATGTCACCCATTCTACATGATCAACCAAGTTATCCTTATAGGTATTGTGAGATGAATTTTAATTTTACTTAGTTAATTTTAATTGTTAGTTATATATGAGAGATGTCCTAAGACAATCACCTTATGGTTGTACCATTTATTTGATAAATGAAGATTCCCTATTTGAGTGTACATGCTATCATGTATTTGATTGGATATTAAACTCATTTACTCAATATTTGTAATGTGATTCATAGCATGAGAGAATTTGTGATTGGATCATAACTAGTGAGTATCTCTACATGTGTAATTGTGATGTATTGGAATTATCCCAAGTCGATGAATTGATGTATTCGGACACCATCAATTCTGTTGAGACTAGCATGAGTTATACTCTTTGGTTTAGCCAAGCAGGCGTTTCTCACTAGCTGGAGACATTGGGATGTCCGGAGTTAATCGTGGATGCTAGTAATGGTAACTAGTTCATTGGAGTAACTAGCTGTGAGACTTCATATGGTTCTCAGCATATATGGATATGTCAATGAAATTCTTATTGCAACTTAAGTGCGATATTCCTTCGACTTGGGGTATTCAAGTCATCTTGGTCATGAAGACGCTTTGACATCTTAAGCAAGCATCTCCGAGGAGATGTGTGTTGGTGCAATCGACCCAGATCATGATTGACCAGACTCGAGTTTGACTTGAGTGGTATTTTGATGTTTGAACAAAATGTATGACAATGTGATTGTCATGGGAAAGTCCAAGTCATGGGTACTTGACATGGAAAGTCCAAGCATGGGTCTTGGCAAGGGAAAGACCAAGCTTGAGTTTTGGCAATTGGAAAGTCCAACATGGGTTGGCATGGAAAGTCCAAGCATGGGACTTGGCAAGGGAAAGTCCAAGCTTGAGTCTTGGTAATTGGAAAGTCCAACATGGATTAGCAAGGAAAGTCCAAGGGTTGATATTTGCGGCGTAAAGTCCAATCGGGAGTCTTGGCAACATAAGTCAAATAGTTGGCGGTGTAAAGTCCAAGCGTGTGTCTTAGCAGTGTAAGCCCAATATACCTTGGTGGGATAGACCATGTTAGCATGGCAATAGCTGATGGAAGCACCAGAAGGCTAGCGTATGGATGAATAAGTTATGGATGACTTGGAGGGATCCGATAGATGTGAGGCTGATGGAGGTGGCTAGAAGGCTTAGGTCAAGGCTAAGGGTGATCTAGGAAGTATGAGGGCATCATACTTGGGGTTAAATCTCATGGTTGAGGTTATCAGTCGACTGGCATTGTGGACCAGTCGATTGGTTAAGTGTTTTGACACTTAGTAGCCAAGTTGACTCTTGGCAGTCAATTGAGATTATGACCAGTCAACTGCTGTGAGTCGACTTGGGTTTGACTGTGGCAAAAGGCCTTGGTAGTCGACTGCCAGCATTGGGTAGTAGATTGATGGTTTGAGCAGTCGACTGCCATGGATGGCAATCGACTACTGGTCAAGGTTACGGGAGCAGAACGCTCGGTAGTCGACTAGTCAATCGGCTACAACCTTGACAATCGATTGATGGGTAATGACAGTCGACTGCCAGTGTATCCGTTGGCTTAAATGTCGATGTGGATTAAGTCCGTTGTGAGAAAACGAGACTGTTGGCAGTCGATTGGGGCCTTATGGTAGTCCATTGTCAGCGCGAATCTAGCTCAAATGTAAGTTATAAAAGCAACTCATGGAGGAGGATTTGGCAACGATTTCTTGGGCGATTTTGAGGCGATTTGTTGGTGCAAATTAGGGTCTTCAAGCTCGGTTCAAGCAATCAGCAAGAAAGCATCCAAAGAAATAGTTGTAAAGTTTTCTTTACGTTGTTTTGTGTATTTCATTTATATTTGCTTGTATATCTCGTGTATTACTTTTGTAATCATTGTAAGAGATTTCTCCGCCTCTAACTTGTTGTCGAGAAAGAGTATTTGATTAGTGGTGGTGTTTGCATCGCTAGGGCTCATTCGAGCCCAACCCGTAGAGTAGGAACCCTAAGGTTCCAAACCACATTATATTGCTTTGTGTTGTGATTGTGTTTGTGTCTTTGTTTTTGTTATTGCTATTATATAGATTCTGCTACGCATAATAAGTTTTGTAGGGACAAACAAGATCGAATTCCATCGACAAACGAAAACATGCTATTCACCCCCCTTCTAGCGATGATCCATTCCCAACAAGTGGTATCAGAGCGGGTCGCTCTTCACCAGCTTCACATCCGCGGGAGCAAATGCACTAGAGGGCAAGATGGAGTTTGAAAAAAAAGTGGTATGGGACATCAACACCCCAATCCCATTTGCGCTCTATGAATGAGAAGGCTTCAATCAATGGAAGGCAAGGATTGAAGACTTCATGATGATGAGGGACTTTGAAGAATGGGTCATCTTGATGGAAGGGTTCAATTATCCAAGAAGGTCAAAGGGAGGATTTCTCAAAATGAAGAAATGGACTGAGGAACTAATCCAAGAATCCGAGAAAAATAAGAAGGTAATTAAATTCTTGGTTGATTTAATTTCTAATGACATTTTGTGTAGTTTAGGTGATAACATGGATGCCAAGGAGCTATGGAGCAAAGTGGCAAGATTCCATGAGAACCCGTAACCGGTCCAAGAAGAAGAGGAAGAAGAGGAATGCTCATCGGCTTAATCAGAGGAGGACGAAGAAACAAGCTCATTGTCATAAGAAAGTGAGGAGTCAGAAGTTGAGAAGGAGTCAACTTCCGGATCGGTGGAAGAGGAAGTCTCCACCTCTAGGATTGAGGGGGAGGAGATTAGATCGCCGGAGCAAGGGCAAGAGCAAGAGGAAGCTTCTACCTCAGGGAGTCGAGGAAAAGATCAAAATTTCCCTATCGACCTAGGTAAATCAAACAATTCAATTAAAAATAAAGATCATATAATTTGTTTTCAGTGTAGGAAACTAGATCACTATAAGAGAAAGTGCCCTAAGAAGGTCAAGAAGGCTCAATCGGTGCCAAAAATTCAAGAAAAATCAAAGGATGCTGGAGTCCCCACTAGGAAGAGCAAGGAGCACATGGTGTGCTTCAAATGCAATCAAAAAGGGCATTATAGGAGATAATTCCCTAGGAGGAAGATAACCAAGGGCCAAGAAGGAGCATCACATGTAGGGGGAGTTAAGACAAATCCTAAGGTAACCTTTAATTATGTTCCTTCCTTAATTAATAGGCAAAAGCATGCTAGGAATTTTATTGCTATTGCTCATGAACAAAAGCATGCTAGAAATAGATTTTATTGCCTAGGTGCAAAATCATGTAATTTTAGAACCAAGGAGAAATTTGGGACTAAGGTCCCTAAAACAATCCTACCTAAGACAAGTATTAGGAAAATAGAAGACCATCTAGGCTTTAATCCAAAGAAATCTAGACATATTCTTAGGAAGAGCAAAATTGATCAAAGAAACAATGGGCCCACCAAACTAGAAAAATTAGAATTAGAGAACCAAGCCTTGAGGTCAAGGCTTGAGAAACTTTAAAAGACCCTTAGAAATATGCAAAATCAAACTCAAGGTTCTAGGAGTCAAAGTCAAGGGTGTAAGAGGCAAGAACCATCTAGGAGGCAAGGTTTGGGTCACAAGCCTATGTCCAAGAAGTTAATGCCTACTTATCACAATGTTTCATTTGATTATGGAACTCATCTTAGGTCTAGGAAAACCAAGGTCACAAGGGAGGTCATCCCTAGAGTTGACCATGGAGTGTGCCTAGTGGCTAAGGTTTCTAAGAAACCTAGGGAGGTCACTAAGAAGGTTACAAGGGGAGTCACCCCTAGAGTTAACCTAGGCAAGACCCAAATGACCAAGGCTACCAAGCCTAGAAGGGTCATTATGAGGGTATCTAGGGAAGTTATCCCTAAGGTTTTGGGTTCCTGGAGAATGATCGATTCACGCTAAATGAGTTAGGGTGTGTCAACCCTAAGTGGATAGGTAGTTAACCTAACCATGGTAGAGTTGACACTCTAGGACATTTTCAAGGTTATGGTACCTTGGAAGTAAGTTTGATCATAATCCTAAAGGATTTTAGGATGTACCAATATCATTTAAGAAGTTTAAAAAACTAATCAAATTGGCACAAGTTAGGTCTTAGAGTCGTGGTGTGCCATTTTGGATTTTAGGCACACTTGGGGGATAAGTGATTATATGGCAAAATGAACTTTATCCCAACAAATGGCAATTAATACTAAAACTTAGGTATTGTTATACCTTTATATTTTATTTTCCATGATTTGTTTTCCATTTCCATGTCATGACATCATATTTCATTTTAATCATATAAAATGTCATGATCATGTTTAGTTTAAGTTTTTATGTCATGAGTTCTTAGGTTCATTTTTATGCCATGATATCATGATTATTGGTAATGCTTATTTATGCTATCATTATATGTCATAATCATCATTCAATTGCATTTAAGGTAATTAAAATTGATTTAAGGACTATGGCATGACTTGAAGTCTCATGTATAAGGGAATCAAGTAGTGTTGTCTTAGAAAAATGCATGAGACTTTAGTATAGGTATAACCAAAACCTACATCTCACATTACATTGACATGAGTATGTATTGATACACCCTAGACACATGTGAGATGCTAGGAAATGAGTTAAGTTCAAGGTGCATAGTTTTTGTATCTATATGAACTCAAACTCATCTAATACCATGGTAGATCATGGGGAAAGCTAATGTACAAGTCATGTTCATTGAGCCCATTGATCATGATCCAATATAGGTTTACAAATCATTTTAAAATCATTTTAGAAAATGTTAGTGAAGTCTATCTTGTGAAAGCAATCACCATTGATAGAGTTGATATGAAGTAGGGCTAAAATATTGAACTTTTCAATGGTTTTGAACTTTATGTCAAACTCGCTAGTTTATGGGTATTTTATTTTCCAATATTTTTCACCCATTATGATTGATATAAGTATTATATGTATGAAATTTCAAGATTTTTCAAATTACATATAATTACTTATGATTTTTGTAAATTTATTTTCTGATTCTGATTTCTGCATTTTGCATATATCAGTCTACTGCCGCTTGTGGGCAATCGACTGATGCATAGGGCAGTCGACTGTTGACTATCAGAGTCGATTGCCAATGCTGATTTCAAGTAAACAAGGATGTTTAACCCATGTTTCAACTATGTTAGGCTACCCTAATGCTCCTAACTCTAGGATATACTTTGGAGAGCATTGGAAGGGTGGAAATCCATTGAAAATGGATTAGGAGAATTGTTTAGGATGAGTATTAAATTTTAAGGGAGGTGAAAGTTTAATATTGAATCTTTGCCCTTAATTTTAATTGTTTAGTGTTCCTATTGTCTTAGGGACTCTTGAAGGACATTGTTAGTGCAATGGTAAAGGGGGATCAAGCCTTTAGGGGGAGGTTATCCATCATGGGATGATGGATGTGTTCTTCCTGTTGGATCGATTTGAGCGCTAGAGGGGGGTGAATAGCGTAAGACAATTCTTTTCATTCGTTCGATAATATAAAGAGTTAAAGCAGGGAAAATATAAACGAAACAAGTTGTTTTACTTGGTTCACAACCTACCGACTACTAATCCAAGGCCCTAGTGGTCTGAGACCACGTACGAAGGGAAATTCACTAAAACACTCCTCATTGGAAGTAGGAGTTGACGGTTACAAAAGCTCGAGAAAAACTCGAGGTAGAGAGACACACCCCTCTCTGCTCGTTACGATAAAAATCTCGATACAAGTAATCAAATACAATGTAAAAGAAGACGACAACTTAAAGTAATACTGACGACAAAGTGATTGAAGGATGGGCTCGTGTCGTCGGCGTTTCGATAGCGCTTCATCGTCGTAGAGTCATCGGAAATTTGCGACATTGTGGAAGCATGTTGGAAGCTTTTGAATGATTGAAATGGGGTGGAGAACACCTTCTTTTATAGCCTTGTGAAACCCTAATCGTTGAGATGAGGTTTTATGAGGTGATGCCACCTAGCCCTTGAGAAATGGAGATAAGCTTTGACTCTCCTCGAGACTGATCCTTGACCAGCAGTTGACTAATCAACCCTATCAGTAGACTGCTGGAGGCATCAGTCGACTGATGGTAGGGTTCCAGCTGCAATGAAGAGTTAGCTCAAAAATACAATTAATATAAGAAAGTTCGATGGTCATTTACCATCCGATCTCGACTTAGACCTTTCATGGGAAGTCTTGGTCGGATCGACGCCTAAGGATGTCCCCATACGGAGGACACGACCTTACTTACACTCACTCACTCACATGAGCTTATCTCAGCCTTTACCTTTGAAGCTTCTCTTCCGGTCTTCACCTGAGTTCATCGGCTCCCTCCGAAGTCCTCCAGTGTCGCCTGACCACCACGGTTCCCTCCGGGTGTCGCTGACCTTCGGCTTAGCTTAGCATTTCTGCACACTTGATTCAGCTCGTGAGATAACGATGAAAACTTAACTTTGTGTCTTTGCCATAATCAAAACATAGGTTCGATTATCTGGTGCCCCTACACCAACAATCACTCCCTTTTTTATCTATGGCAAACCAATACAAAGTTAAGGGAAATTTAAAACAATAAGTAAATGAACTCCCCCTTAACCCTAGGTGAGTTTAAGACAATAATTTAATTTTTTAAATTTTGTTACTCCCCCTTAACTTACGCTCTTCTCCCCCTTTTGTCATGATTCAAAAATAAGGTCGGGGTTTAATAAAAAATAAGGGGTTTTAAAATGCATAATATTATAGCATGCATAAAGAAATTGAGTATGAGTCCAAGCATGCATCTCGAATTGGTTAAATAAATTGGTTCAAGGTATATCCCTCTACACCAACAATAAGTTTTTGAAACTTAGCTTTGATTTTCAAAATACTTATAAGCTAATTTTCAAGAATAACTTTAAATATTTATAACCCTTAGGGTTAGTTTTCCCTCCCTCTTAGTCAAGTATATAAGGTATAAGAGAGTTAGGGGGCGCTAAACTTTGGCCTAGAGAGTTTTATAGTTAACATTGGCCGATTATAATTATTCATCTAAGCGCAATAGTTGAAAAATAGATAGCATTTTGAAAAGATTATGTATATTAAAATTGTTCCTTAATCATCTCACCCATTATATGTGTCTTAGGATTTGTTCGCCTTATATATTTTGTGAGATGATTTGAACTTAATTAAAGTTAGTCAACCTTGGGTTAGATTCGGATTTAACCCTAAGCTCATCAAGTCACCTTTCTGAGAAATTGGCTTCCAGGTCGTGGCGAGGCACAGGGGCCTTCTTTGATCGGAACAACGACCAGTTCCTTAGACAAAGCCAAGTTCAGGAAAATGATAACTTGAGTCACTTAAGACTACTTCCTGGTCTAACTAGTTTAGGATACGGTGAGGTAGCTTCAACTAATTCCACTCGGTCAAGTGCACCAAGCTAGATACGCCTTATCTAGCTCGAATACACGAGACTTTGTTTCCCTAATGTACTATTATCTCGCCGTGTCCTAATACTATGTTGTCAAGAGTTGACTAACTACTTGTCCTATCTAGCTATTCTAAAAAAATAAAATAAAAGTTCGATCATGCTAAGTTATCGGGTATACTATTTAGGTATTAGCTCCCCTAGACCATTTAACCAATATGGTCTATTCAAATAATGAACTTGATCCTGGGGAATCTAATACTTATTGGTCATTATATGTGAGTTTAATAGAGTTTTAGGGACCCAAGCTTGGACTCGTTGATGACTACGATTTATGATAGACATATATGATCTATTCGTAGTCTTTGGACTAAATCCGAGTCCGACTCTGTTGTACACAGCTCTTTGAGTTCCAAGAAGTCGGTTAAGATTATTGGACCCCATTGAGAACTTGTCCAACCGAGCCTCGAGCTCTTGGACTTGTCCTTTCAAGAGGGAGTTCTCTTCTTCGAGTTTCTCAACTCGAGTTGAGTCCTCCTCTCGAATTTAACTAGTCAAAGAGGTCAGAGTGGCCTCTTGCTTGAGGGTTTCAACCTCCTCAAGCAAGGACTCGACCCTAGACTCAGACTTAGCTAATTTCCTAGTTAGCATTTTAATTGTATGATAAAGCATACTAATTAAAAAACGGCTAACCTTGACTTTCTCTTTCAACCCATCTTTGAGTCTTTTCTCGAAGTCAGCTTCGTGGTCGGAGTCGGAGTCGGAGTTAGACTCGTACTCAGATTTAGACTCTAACTCAGACTCTTCTGGTCTTGCCATGTATGCTATGCCAACGCCTTCTTCTTCTTCGTTCTCCCAAGTTGCATGAAGAGCCTTCTTTGCTCCCTTTTTCTTGTTCCTCAATTTCTCTCTTTCTTTTCGAACTATTCTTCGCACCATGTTGACTATTGCGGCCTCCTCTTCAGATTCAAATTTGTCCTTGGGTTCGGATCTGTCTTCTTGCTCGAGAGGTGGCTTGTTCTTCTCCTTTCTTTTTCGTCCTGCAAGTAAAGCAACACCTCTCTCGGCCCGGACCACATTAGTTTGTTCGTGAAGTTCAAATTCCAAAAACATTTCGTCTAGTCTAAGTTTTGAAAGGTCTCAAAAAAAAAAATAAATAAATAAAATAAAATAAAATAAATAATAATAATAATAATAATAACAATACTAAAATGATAAAAAAATACACGGGCGAATATCATCGGAAAAGGGGGATAAATTTCGGGGTCTATTTACACCCTAAATAATCACAGTTGAGGGGCATGAAGGGGAAAAACCCTAAAACCCATTTAACCGGCCGAACCCTATTTATTTTCCTTTTCTTTTTCTTTTTCCCTTCGCTTCCGTTCGCGCGACCCTCATTCTGCCGCGAGCCGCCGCAGACGACGAAAGAGGCGATCGCCGAATCCCTGCCGCCGGAGTCGACGCCAAACTGCCGGAGCTACACCGACCTTCCTCCTTCCTCTTCACGGTAAGTAATCTCTGGCTAGGGCTAGCGAGGGCAGAGGGTTTAGCGAGTTTCGTATGGGGCTTTAGCGGCGGGATGGAGTCGGAATTTCGGAATTGAATCGGGCTTGAGCTTTGGGTTTCCGGCGTGAGTTCTAGCAGGGGTCACGGGTGGATTTTTGGTATTTTGGAATGGATTGAGATAAGGAAACCGGTGGAGTTGGGGTTTCCCGTCGGCAGGGAGGAGGTGATGGAGTCGGGATTTCGGGATTTAATCGGGCTTGAGCTTTGGGTTTCCGGCGTGAGTGCTAGCAGGGGTCACGGGTGGATTGTTGGTATTTTGGAATGGAGTGAGATAAGGAAAACCGGTGGAGCTGGGGTTTTCCGTCGGCTTGGAGGAGGTGAAGAGCAGAGGGATCACGGGAAGAGGTTAGGGAAGTAAATCTTTGGGCTGGAATGGGAGTTCTGGTTGGAAGGTGATTGGAACCGGTGGATGAGGGTGCTCGACAGGAGAGGGGCAGGGGGAATGGAAAGGGTAAAATAGACTTTTGCTATTAGGAGGGAAGAGGATCGGATTATGATTTTAGGATCGCTGTTGTGGAATTGATGCGTGGATTGGTGTTGTGGGTTTCATTCGGTTGGGTTGTAATAGCTGATAATATACAGGTTAGGGTCATTATGAATTGAGTACGTCGAGGGAGGTATAGGAGGGTTAAATATTCAGATAATGGTCAGATAAATGTTTAATAGATGTAATGAGTAGATTGTTGAAAAAGAAATCAGCATGCTGGGGTGGATATAAATGTGTATGTACATGAGCATTATGTCTGTAGATGATTCTTGCTATATTTGTTATCGGTCAACATGTTTAGTTAATCCTTCATAAGTTTTTCTTAATGCTGTAAATGATATGTAATATGTGATAAATATCATCTACCTGTATATGAGGTCAGATGCTAAATATATATATTTATATATATAAGTGGTTAGTTATCATCTACCTGTGTATGAGGTTGGATGCTATATGTATATGTGTGTACTTACCATCTACCTGTGTGTGAGGTTAGATGCTATATATAGATAAATATATATATAATTGTCCACCCATGATGATTACTGTTATTATTTTTAGTTAAATTGTTTATCCAAATCTTTCTTGTGCACTGATGTTATGTAAATACGTTATACTATCATCTACCTGTGTGTGAGGTTAGATGCTATATGTATATGTGTGTAATTATCATCTACCTGTGTATGAGGTTAGATGCTATATGTATATGGGCGTAATTAGCATCTACCTGCGTATGAGGTTAGATGCTATATATTTAGTTATACATGTTCACCCATGATGTTCTATGTTATCCTTCTGTGACTGAGTATGATAGAAAATGAAAGAAAAATTCTTTATTTATCTAATTGTATGTACATGAGCATTAGTGGTGCCTGGACGGGTTGGGCTCCCCGGGTTGAGCTCCGGGGAGGGCCCACCCAAATTGACAGATTGACTGATGACTGATTCCCTTAATTTCTTTCTAGAGGTACCTCAGGATTGCACAAGAAAATAAGGTATTTGACTGGCTCAGCATGTTAAATGCATAATGTGAGGTACCACGAGGGTTTATGTTTAGGTACTGATTAGCATAACGAAAGGCATGGTGAGTTCATGATTACTTGTTATAATGGCATGTTGCTAAAGGTATAGGTTTGTTACATACTGACTTACAAAAAGTGCAATAATAAAATATATGTTGAGCTACAGTAGTTTACATTTACAGTTGTAGAGATATATGTTCCCTGTTAAATTTTTCCTCCCTGTGTATATCCCTATCATTGATCTACTTACTGGGTTGTGAACTCATGATGTCACATAACAATTTCAGGTAGGGATCAGGATACTCAGATTGAGACGCAGGAAGCGGAGGTGGTGTAACTGAGGAGATGATGATGAGCATGGCACACATTGTCCAGGGCATCTACGTAACAGGGTTTCCAGTTTGAAGGGAGATGATTTTGATGTTCTATTTTCTTCAGTTGAGAGGGTATAGTGTGTGTAGTTGAGACTGCTAAACTGAATGGAATAAAATAAACTTGGAGCCGGGTGTTTTGGTCTTGCGTATAATTGGGTAATATTGATGTGTGATTTGGGATTAAATATTTGCATACTGGGTTAGGTCTTTTCAGTTGGTATCAGAGCAAATGATCCTAAAGGACAGTGTGTGCATGCAATCCCTTCAAGGACTCAGATACATCCATCTCCACGTTTGTAAGCTTTAAATTTACTTTTCAAGTAGTAGTCTTAATGTAATCATATTTAGGGTTTATGTACAAATGGGAGATAACGATGCAGGTATCGGATTTTATAGGAGAATGGCGGGCCGAAGAAACAATGGTGAAGTGGGGCAGAGTAGTCAGTTTCTCGCTGAGCTTGCCGCAATTATGCAGGAATAGAGTCGGATTCAGGGAGAACAAATCCAACAGCTGTTGAGAGCCAGGGAGCATGGAAACACCCACAGTGGTCCCACAGCCAGTGTGAACCCAGTTTACAAGCAGTTCAGGGATCTTGGACCGACAGAGTTTAAGGGAAGTACAGACCCGATTGTGGCAGAAGGATGGATTCGATCATTGGAGACGATATATGACTTCATGCAGCTTACGGATGCTGACAAGGTGAGGTGTGCCATATTCATGTTGCGGGGCGATGCTCGGATATGGTGGGAGGGTGCACGTTCAGCGATGGATTTAGCTACAGTTACTTGGGTTGAATTCAAGGAGGTATTTTATGGTAAATACTTCACTGCTGATAATAGAACCCGAATGGCCAGGGAATTCCTTGAGCTTCGCCAAGGGGACCGGACAGTGGCTGAGTATGTCAGGGAATTCGAGAAGGGGCGGTATTTTGTACCTATGATTGCCAGTCAACCAATAGAGGAGCTGAAACATTTCACTGAGGGATTGAGGGCATCCATTCGCCATGATGTCAGGGTGAGTCGAGTTACCTCATTTAGAGAGGCTGTGGATCAGGCTCTGATGGCAGAGAGGGACAGGAATGACATGATAAAGGAAGTACAGGCTAAGAGGTCTAGTTACCAGGGAAGGGAACCTCCTGCATGAAGTCAGAAGAAGTTTGCACCGAGCCAATTTCGAGGCAAACAACCACAGTTTCAGACGCAGCCACGATAGCGACCCCAGGAACCCCGACAAGTCGATCATACTATCTTCAAGGGAGAAAGCAAAACTCAGTGTCCCAAGTGCGATAAGACTCATGCAGGTCAGTGTTTGGTGGGTTCATATGTGTGCTACAAGTGCAAGAAGTCTGGGCACTTTGCTATGAACTGCCTTCAGCTCAAAGAGCCAACTAGAGGAAGGGTGTATGCTATGACACAGGAGCAGGTGGATCCAGATTCGGCCATCATCACAGGTAGAATTTCTATTGTCAACCTACCTGCTCATGCCTTAATTGATTCTGGAGCTACACACTCTTTCATATCGGTGGCCTACATTGCAAAACTAGGTATTTCATGTGATTGGATGGCTACCGGCTATAACGTGTCCTTGCCTTCGGGGGAAGAACTGACCAGTAATAGAATAGTGAGGAACTGTCCGATAAGGATGCAGAACTATACAAAGGTACAACTTATTGTATTAGAGATGGTGGACTTTGATGTAATTCTGGGTATGGATTGGTTGACCCGATGCTGAGGCCATTATTAGTAAACAAAGGATGGTTAAAGAAATTACCAAATGATGGGTTTGTCATCTTCAATGCAACCTCCACGTTGAGTCATCTACCTATTATATCGCATGTAAAGCTCGAGAAAATGTTAAGTAAGGGGTGTAGCAGTTCTAGTCAACATAATGGGTAGTTAGAGACTAAACCAAGTCCGAGAAAGTAGAGGTAGTCAAGGATTTCCCGATGTATTTCGTAAGATATTGCGGGATTACCCCTGTCGGGAGATTGAGTTTGGAATAGAATTAACATCGGAACCACCCAGATTCAAAGCACCGTCTGCTTTGGCACCCACCGAAATGAAGGAACTGAAGGAGCAACTACAAGAACTACTGGATAAGGGTTTCATCCGACCCAGTGTGTCACCCTGGGGAGCGCCAGTGTTGTTTGTCCGTAAGAAGGACGGTTCCATGCGGTTGTGCATTGACTACCAGGAGTTGAACCGAGTTACAGTCAAGAACAAGTACCCATTACCTAGAATCGATGATTTGTTCGATCAACTACTGGGAGCAACGGTGTTCTCAAAAATTGACTTGAGGTCGGGGTACCATCAATTGAGGGTGAAAGAAGAAGATGTTCATAAAACTGCATTCAGAACTCGATATGGTCATTATGAGTTTCTAGTTATGCCGTTTGGGCTCACTAATGCCCCCGCAGCCTTTATGGATTTGATGAACCCGATTTTCCAGCCATACCTGGATCAGTTTGTGATTGTCTTCATCGATGATATACTAATTTACTCTCAGAGTCGTGAAGAGCACCGACAACATTTGACGCTGGTGCTATAGACCCTGAAGGATAAGCGGTTATACGCTAAGTTCAGCAAATGCGATTTTTGGCTGAGACAAATAGCATTTTTGGGACATATAGTCTCGGAGAGGGGAATAAAGGTGGATCCAGTCAAAGTGGAGGCAATCTAGAGTTGGGCTACTCCGAGGAATGTTACAAAATTGAAGTTTCACAGGACTAGCGGGGTATTATCGCGATTCATTCAGAATTTTTCACTGTACTGCTACGACGTTGACCAAGAAGGGGGTGAGGTATGAATGGACTACTCAGTGCGAGAAGAGTTTTATGGAGCTAAAGGAAAGGCTGATGATAGCACCTGTGCTTGCAGTTCCAAACACTTCTGGGCAGTTTGTGGTGTACACTGATGCCTCCAAAAATAATCTAGGGGCTATATTGATGCAGAAGGGGAGGGTCATTGCCTATGCATCACGTCAGTTGAAGGTGCATGAGAAGAATTATCCTACACATGACCTGGAACTAGCAGCGGTCGTCTTCTCTTTGAAGATCTGGTGACACTACCTTTACGGAGAACATTGCGAGATCTACACAGATCATAAAAGTTTGAAATATTTCTTTACTTAAAAGGAACTGAATATGCGGCAGAGACGATGGTTGGAGTTGGTAAAAGATTATGACTGCAATATTAACTATCACCCGGGTAAGACAAATGTGGTGGCGGATGCGCTGAGTCGCAAGACAGCGACGCTATTACAGTTGACCACCCAGCAAAGATTGATATCAGAATTTCAACAGATAAGAGTGGAGGTGATAGCACCAGGTGAGCAGGTTAGGTTGGCGGCACTGACGGTTACATCGAACTTACGGGATCAGATTCGGGCAGAACAAGCCTCGGATCAACAGTTAATGGAATGGAAACGCAAAGATGAAGCAAAGGGTAGCACCATCTACTCAGTGATTGATGGGATGGTGCGATACAAGGGTCGCATCTGGGTGCCTAAGGGTGGATCCCTGAGGGAGAATCTCATGAGGGAAGCTCACACTACCCCGTACTCTAT
The DNA here is from genome assembly GCA_025175895.1 of Wurfbainia villosa. Lineage (NCBI taxonomy): Eukaryota > Viridiplantae > Streptophyta > Magnoliopsida > Zingiberales > Zingiberaceae > Wurfbainia > Wurfbainia villosa. The sequence goes on from CM045988.1 coordinate 22,535,735, forward strand.
CCACCCTGGCAGCACAAAGATGTATAAGGATATGCGGCTATTATATTGGTGGCCGGGCATGAAGAGAGACATAAGCAAGATGGTCCATGAGTGCCTTACCTATCAACAGGTGAAGGCTGAGCACCAAAGGCCCGCGGGATTGCTCGAACCACTTCCAATACCTATCTGGAAGTGGGAAAATGTTGCCATGGATTTTGTGGTAGGCTTACCGATCTCGACTAAGGGATCCAATGCAGTGTGGGTTATTGTGGATCGACTGACGAAGTCAGCACACTTCTTGCCAGTGAAAACCACTTTCACTATGATACAATATGCAGAGTTGTATATACGGGAAATAGTAAGGTTACATGGAATTCCGGATCAGATTGTGTCAGATAGAGATCCAAAATTTACATCCGGGTTCTGGAAGAGTTTGCATCGGGGATTGGGTACAAAACTTGCTTTCAGCACTGCTTTCCATCCCCAGACTGACGGTCAATCTGAGCGAGTAATTCAGATTTTGGAAGATATGCTACGAGCTTGCATTATAGATTTCAAAGGGGGTTGGGAGTCCAAACTGCCCTTGGTAGAGTTCACCTATAATAATAGTTATCAATCCACCATCGGTATGGCTCCCTATGAAGCGCTATACGGAAGGAGGTGTAGAACCCCACTACATTGGGAAGAGGTAGGAGAAAGGGCAGTTCTGGGTCCAGAGATTGTGACACAAACTGTGGAACTAGTGGCAAAGATCCGGGACAGAATGCAGTCGGCACAAAGTCGCCAAAAGAGTTATGCTGATTGTCGAAGGAGGGACCTAGAGTTCATAGTGGGAGACCATGTATTTCTCAAAGTGTCACCCATGAAGGGAGTACTAAGGTTCGGAAGGAAGGGTAAACTCAGTCCGAGGTATATTGGGCCTTTTGAGATTCTCTATCGGATTGGAACACGAGCATACCGAGTTGCTCTACCACCAAACCTGGCAGGAGTTCATAATGTGTTTCACGTATCCATGCTCAGGAGGTACCTTTCCAACCCTGCACATGTGATTGGGTATGAAGCCATACAGTGGACACCAGATCTATCCTACGAGGTAATACCAGAACAAATATTGGATCGTCAAGTGCGGAAGCTGAGAAATAAAGAAATCAGAATGGTGAAAGTTTTATGGGGAAATCAACAGATAGAGGAAGCTACCTGGGAGACCAAGCGGGATATGCATGACCGTTACCCTGAACTATTTGGTAAGTTAAATTTCGAGGATGAAATTTTTTTTAAGAGGGAAAGAGTTGTCAAGTCTCGAAAAAAAATAAATAAATAAATAAAATAAAATAAAATAAATAATAATAATAATAATAATAACAATACTAAAATGATAAAAAATACACGGGCGAATATCATTGGAAAAGGGGGATAAATTTCGGGGTCTATTTACACCCTAAATAATCACAGTTGAGGGGCATGAAGGGGAAAAACCCTAAAACCCATTTAACCGGCCGAACCCTATTATTTTCCTTTTCTTTTTCTTTTTCCCTTCGCTTCCATTCGCGCGACCCTCATTCTGCCGTGAGCCGCCGCAGACGACGAAAGAGGCGATCACCGAATCCCTGCCGCCGGAGTCGACGCCAAACTGTCGGAGCTACACCGACCTTCCTCCTTCCTCTTCACGGTAAGTAATCTCTGGCTAGGGCTAGCGATGGCGGAGGGTTTAGCGAGTTTCGTATGGGGCTTTAGCGGCGGGATGGAGTAGGAATTTCGGAATTGAATCGGGCTTGAGCTTTGGGTTTTCGGCGTGAGTTCTAGCAGGGGTCACAGGTGGATTTTTGGTATTTTGGAATGGATTCAGATAAGGAAACCGGTGGAGTTGGGGTTTCCCGTCGGCTGGGAGGAGGTGATGGAGTCGGGATTTCGGGATTTAATCGGGCATGAGCTTTGGGTTTCCGGCGTGAGTGCTAGTAGGGGTCACAGGTGGATTGTTGGTATTTTGGAATGGAGTGAGATAAGGAAAACCGGTGGAGCTAGGGTTTTCCGTCGGCTTGGAGGAGGTGAAGAGCAGAGGGATCACGGGAAGAGGTTAGGGAAGTAAATCTTTGGGCTGGAATGGGAGTTCTGGCTGGAAGGTGATTGGAACAGTGGATGAGGGTGCTCGATAGGAGAGGGGTAGGGGGAATGGAAAGGGTAAAATAGACTTTTGCTATTAGGAGGGAAGAGGATCGGATTATGATTTTAGGATCGCTGTTGTGGAATTGATGCGTGGATTGGTGTTGTGGGTTTCATTCGGTTGGGTTGTAATAGCTGATAATATACAGGTTAGGGTCATTATGAATTGAGTACGTCGAGGGAGGTATAGGAGGGTTAAATATTCAGATAATAGTCAGATAAATGTTTAATAGATGTAATGAGTAGATTGTTGAAAAAGAAATCAGCATGCTGGGGTGGATATAAATGTGTATGTACATGAGCATTATGTCTGTAGATGATTCTTGCTATATTTGTTATCGGTCAGCATGTTTAGTTAATCCTTCATAAGTTTTTCTTAATGCTGTAAATGATATGTAATATGTGATAAATATCATCTACCTGTGTATGAGGTCAGATGCTAAATATATATATTTATATATATAAGTGGTTAGTTATCATCTACCTGTGTATGAGGTTGGATGCTATATGTATATGTGTGTACTTACCATCTACCTGTGTGTGAGGTTAGATGCTATATATAGATAAATATATATATAATTGTCCACCCATGATGATTACTGTTATTATTTTTAGTTAAATTGTTTATCCAAATCTTTCTTGTGCACTGATGTTATGTAAATACGTTATACTATCATCTACCTGTGTGTGAGGTTAGATGCTATATGTATATGTGTGTAATTATCATCTACCTGTGTATGAGGTTAGATGCTATATGTATATGGGCGTAATTACAATCTACCTGCGTATGAGGTTAGATGCTATATATTTAGTTATACATGTTCACCCATGATGTTCTATGTTATCCTTCTGTGATTGAGTATGATAGAAAATGAAAGAAAAATTCTTTATTTATCTAATTGTATGTACATGAGCATTAGTGGTGCCTGGACGGGTTGGGCTCCCCGGGTTGAGCTCCGGGGAGGGCCCACCCAAATTAATGACGATGATCGATGATGATTTCTTAATTTCTTTCTAGAGGTACCTCAGGATTGCACAAGAAAATAAGGTATTTGATTGGCTCAGCATGTTAAATGCATAATGTGAGGTACCACGAGGGTTTATGTTTAGGTACAGTTAGCATAACAGAAAGGCATGACTGAGTTCGCAGTACTTGTTATAATGGCATGTTGCTAAAGGTATAGGTTTGTTACATACTGACTTACAAAAAGTGCAATAATAAAATGTATGTTGAGCTACAGTAGTTTACATTTATAGTTGTAGAGATATATGTTCCCTGTTGAATTTTTCCTCCCTGTGTATATCCCTATCATTAATCTACTTACTGGGCTGTGAACTCATGATGTCACATAACAATTTCAGGTAGGGTTCAGGATACTCAGATTGAGACGCAGGAAGCAGAGGTGGTGTAACTGAGGAGATGATGATGAGCATGGCACACATTGTCCGGGGCATCTACGTAACAGGGTTTCCAGTTTGAAGGGAGATGATTTTGATGTTCTATTTTCTTCAGTTGAGAGGGTATAGTGTGTGTAGTTGAGACTGCTAAACTGAATGGAATAAAATAAACTTGGAGCCGGGTGTTTCGGTCTTGCGTATAATTGGGTAATATTGATGTGTGATTTGGGATTAAATATTTGCATACTGGGTTAGGTCTTTTCAAGTGATATGTGACTTATCACTAGGAAGAGTGAAGGCATTCTAGAAGTTTTTGGACCAAGGGGGAGATTGTAAGATCTCATTGAGATATGAGACATTGACATCCTTGGGGAGAACCTTTTTGACGTATGTCAAAAAGGGGATGAATTGATGAAAAAATCAATGAGAGAATTTGAGATTACCAATTTAGGAGAATTGGTAAGGAGATTTGGGTTAAGTGGCCTAACTCAAAGGTGTTTGTGGTTTTTGTCAAACATCAAAAAGGGAGAGATTATTGGTACAATCGACCCAGGTCATGATTGACCAGACTTGAGTTTGACTCGAGTAGTATTTTGATGTTTGACAAAATGTATGACAATGTGATTGTCATGTGAAAGTCCAAGTCATGGATACTTGGCATGGAAAGTCCAAGTGGGACACTTGGCAATGGAAAAGTCCAAGTCATGGGTACTTGGCATGGAAAGTCCAAGCATGGGTCTTGGCAAAGGAAAGTCCAAGCTTGAGTCTTGACAATTGAAAAGTCCAACATGGGATGGCATGGAAAGTCCAAGCATAGGTCTTGGCAAGGGAAAGTCCAAGTTTGAGTCATGGCAATTGGAAAGTCGAACATGGGTTGGCAAGGAAAGTCCAAGGGTTAATATTGGTGGCATAAAGTCCAAGCGGGAGTCTTGGTAGCACAAGTCCAATGGTTGGCGGAGTAAAGTCCAAGCGTATATCTTGACAGCGTAAGGCCAATGTGCCTTGGCGGGATAGACCATGTTAGCATGACAACAATCAATGGAAGCATCAGAAGGCTAACATATGGATAAATAAATTATGGATGACTTGGAGGAATCCGATAGGCGTGAGGCTGATGGAGGTGGCTAGAAGGATTAGGTATAGGCTAAGGGTGGTCTAGCAAGTATGAGGGCATCATACTTGGGGTTAAACCTCATGGTTGAGATTATTATTCGACTGGAATTGTGGATCAGTCAATTGGTAAAGTGTTTTGACACTTGGCAGTTGAATTGACTCTTGATAGTCGACTGGGATTATGACCAGTCGACTACTGTGAGTTGACTGGGATTCGACTATGGCAAAAGACCTTGGTAGTCAACTACAAGCATTGGACAGTTGACTGTCATGGATGATAGTCGACTGCTGGTCGAGGTTATGGGAGCAGAACGCTCAATAGTCAACTGGTCAGTCAGCTATGGCCTTGACAATCGATTGATGGGTAATGGCAGTCAACTGCCAGTGTATTCGTTGGCTTGAATGCCGATGTGGATTAAGTCAGTTGTGAGACAACGACACTATTGGCAGTCGACTGGGGCCTTATGGTAGTCGACTGCCAAGTGCGAATCTAGCTCGAATGTAGGTTATAAAAGCAACTCATGGAGAAGATTTCTAGGGCGATTTTGAGGCTATTTGCTGGTGCAAATCAGGGTCTTCAAACTCAGTTCAAGCAATTAACAAGCAAGCATCCAATATAGTTTTAAAGTTTTCTTTACCTTATTTTGTGTATTTCATTTATATTTTCTTGTATATCTCGTGTATTACTTTTGTAATCATTGTAAGAGGTTTCTCCGCTTATGACTTGTTGTCGAGAAGGAGTATTTGATTAGTGGTGGTGTTTGCATCGCTAGGGCTCATTCTAGCCCAATCAGTGGAGTAGGAACCCTAAGGTTCCGAACCATATTATATCGCTTTGTGTTGTGATTGTGTTTGTGTCTTTGTTTTTGTTATTGCTATTATATACATTCCACTGCACATAACAAGTTTTGTAAAGATGAACATGATCGGATTCCATCGACAAACGAAGATACGTTATTCACCACTTTCTAGCGACGATCCATTCCCAACAATGTGGATCCGGGATGATTGGGTATAAGTCGAAGTGGCCAAAGGTGTTTGAATAGCCTAAAGAGGATTTACCACTTCTTGTGAGGAGATATATACCCTATGGCCTCTCGTCGAATTGTTACTAAAGTCTTTGACCAAAACATTACATGTTTAGAGTTTGGTACTCTTGGATACATGTGCAGTAACTAGAATCCGGAGGATGAGGAAGTAATACTTGGGCTAGGTGTGACATGGTCAACCTAGTGGGGACTGACACAATGGACCATGTCTTGAACCAAGTGGGTAAAAGATGAGTGAAGGGAACACAACACGACTCACTATAGTTGCTGAAAGATTTCAGAAATTATTCAAGGGGTCGACCGTGATTTTCTGATTAATTGGGGAATATGATGTACTACTAGGTGCTACTCATGATTATTCTATAATTAATGGTTAATTATAGACGACCAACATAAATCGGAAACCTATTTGATCAAATGCACTATGAGTGTTATCTGAAGGATTTAAAATGAGTTTGAGAATGAGATTCTTAGATTTATTGAGACTTGGTTTGGTTGGACCAAACATGGAGCGAGCATGAAATTGTTTCAATTGCATCGGAAGCATGGATGGGCCAAGTCTTATAAAGATATGATGGATGAACCAAATCAGTTTGGTTCTAATCCAATGGTGGAAAATAAACCAATGTGGTTTGGTTTGTTTTAAATGAATAAACCAAAATTGGTTGGGTTCGTTTTAACATAAAATAGACCAAAGCGGTTTGGTTTATTTTAACTTAAGTTAATGGAGCGGGTTAATGGATTTTGGTTGTGAACCAATAACCCTTTGAGAAAAGGTTTTCGAGAAAAGGCTTTAAAGAAAAGGTATTGAGGACCAAGTGTGCATTGGACTTGGTATTGGAAGTCCAACATGGAGTTGCAAGGGAAGACCAAGTGTGTAGCCTTGGCCACGTAAGTCCAAGTGTGTAGCCTTGGCGGTAAAAGTCCAAGTTATGAATACTTGGCATTTGGGAAGTCCAAGGGGTGGTTTGGTGGTGTAAGGCCAAGCGGTAGTCTTGGGAGCGTAAGTCCATAAGTACCTTGGTGGTGTAGACACCGAGAGCATAACAATAGCCGAAGGAAGCTCTTGGATGCTAGCGTATGAATGAACAAGTCATGGATGACTTGGAGGGATCCCCGCATGGATGAACAAGTCATGGACGACTTGGAGGGATCCGATAGGTGCGAAGCTAGTAGAAGTGGCTAGAAGGCTTAGGTCTAGGCTAAGGGTGTGTTCGGTTAAACCTCATGGATGAGGTGAACTAGGCCAAGTGACTATTAGTAATATATGAGATATGTCCTAAGGCAATCGCCTTATATTTAAACCATTTATATGATAAATGAAGATTCACTATTTGAGTATACATGTTTTCATGTATTTGATTAGATCTTAAACTCATTTATTGAATGTCCACGATACGATTCACAACATGAGAGAATTTGTGATTGGATCACAACTAGTGAGTATCTCTACATATGTAATTGTGATGTATTGGAATTATCCCTAATCGATGAATTGATGGATTTGGACACCATCAATTCTGTCGAGACTAGCACGAGATATACTCCTTGGTGTATCCAAGCAGCTGATTCTCATTGGCTGGAGACATTGTGATGTCCGGAGTTAATCGTGGATGCTAGTTATGGTAACTAGTTCATTGGAGAGACCAGCTATAAGACTTCATATGGTTCTCTGCATATATGGATATGTCAATGAAGTTCTTAATGTAGCTTAAGTGTGATGTTCCTTTGACTTGCAGTATTCAAGTCATCTTGGTCATGAAGACTTATGCTTTGACATCTTAAGCAAGCATCTTTGAGGAGATGTGGACCCGGGATGATTGGGTATAAGTCGAAGTGATCGAAGGTGTTTGAGGAGATGTATACCCATGGCCTCTCGTCGGATTGTTACTAAAGTCTTTGGCCAAAGCATTACATGTTTAGAGTAAGGTACTCTTGGATACATGTGCAGTAACTAGAATCCGTAGGATGAGGAAAAGATACTTGGGCTAGTGTTAGGGATCGTTTGAAAGCTAGAGGGGGGTGAATAGCTCTTTTCGTTTCTACAAGAGTAATTAGCGGAAGCAAACACAAGTAATATATGTAAAAACAAAAAACAATGCTAACAAAGCCTTTACGTGGTTCGGAGATAACGCTCCTACTCCACGGCGATCCTTAAGGTGGATCAACCCAAGCAATTTCACTAAGAAGCTTTCTCTTTACAAAGACCTCCTCTTCTTACAAAAGATGACAATGAAGATTTGAGAGGAGAAAGGAGATTAATACACTTAGAAAGCTTGGAAAACTTGTAGGAGCTTAGAAGAAAGATCAGAATATAAGCATTAGCCCCTTCTTGCTCCCCTTGGGCTCTTTTTATAGGAAAGAGTCTCTTTTTCCCTGTTGGAGGTCTATCAGTCGACTGATGACTTACATCACCGACCGCCGCGATTCTAACGGCTTACGAACTGATTTATGCGGGATTTCGTCGTCATCGCAACGGAAGACTATCGATCGCGCCAATAGTGGCGATTCGCGATCGCTCAGAGCCGATCGCGATGGGCTACGGGCCATTCTGTTTGTGGCGATCGACTGCCAATAATGGCGATGATCCGCTTATCTTTCGATCGCAATGGAGTCGATTGTCACCCGATTCTGGGATAACCCCCAGTCGACTGATAATAGCCTTCCAACCTCTAATGCTGTATTTTAAGGGCCAGTTCGACCGACACCATATTCCAGTCGACTGGCACACTCCAAGTATGACTAATTCATACTTGAAAACATAACCTAAGCCTAGACTTAACCTTCTAGCTTCTCCATCAGCCTTGCGCCTCTAGGATTTCTCTGAGTCCACGACTCCATCCATGCGCTTGCCTTCAAAAGCTTCCTTCGGTTTCGTCATGCTTTGGGTTTCTTCTTTGCCAAAGTACGCTTGGACTTTACGCCGCCAAGACTACATGCTTGGACTTATGCCGCCAAGACTTTCCTTTGGTCTTCCTTTTCCAAGGACTGCTTGGACTTTACGCCGCCAAGACTACATGCTTGGACTTATGCTGCCAAGACCTTTCCTTGACTTCTCTTTGCCAAGATCACACTTGGACTTGTCTTTTACCAAGTCTTCATACTTGGATTTTCCTGTCACTTAAACATGTATACAATTAGATCACAAAACATTGCCTAACTTAGATGATTATCCAAACATCAAAATATATATAAATGCTTGGGGCATTGTTGCACCAACAATCTCCCCCTTTTTGATGTTTGGCAATCATTTAAGTTAGGTCTTTAACACATAAACATATTTCAATATGAATTCTAACTTAAATATCCCTTCTCCCCCTTTGACATACAACAAAAAGAGAAGAGGTTATCCAATAAGTGCAGGAAGGAATTATAATTGACACAAACTTGAACAAAGGTATAAAATTGAAATGAAGCTCCCCCTAAATCCAAGACATGTTTCATGATGTGTAAATAACATGTGAAACAAAACATAAGCAATAGAATAGGCAAATATGTCCTATCCTTGCACCAACAATTATATAAATAAGGGATGTAGCTCCCCCTAAACCAGTGCACCAAGAAAATCCGCCTTTCCATACAAGGTATCATGTATATACTGTGGAAATCGTATAATGTCCAAAATTGAACCTTTTAACCGATGAAAAACCGCTTTCCATTCCAAAGCAGTGACACCGGTTCGATCGAATAGGCAAGAATAATCGCGATCATATCCGATCGCTAATAACAATGATCGATATCGTATAAATCAATTTCGAAGTTTTTCACCAAGGTTTGAAAATGCGTAGAAAATTACGTGTGTGTCCAAAAATCACGAAACTTAGCATACACATTTTATTCGACTAATATAACATATGAAAAATATTAGACGAAAAACATGTTCATCAGATTAATGGATTGATACGATATTTAAAATAACAAAATTATGACGCAAAAAGTGTAATTGTATCGTATCAATATTCATAACTTCGTACTATATGCTCAACTTCTAAACTTGACAAATAACAAATTGTAGGCACTAATAGAAGTGAATAAAAAAAAGAACACAATTTCATTTCATTAATCAAAAGTCATTAGATAAGTAGGAGTTTATGCCGTACATACGGCCAAAAAGAAAATAACAAAGAAAACAAGCGAGCTAACGATCGTCGTCCTCAGCATCCATCGGTGCGGATGGCGAACCATCGTAGGTGGGTGTCCAGTGCGAGGCGGAGAATCGCCAAGATGTCCTGCTGCTGCCGATGCACCTCTCTCACGAGGGAGAGGAGCTCCTGAAGCTCTAGGCGCTGCTCCTCAAAACGTGTGTCCACCCGCTCCACAAAAGCATCGAAGCGGACACGGAGGATGTCTGTAGACAGTGTCGCTCGCAGCAGTCTCCCCGCCGCATCGGCCCTCGGAACACTGCGGCACCACCTCAAGAACTCCTTCCGCGGCATCCTCTCGTGCCGGAGGCGGCGCCGTCGTGTCCCGATCCTCTGATCATATTTCCTATTCATGACTTTAATGACTCCTATATTGACATCAATGCCTACAGAGCTGAGCCATTGAGTGAGGACATTTCCAAATGGTATGTGAATCTTCCCATTGTTTGGCCTTATGAAATGAATGATGCATTGGAAGGTATTGAGACCAATGTTAATGTCTAAGTATTGACGAAAGAAATGCATGAGAAGTAAGTGTGGAGGGCGAACCAAGGCCAAACCACGGGTAACTATGGGGAGAAGACAATGAGCAACGACCTTATAAAGGACATTGTCAGAGGCAGAAAGTTCTTGTGATTGAAATAAATTGGTGTTCAAAGGTCGAGGATAGTGATAGAAAGTATCATGAAGGGAATCTAAAGAAATCTCCTCAAAGGGAGATGGAAGAGGTTCACTCCAAGATGGATATAGAGTGAAATCATTCTCGGAAGGAAGACATCCGAGAAAATTGGTCCAGATCTGGGGACTGAAATCCAGATCGCGCTGAGCAACGCGAGTCCGGTATCTCAGCCCATCTCCAGCCGGTCGTAGGTTTTTGAAAAATTCAGAGAGAAGGGTGATATTTACGTGATGTTCACAGAAAACTAAAGACTCAAGGTTATAATGTTGGATGATTTGAACAATGTCGAAACAATAGTCTTTAAGAAACTTGGAATCCATTGATCTAGGTGGAATAAGTTGGAATTTATTTTTATGAAAAGCACTTTCAAGGGCGAAATTTGGAAATCGAGGATCAACAGAGGGTTGAGGGTTTGATGGGCCCTCATTGGTCGGAGGTGCCCGGGTGCACTTAGTAGCAAAGTGCTTAATTCTAAATGGGTGAAAAGACAACACAAAAAAAATATGCACAATGTAGGTTGATGATGCATGGACAGAGACAACAAGACAAGCATGGGTTAGTGAAATACAATCATAGAAACAAAACAAACATTGATCAGGAATGAAAATATACCTAGGCGGCATGGTGAACAAATATCAGTGCCGGACCACGGAACCCTAGCCGAGTGACTGGAAACTAGAGCGCGAACGGAGTGACAAGAGAAGGTCCTCGAGTTAGAGAGCACTCCAAATGGGATCACGTGTCGATGAAGTCACCGGAAAACAAAGGAGAACGGCTAAGAGGTGCGGTGGAAGGTCGTCGGAAGAGGAAAAGAAGAGAGAAATCGAGAGGTTCTGACGAGTCGAACTGGTGGAAAGCCCTAAAACCACGCGATACCGGGCCGATCGCTATTAGTCGACAATGAATCGATGGTGATCGGCCGAACTGCAGCGATACGAACGATTTCAGATGCTGCGGGCCGATCGCTATAAATGGCGAAATGAATCGATGGTTATCACGAATCGATCAGTGATACGAACGATTTCAGATGCTTAATCGATCGCCTATAAATGGCACTCGACCGATAACGATTCATAATTAATTCAATAAAGATCAAAAAATCACGAAATTTTATGGGTAATATTGTTAGATCATTTCCTATCAAGGAAAAATTATTTTAAAATTATATTACCTCTAGATTTTGATATTGACACAATCTTGAGATTTTGCAAAAATTATGATATTTTTGCAAAACTTTGTATCACTTTGGCTTATCAATAGGAAATTGTTTCTCAAGGTTTGATAGACATAGTTTATATTTTATTTTATTTGACATTTCCAATCATATTCTTGGAGCTATATGCACATTAATTGTACATAGGCCTTCCCAATGATTGGTCCAATGAAGGATTAATGTTTCTAGATGACACTTTGGTTCATAGTAATGTATCATAACAAGCATGATGAACCAAGTGCATCTTCCTAACATCTCACATGTTTTCTAGGTGGCTCAATACAAAAATCATGGTTTCCTAAGTGTTTTGTGAGATGGTTAAAGGTATAAATCCTAGTATTTCTATAGAATCATGCAAGACTACACTTCTATTCTACAAAGCACATCCCAAGTTCTCTCCTAAGTGATGAAAATTCTATTTCGGGGAGAGGCTTGGTAAAGATGTCGGCTAGGTTGGACTTAGATTCAATGTAATTAAGCTCAATGTCCCCCTTAGCCACATGGTCTCTAATGAAGTGATGTTTCACTTCAATGTGCTTGGTCCTAGAGTGATGCACCGGATTTTTGGTCAAGTTAATGGTGCTCACATTATCACAAAGTACTTTCATGTTGGAGTAAGTTAGCTCATAATCTTCTAAGGTATGTTTCATCCATAATAGTTGAGCTACACAACCACCCATAGCAACATATTCGGCCTCGGTGGTGGATAAAGCAACACAAGGTTGCTTCCTACTACTCCAACTCACTAGGGAGGACCCAAGGAATTGGCATCCACCACTAGTACTCTTCCGATCCAATTTGCAACCAGCATAATCGGAATTGGTGTACCCAATTAAATCAAAACACCTAGTCCTAGGGTACCATAGACCTACATTTAGTGTGCCCTTGACATATCTTAAAATTCTTTTAACGGCAACTAAATGAGATTCCTTAGCACATGATTGATACCTAGCACACATACCAACCACAAATAATACGTCGGGTCTACAAGCGGTTAAATACAAGAGGCTACCAATCATGCTCCTATAAAGGGTAAGATCTATTTGTTTTCCTTCACTATCACTATCTATTTTGGTATTGGTTGCCATTGGAGTTGACACTACCTTAGCATTTTCTAAACCAAATTTCTTAATAATTTCCTTAGCATATTTGGTTTGATAAATGTAAATTCCTTCACTAGTTTGTTTAACTTGCAAACCTAGAAAGAAATTAAATTCTCCAACTAGACTCATCTCAAACTCTTTTTCCATATTTTGAATAAAGTCTTCAAGAAGCTCATCATTTGTTGACCCAAAGATAATGTCATCAACATATACTTGGGCTACAAAAATGTCCTTAGATGTTGACTTTATAAAGAGAGTTTGATCTATACTACCCCTTCTGAAATCCTTAGAGATTAGGAAGGTTGCCAATCTTTCATACCAAGCCCGGGGAGCTTGTTTCAAACCATATAAGGCTTTCCTAAGTTTGTATACATTGTTTGGGTAGTCCATATTTTCAAACCCGGGAGGTTGTTCTACATACACCTCTACCTTAATAAATCCATTTAGGAATGCCGATTTGACATCCATTTGATGGAGTTTGAAACCCATATAGGAGGCATATGCTAAAAGTATTCTAATGGACTCTAATCTAGCAACCGGGGCATATGTTTCATCATAATCAAGTCCTTCAACTTGATTAAAACCCCTTGCAACTAATCGTGCTTTATTTCTAGTGATATTCCCTTGGTCATCTAGTTTGTTCCTAAAGACCCATCTTGTAGTAATAATAGTGTTTTCACTTGGTCTAGGAACTAACTCCCACACTTGACTCCTATCAAATTGAGCCAATTCATCTTGCATTGCTAAGATCCAATCCGGATCAAGTAATGCATCTTTAATGTTTTTGGGCTCAATTTGAGAAATTAGAGCTATATGACTAGTGGGGTCCCTATGGAATGACCTAGTCCTAACTCCTTGAGATAATTCACCCACAATTTGATCTAATGGGTGACTTTGATGAACTCTTATGGTTCTAGGAGGTGTATCAAGTTGAGTTTGATCATGATTTACTTCAATTCTATGTTCATTATCGGAATCATCCCTTACTTCCCCTTGATCCAATCCTCCCCCTTGATTATTATCCCCTAAGTTTAAATCTTGAAATTGTTTGGTAATTTCTTGATTTTCATTATTTATGTCATCATCAATGGGGGATTTTCTAGGGTATGTATTTGAAGTTTCATCAAATTGAACATTTAAAGATTCTTCAATCTTTTGAGTCCTTTTATTGTAAACTCTATATCCTACACTAGTGGATGAGTATCCAACTAGGATTCCCTCATCCGCTTTGGACTCAAATTTACTTAGGTTGTCTTTGGTATTTAAGATATAGACTTTACATCCAAAGACCTTAAAATAATGAATTGTTGGAATTGTACCATTCCACAATTCAAATGGAGTTTTTCCTAAAAACCTATGAATTAATACCCTATTTTGGATATAGCAAGTGTATTAACTGCGCCTACAAGTAGCTAGGTAAGGAATATGCATTAAGCATTGTCCTAGCCGCTTCTTGTAGGGCACGATTTTTTCTTTCCACAATCCCATTTTGTTGGGGTGTTCTAGGACAAGAAAATTCATGCTTGTACCCTTGTTCTAAGCAAAAAGTTGAAAAGTTAGAATTCTCAAACTCTCCACCATGATCACTATGGATCCGGTTGATTTTGAGTTTTCTTTCATTTTCTACTCTTTTGCTAAATCCTATGATTATTTCTAAGGTTTCATCCTTATTTTTCAAGAAAAACACCCAAGTAAACCTAGAAAAATCATCTACTATTACCAAGCAATATTTACTACCAATTATAGATGGGGTACTATGGCAATCAAATAAATCCATATGTAGTAATTCTAATGGAAAAGCGGTACTAAGTAAATTTTTACCTTTGTGTGATGTTTTTGATTGTTTCCCTTCTTGACAAGCATCACACATCTTGTCCTTGAGATATTTGACTCTAGGCAATCCTTTGACTAGCTTCAATTTTCCTATTTTGGCTATATTCTTCATGTTTATGTGACCTAGTCTCCTATGCCAAAGCCAACTTTCTTCCTCTTTTGCAATAAGACACTTAGTGGAAGGATTAGTAGCATAAGATAAATCAACATAATATATATTTGATTTTCTAAAGCCTACTAACATGCAATCATTTATAGTTTTGTGTCTTATAAAGCATTTTGAGGAATCAAACTTAACATCAAAATTTGCATCACATAATTGGCTTACACTAAGTAAGTTAAATTTCATATTTTTAACTAATAGAACTTTATGAATAGCAAGATTGGGAGATACCTCAATGGTGCCCTTTCCTAAAATTTTAAGTTTACGCTATTACCAAAAAAACACTTTTCCTTGGCTAGTGTGGTTGATAGTGGAGAATTTTCTCTCATCCTCCATATGCTTTGAGCACCCACTATCAACTATCCACAAGCTTGGTTCTTCTACCTATGTCACATGAAAAACACAATCCTTAGGTACCCAAATCTTAGGACCACTAGCATTAATTATAAATTTCTTTGGTACCCATGCTTTTCTCCTTGCTTTTAATCATGGATTTTCTACTAACTAGGGATGCAAATGCTACCTCTTTCTCCTTAGGTCTATATCCTAAACCGGCCTTATTGTAAATTGCCCTTTGGTCCTTAATAATCATATCTAGATATTTGGAACCATTAGTGAACTTTTCTAGGCATGTTCTTAATTTACTTATTTCTTTTCTTAACTCATCATTTTCATCCCTAAGAGTGCAATCATCATCACTAGATGGTTTATCACATGATGCATCTATATTCTTAAATGATTTGATTTCTAATTTTAGATCCTTAATCCTAGTTTTTGATCTATTTAAAGCATTTTGTAAACATGCAATAGTCTTATAAAGTAAATCTACTTTGGGTGAGTCATTTACCTCATCATCATCACTTGATGATGATTCATCACTTGAAGAGGAAGAAGACTCCTCGCTTGAGCTTCCGGTTTTTTCCAATGCCATGAGGGCTAAGTTCCGGGTTGAATGGCAAACTTCTTCATCGTCGGTAGACTCCTCCATACTTAGAGTGTCCCACGTTTATGCCATCATCGCCTCCTTCTTCTTCTTTTCCTTCTTCTTCTTATCCTTCTCCTCCTTTTTCTTTAGTTCCGGGCAATTGGGCTTTATATGCCCTTTCTTATTGCAACCAAAACACGTCACGTTAGAAATAGAATTTGAATTGTTAGAAGATTTACCTCTTGAGGATTGAAACATCCTCTTCACATCTTACTTGGTGAGCCTCCTTGACTTCCCACCAAATTTCTTGACGTAGTGTGCTACCTCACTTGACGACAACTCATCCTCACTACTTGATGAGTCCTCCTCGGATTCGGATGAGGAAGACACCTCCTTCTTTTCCTTTTTCTTCTTCTCCTTCTTTCCTACAACAAGAGCTATACCCTTCTCTTTGGATGAGGTGTTAGCTTGTTCATGGAATTGAAATTCACAAAATAACTCATCTAATTTTACTAATGAAAGATCCCTAGAGACCTTATAGGCATCTACCATTGAGGCCCATAAGGTGGTCCTAGGGAAGGCTTGTATTACATACCTCACAAGGTCTCGATTGTTGACCTTTTCACCTATAACGTGTAGTCCGTTGACTACCTCCTTGAAGCGCCCGTGCATTTGGCTCACCGTTTCATTTGTCTTCATAGTGAAGCTTTGGAGTTGGCCAATCAAAAGATCCCTCTTGGCCCTTCTTGTCTCTTTGGATCCTTCGTTGAGTTCGATGAGCTTCTCCCAAAGCTCTTTTGCGGAGTTGAATGGCCCGACCTTAGATAGTTGCTCCTTGGATAGACCACATTGAAGTGTGGTCGTTGCTTTTCCATTCGCTTGTGCTTTCTTGGCCATCTCTCTTGTCCAATCCTTTGTCGGTAGTGGTGCTCCGAATTCGTCGACCGGCTTCTCAAAACCATCTACAATACTTAACCAATTTTCAATATCGTTCATTAAATAATACTCCATCCTACCTTTCCAATATCCAAAATTGTTTCCGTCGAAGAACGGAGGCCTCGCCGTGCTATACCCCTCTTGAAATGTCATCTTTGGTCCGGTTGATTGCTAGATCTTCCGATGCGATCCGCTCGATACCACTTGTTAGGATCGTTTGAAAGCTAGAGGGGGTGAATAGCTCTTTTCGCTTTCTACAAGAGTAATTAGCGGAAGCAAACACAAGTAATATATGTAAAAACAAAAAACAATGCTAACAAAGCCTTTACGTGGTTCGGAGATAACGCTCCTACTCCACGGCGATCCTTAAGGTGGATCAACCCAAGCAATTTCACTAAGAAGCTTTCTCTTTACAAAGACCTCCTCTTCTTACAAAAGATGACAATGAAGATTTGAGAGGAGAAAGGAGATTAATACACTTAGAAAGCTTGGAAAACTTGTAGGAGCGTAGAAGAAAGATCGAGAATATAAGCATTAGCCCTTCTTGCTCCCTTGGGCTCTTTTTATAGGAAAGAGCCTCTTTTCCCGTTGGAGGTCTATCACCGATGACTTACATCACTGCCGCCGATTCTAACGGCTTCGAACAGCGATTTACGGATTTGCCATCGTTATCGCTTAACGGAAGACTATCGATCGGCCGATGATGGCGATTCAAGGGCGGGCTACTACCGATATTTACTCGTAGCGATCGGCTATGATATTCATTTGTGGCGATCGCCAATAATGGCTTCCAACCTCTAATGTCAGATTTTAAGGGCCGATTCGGCCGACACCATGTTCCATCAATCGCACACTCAAGTATGACTAATTCATACTTGAAAACATAACCTAAGCCTAGACTTAACCTTCTAGCTTCTCCATCACCTTGCGCCTCTAGGATTTCTCAGTCCACGACTCCATCCATGCGCTTGCCTTCAAAAGCTTCCTTCGGTTTTGCGTTTCTTCTTTGCCAAATGCAGCTTGGACTTTACGCCGCCAAGACTACATGCTTGGACTTATGCCACCAAGACTTTCCTTTGGTCTTCCTTTTCCAAGGATGCTTGGACTTTACGCCGCCAAGACTACATGCTTGGACTTATCAAGACCTTTCCTTGACTTCTCTTTGCCAAGATCACACTTGGACTTGTCTTTTACCAAGTCTTCATACTTGGATTTTCCTGTCACTTAAACATGTATACAATTAGGTCACAAAACATTGCCAAACTTAGATGATTATCCAAACATCAAAATATATATAAATGCTTGGGGCATTGTTGCACCAACAATCTCCCCCTTTTTGATGTTTGGCAATCATTTAAGTTAGGTCTTTAACACATAAACATATTTCAATATGAATTCTAACTTAAATATCCCTTCTCCCCCTTTGACATATAACAAAAAGAGAAGAGGTTATCCAATAAGTGCAGGAAGGAATTATAATTGACACATCTTGAACAAAGGTATAAAATTGATATGAAGCTCCCCCTAAATCCAAGACATGTTTCATGATGTGTAAATAACATGTGAAACAAAACATAAACAATAGAATAGGCAAATATGTCCTAGCCTTGCCCCAACAATTATATAAATAAGGGATGTAGCTCCCCCTAAACCAGTGCACCAAGAAAATCTGCCTTTCCATACAAGGTATCATGTATATACTGTGGAAATCGTATAATGTCCAAAATTGAACCTTTTAACCGATGAAAAACCGCTTTCCATTCTAAAGTAGTGACACCAGGTTCATTGGATCGAATAGCGAGATCAATCGACCATAAATCGCCAATAATAATGATCGATATCGACAAATCTAAATTTCGAAGTTTTTACCAAGGTTTGAAAATGCGTAGAAAATTACGTGGGTGTCCAAAAATCACGAAACTTGGCATACACATTTTATTCGACTAATATAACATATGAAAAATATTAGACGAAAAACATGTTCATCAGATTAATGGATTGATACGATATTTAAAATAACAAAATTATGACGCAAAAAGTGTAATTGTATCGTATCAATATTCATAACTTCGTACTATATGCTCAACTTCTAAACTTGACAAATAACAAATTGTAGGCACTAATAGAAGTGAATAAAAAAAAGAACACAATTTCATTTCATTAATCAAAAGTCATTACATAAGTAGGAGTTTATGCCGTACATACGGCCAAAAAGAAAATAACAAAGAAAACAAGCGAGCTAACGATCGTCGTCCTCAGCATCCATCGGTGCAGATGACGAACCATCGTGAGGTGGGTGTCCAGGTGCAGCAGGGCGGAGAATCGCCAAGATGTCCTGCTGCTGCCGATGCACCTCTCTCACGAGGGAGAGGAGCTCCTGATGCTCTAGGCGCAGCTCCTCAAAACGTGTGTCCACCCGCTCCGCAAAAGCATCGAAGCGGGCACTGAGGATGATGTAGAAAAGATCGCTGCGGCAGCTCCTCGCGATCACCCCTCAACACTGCGGCACCACACCTCAAGAACTCCTTCCACGGCATCCTCCTGGTGCCGGAGCGCTGCTACCCGCCAGTCGGGTCCCGGATCCTCTATCGCCTTGAGAAACTCCGTCGAGTCATCTGATCATATTTCCTATTCATGACTTTAATGACTCCTATATTGACATCAATGCCTACAGAGCTGAGCCATTGAGTGAGGACATTTCCAAATGGTATGTGAATCTTCCCATTGTTTGGCCTTATGAAATGAATGATGCATTGGAAGGTATTGAGACCAATGTTAATGTCTAAGTATTGACGAAAGAAATGCATGAGAAGTAAGTGTGGAGGGCGAACCAAGGCCAAACCACGGGTAACTATGGGGATAAGACAATGAGCAACGACCTTATAAAGGACATTGTCAGAGGCAGAAAGTTCTTGTGATTGAAATAAATTGGTGTTCAAAGGTCGAGGATAGTGATAGAAAGTATCATGAAGGGAATCTAAAGAAATCTCCTCAAAGGGAGATGGAAGAGGTTCACTCCAAGATGGATATAGAGTGAAATCATTCTCGGAAGGAAGACATCCGAGAAAATCGGTCCAGATCTGGGGACTGAAATCCAGATCGCGCTGAGCAACGCGAGTCCGGTATCTCAGCCCATCTCCTGCCGGTCATAGGTTGTTGAAAAATTCAGAGAGAAGGGTGATATTTACGTGATGTTCACAGAAAACTAAAGACTCAAGGTTGTAATGTTGGATGATTTGAACAATGTCGAAACAGTAGTCTTTAAGAAACTTGGAATCCATTGATCTAGGTGGAATAAGTTGGAATTTGTTTTTATGAAAAGCACTTTCAAGGGCGGAATTTGGAAATCGAGGATCAACAGAGGGTTGAGGGTTTGACGGGCCCTCATTGGTCGGAGGTGCCCGGGTGCGCTTAGTAGCAAAGTGCTTAATTCTAAATGGGTGAAAAGACAACACAAAAAAAATATGCACAATGTAGGTTGATGATGCATGGACAGAGACAACAAGACAAGCATGGGTTAGTGAAATACAATCATAGAAACAAAACAAACATTGATCAGGAATGAAAATATACCTAGGCGGCATGGTGAACAAAGATCAGTGCCGGACCACGGAACCCTAGCCGAGTGACTGGAAACTAGAGCGCGAACGGAGTGACAAGAGAAGGTCCTCGAGTTGGAGAGCACTCCAAATGGGATCACGTGTCGATGAAGTCGCCGGAAAACAAAGGAGAACGGCTAAGAGGTGCGGTGGAAGGTCGTCGGAAGAGGAAAAGAAGAGAGAAATCGAGAGGTTCTGGCGAGTCGAACCGGTGGAAAGCCCTAAAAACCACGACACGATCGCATTGCCGTTAATCGGCGGCAGTGATAATCGATCGATCAGGCGATGGCGCCGATCGCATTAAATGGCGTCGATCATTCGGCCATAAATGGCGATCGAATCGACGATGGTTATCGATCAGCCCGACCGATCGCATCACGAAGCGATTACATGCGCGTGATCGCCATAAATTAATAATTAATTCAATAAAGATCAAAAAATCACGAAATTTTGTGGGTAATATTGTTAGATCATTTCCTATCAAGGAAAAATTATTTTAAAATTATATTACCTCTAGATTTTGATATTGACACAATCTTGAGATTTTGCAAAAATTATGATATTTTTGCAAAACTTTGTATCACTTTGGCTTATCAATAGGAAATTGTTTCTCAAGGTTTGATAGACATAGTTTATATTTTATTTTATTTGACATTTCCAATCATATTCTTGGAGCTATATGCACATTAATTGTACATAGGCCTTCCCAATGATTGGTCCAATGAAGGATTAATGTTTCTAGATGACACTTTGGTTCATAGTAATGCATCATAACAAGCATGATGAACCAAGTGCATCTTCCTAACATCTCACATGTTGTCTAGGTGGCTCAATACAAAAATCATGGTTTCCTAAGTGTTTTGTGAGATGGTTAAAGGTATAAATCCTAGTATTTCTATAGAATCATGCAATACTACACTTCTATTCTACAAAGCACATCCCAAGTTCTCTCTAAGTGATGAAAATTCTATTTCGGGAGAGGCTTGGTAAAGATGTCGCTAGGTTGGACTTAGATTCAATGTAATTAAGCTCAATGTCCCCTTAGCCACATGGTCTCTAATGAAGTGATGTTTCACTTCAATGTGCTAGTCCTAGAGTGATGCACGGATTTTGGTCAAGTTAATGGTGCTCACATTATCACAAAGTACTTTCATGTTGGAGTAAGTTGGCTATAATCTTCTAAGGTATGTTTCATCCATAATAGTTGAGCTACACAACCACCCATAGCAACATATTCGCCTCGGTGGATAAAGCAACACAAGGTTGCTTCCTACTACTCCAACTCACTAGGGAGGACCCAAGGAATTGGCATCCACCACTAGTACTCTTCCGATCCAATTTGCAACCGGCATAATCGGAATCGGTGTACCCAATTAAATCAAAACACCTAGTCCTAGGGTACCATAGACCTACATTTAGTGTGCCCTTGACATATCTTAAAATTCTTTTAACGGAAACTAAATGAGATTCCTTAGCACATGATTGATACCTAGCACACATACCAACCGCAAATAATACGTCGGGTCTACTAGCGGTTAAATACAAGAGGCTACCAATCATGCTCCTATAAAGGGTAAGATCTATTTGTTTTCCTTCACTATCACTATCTATTTTGGTATTGGTTGCCATTGGAGTTGACACTACCTTAGCATTTTCTAAACCAAATTTCTTAATCATTTCCTTAGCATATTTGGTTTGATAAATGTAAATTCCTTTACTAGTTTGTTTAACTTGCAAACCTAGGAAGAAATTTAATTCTCCAACTAGACTCATCTAAAACTCTTTTTCCATATTTTGAATAAAGTCTTCGAGAAGCTCATCATTTGTTGACCCAAAGATAATGTCATCAACATATACTTGGGCTACAAAAATGTCCTTAGATGTTGACTTTATAAAGAGAGTTTGATCTATACTACCCCTTCTGAAATCCTTAGAGATTAGGAAGGTTGACAATCTTTCATACCAAGCCCGGAGAGCTTGTTTCAAACCATATAAGGCTTTCCTAAGTTTGTATACATGGTTTGGGTAGTCCATATTTTCAAACCCGGGAGGTTGTTCTACATACACCTCTTCCTTAATAAACCCATTTAGGAATGCCGATTTGACATCCATTTGATGGAGTTTGAAACCCATATAGGAGGCATATGCTAAAAGTATTCTAATGGACTCTAATCTAGCAACCGGGGCATATGTTTCATCATAATCAAGTCCTTCAACTTGATTAAAACCCCTTGCAACTAATCGTGCTTTATTTCTAGTGATATTCCCTTGGTCATCTAGTTTGTTCCTAAAGACCCATCTTGTACTAATAATAGTGTTTTCACTTGGTCTAGGAACTAACTCCCACACTTGACTCCTATCAAATTGATCCAATTCATCTTGCATTGCTAAGATCCAATCCGGATCAAGTAATGCATCTTTAATGTTTTTGGGCTCAATTTGAGATATTAGAGCTATATGACTAGTGGGGTCCCTATGGAATGACCTAGTCCTAACTCCTTGAGATAATTCACCCACAATTTGATCTAATGGGTGACTTTGATGAACTCTTATGGTTCTTGGAGGTGTATCAAGTTAAGTTTGATCATGATTTACTTCAATTCTATGTTCATTATCGGAATCATCCCTTACTTCCCCTTGATCCAATCCTCCCCCTTGATTATTACCCCCTAAGTTTAAATCTTGAAATTGTTTGGTAATTTCTTGATTTTCATTATTTATGTCATCATCAATAAGGGATTTTCTAGGGTATGTATTTGAAGTTTCATCAAATTGAACATTTGAAGATTCTTCAATCTTTTGAGTCCTTTTATTGTAAACTCTATATCCTACACTAGTGGATGAGTATCCAACTAGGATTCCCTCATCCGCTTTGGACTCAAATTTACTTAGGTTGTCTTTGGTATTTAAGATATAGACTTTACATCCAAAGACCTTAAAATAATGAATTGTTGGAATTGTACCATTCCACAATTCAAATGGAGTATTCCCTAAAAACCTATGAATTAATACCTCATTTTGGATATAGAAAGCGGTATTAACCGCTTTCACCCACAAGTAGCTAGGTAAGGAATATGCATTAAACATTGTCCTAGCCGCTTCTTGTAGGGCACGATTTTTTCTTTCCACAACCCCATTTTGTTGGGGTGTTCTAGGACAAGAAAATTCATGCTTGTACCCTTGTTCTAAGCAAAAAGTTGAAAAGTTAGAATTCTCAAACTCTCCACCATGATCACTACGGATCCGGTTGATTTTGAGTTTTCTTTCATTTTCTACTCTTTTGCTAAATCCTATGATTATTTCTAAGGTTTCATCCTTATTTTTCAAGAAAAACACCCAAGTAAACCTAGAAAAATCATCTACTATTACCAAGCAATATTTACTACCAATTATAGATGGGGTACTATGGCAATCAAATAAATCCATATGTAGTAATTCTAATGGTAAAGCGGTACTAAGTAAATTTTTACCTTTGTGTGATGTTTTTGATTGTTTCCCTTCTTGACAAGCATCACACATCTTGTCCTTGAGATATTTGACTCTAGGCAATCTTTTGACTAGCTTCAATTTTGCTATTTTGGCTATATTCTTCATGTTTATGTGACCTAGTCTCCTATGCCAAAGCCAACTTTCTTCCTCTTTTGCAATAAGACACTTAGTGGAAGGATTAGTAGCATAAGATAAATCAACATAATATATATTTGATTTTCTAAAGCCTACTAACATGCAATCATTTATAGTTTTGTGTCTTATAAAGCATTTTGAGAATCAAACTTAACATCAAAATTTGCATCACATAATTGGCTTACACTAAGTAAGTTAAATTTCATATTTTTAACTAATAAAACTTTATGAATAGCAAGATTTGGAGATACCTCAATGGTGCCCTTTCCTAAAATTTTAAGTTTGCCGCTATTACCAAAAGACACTTTTCCTTGGCTAGTGTGGTTGATAGTGGAGAATTTTCTCTCATCCCCAGTCATATGCTTTGAGCACCCACTATCAACTATCCACAAGCTTGGTTCTTCTACCTATGTCACATGAAAACACAATCCTTAGGTACCCAAATCTTAGGACCACTAGCATTAATTATAAATTTCTTTGGTACCCATGCTTTTCTCCTTGCTTTTAATCATGGATTTTCTACTAACTAGGGATGCAAATGCTACCTCTTTTCCTTAGGTCTATATCCTAAACCGCCTTATTGTAAATTGCCCTTTGGTCCTTAATAATCATATCTAGATATTTGGAACCATTAGTGAACTTTTCTAGGCATGTTCTTAATTTACTTATTTCTTTCTTAACTCATCATTTTCATCCCTAAGAGTGCAATCATCATCACTAGATGGTTTATCACATGATGCATCTATATTCTTAAATGATTTGATTTCTAATTTTAGATCCTTAATCCTAGTTTTTGATCTATTTAAAGCATTTTGTAAACATGCAATAGTCTTATAAAGTAAATCTACTTTGGGTGAGTCATTTACCTCATCATCATCACTTGATGATGATTCATCACTTGAAGAGGAAGAAGACTCTCGCTTGAGCTTCCGGTTTCTTCCAATGTCCATGAGGGCTAAGTTCGGGTTGAATGGCAAACTTCTTCATCATCGGTAGACTCCTCCATACTTAGAGTGTCCCATGTTTGTGCCATCCATCGCCTCCTTCTTCTTCTTTTCCTTCTTCTTCTTATCCTTCACCTCCTTTTCTTTAGTTCCGCAATTGGGCTTTATATGCCCTTTCTTGTTGCAACCAAAATACGCCACGTTAGAAATAGAATTTGAATTGTTAGAAGATTTACCTCTTGAGGATTGAAACATCCTCTTCACATCTTTCTTGGTGAGCCTCCTTGACTTCCCACCAAATTTCTTAACGAGTGTGCTACCTCACTTGCCGGCAACTCATCCTCACTACTTGATGAGTCCTCCTCGATTCGGATGAGGAAGACACCTCCTTCTTTCCTTTTCTTCTTCTCCTTCTTTCCTACAACAAGAGCTATACCCTTCTCTTTGGATGAAGTGTTAGCTTGTTCATGCAAATTGAAATTCACAAAATAACTCATCTAATTTAACTAATGAAAGATCCCTAGAGACCTTATAGGCATCTACCATTGAGGCCCATAAGGTGGTCCTAGGAAGGCTTGTAGTACATACCTCACAAGGTCTCGGTTGTTGACCTTTTCACCTATAACGTAGTCCGTTGACTACCTCCTTGAAGCGCCTGCATTTGGCTCACCGTTTCATTTGTCTTCATAGTGAAGCTTTGGAGTTGGCCAATCAAAAGATCCCTCTTGGCCCTTCTTGTCTCTTTGGATCCTTCGTTGAGTTCGATGAGCTTCTCCCAAAGCTCTTTTGCGGAGTTGAATGGCCCGACCTTAGATAGTTGCTCCTTGGATAGACCACATTGAAGTGTGGTCGTTGCTTTTCCATTCGCTTGTGCTTTCTTGGCCATCTCTCTTGTCCAATCCTTTGTCGGTAGTGGTGCTCCGAATTCGTCGACCGGCTTCTCAAAACCATCTACAATACTAAACCAATTTTCAATATCGTTCATTAAATAATACTCCATCTTACCTTTCCAATATCCAAAATCGTTGTCGTCGAAGAACGGAGGCCTCGCCGTGCTATACCCCTCTTGAAATGTCATCTTTGGTCCGGTTGATTGCTAGATCTTCCGATGCGATCCGGGCTCTGATACCACTTGTTAGGGATCGTTTGAATGATAGAGGGGGGGGTGAATAGCTCTTTTCGTTTCTACAAGAGTAATTAGCGGAAGCAAACACAAGTAATATATGTAAAAACAAAAAACAATGCTAACAAAGCCTTTACATAGTTTGGAGATAACGCTCCTACTCCACGGCGATCCTTAAGGTGGATCAACCCAAGCAATTTCACTAAGAAGCTTTCTCTTTACAAAACCTCCTCTTCTTACAAAAGATGACAATGAAGATTTGAGATGAGAAAGGAGATTAATACACTTAGAAAGCTTGGAAAACTTGTAGGAGCTTAGAAGAAAGATCAGAATATAAGCATTAGCCCTTCTTGTTCCTTGGGCTCTTTTTATAGGAAAGAGCCTCTTTCCTGTTGAGGTCTATCACCGGTCGTGATGACTTACATCGATCGATCGCCGCCGATTCTAAAGGCTTCTCAACGATTGCGGATTTGCCGCCGCCATCGCTAACGGAAGACTATCGATCCGACCGCCAAGCGGGCGATCGATAGTCTTGCCGATCGCCACGGCGATCACGGGCATTCGTTGTGGCGATCGCTAATAATGCGCCGATCCGGCTTATCTTTGATCAGTCTGAAGTCGAGATCAATCGGTTCGGCCTGACCGATAACTTGATCGGCCGATGATAGCCTTCCAACCTCTAATGTCAGTATTTTAAAGGCGGTTCGACCGACACCATGTTCCGATCCGATCGGCACACTCAAGTATGACTAATTCATACTTGAAAACATAACCTAAGCCTAGACTTAACCTTCTAGCTTCTCCATCAGCCTTGCGCCTCTAGGATTTCTCTGAGTCCACGACTCCATCCATGCGCTTGCCTTCAAAAGCTTCCTTCGGTTTCGTCATGCTTTGGGTTTCTTCTTTGCCAAAGTACGCTTGGACTTTACGCCGCCAAGACTACATGCTTGGACTTATGCCGCCAAGACTTTCCTTTGGTCTTCCTTTTCCAAGGACTACTTGGACTTTACGCCGCCAAGACTACATGCTTGGACTTATGCTGCCAAGACCTTTCCTTGACTTCTCTTTGCCAAGATCACACTTGGACTTGTCTTTTACCAAGTCTTCATACTTGGATTTTCCTGTCACTTAAACATGTATACAATTAGATCACAAAACATTGTCTAACTTAGATGATTATCCAAACATCAAAATATATATAAATTCTTGGGGCATTGTTGCACCAACAGCTAGGTGTGACATAGTCAACCTAGTGTGGACTGACACTATAGACCATGTCCTGAACCAAGTGGGTATAAGATGCTTGAAGGGAATGGGGCACGATTCATTATAACTGCTGAAGGGTTTCAGAAATGGTTCTGGATCAACCATTGATTTTTCGGTTAATTGGGGATCATGATGTACTACTAGGTTCCACTCATGATCGTTCTATAATTGATGGTTAATTATAGACGACCAACATAAACCAAGAACCTATTTGGTCACATGCACAACGAGCGTAATCCGAAGGATTTAAAATGAGCTTGAGAATGAGATTCTCAGATCGAGAGAAACTAGGTTTGGTTTGACCAAACAAGTAGCGAGGATGAAATTGTTTTAGTCACATTGGAAGCATGGATGGGCCGAGTCTTATGAAGACATGATGGATGAACCAAATTGGTTTGGTTCTAATCCAATGGTGGAGAATAAACCAAAAGGGTTTGGTTTGTTATTAAACGAATGAACCAAAGTTGGTTCGGTTCGTTTTAACTTAAAATAGACCAACACGGTTTGGTTTATTTTAACTTAAGTTATTGGAGCGGATTAACAGGTTTTGGTTATGAACCAATAACCCTATGGAGAAGTTTTCTTAATGGTTAAGAAACACGCGCTCTATAAAAATGCGGTTAGAGTTTTAGAGAGCCCTAAGTTTATTTTGGGAAATTTTTCTTCCTCTCCTCTCCCTCTCTTCTCTTTGCCACCGCCCAAGACTTGCTTGCCGCCGCCCCTTGCAGCTACTACCGCCGATGCCACCAGCTGCCGTCAGCCACCTGGTGCTGCTAGCGACCCTTCGGCAACATTCCTTAACTTCGATGACCAAGGTGTAGGCGGCCTTCCTCCTTTGGCCGGCACAAATCCTCCACCAAGCTGTCTAATTTTTTGGACAGCTTGTTTTCTTTCATGTCGGAGCGTCACTTGGACAATGTTTGGAGCTCTGACAGCGGCTACCTTGTTGGGGATTTGATCTCCGATAATCCTCATAGGTGGAGGACCAAGGATTCGTCAATCAGTTGACGAATACTTCTCTGGAGAAGCGAGTTTTGGGGACTCATTTTCAAATCCAAATTTTAATTCGGATTGTGATCTTCTCTTGATCACATCATCTTTGACACGAGGCTAGTGAATCCTATGAAGAAAAGGCTTGTAGCTTGGCAAAGCTATACCGACGATACTTAATGTGAGCAAAACATATAGAGTTTTAGGAGTAGTTTTCGCTCACATCTTGTTACATTTTGTGTTAGTTTCATGCATATGTCACTCTATTTTGCATGCAATTCCTATTTTCTAGTTCGGAGTTATGGTCTTTGTACTTTTGTGTGCAGGATAGCATTTCATGTGAAAATGGCACATTTTTGGAGCAAAAATGGAGTAATTTATGGAGCACGGACCTTAGGGAACATGCACTGACCATGTCCCAAGACTTGTGCATGTTTCCGAAGCGAAACAGATCAAAACGGAGGCTCCAGAAAAACACACGGCCAGACCGTGTGAAAACACACAGCCGTGTCTTTTTTCCAGCCCAATTTCCAGCCGAGATTTCACCTATTTTCCAAATTTACACACTGGCCATGTGAAATTACACTGGAAGGCGGGCGCGAATCTGGAAGAAATAAGCAATACGTAACTGAACGAAGTACACCGCCGAGCCATCTATATATATAGGAAACTCATCCAAGAGGCGAGGGATCATGAGGGAGCCACCCTAGAGCTCCCAAACCTTGGTGGGGAGGCACGACAGCTAGAACGGCACGCCGAAACCCTAAAAATCTTCTGTAACTCGCAGCGGGGAGGAGGAACGCCGTCGGAGGTCCACAACTTGCAATACAACATCAGAGAGAAGATCACAATGCATTGTATATCTCTATTTCTGTGCTTTATCTCTATTGTATTCGAACTTAAACATGTTTTGTGATTCTTCCTTCGTATTTATGGAGTAGTACTCTTGATTCTAGGATTAGGGAGTAACTTGAGTTCATATACAATGTTGGTTCATATAAAATTCTGGCCAAAAGTTTGATATTGACAGTTGGTAGTTGTTCTCTATTATACTTTCGTGATTTTTGCTTTCTTTCCGCTGTGCTTAGGCGATACGAGGTGGTGACAACCCTCGCAATCTATATTTAGGAGGTTTGATCAAGGAACCTAGGGGTAAACCTAACCTCCCGTAACTGCGGGGAGAAGGGAGCGATGGAATTGGAAACGGTCCACCGCAAGGATTGATTTGGCATCCTCGTACCCTCTATCCTGTCCTTTTGGGTGAGGATAGCTCTCGGTGAATGCGGCGGCTCTGCGGGAGAGTATATGATGTCCCTTCCCCAAAATCATAGGTAGACGTTTAGATGACGCCAATTGACAACATTGTTATATGGTACACAAGCAAAACCGAAGTCCTAGAATTGCCTTTTTAAGACCCCAACACACTCTTTTCCTCCTCCGTGTGACACCGCACTGAGTAGGGTCCTCCGATAGTTCTCACCAACCGACTCTCTCTGAGATTCTGTCCGAATAATCGCAACCACTTAGCGTATTGGTACTCAAATCCCAGTCCCTGTGGGATCGATAATCTATTATTACTTGATGACATCTGTGCACTTGCGGGCGTTGAGCGCGAGCGCACACTTTGAGTCTTCGATGGTCTCCATCGCAGGATTCAAGGTCGCGACCGTGCACATCAGTACTCGCCGTGGATATGAATAGAGACAATTCTAGCGAGAGTTGCTCTGGTTAATGTCATTCCCACTGCATGTGATACATCAGGTATAACTAGAGTAATTTCCTTTTATTGTGAAATTTGAAATTACGATTATGTCTACAGATGTTGTACTTTGCATGCATGTGGTGTGGGTGTTGTAATTAATTAGATTTATTGCTTTTTATTTCTTCCGTTGTGCATATGTTTATGAAACATGTTCGAACACACACTCGCCGCGGTACCGAAAACCTAACAGTGGTATCAGAGCCCAGGTTGTGTTTCGACATAATCGTAAAATTATTTTGTGATAGTAATAATTGAATGGTTTTTGTCCCTGAACCGAAGCTCTTATTCCACTTGAAGGTGGAGAAACTTCGCTTCCCACTTCAACTCGGTCACTTGTTCATGGCGATCCCTTCTACGTCCCCGGATAAAAAAATTTATCCTTGACAAGAGGGATTGCCCAAGCAACCTTGTCATCGTCGTGCTATTCGATTAGAGTAGTCACTTGAACAAACTTGTTGTTCAAGCGACCAACCTCTATTCTACGAATAGCTGCGGAATAGACGATGTACGGATCGCCGGCTTTTGTGTTTATGTTCGGGGTCAAAGTTATATTAGCCACAAAACAGAATATAACATTCATATAATTGAAAAACAATTATAGACATAATACAAAAGAACACTAATCAAAATAAATAAGATTATACCTCTTGATCTTCTATTGTATGTCCTTCCTCCTTTTGAACATCGTGTGGGCGACGATCTTCCAAAAGTCGAAGCCTCCTAGATCACCAATCTTCCTTTCCTTGTTCACTCCGAACAAAGGAAGATCATCAAACAAAACTCTTCTTCCTATCTAGAACCGGCCACCAAGTCAATAGACTCGATGTTGCCGCCAGCCAAGGAAGAGAACATGGAGTATAGGAACCGGCCAAAGAAGAAACAATGAGAGCATGGGCGTCGGACAACACTTGGAGAAGAAAAAGAAAAACAATCTTCACCTTGTAGCCGCCCAAAACCCTAACCCTAGCTCTCCTAATTGCCGGCCAAAGAAGAGGGGAAGAAGGATAGGTTGAGAACCGGCCAAAGTAAAGGGAAGAAGGATAGGTTTCCGGCAACACCTTAGGAAGAAGAAGAAAGGACCTTCTCCTCTTGTTGCCGCCCAAATCCAACACCCAAAACCCTAGCCGCCCACTCCTAATCCTAACCTAATTAGGATTCCTTGCCGCCGAAGGGAAGCAAACCCTAATCCTCATCCATCAAGCCTTGCCGCCGCCCTTAATTCTCTATTTATAGAGTTGGGCTCAAGCCTTGTTTTAATCTCCACAATTGGTTCTAGGGATTTAATCTCAACCGTCGGATCTAGAGATTTAATCTCAACCGTCGGATCTAGGTATTTAATCTCTACCTTTGGATCTAGAGTTTTGTTTTCATCCATTGGATCTAAGCTTCATGAGGTTTTAATAGGCTACAATAGGGACCATGAGGAGGAGTTGGATCTTGGCCACCCAATGGATCAAGCTCACATAAAGTCCGATCCATTAATGATTATCCATTCCACTAGAGGATTATCATTGATCTACCTCACCAACCCCCATAAGTTAATATGGGCTCCATATATTATTTGTACATTTTCTCCCCATGTTTAAAGGATACTCATGGAGTTAGATGTCGATTAATTAATGGTCAGTAAATTAATTAATCGACGGAAGCACTCAACCTTTTCATCATGTCGGACCAAGTCCACCTGTAGGGTTTACATGATGAACCTTATGATCTCCTCAAGGGGTCATCATCATCCTAATATATAGGACACGGTTTCCTCCTATAATCAACGACACACCATATAAATAATATCATTTTCCAACTTACCGAGCCTATCGATTTAATCTATAAATCTTGTCCATTGGTAAATCAAAAAAATGAATACTAAGTATATGTGCCCGTTATTATATCGTAATTAAGAGTATGTACAATATAATATCTGAGGTCCGATTTGATTATGTAGTTAGCAATAAATCGAGTCACCTCTAAGTCGGTCCTGCTCAATACACACAAAGTGTACTAGTGTGATTTTATGGTCAAGACAAACCAATGCCAAATCACACTACAACCATACCAATGGTTTGTCCAAAGCCATCTCGATTGTGAGCCTATACTTATACTTTACAAGGAGCCGATAACATGATCTCCCGTGTGACACCACACACCATGTTATCTACAATGTAATGTATTAGAAAATATGCATCACCATAAATATGCAAACAATGATCATGTGATTCTTATTTCAAAATAAAGATGTTCATACAAAAGATAGACTTTTCAGTATACATCCCAACAATCTCTCACTTATACTAAAAGACTATGCTATCCTCATACTGCCATACATCTAATTCCCCTTCCCTCCACATGCCTATCAAAGCTCTCGCTAGAAGGCCCTTAGTGAAAGGGTCTACCAGGTCATCATCTGATGCAATCTAGGCGACAACAACTTCTACCTCCTTTACGATTTCTCGTATCAGATGGTACTTGCGCTCTATGTGTTTACTTGCCTTATGGGTTTGTGGTTCCTTCGAGTTTGCAACTGCACCACTATTATCACAATAAATTGTGATAGTTCTGGGCAAACCAGGATTCACATCCAAGTCCATCAGGAAGTTCCTGAGCCACATAGCTTCTTTGGCCGCCTCAGAGGCTGCCACATACTCAGCTTCCATGGTGGAGTCCACCATGCATTTTTGCTTGACACTCCTCCATACAATGGCTCTACCTCCCAAAGTAAACACAAAACCTGAGGTAGACTTACTGTTATCCCTATTTGGTTAGAAGTCAGAATCTGTATAACCCATAGGGAGTAATTGGTCTGCCTAGTAAACTAGCATATAATCCCTAGTCCTTCTCCGGTACTTCAATATATGCTTTACCGCAGTCCAATGTCCCTGTCCTAGATTACTCTGATATCTACTGACCATGCCCACGGCAAAGCAGATATCTAGTGTCGTACATAGCATCGCATACATGAGGCTTCCTACTACCGAAGCATAAGGAACAACCTTCATCTCCTCTATCTCCTCAGATGTTCTAGGACACATCTCCTTAGATAACGGAACTCCATGCCTGAAAGGCAGAAAACCTTTCTTGGAGTTTTGCATGCTAAAACGATCCATAATCGTGTCTATGTATAAGCTTGGGATAAGCACAACATCCTTTTCCTGCGATCCCTTATAACCTTGACCCCAAGGATGTGTCCCACTTCTCCGAAGTCCTTCATATCAAACTGTTTGGACAACCATACCCTTACGTCCGATAACACCTTGATATTGTTGCCAATCAATAAAATGTGATCTACGTATAGTACAAGAAATACCACTACGTTTCCATCACATCTCTTGTATACACAAGACTCATCCAGACTTTGAATAAATCCATAAGACTGGATTACCTCATCAAATCAGATGTTCCAAGACCTTGAAGCTGTTGGGATGTATACTGAAAGCCTAGCTCTTTTGTATGAACATTTTTATTTTGAAATAAAGAATCACATGATCATTGTTTGCACTTTATATTTATTATATGTGTGCATATTGTCTAATACTTTACATTGTAGATAACATGGTGCTTGGTGTGGCACAGAAGATCATGTTATCAGTCCCTTGTAGAATATAAGTAGAGGCTCACAACTAAGATGGTTTTGGACAAACCATTAGCATGGTTGTAGTGTAGCTTGGTATTGGTTTGTCTTGAACATAGAGTTACACTAGTACACTTAGGTGTATTGAGCAGGACCGACATAGAGGTGATTCAATTTATTGCTGACTACATAATTGAATCGGACCTCGGATATTATGTTCTACATGCTCTTAATCCCGATATAATAACGGGCACATGTACTTAGTATTTATTTCTTTGATTTACCAAAGGGTGAGATTTAAATGGATTAAATCAATATGCCCGGTAAGTTGGGAAATGATATTATTTACATGGTGTGCCGTTAATTATAGGAGGAAATCGTGTCCTATATATTAGGTTGATGATGTCCCCTTGAGGAGCTCATAAGGTTCATCATGTAAACCCTGCAGGTTGACTTAGTCAACATGATGATAAGGTTGAGTGGTACTACTCGAGGAGTTAGATGTTAATTGATTGATGGTCAGTAAATCAATTAATTGACAAACATTCGATATCTTAAACATGGGGAGATGGATGTACAAATAATGTATGGAGACCATATTAATTTATGGGGGTTGGTGAGGTAATTCAATGATGATCCTCTAGTGGAATGGAACATCATTGATGGATCAAGTTTGTGTGGTTCCGATCCATCGAGTGGCCAAGATCCAACTCCTCCTCATGGTCCCTATCGTAGCCTAATATAATCCTCATGAAGCCTAGATCCAATGATGGAAAATAAAACTCTAGATCCGACGGTTGAGATTAAATCTCTAGATCCGACGGTTGAGATTAAATCTCTAGAACCAACGGTGGAGATTAAATCTCTAGATCCGACGGTTGAGATTAAATCTCTAGATCCGACGGTTGAGATTAAATCCCTAGAACCGACGGTGGAGATTAAATCTCTAAATCCGACGGTTGAGATTAAATCTCTAGATCCGACGGTTGAGATTAAATCCCTAGAACCGATGGTGGAGATTAAATCTCTAGATCCGACGGTTGAGATTAAATCTCTAGATCCGACGGTTGAGATTAAATCCCTAGAACCAACGGTGGATATTAAAACAATCCTTAAGCCTAACTCTATAAAAGGGGGCTTACGGTGGGCGGCAAGGAGGTTGGATGTTTTTGGAGATTAGGGTTTTGCCTATCATTAGCTTGGGCGGCAAGAAATCCTAGGAGGGTTAGGGTTTGGTTGGGCGGCTAGGGTTTGGGAGGTGGAGTTGGCGGCAACAATAGGAGAGGTTCCCTTCTTCTTCCTTGGGGTTGCTGACACCTATCTCTTTTCCCTCCACCTTGGTCGGCGCTCAACCTATTCCTTATCACTCCATCTTGGCCGGTGGCACTAGGAGCTAGGGATTGTTCCCTTGTTTGGTTCCTTGGTTGGCCATCTTGTTCTCTCTTTTCTTGGGGCCGGCAGCAACAAGCTTTTGTGGCTTGGTGGTTGGCTCAAGCAAGAAGGGAAGGAGAGTTCTTCTTTCTTTTGATTGAAGAAGATCTAGGAAGCTTCAACTTGTGGAGGATCTTCGCCCACACGAAGTCTATAAGGAGGTTAGGACATACAATAGAAGATCGAGAGGTTTAAAAGTTTTACAAGTTTTATTATTGATCTTTGCATGTTCTTATTAATATGTTTGTATGTGTTGATTATACATGTCTACATCCATCTGTATTTGTATAATCATGGACCCCGAAGATAAACACAAAAACCGGCGATCCATCCGTCGTCTCTTTCGCGGCTAACCGACTAGAAGAGTTTTGTCGCTTGAACAACTAGTTTGTTCAAGCGATAGCTCAAGTTGTTAGCACGACGATGAATTGGTTGAGCCTAGGAAACTCATCCCATCCGGATTAGTTTTCATTAGTGAAAATTTTAATCCGGGGACATGGGAGCCAATGAGCCTCCGAGCATGCTATCAGAAGCTTGCTTCAATCCATAAATGGACCGTTTAAGCTTACATACAAGATGCTCTTTGCCCTTCGCAATGAATCCCTCTGGTTTCTTCATATAGATGTTTTCCTCAAGACTTCCATTAAGGAAAGTTATCTTGACATCCATCTGCCACACCTCATAATCCATATGAGCTGCAATGCATAAGAGAATCCGGATAGACTTAAGCATGGCTATCGGCGAAAAGGTCTCCTCATAATCGATACCCTCTTTCTGAGTATACCCCTTCGCAATGAGCCTCGCTTTGAAGGTCTCAACCTTCCCATCTATTCCACTCTTTCTTTTGTAGATCCACTTGCATCCAATGGTTTTTACACCATCGGGTAGTTCTACTAGCTCCCATACCTGATTTGAATCCATAGATTCAATCTCAGTATTCATTGCACTTTGCCAAGATACTGCATCTTTATCTTGGATTGCCTCGTCATATGTCCAGGGATCAGGTTCATGTTCGCCAGGGATCAAATCAGAAGATTCTCCCAAGAACATGAATCTATCAGGCTGTCTCACAACCCTCCCACTACGATGAGGTATCACCTGTGTATCCTCTGTGACACACGGTGCAGTGACTTGTGGTATATCCTCTTGTACCGGTGGTACTGAAGAAGTGACTTCCCTTTTTAATTCCACCAGGACAATTTTACTCATGGGCTTGTGGTTCATCACATAGTCTTCCTCTAGAAATCTAGCGTTCGTGCTAACGATCACCCTCTGATATCTAGGACTATAAAACAAACCACCCTTCATTCCTCTAGGATAGCCAACGAACATGCATACTTCTGTATGAGGTTCCAACTTACTAGCATCCGCCTTCAGCACATGTGCTGGACTCTCCCAAATTCGAATATGTCTTAGACTAGGCTTTCGCCCAGTCCACAATTCTGTGGGAGTAGAAGGCCCTGATTTAGATGGGACCAAGTTCAGTATATACACTGTCGTATCTAGATCATATCCCCAGAACGAATCTGGCAACTCAGAATAACTCATCATCAATCTAACCATCTCCATAAGAGTCCTATTCCTTCGCTCTACTACACCATTCTGCTGGGGTGTGCCAGGTGCAGACAATTAGGATTGAATCCCAGCCTCTGATAAGTAATTCCTAAACTCTCCCAAGAGGTACTCACCACCACGATCAGATCATAGTGTCTTGATACTTTTACCTTGACATTTCTCCACATCAACCTTGAATTCTTTGAACTTGTCAAAGCATTCAGACTTGCGGCGCATCAAGTAAATGTATCCATATCTCGAATAATCGTCTATAAAAGAGACGAAATACTCAAAACCACCTCTAGCCTGGATAGACATAGGACCACACAAATTAGAATGAACCAATTCTAACACATCTTTGGCACTATACCCCTTGGCCTTAAAAGGCCTCTTGGTCATTTTACCCTCCAAGCAAGATTCGCAGGTTGGGAAATCTTCCACCACTAATGAACCCAGAGGTCCATCAGCTATCAACCTTTGAATTCTTCTTAGGTTAATATGACCAAGTCTTAGATGCCAAAGATATGTTTGGTTCATCTTCGAATGGTCTTTTCTCTTATTGGAATTAGAAGATGAGTTATTAACTTCTATTTGCATCGTGGGAGCTTTTGGTTCATGTGTATACAAATTTCCTATCAATGCACCAGAACAGATAATCTCCCTATTTCTTTTTATAACAATTTTGTCATTAAAAGAAATAGAATATGTAATGCCCGCCCTTCCCGTCCTCCTAACACACATCTTATAGACGGGCGGCGGCGCTACGCGATCATACATTCATGCATATAACAGTGGAAGCATTTAAAAACTTTACAACTTTTAACTCTAATTACATTAACCCAATCAACCTAAAAATTTAATCATGGAAAAAGGTCTTAGCAATTTATTTAAGTAAACATGTATTAACCATTTCAAGGTTCATAAAAATAAACATGAGTAACAACCATAGAAAGCATTAACGTCTCCTAACAGTTTACACATTAACTGAAAATCATGCATAAGTCCGTATATGAAAAATGATCTCATCCACCATGCCACTGCCACACACATCTTCGCCCCTCCTGTTGCTCCCTTTAATCTATCCATTCCTTTCCCTTTTCTGCAGTACAAGGAAAGTAAACTGTAAGCACATAGACTTAGTAAGGTCCTTTCCTACTCACAAAAACATGCATCATATATTAAACGTAAAGTAATGACATGTTCGTTTAAACAATATATGAGCACAACATTTATTTAAAGTAGATACTTGATCAATTTAGGAAAAGAACATAAACTTAGCATTTTCATCGCAACAGTACATTGACTCTAAACATGATAATGCGATGAACATAAAATGGTATATGCAGGATGCTCTTTCAAAACATATAGTTTATATACTTAAACATAATCTCCACATATTGGGCCCGACATTGTACCACATACATCATTCGCGCGCATCCTAAATAGATCCGAGGTAGCTAATCTCGAACCTACTAGGTTACTAGGACCGTACTATGTCCGTTGACCTAGGGGCAACCTTGGAGCCCATCCCATGGACCTTGTTAGGGTCCGGTACAAGCCATGCATAATGTAAAATAACATACATGTTCTTTGTCCTAAAGTGTTCTTGTCCCCACTCTTAGGGAAACATTTCTTAGACATTTCATATACGTGAGTCATGCCTAACATGGGTGAAAACATAAGCATGTAGCATAGCATAAATCAGCATGAGTACAATTTAACATGGCATAAGGTAGTGACATAAGGAAAATTAAGCTAACATAAATGGAAATCATCATCTAACATGCATAACGTGGAAGAATTTCAACAAGAATAATTTCTCTAATCCTATTAGCCGAACCTTCTACACATAGTTCTAGATTCTTTCGTTCAAAATCAAGCATACAACATTACATCGTAAGCACTTATACTGCAGGTGAGGGGATACTTACCTCCTACGCTTTTCCCAATTTATACCGCTAGATTTCGTAAGGAAAAGATCTCCTACATATTCCTTTGCTTTAGCGTGATACTCTATCAAGTTCTTGAGGAGATCCCTCTCAAAAATCTCCTCTTAAATTATTCTACGATGAAGAAATTATAGAGGCTCTTTTTTTCCTCTCTTGTTTTTCTCGGCGGCTTAGAAAAACGAGAGGGAGAGAGAGAGGCGGCTGGAAATATTCGGGGGCTGGAAAAAAACGAGAGGGAGAGAGAGAGGCAGAGAGAGGGTGGGCGTCGGCATTGGAGAGAGGAGGGAGAGAGAGAGGTGGCTTGGAAATAAAAAAACGAGAGGGAGGCGTGAGATTTAAAGAGAGATAAGGAAGAAAAGAAATATATATATAAATTAGGATTTTTTTCTTAACCTAATTATCCCTTTAAATGATCGGCTAGATTAATCAACTTCTTTCTTTTTTTCTACCAATAGATATATTCTATTATATCCTACTCATTGGTAATCTTATGACTTAGTGGTGGGAAGCCTATTCCCCCAAATCAACGGTTCATGGTTCAAGCCTCGACTACGAACTATTTATTCATTTTTTTTATTCTTATTTCTATATATATATATATATATATATATATATAAATATAGTAACTAAAATTTGGGATGTTACAATCTCTTATACCTTATAAAAGTTTCGTCCTCGAAACTTAGAACAACTCGGGGTACTTTTGCTTCATGTCATCCTCACATTCCCAGGTGGCTTCTTCGTATCGTTGACTTTGCCATAGGACCTTCACTAAGGGTACTTCTTTATTCCTTAGTCTTTTGACTTCTCGATCTAGTATCCGGATAGGTCGACTTTCATAGCTCAGGTCCTCTTGAATTTGCACTGTCTGTGGCTCGACCACTTGGTCGGTATTGGAAATGCACTTCTTAAGCATCGAGACATGGAACATGTTGTGAATAGAAGACATCTCCTAAGGTAGTCCTAGCTCATAAGCTATCTTGCCAACTCTTTTCAGGATCTTGTACGGTCCTACGTATCGCGGACTTAGCTTTCCTTTCTTCCCGAATCTCATTATTCCTTTCATAGGAGCTACCCGGAGAAATACCAAATCTCTGACATTGAATTCCAAAGGTCTACGTCGCTGATCCGCATAGTTCTTCTGTCGACTCTGAGCAGTCTCTATTCTTTGGCAGATATTCTGTATCGCTCAGGTGGTGTCGTCGGTGAAATCCGTCTGAAGTCCCATCTCTTTCTTCTCACCACCTTCGTACCAACAGATCGGAGACCTATATCTCCTCCCATATAATGCTTCATAAGGTGCCATTCCGATGGTAGCTTGGTAGCTATTATTGTAAGCGAATTCCGCTAAACATAAGTAGCAGCACCAACTCCCTTTGAAATCCAAGGCACAAGCTCGTAACATGTCTTCTAGTACTTGGTTCACCCTTTCTATTTTCCCATCTGTCTGAGGATGAAAGGTGGTACTGAAACGCAGCTTTGTGCCAAGTGCCTTATGAACGCATCCCCAAAATTGTGAAGTGAAGTGACCATCCCTATCTGAAATGATGGTCTTGGGAATACCATGCAGTCTGATGATTTCCTTAGCATATGATTGAGCCAATTGCTCAATCGAATATGTCATCTTGATCGCTAGGAAATGAGCTGACTTTGTCAATCTGTCAATGATAACCCATATAGCGTCATATCCGTTCATAGTCCTAGGAAGACCTGAAATGAAATCCATAGAGATGTCTTCCCATTTCCACTCCAAAATTTGGATCGGTTGCAGAACTCCTCCAGGCTTCTAGTGTTCTGCTTTAACTCCGGGTGTCAAGGTGCATCGACGCGTCGAGCTACGTCCCTCTTCATACCGGACCACCAGAACTTCTCTTTCAGGTTTTGATACATTTTGGTGGATCCCAGATGCATAGAATAGGGGGTTCCATGAGCCTCCTCTAATATCTTTTTGCATAGTTCCGAATCATTAGGGATACATAACCGATCCCTAAGGTATAATACTCCGCTATTGGCAATACAGAAACCCTCGCCTTTTCCTTCTAGGATCTCCTGCTTGATCCTCTGGAGACTTGGATCATCACTTTGTTTTGATAATATGTCATCGAATAGTGCTGGTATTATTGCCATGGTCGAAAGCTGCCCAGAAATAACCTCGATTCCATAGGGCATAATTTCCTTCTTCAGCGGTCGAGACAATACCGATAAGGACATCAGGGTGGCACTGGACTTCCTGCTGAGTGCATCAGCCACTTTGTTTGCCTTGCCAGGATGGTAAAAGATCTCGCATTCATAGTCCTTCACGAGCTCTAGCCATCTGCGTTGTCTCATATTGAGGTCCTTCTGAGTGAAGAAATACTACAGACTCCGGTGATCTGTATAAATCTTGCACTGTGCTCCATACAGATAGTGCCTCCATACTTAAGAGCGAAGACCATAGCTGCTAGCTCTAAATCGTGAGTGGGATAGTTCTTTTCATGTTCCTTGAGTTTCCTAGAGGCATAGGCAATAACTTTACCCCTCTGCATAAGTACAGATCCGAGTTCCAATACGGAGGCATCGCTGTACATGTCAAAGCTCTTGTCGTTCTCTGGGAGAGTAAGGATTGGAGCACTTGTAAGTCTCCTTTTCAGCTCCAAGAAACTCTTCTCACATTCCTCCGTCCATACATACTTCTTGTTCTTCTGGGTGAGAACTGTCATAGGTGCTGCTATTCTGGCGAAGTCTTCTATAAATTTCTGGTAATAGCCCGCTAATCCGAGAAAACTCTTCACTTCGCTAGCATTCTTTGGCCTGCTCCAGTTACTCACAGCTTCAATCTTTCTTGGGTCTACCATAACTCCATCTTTGGATATAATATGACCCAGAAAATATACTTGATCGAGCGAGAATTCACATTTGGAGAACTTGGCATATAGTTGCTTTTCTCGAAGAATCTGTAATACCATCTTCAGGTGTTCGGCATGCTCTTCTTGATTTCTCGAATAGACGAGGATATCGTCAATGAAGACGATCACGAACTTGTCAAGAAACGCCGAGAATACCCAATTCATCAGGTCCATGAACATAGCAGGAGCATTCGTCACTCCGAAAGGCATGACTACGAACTCATAATGTCCGTATCTTGTTCGAAAAGTTGTCTTCGGTATATGATCTGGTTTCACTTTCACTTGATGATAGCCAGATCTGAGGTCAATCTTTGAAAACACGGTGGCACCTTTTAACTGGTCGAATAGATCGTCAATCCATGGTAAAGGGTACCTATTCTTGATCATCACATTATTTAGCGCTCGGTAGTCTATGCACATGCACATAGTCTCATCCTTCTTCTTTACGAACAGTACCGGAGCTCCCCATGAAGAGTGACTAGGGCGAATAAAACCCTTGTCGAGTAACTCCTGTAGTTGTCCCTGAAGTTCCTTCAATTCGGTCGGCGTCATCCGGTAAGGTGCTTTAGAGATCGGGTGAGTACCAGAAATTAATTCGATCTCAAATTCAATTTCCCTATCAAGGGCTAACCCTGGTAGTTCATCAGGAAATACCTCTGGGTAGTGGCATACCACTCTGACATCTTCTAGCTTCTGGTCCTCGGCTTGACTTGTATCAACCACATGTGCTAGAAACCCAGTGCATCCCCTGTCTAACATCTTGCGTGCCTTTAGAGCTGATAAGAATTTATAGGTTCTGTTCCTTGGCTCTCCAATGAATTCAAACATAGGTTCTGCCTCAGGCTGAAAGACCACTTTTCTCTTATGGCACTCGATCGAAGCACCGTACTTGCTTAAGAAATCCATGCCCAATATGACATCATAATCCTGCATGCCGAGCACTATCAGATCACAGTAGAGTTCTCTGTCTGCAATTCTGATGGGTGCGGCTCGCAGCATATGAGTAGAAGGCATCACTTCTCCCGAGGGCAGGGTCGTTAAGAACTCGCAATCCAAAACTTGCGGGGGTATGTCAATCTTCTTTGTGAAAGGCGTAGAGACAAACGAGTGTGTTGCACTAGTATCAAATAATACCGTAGCATGCTGACAAAAAATAATTATCTGACCTGTGACAACAGTAGAATCGTTCGCCATGTCTTCCTTAGTGAGAGAGAAAACCCTGGCATTCGTCGCAACTGGCGAGGCTTCCAATCTCCCTTGGCTTATCCGGGTACCTTCTATTACACCAGATCCGTGTAGTGTGAAGGAGCACCCCTGTACTACGTATACTGCTGAGGAGTTGCCTGAACCTGGGTAGGGCAGTCCTTGACTCTGTGTCCTTCCAGTCCACAGCGGTAGCATCTATTCATGCCCTTGTAGCACACCCCGGTCTGTGGTATCCCACATGTAGTACATTGGAGAATCTTGGCTTGTTTGTTCGCTGGACCACCTTTAGAGTCATTCCATTGTTTCCTCTAACCAAATATCTTGTTTTTGTATGCTCTTATTAATGAGCTATTTTGTTCCGTGGCAGATGGACCCAAAGTATCTTTGGAACCTGAGGTACTCAAGGAAGCATAACGAACTCAACAAGAAGGCTGCTGTCGCCTCCGGTTCTGAGATGGAGCAGTAGAAGCGTGGAGACACCTGGTTTCACCTTTTATATTTGATTATAATTTTGTTTCTCTTGCATTGCATGTTCCAGTATCTTATCCAGTAGACTTTCGGTGGACAAACAATGGTGTAGCGATCTCACTATAAATCCCTTTTTTTAAAGATGTTCTTTCTAATCTGTGATCCAGCAATTTGAGGCGTAACATGTTACAATTTTTTTTATAGTAAATAAAAAAATGGCAACATAAGTTTATCATCCTTACTTATATTCATGCATACCCAACTAAAAACATTTCTTAACATATATATATCATACATGAAATTGTAATGTTACAGGCGTAACATGTTACAATTTTTTTTTATAGTAAATAAAAAATGCTAACATAAGTTTATCATCCTTACTTATATTCATGCATACCCAACTAAAAATATTTCTTAGCGTATATATATCATACAT
Organism: Wurfbainia villosa; assembly: GCA_025175895.1. Lineage (NCBI taxonomy): Eukaryota > Viridiplantae > Streptophyta > Magnoliopsida > Zingiberales > Zingiberaceae > Wurfbainia > Wurfbainia villosa. Next base: position 22,579,233 of record CM045988.1, read on the forward strand.
GAAATAAATAGAGTAGGCATAGAATGTCTTACTTGGAGCGGCAGGATGGAAGCTTGATGTGTGTAGTGGAAAGGCAGAACCTGGCTCTGATACCACCTGTAACGCCTGCCCTTCCCGTCCTCCTAACACACATCCTATAGACGGGCGGCGGTGCTACGCGATCATACATTCATGCATATAACATCGGAAGCATTTAAAAACTTTACAACTTTTAACTCTAATTACATTAACCTAATCAACCTAACAATTTAATCATGGCAACAGGTCTTAGCAATTTATTTAACTAAACATGTATTAACCATTTCAAGGTTCATAAAAATAAACATGAGTAACAACCATAGAAAGCATTAACGTCTCCTAACAGTTTACACATAAACTGAAAATCATGCATAAGTCCGTATATGAAAAATGATCTCGCCCCACTATGCCATGCCACACACATCTTCGCCTCCCGCTGCTCCTTTAATTTATCCATTCCTTGCCCTTTTTGCAAGACATAAGGAAAGTAAATCAGAAGAACATAGGCTTAGTAAGGTCCTTTCCTACTCACAAAAATATGCATCATGAATTAAACGTAAAGTAATGACATGTTCGTTTAAACAACATATGAGCACAACATTTATTTAAAGTAGAGACATGATCAATTTAGGAAAAGAACATAAACTTAGCATTTTCGTCGCAACAATACATTGACTCTAAACATGATAATGCGATGAACATAAAATGGTATATGTAGGATGCTCTTTGAAAACATATAGTTTATATACTTAAACATAATCTCAACATATTGGGCCCGACATTGTACCACATACATCATTCGGTCGCATCCTAAATAGATCTGAGGTAGCTAATCCCGAACCTACTAGGTTACTAGGTCCGTACTATGTCCGTCGACCTAGGGGCAACCTTGGAACCCATCCCGTGGACCTTGTTAGGGTCCGGTACAAGCCATGCATAAAGTAAAATAACATACATGTTCTTTGTCCTAAAGAGTGTTCTTGTCCCCACTCTTAGGGAAACATTTCTTAGACATTTCATATACGTGAGTCATGCCTAACATGGGTGAAAACATAAGCATGTAGCATAGCATAAATCGGCATGAGTAGAATTTAACATGGCATAAGGTAGTGACATAAGGAAAATTAAGCTAACATAAATAGATATCATCATCTAACATGCATAATGTGGAAGAATTTCAACAAGAATAATTTCTCTAATCCTATTAGCCGAACCTTCTACACATAGTTCTAGATTCTTTCGTTCGAAATCAAGCATACAACATTACATCGTAAGCACTTATACTGCAGGTGAGGGGATACTTACCTCCTACGCTTTTCTCAATTTATACTGTTAGATTTCGTAAGGAAAAGATCTATTACATATTCCTTTGCCTTAGCGTGATACTCTATCAAGTTCTTGAGGAGATCCCTCTCAAAAATCTCCTCTTGAATTATTCTACGATGAAGAAATTATAGAGGCTCTTTTTTTTTTCCTCTCTTGTTTTTCTCGGCGGCTTAGAAAAATAAGAGGGAGAGAGAGAGGCGGCTGGAAATCTTCGGTGGCTGGGAAAAAAATGAGAGGGAGAGAGAGAGGCGGAGAGAGGGTGGGCGTCGGCGTTGGAGAGAGGAGGGAGAGAGAGAGGCGGCTTGGAAATAAAAAAATGAGAGGGAGGCATGAGATTTAAAGAGAGATAAGGAAGAAAAGAAATATATATATATATATTAGGATTTTTTTCTTAACCTAATTATCCCTTTAAATGATCGTCTAGATTAATCAACTTCTTTCTTTTTTTCTACCAATAGATATATTCTATTATATCCTACTCATTGGTAATCTTATGACTTAGTGGTGGGAAGCCTATTCCCCCAAATCAACGGTTCATGATTCAAGCCTCGACTATGAACTATTTATTCATTTTTTTTATTCTTATATATATATATATATATATATTCCTTTAAATAAAAATATAGTAACTAAAATTTGGGATGTTACAGAATATCCATCCATAAATAATTTAGAAATCGAAATTAAATTCTTTCTAAATAAAGGTACATAAAGGCAATTCTTAAGAACCATAACTTTATTTTTCTCAAAAGACAAATAAACATCTCCCACTGCAACAGTCGCCACCTCCGTGGCATTGCCCAAGTAAACAGTAATCTCCCCTTTAGCTAGTCGTCGGGTTTCCTGGAACCCCTGCAAAGTATTGCAGACATGATCAGTGACTCCCGTATCTACTCACCAAGTGTTGGTAGATAATACCACTAACCATGTTTCAATGACTAGACCAAAGGATATACCTTTGTTCTACTTCGGATTGGGACAGTCCTTCTTCCAATGTCCATCCTACTTGCAAGTGAAGCACTTGCCTTTCGGCTCCTTCACTCCTCTCTGAGATCCTTTCACCAGCTTTGCTCCACCTTGTTTCTTCTTCTTCTTACCTTTCGACTTAGAAGTAGAAACCTTCTGAGCAACCATGGCCTGAGCCTGAGCAAGCCTTTCTGTCGACTGAAGAGTGATATCGACCTGGGTTTCCCCATTGATCTCAGCTCCAAGGACTTCCAGCTCATTCGCAGGCTTAGGAGGACACTCTTCAAAGAATACATATTTGTACTCCTCAGCAGTTAAGACAATATCAAGATTCCTTTTTCCAATCATCATAATTATGTACAGTAAGTTTATTTTCCTTTAGTATCATAGCAAGTGAACTGAAAGTCATTTTGAAAAAAAAAACTAAGAATCGTATAGATCAAAATTTTAGATTTCAAAAAATTATTGATTCCTCAAACAATAAAATTTTAAAATCAACTAACACCTTAAAACACCGAGAATATCGTATGCCACGATCGTGTGGACATATACGAATTCTACATTTGTAAGAGGAGATTTTACCCATTAATTTTAGTATCTTGTCAACCTAACTTTTTGACAAATAAAATTAAAAGTTGGTTTCTCTTCGGCCCTACAAATAAAAGAAGTGACTCCGATGGGGAGGATACTCCTATTTGCATCTAAGTGTTCACCATTACTCGATATCAAGAAAATTATCTCGGGTTATGTGCCTTCCAATGGGGAAGTACACATGCTCCTAAATAATTTCTTATAACCATATCCGACCCTGTGATCCATAAACAAACTCATCCGATGGGGAGAAAGGTACTCAGAGCCGACGCGCAAGTTTGTTTGCATCACATGTCAAATCATAATGGAGGTCGTAGGAATTTATAAAAATATCCCTTTCCCACTTAGTAATTTGAAATTGAGGAATTTTCCTAGCCTACGACATGCATATCAAACAATAAGCAATAAATATGAAAAATAATTATTTTCCAACTATTATGGCTTTTGTCTTCAATATGTCTCCCACCGTATCGCCATCTCGTCCGCTCCTCCTACGTCATGTACGAGCCATCCGGAGATCCGAGCCGAGACTAAAAAAATATTTTAATTTACATCCATCGATCCTATACTCCATGAGAGAGTGTACATGAAATCTAGATCGAAAGTAAACTAAAATAAAAAGAGTGGCTAAACAATGTCGTATCTAATTTACAAAAAATTAAATACTAGTCTCATCAACCCCGAGGATTCAACAAAATATACAATTACACACATACAATCACATACACACACATATGGCCATAATAGTTGAATCCTATGCCTGCAACCAAAGAGTACACATATCCTACTATTATCCGTCACATATAATATATGAAAAATTCATAAGAGTAACTGAATCCTAAACACACAAAATCGGAAACCGTGGCTCTGATACCAATTGAAGGGTTTTGTCCCTGAACTGAAGCTCTTATTCCACTTGAAGGTGGAGAAACTTCGCTTCCCACTTCAACTCGGTCGCTTGTTCATGGCGATCCCTTCTACGTCCCCGGATAAAAAAAATTTTCCTTGACAAGAGGGATTGCCCAAGCAACCATGTCATCGTCGTGCTATTCGATTAGAGTAGTCACTTGAACAAACTTGTTGTTCAAACGACCAACCTCTATTCTACGAATAGCCGCGGAATAGACGATGTACGGATCGCCGACTTTTGTGTTTATGTTCGGGGTCCAAGTTATATTAGCCACAAAATAGAATATAACATTCATATGATTGAAAAACAATTATAGACATAATACAAAAGAACACTAATCAAAATAAACAAGATTATACCTCTTGATCTTCTATTGTATGTCCTTCCTCCTTTTGGACGTCGTGTGGGCGACGATCTTCCAAAAGTCGAAGCCTCCTAGATCACCAATCTTCCTTTCCTTGTTCACTCCGAACAAAGGAAGATCATCAAACAAAACACTTCTTCCAATCTAGAACCGGTCACCAAGTCAATAGACTCGATGTTGCCACCGGCCAAGGAAGAGAACATGGAGTATAGGAACCGACCAAAGGAAAAACAATGAGAGCATGGGCGTCGGCCAACACTTGGAGAAGAAAAAGAAAAACAATCATCACCTTGTAGCCGCCCAAAACCCTAACCCTAGCTATCCTAATTATCGGCCAAAGAAGAGGGGAAGAAGGATAGGTTGAGAACCGACCAAAGTATAGGGAAGAAGGATAGGTTTCCGGCAACACCTTAGGAAGAAGAAGAAAGGACCTTCTCCTCTTGTTGCCGCCAACATCCTACACCCAAAACCCTAGCCGCCCACTCCTAATCCTAACCTAATTAGGATTCCTTGCGGCCCAAGGGAAGCAAACCCTAATCCTCATCCATCAAGCCTTGCCACCCACCTTAATTCTCTATTTATAGAGTTGGGCTCAAGCCTTGTTTTAATCTCCACCATTGGTTCTAGGGATTTAATCTCAACCGTCGGATCTAGAGATTTAATCTCAACCGTCGGATCTAGAGATTTAATCTCTACCTTTGGATCTAGAGTTTTGTTTTCATCCATTGGATCTAAGCTTCATGAGGTTTTAATAGGCTACAATAGGGACATTGAGGAGGAGTTGGATCTTGGCCACCCAATGGATCAAGCCCACATAAAGTCCAATCCATTAATGATTATCCATTCCACTAGAGGATTATCATTGATCTACCTCACCAACCCCCATAAGTTAATATGGGCTCCATATATTATTTGTACATTTTTTGCCCGTGTTTAAGATCTCGAATGTCTGTTGATTAATTAATTTACTGACCATTAATTAATCAACATCTAACTCCATGAGTAGTACCATTCAACCTTTTCATCATGCCGGACCAAGTCCACCTGCAGGGTTTACATGATGAACCTTATGAGCTCCTCAAGGGGACATCATCATCCTAATATATAGGACACGGTTTCCTCCTATAATCAATGGCACACCATATAAATAATATCATTTCCCAACTTACCGAGCCTATCGATTTAATCTTTAAATCTCACCCATTGGTAAATCAAAGAAATGAATACTAAGTATATGTGCCCGTTATTATATCGAGATTAAGAGTATGTACAATATAATATTTGAGGTCCGATTCGATTATGTAGTCAGCAATAAATCGAGTCACCTCTAAGTCAGTCCTGCTCAATACACACAAAGTGTACTAGTGTGATTTTATGGTCAAGACAAACCAATACCAAATCACACTACAACCATACCAATGATTTCTCCAAAGCCATCTTGGTTGTGAGTCTATACTTATACTTTACAAGGAGCCAATAACATGATCTCCCGTGTGACACCACACACTATGTTATCTACAATGTAATGTATTAGACTATGCATCACCATAAATATGCAAACAATGATCATGTGATTCTTATTTCAAAATAAAGATGTTCATACAAAAGATAGACTTTTTAGTATACATCCCAACAATAATTGTATTTATGGAAATTTTATACTTTTGGAAAGTTTAGAAGTATTTATGAAAATTTTCTAATTTTGGAAAGTTTAGAAGTATTTATGGAAATCTTCTACTTTTTAAAAGTTTATAAGTATCTATGGAAATTAACACTTTTCATAAATAAAATATATATGATTAGATTTAGAAATTTGTTTCCTAATTTAATCATGATTTGATTCAGGAAATCAAATCTAAAATATATTTTATTTCCATAAATAGTTTTGACAATTTAGGAAATTTATTTCCTAAATTAAATTTGGCTTTCCTTAATTAACACTTTCCATAAATAAAATATGTGATTAGATTTGGAAATTTATTTCCTAATTTAATCATGATGTGATTTGAGGCCTTGCACAATATTAAAACATTAAAACCCTTGCACAATTTAATCATGATTTGATTTATTTCCTAATTTTCATGTTAAACATTAAAACCCTTGCACAATATTAAAGCCTACACCTTCCATTAATATGGTTAGAACCAGAGTTTTGTTTCTTGTTTGGGTTGTTGGACTCTCTCCAAGCCCGGCTCAAACCTGAACATGTTCAAACCATGGAGTAGTTTAATACTAATATGGTAAGAGTCAGAGGTCAATTATTAACTTTGGTTGTTGGACTCTCTCCAAGCCGGGCTAATTGGTTGAATGTGCTCTAACCATATTAAAACTATTTCTTGATTAATGGGTTGGCTTTAACTTGGAGCATCGGCTTGTTGGACTCTCTCCAAGGTCGATGTGAAGGGAGGTGAAGTTGGGTGCTAGGCATATAATGCATACTTGTTAATGAGTTAACAACCCGATGTATGTGTGAACATTCAATTAGTTTATAGCACATTGTGATAGTTTCATATATGTGATGCAATCGGTATACATGATATCTACCATTGTAGCTATGAATGGCTTGTTGGACTCTCTCCAAGGTTGTTCATATCTATGTTGGATATCATCCCATTCGAAGATGGACCTATGATCTCCTGAAGTGATTTTGGGGTTTTTGAAATTCGAAAAATGAATGGGATTTATAAATGTATGTTGATGCATTTTAAATCATCTTTCTCATATATGATCGTTTTGTATTTCTAGGTTAATTGATTGATCATGACGTCTTTGAATTTGTGCACTATTTTGGATTCGAATAAATTGATTGGGCCTAACTTCTTGGACTAGCTTAGAAACTTGAGAATTGTTCTCAAGGAAGAAAAGCTCGCGTATGTCTTCGAAGAGCCTCTTCCCAACCGTCCTAGGGACGATGCAACTCCAGACAAATTGTTGGCCTATCAGAAACATGTGACAGATTCTGAACTGGTGAGTTGCATCATGCTAGCCATGATGGTACCCGAGTTGCAAAAGCAGCATGAGCATATGGATGATAATACCATAGTCTTCCATCTTCATGAGTTGTTTGACGAGCAAGCGAGATCCGAAAGGTTTAAAGTATCCAGGCTCCTCTTCACCTCTAAGATGCAAGAAGGTTCATCTGTAGTGCAGTTTGTGCTAAAGATGAATGGGTACATTGAGCGGCTGGCTACCCTCGGGTTTGTGATGGATCATGAATTAAGTATTGACTTAATTCTATATTATTTGCCCAAGAGTTTCTCACAATTTATGATGAACTACCGGATGAACAAACTTGAATCCACTATTCCTTAGCTCCTCAATATGCTGAAGACTGTGGAGCCTTCTGTGAAGCATGAGGAGAAGGCGGTTCTATTAGTTGATTCCTCAAAGAAAGGTTCTAAGAGGAAGTCAAAGGAACAGAAGAAAGGGAAGAAGAAAAAGGCTAAGAAGACAGAACCAGCACAAAAGGGCACTTGCCATCATTGGCAAGGAGGGCCATTGGAGAAGAAACTGCAAGATTTATCTTGAGTCCGTGAAGAAGAAGAAGGCATCCGATGCCCCATCCTCTTTAGTTATCTTCGTTATTGATTTTCATTCTATTTCCTTAGACACTTGGGTATTGGATACTGGGTGTAGCTCACATATATGTAATGACATACAGGGGCTAAGGAATAGAAGAAGACTCGTCAAAGGGGAGTTAAATTTGCGAGTTGGAAATGGAGCAATGGTTGCTGCGGTCGCCATCGGAACTTATTTGCTGAAGCTCCTATAGGGAATTGCTTCCCACTTCGGTCTCTTGTGCATGGCGATCCTATAATCATCCCCGAATTAAAAAAAAATTAATCCTTGACGAAGATGAATCACCCAAGCAACCTATCCATCATTGTGCTTTTGATTCGAGTGGTCTCTTGAACAAACTTGTTATTCAAGCAACCTAACTCTTTTCCTCGATTAGCCACGAAATAGATGATGTACAAATCGCCAATTTTTTGTGTTTATCATCGGGGTCCAAGTAAATTAACCACATACAAGATACAAAAGAACTAAATCAAAACAAACAAGATTATACCTCTTCTTTACCTCTTGATCTTCTATTGTATGACCTATCCTCCTCTTGGACGTTGTGTGGGCAACGATCCTCTAAGAGTTGAAGCCTCCTAGATCACGTTCTTACCTTCCTTGCTCGCCTAAACAAAGGGAAGAATAAACTCCCTTCTTCTCCTTGCTTGTGTCGACCACCAATCACAAAGAGGGATGTCGCCGACCCTAGGAGAGGGAGAGGAAATATACTTAGTATTCATTTTTTGATTTACCAATGGGCGAGATTTATAGATTAAATCGATAGGCTCGGTAAGTTGGGAAATGATATTATTTATATGGTGTGTCATTGATTATAGGAGGAAACTGTGTCCTATATATTAGGATGATGATGTCCCCTTGAGGAGCTCATAAGGTTCATCATGTAAACCCTGCAGGTGGGCTTGGTCCGGCATGATGAAAAGGTTGAGTGGTTCTACTCATGGAGTTAGATGTCGATTAATTAATGGTCAGTAAATTAATTAATCGATGGACATTCGAGATCTTAAACACGGGGAGAAAATGTACAAATAATATATGGAGCCCATATTAACTTATGGGGGTTGGTGAGGTAGATCAATGATAATCCTCTAGTGGAATGGATAATCATTAATGGATCGGACTTTATGTGGGCTTGATCCATTGGGTGGCCAAGATCCAACTCCTCCTCATGGTCCCTATTGTAGCCTATTAACACCTCATGAAGCTTAGATCCAATGGATGAAAACAAAACTCTAGATCCAACGGTAGAGATTAAATCTCTAGATCCGACGGTTGAGATTAAATCTCTAGATCCGACGGTTGAGATTAAATCCCTAGAACCAATGGTGGAGATTAAAACAAGGCTTATCCCTAACTCTATAAAAGGATGGATTAGGGGTGGGCGGCAACTTGATGGATGAGGGTTAGGGTTTGCTTCCTTTAGGCGGCAAGCAATCCTAATTAGATTAGGATTAGGAGTGGGCGGCTAGGGTTAGGGTTTTTGGGGTTGGGGTGGGCGGCAACAAGTGGAGGAAGCCTCTTCTTCTTCTTCCTAAGGTTTGGCCGGCACCTATTCTTCTTCCCTCTACCTTGGCCAGAGCTCAACCTATTCTTCTTCACTTCATCCTTGGCCGAAAATTAGGAGAGCTTAGTTTAGGGTTTGGGCAGCAACAAGGAGAAGGATTGCTTTCCTTTCTCTTCTCCAAGTGTTGGTCGGCGCCCATGCCCTCATTGATTCTCCTTTGGCCGGTTCCTATACTCCATGTTCTCTTCCTTGGCCGGCGGCAACATCGAGTCTATTCTAGATAGGAAGATGAGTTTTTTTTGATGATCTTCCTTTGTTCGGAGTGAACAAGGAAAGGAAGATTGGTGATCTAGGAGGCTTCTGTTGATGCAGTAGGCACCTAAGTCGAACTTGAGTTTTGATTATAGCAAACGATACAAAGTTAAGCTCATCTCTGTTGGGTTTTCGGCACCGCGGCATGTGTGTGTTCGATCATGTTTCGTAAACATGAGCACAGCGGAAGCAATTAAAAATAATAAATCTACATTTATTACAACACACACAACACACGCATGCATATTACAACAAGTGTAGACATAACCGTAAATTAAATTTGCAATAAAAGAAAATTATCTACGTTATACCTTTCGTATGACGTGTAGCGGGAACGGCATCAACCGGAACGATCCTCGTAAGAATCGTCTCTATCCGTATCCACGCCGAGCTCCTCGGGATGACTTCGCTAAGCCACGAGCTTCGTCTTCGTACGAGTTACTAGCCTCGTGTTGAAGACGACGTGATCGAGAGATGATCACGATCCGAATCCAAATTCGGATCCTAAAACGAGTTCTCAAAACTCGCTTCTCCGGAGAGGTATTCGTCAACCAATTGACGAATCCTTCGTCCCCCACCTCAGAGGATTACCGGAGATCAAATCCCCGGTAAGTTAGCCATTGTTGGAGCACTAACCGTCGTCCAAACGACGCTCCGACGAGAGGAGAAGAAGCTGTCCAGAAAACTGGACAGCTTGGTGGAGGAGTAGGCGCCGGCCAAAAACAAGGAAGCCAAGTACTCACCTTGATGCCAAACCTAAGGAGGATCGCCGGAACTCTTCCGGCAGAAGCTCGACGCCGGCGAGGAGGAAGGAAGCAGCCTTCTAGACGCCGGTTGGAGGAGCTTTGGGCTGGGCGGCGGCAGCTTAGGGTTGGGCGCCAAAATCACCAAGGGTGAGGTGGGCGGCAACTACCATTAGAGTTTTTGGATTAGGGTTTAAGCCCTATTTTATAGAGAACTAATTCTCTTAATGGTTAATGGATCATATCCATAAAGCCCGTTAACCCGCTCCATTAAGATAAGTTAAAATAAACCAAACCATGATGGTTTATTTTAAGTTAAAACGAACCGAACAAACTTTTGGTTTATTCGTTTAAAATAAACCAAACCCCTTTGGTTTATTCTCATCCATTGGATTAGAACCAAACCATTTTGGTTCATCCATTACGTCTTCATAAGACGCGGCCCATCCACGCTTCCATTGCGACTGAAACGATTTCAAGCTCGCTTTATGTTTGGTCCAACCAAACATAGTTTCTCTCGGTCTGAGAATCCCATTCTCAAGCTCGTTTTAAATCCTTTGGATTACACTCGTTGTGCGTGTGACCAAATAGGTTATCGGTTTATGTTGGCTGTCTATAATTAACCATTAATTATAGAACGATCATGAGTGGCACCTAGTAGTACATCATGATCCCCAATTAACCGAAAAGATCAACGGTCGATCCAGAACTATTTCTGAAACCCTTCAGTAGCTCGAATGAATCGTGCCCCATTCCCTTCACTCATCTTATACCCACTTGGTTCAGGACATGGTCTATAGTGTCAGTCCCCACTAGGCTGACTACGTCACACCTAGCCCAAGTATCATTTCCTCGTCCTACGGATTCTAGTTACTCCACATGTATCGAAGAGTACCTTACTCTAAACATGTAATGCTTTGGCCAAAGACTTTAGTAACAATCCGACGAGAGGCCATGGGTATACATCTCCTCGCAAGGAGTGGTGAATCCTTTATAGGTTATTCAAACACCTTCGATCACTTCGACTTATACCCAATCATCCCGGGTCCACATCTCCTTAGAGATGTTTGCTTAAGATGTCAAAGCATAAGTCTCCATGATCAAGATGACTTGAATACCGCAAGTCAAAGGAACCTCGCACTTAAGCCACAGTAAGAACTTCATTGACATATCTATATATGCAGAGAACCATATGAAGTCTTACGGCTGGTCACTCCAATGAACTAGTTACCATAACTAGCATCCACGATTAACTCCGGACATCACAATGTCTCCATCCAGTGAGAATCAGCTGCTTGGATACACCAAGGAGTATACCTCGTGCTAGTCTCGACAGAATTGATGGTGTCCAAATCCATCAATTCATAGACTAGGGATAATTCCGATACATCACAATTACACATGTAGAGATACTCACTAGTTGTGATCCAATCACAAATTCTCTCATGCTGTGAATCGTATTGTGGACATTCAGTAAATGAGTTTAAGATCCAATCAAATACATGAAACATGTATACTCAAATAGTGAATCTTCATTTATCATATAAATGGTTCATACATAAGGCGATTGCCTTAGGACATCTCTCATATATTACTAACAATCTCATGAGCTGAATTGAGTGTGCAGAAGATTGCTATAGCTAGAGCTGAAGGCTAGCGACACCCGGAGGAAGCCACGGTGGTCGGGCGACACTCGAGTGACTTCGGAGGGAGCTGAAGGAATCGAGTGGAAGACTGGAAGCAAAAGAGACATGGTAACTATCGAGGTAAGCTCGTGTGTGCGAGCGTAAGTGAGGTCGTATCCTCCTTACGGGGATGGTCTTAAGCGTAGATCCGACTAAAGACATCCCATCGATGGTCTAGGTCGAGATCGAACGGTCGAAGGCCGTCGAAATAATGTTTTCTTTGAGCTAACTTTGACTTGCAGCAAGCATCGATCATTGCCGACGGAGGACTCGATTGCCGCCAATCGGTCATTGCGGAGGTCGACACTGCGATCTTGCCATCGATCGTGATGATGGCCATCGATCGGATTGATGGTCAATGATCGACCAGTCAAGGCTTATCACCCCATTTCAAGGAGATTGGTGCTCAATTGTGATTGGCTAGGGTTCCTCTCGAAAAGGGGCTCAAAGGCTATAAAAGGAGGGCCAATCCTAGGGTTTCTTCATCAATTCCAAGCTTCCAAAAGCCTCCGCAAAGCTATAACTCTCCGACAACGAAGTCTTTCTTTTCCGACGTCTAGGTTTAATTTTCTTTATTTTTTGTGCGTCGGTATTAGCTTTATATCAGTTATTTATTTACTTGTTTCGGAGCTTTTATCGTATACGAGGAGAGGGGGAGTGTCCCTCTACCTCAAGTTTTTGTTCCTTCTTGTATCGATTAACTCCTACCTCCAACGAGGAGGAGTTCGTTTAGTGTTTTGCCCTCCGTGCGTGGTCAAGGACCACTAGGGCCTTGGAGTAGTAGCCGAAGGCTACGAACCAAGTAAAATATTTGTCTTCCCTTTTTATTGCTTATCTTTTCCGCTGCAAATCAATTATCTACTCGGTTTTTAAACGAACGAACAAAAAGAAAGTTTTAACGCTATTCAACCCCCTCCACCTCTAGCGTTTCAAATCGATCCAACAATTGGTATCAGAGCTGGGGGTTGATAAGATTTGGTGAAACCACCAATCTAGCCATTTTACAGATTTTTTTTCTTTTTAATTCTGTTTATTTCAGATTTATTTTGTTTTGTTAATTTTTCTCCCGCACTACTAATCCAAGACGCGAGTCTTGGTACTTTCTTGTGTGTTTTTGTCGTTGCTAGGTTTTTCGTCTTCGTCTCCTTGTGTCTTTTGTTCTAATGGCCCATCTCGAGGGTTTTAGCACCGTCCGACCTCCGTTTTACAACGGAGATGACTTCCGTTATTGGAAGGGTCAGATGGAATGCTTTCTCAAAACCCAAATCGAGATGTGGATCATAATCCAAACGGGATTCACACTTCCGACTAACGAAGTGGGTAAATCCTTGGATTATGACCAATGGACCATTGCGACAAAATGAAAAGTCGAAGCCGGCGCTAAGGAAACTCAAATCCTTCAATGCGGCTTATCCAAGGAAGAGCTAAATCGCGTCGGCCCCTTCATAAGCGCAAAGGACCTTTGGACAAAACTAGTGGAGCTACACGAAGGGACCGATGAAGCCAAGGTATGTAAGCGTGATCTTCTATTTAATAAACTATATAACCTAAAAATGCAGGAACACGAGTCAGCGACGCAACTCCACGCCCGCGTCCAGGACATCGTCAACAATCTACACGCAATCGGGCAAAAGGTCGAAAACCGCGACCTTATAAGTTATGTCCTAAACTCCTTTCCGAGGACTACCTTGTGGGCATCCATGGTCGATGCCTACAAGGTCTCCAAGGATCTCTCCAAACTTAGATTAGATGAACTTTTCTCTGATTTCGAACTTCATGAGCAGTCTAACTCGGAACCCGAAAACGGTATAGCACTATTTGCAGGTTCAAAGAAGAAAACCGCCAGCAAGCCACCCCCGAAGGAAGAAGAGGATGAGTCCGATTCGGAGGTCGACTCGGAAATGGAGGCCGAACTAGTCAACCTAGTTCGGAGGATAGTCAAGGGCCGAAAACGATCCGTCACTCGACCCAACGAAGGTAAGCCTAAAAGTTCAAACATAAGATGTTATGAATGCAACAGGTTTGGACACATTAAGTCCGAATGCCCAAAACTCAAGAGCAATGCACCAAAACACAAAAAGACACTTAATGCTACTTGGGAAGAAGCTTCCGAGGAAGAAGATAACGATCAAGTCCTCATGGCTAAACCGGTGGAATCGGAGACGGAGTCGGAACCGAAACCTGAATTTGAAACCGAAGACGAGTCGGACTATGAAGCACTATTCAAGACGAGCCACGGATACGCATCTGGTTCAAAAGATACACTCAAGGTAAGTCGGTCTCTTATTACTACACTTTATAGTGCAATTAAGTTTTTAAATAAAAAGTTATCTAAGTCCGAGTCCAAGGTCGAGACCCTGGTTGAGGAAGTTAAACTCCTCAAACACGAGGTCTCCCTAACCTCTTCGACTAGTCGAGTTCAAGAGAAGGACTCAACTCGGGTTGAAAAACTCGAAGTTGAGAACTCACTCTTGAAAAGTCAAGTCGAAGATCTTAGGAATACGTTGGAAAGGTTTACTTTGGGATCCAAAGGACTTGACCTCCTACTTGAATCGCAAAGGGTCGTGTACAACAAGGTCGGGCTAGGGTTTAGCTCAAACACAACCAATAAGTCGTATATGTCGATTGTAAGTCGACATAAAAAACGTGTCCAAGCATGGGTCCCTAAGACCACCTTGATTTCAAACTTAGGATCAAACTAGTACTGGGTTTCCAAGGACCAAATCCACTATGTGGAGAGACCGAATCGATTCAAAGGTCCAGGGGGAGCTAGTACGAAATTTGTTTGTGTTTTAACTTAGAAATTGCATACTTAGGTTTTTATTTAGTTTGATTTTTCTTTTTAGAATGGTTAGATAGGACTATAACTCGTCAATACTTGATAACATAGTACCAGGACACGGCGAGATGATAGTACGCTAGGAAAGCGGAGTCTTGTGTATTCGGGCTAGATAAGGCGTATCTAGTTCGGTGCACTTGACCGAGCGGAACTAGCTGAAGCTACCTCACCGTATCCTAGACTAGTTAGACCAGGAAGTGGTCTTAGGTGAGTCAAGTCTCTATTTTCTTGAAAATGGCTTTGTCTAAGGAAGTGGTCATTTTTTCGATCAAAGAAGACCTCTGTGCCTCACCATGACCTGGAAGCCATGATCTTGAAAAGGTGACTTGATGAGCCTAAGGTCAAATCCGAATCTAACGCAAGGTTGACAAGTGTTTAAGTCATTAAATTTAATTCAACTAAAATTGGAAGTCATCTCACAATAACATATAGGATTAACATGTTTGATCATGTAGACATGGGTGAGATGATTTAGGTTATTAATTTTCAACAAATTTTTAATAAATCCAATATCCGATCCAACTACCTTGCGTGTAGGATCAATGGATGTTGGACAGTGGTTGCTCCCGACACATGACCGAGGATCAACTCAAGTTTTCGAAGCTTCGATTCAAACGACAAGGATCGGTAGCCTTCGAAAATAACGACAAGCTCAAAATCATTGGATCAGGTGATATTGAGCTTAACTCAAATTTTGTCATTCAAAACATTTTATTAGTAGAAAATTTTCAATATAATCCTCTCAGTGTAAGCCAATTGTGTGATAATAACTATAAGGTCATATTTCTAGAAAATGAATGGGTAATTAATATAAACGAAACCTCTAAAACAATTCTTAAAGGGAATAGAAATAACAACATTTACACTATCAACTTAATTAACTCCTCAACTAAGTGTCTTATGACATGGCAAGAGGAATCATGGTTGTGGCACCGACGACTCGGTCACTCACACCCAAGACTCATCCACAAGATGAGTCAGAGTGATTTAGTCAGAGGTTTGCCTAACCTCAACAACTTGGATAATAAAATATGTAATGCTTGTCAACAAGGTAAACAATCTAGAACACAACATCAACTAACTAGTCAAGAACGAACCAAAAGTGTGCTTGAGCTCCTACACATGGATCTATTTGATTCACATGGAGCTAAGTCACTTAACGGAAGTAAATTCTGTTTAGTCATTATTGATGACTACTCTAGATTTACTTGGGTTAGGTTCATCAAACACAAAAGTGATACCCTAGATCAATTAATCAACCTATTTAAGTTAATAGAAAATCAACAAAGCATTAAAATCAAAAGACTTAGGACTGATCATGGTGGTGAATTCGAAAACCATAGGTTTACAGAATTCTGTAACCTAAATGGATACCACCATGAGTTCTCTTGCCCTAGAACTCCACAACAAAATGGCCTAGTAGAACGCAAAAATAGAACCCTACAAGAAGCCGCTAGGACAATGCTTAATGAGTATAACCTACCTGATAGGTTTTGGGCGGAAGCCGTGAGTAATGCTATGTCAAATAGGATCCTTATGGTAAAGAGGCACCTTAAGACCTCATACGAGATTTATCACGATAAAATACCTAACATCAAGTACTTTAGGGTATTTGGGTGTAAGGGACATATCCTAAACACTAAAGATTACCTAGGGAAATTTACATTAAAAACCATGACCGAAATCTTTTTAGGATACTCGACTACAAGTAGAGCTTATAGAGTATATAACCATGACACCCTTAGAGTCGAGGAAACTATCAATGTAGTATTCGATGAAGGACACGAACCTACAAAACCCCCGGCAACCCCAATTAGCGAGCCGATTCATACTAGACCTAACTCTGATCTGGAGATCAGGTCTAGTGTTAATCCTAACCTAAGTCAACCAAGTCACTCTATTGATCAAGTGATAGATGACTCCAACCAAACTAGAACTCAAACAAGTCATCCTATGGATCAAGTTGTAGACTCAAATCCAAATCCAACTAGGACTCAAACGAATCATCCTATCGACCAAGTGATAGGTGATCCAAGTCTAGGAGTTCAAACTAGAGCCTCATACAGAAATCTTAGTCAAATATCTTTGATTTCTAAAATTGAACCCAAAACTATTGACCAAGCTCTTCTTGATCCCGATTGGATTATTGCAATGCAAGAAGAGTTGGCTCAATTCACTAGGAATGAAGTATGGGAATTAGTACCACCACCTAAAGATAAAACAATCATTGGAACAAGGTGGGTGTTTAGAAATAAAATTGATGATAAAGGTGAAGTAGTTAGAAATAAAGCTAGACTAGTTGCTAAAGGGTTTAGTCAAGTCGAAGGTTTAGATTACGACGAGACCTATGCCCCAGTAGCTAGATTAGAGTCCATTCGATTGCTATTAGCATATGCAGCACATCGAGGATTTAAATTGTTTCAAATGGATGTGAAATCTGCATTCTTAAATGGATACATTAAAGAAGAAGTTTATGTTAGTCAACCCCCCGGTTTCGAAAGTTTAGACAAACCCGATCATGTCCTTAGATTAAAGAAAGCTCTTTATGAACTTAAACAAACTCTACGAGCTTGGTACGAGAGACTTTCGATTTATCTTAAGTCCAAAGGCTTTAACCAAGGTGTAGTTGACCCAACCCTTTTCGTAAAAACCTTAGGTAAAGACATATTCATAGCTCAAATCTACATAGATGATATTATTTTCGGAACCACCAACTCAATCCTACTAAATGAGTTTATTTCACTTATGGAAAGTGAATTTGAAATGAATTTAGTAGGCAAATTAAGTTTCTTCTTAGGATTACAAATTAAACAAACTAAAGATGGAATATACCTACATCGACGCAAATATACTAGGGAATTAATTAAACGCTTTGGAATGCGAGACGCTAAAATTATTAATACCCCAATGGCAACTAATGTTAATATAGAAGAATATGTAATTGGAAACCCAATTGATTTAAAATACTATAGGAGCATAATAGGGAGTCTCCTTTACTTAACTATGAGGCCACGATATCTTATTTGCGGTGAGTATGTGCACAAAGTTTCAAACACTGCCGAGAGTCTCACCTAACTCTAGTCAAGCGTATCCTTAGATATCTAAAGGGTACACTTAATGTCGGTATTTGGTATCCTAGATCTACGAGTTCGAACTAAGGCTACTCGATTCGGACTATGCTTTGGTAGTAAGCTCGATAGAAAGAGCACAGTGGTTGTTGTCAACTTCTCGGCTCAGTCTAGTGAGTTGGTGCGATGGAAGCAACATGTGTTGCCTTATCTACCACCGGCGAATACATCGCGATGGGTGAGTGTGTCACTCAGCTTCTTTGGATGAAGCACACTCTCCTCGACATTAAGTTAGACTTTACGAATACGAAACTTCACGTAGATAACATTAGTTCAATTAATCTTACTAAGAATCCGATATGTCACTCTAGGACCAAACATATAGAGGTCAAACACCATTTCATTCGAGAACATGTGGCCAACGGAGCCATACAACTCGAATCGTCGAATCAAGTCTAACTTAGCGGACCTATTTACTAAACCCCTACCCGGCGAATTTAGTCTATTAAGACAAAATTGGGCATGTGCATAGTAGAATAGGAACTTGCAAATTATATTTTCTTACTACTATTTCTTAATTTCATTTTTATGGAACTAGCATAGGACATACCTTAGATATCATGCACCTATAGATTTAAGAGCCAATACATCTCACAACACATAGGACTAATGTGTTTGTGTATATGCGTAGATGGGCGTGAGATGTTAGGACCTTACTCCTGGTTCCAGATGTAGAGCTAGTGCATCGCCATGAACCACGGAGTATAATCATACATACTAACCGACTCTGACCAGGACTGGTTGATCTTTTATATCAATCAAGCCAAATATGAGTCGACATTTTATAGATGAACTTATTTTCAGTATATTATTTTCAAAATAATGTGGAACATGCTTGGACTTTAAATTTAACACTTATTTTTGTTTTCCACACACACCCTCACTCTTTTCGATATATGGCAAAAGGGGGAGAAAAAGGCCAAAGTTAAGGGGTCAAAATTTTTTTTGATAACTTAACTCTTACTTTATATTTAAACCAAAAGTTAACTTTAAGTTTTGAAAACTTATTAAATGCAAAGTTAAGAGAATTCTTAACTTAAACTTATTTAAGCCATCAACCTTTTACTTATTTTTAAACATTATGCCCTTAATGTTTTACTTAAGGGGGAGAAAGGGCCAAGTTAAGAAGAACTCTTAACTTAAACGTTTTACTAAGGCCAACTTTAAGCAACCCTCAAGGGGAGGATTAAGGTCTTTCTTCAAGACTCACCCTCGGTCAAGGGCGAGGTTTCCTCAAGGGGGAGTACTTGAAGAAAATCCTTACTACTCCAACTTAATCTTCTTTATTTTTTGTTTGTTTCTAATGCACATTATTCTTCATGCTTGCTATTTACTTAACTTTGTATGTGGGTTTGCCATAAATCAAAAAGGGGGAGATTGTTGGTGCAATAGGCACCTAAGTCGAACCTGAGTTTTGATTATAGCAAACGATACAAAGTTAAGCTCATCTCACGAGCTGAATCGAGTGTGCAGAAGGTTGCTATAGCTAGAGCTGAAGGCTAGCGACACCCGGAGGAAGTCGCGTGTAATGCCCGTAAAATTCTAAACTATGCCAAGTAATTATATAGGTTTTAAGGCCATAAAAGGTTTAGAATAAAATAAAATAAACGATGGTTATAGGTAGGATTTGAACCATGAACCTCCTAATAGGGAGGTAGCCTTGACACCACTAGACCCTAGGATAATTTATGGATAAGATATATAAAGAATGTACAAGACCATAGGATGATTCATGGATAAGATATATAAAGAATATATAAAGAATATAGATGGGAAGATGAGGAGTTGGTTCATCCCCTCCCATGAGAGGATGGAGAGTGTTCATTCCCTAGGTATTAAAGGGGAGAATTAAGAAAAGAGAGGAAGTAAAACCCCACTTTCCTTCTTCCTCATCCTTGGCCGAATTCCCCATTTCCCTTCCTCCCTTTTCATCCCAAGCTCTAGAAATTTTATAATAATTTTTGTATAGAATTTAATTTCATGTCTAGGAGATTATATATGGAATCTTGGAAAAATGATGATAAAAGAATAAAAAGTGGAGAGGTGAGGTTTGAACCTTAAACCTCTTGGTGAGAGTTAACTCTTACCATGCATGTGATGACCAAGTGCTCAACAGTAGCTTACTGTTGGAGAAAGATGAGAAATGTTAGATGAGTGTGAGGAGGGTGAATGAAGAGGCATGAAAAGAGAAGAGACACTTCTCTTCCTCTCTTTATAAATAGGAGTGAAAGTTCCATTTGGCCACTTCTTCTTCCTTCTTCCTCCTTCCACCGAAACCCTAAGCCTCCTTCCTTGAAGTTTCGGCCAAAGCAAATTAGGGTTCCCCCCTAGTGAGTTAAGCAACGAGAAGGGTTCATCTAAGGGGATAACCTTCATCTAAGGGGTCAAGAGCACCAAGAAGGGTTCTAGGGCAAGATCATTTCTTGTCTCCTCTCCAATCAAGGTCTCTCTTATTAAGGGGTAATATAAGTGGTAAGATTCCCTCACCTGCAGTATATTTGTTTTTGTAGATACATGAAAGAATATGAAGCTTATAGCCCCTACATGTTTCGGCCAACCAAGGTTTTTGGGGCTAGGGTTGCATGAAAATGATTCTAAGGATATTTTATAGGTTGTATGCTTCATGTAGGAATTTTTAGGTGACAAAAATCCAAGCTTATTGCCCCTACATGTTTCGGCCAACATTGGTTTTTAGGGTTAGGGTTTCATGAAAACACCCCTTATGAAGTTATATTATGTTGTGTGCCTTCATGTAGGAGTTTATGTAACAAAAATAAAGAAATTGGTACCCTACATGTTTCGGCCAACATTGGTTTTTAGGGTTAGGGTTTCATGAAAACACCCCTTATGAAGTTATATTATGTTGTGTGCCTTCATGTAGGAGTTTATGTAACAAAAATAAAGAAATTGGTACCCTACAAGTTTCGGCCAACAATGGTTGTAGGGCTAGGGTGGCATGAAAACACCCCTTAGAAAATTAGGATATGTTGTATGCCTATGTGATGAATATGTTTATGTTTTTAATATGCCATGAATTATGCCTATGTGATGAATATGTTTATGATTTTTAATATGCCATGAATTATGCCCATGTGATGAATATGTTTATGATTTTCATATGTCATGAATTATGCCTATGTGATGAATATGTTTATGTTTTTAATATGCCATGAATTATGCCCATGTGATGAATATGTTTATGATTTTCATATGTCATGAATTATGCCTATGTGATGAATATGTTTATGTTTTTAATATGCCATGAATTATGCCTATGTGATGAATATGTTTATGATTTTCATATGTCATGAATTATGCCTATGTGATGAATATGTTTATGTTTTTAATATGCCATGAATTATGCCTATGTGATGAATATGTTTATGATTTTCATATGTCATGAATTATGCCTATGTGATGAATATGTTTATGTTTTTAATATGCCATGAATTATGCCTATGTGATGAATATGTTTACGATTTTCATATGTCATGAATTATGCCTATGTGATGAATATGATTATGTTTTTAATATGCCATGAAGTATGCCTATGTGATGAACAAGTTGATGATTTTATATGCCATGAAATATGCTTATGTGATGAACATGATTATGCTTTAAGACCCCTTTAGGGTACTCTTACGTTATGAATGCATATATGTTATGACATGTCTAAGAGATGCTTCCCTTTCAAGTAGGGATTAAGAGCTCTCCTTATGATAAGATAAGATGGAGATGCTTCCCTTTCAAGTAGGGATTAAGAGCTCTCCTTATGATAAGATAAGATGGAGATGCTTCCCTATCAAGTAGGGATTAAGAGCTCTCCCTATGATAAGATAAGATGGAGATGCTTCCCTTTCAAGTAGGGATTAAGAGCTCTCCCTATGATAAGATAAGATGGAGATGCTTCCCTTTCAAGTAGGGATTAAGAGCTCTCCTTATGATAAGATAAGACGGAGATGCTTCCCTTTCAAGTAGGGATTAAGAGCTCTCCTTATGATAAGATAAGACGGAGATGCTTCCCTTTCAAGTAGGAAGTAAGAGCTCTCCTTATGATAAGATAAGACGGAGATGCTTCCATTTCAAGTAGGGATTAAGAGCTCTCCTTATGATAAGATAAGACGGAGATGCTGTTAGGGCAATCTCTTGCCGTAATATGGTTTTGATGGTGTGGCAAAGGGTTTAAGTTAGTTTGATATGTTGATTTGATATGTGCGTTGAAGTCATGCAGGACTTAGTAATTCACACATGGAGCCATGGCGAGTTTCACATCTCATGACTTGTGCCTTGAGTCGGTGAAGGATAGCTTTGCGGAAGCCGTGCGCTTGGAGCATCCGAGGGACCGCCGGACGAGAAGCTTGGAGTGAAGCCGGAGGAAGTAGACTTCGAGGCAAGAGACGCGAAGGAGCATTGCAGAGCCGTGCGCCTGATGCTGCCGAGAAACATGGCCGAGAACGAAGAGAACTTCGAAGGCGAGGGACTCCGAGAGATGAGAAGTGAGCGATTGTAACCCGGGGAAGGGTAGCTCTTAGGTGAAACTTGGCCATTTGGCCAAGTGTCGGATGGGTTTTCCCGACACTAGTCGATCGCCATGTCATGGCAATGATCGCTTCCGAGTCGAGTGTAGTTCGACCGACTAGATTGTGCGGCGCAGCAATAACTACCATACGTGCGGGCCGATCGCTAAGATTATCGCCGATCACCGGGCGGCAGCCGATCGTCAATAGGGTTTTCGCCATACCGCTTCGTAGCCGATCGGGCCGACTACGGAGGTGAGCCGATCGATGAGGTCCATCACCGATCGCCAAGAGTTCCGCTTGGACTACAACGATCGGGATCCGACGCGTGTTCGAGGCTGCTAGGACGGCAATGATCGACAAGGCGGCGCAATGATCGATGGCGGCCAACGGGAAGAAATCAGCTCTCTCTATAAAAAGAGAGGGTGTAAGCCTTTGAGAGGCTAATGTTTATGCTCTAAGTGATCTTCCTAGTGCCCCACAAGCTCTAAACTCTTCTTACTTGTTTTTACTCCATTCTATTTGTAAGAAGAGTGATCTTGATTGTAAAGGTTACCTCCACCTAGCTTGGTGCAAAGGAGAGACCAATAGTGATTGGCTTTGGAGGAGTGATTCACCTCGAACGAATCGGGATCGTGGATTAGCGGCGTAGCCGTGAACCACGTTACATTCTTTGTTAGTGATTGTTTTCTCGTATTTCTATTTGATTGTCTTTATTAGTCTTCCGCTTGCGCTAATTAGTTTTGTAGACGAGCAAATACCGGCATCCAAAAGAAAAGGGCTATTCACCCCCCTCTAGCCGGCCGTACCGATCCCCTACAAGTGGTATCAGAGCCAAGGAAAGCTTGTCGAGGACTAACCGCCATAACAAGCAAATTTTCAAAATGGCCGGCTCAAACATCCACCCACCGAAGTTCGACGGCAAATTCTCTTGGTGGAAAAAGAGAATGGAGGTATTCTTCGAGACCGATTTTGATATCATGCTTATAATGGAAAATGGTTTCGAGTTGCCTAGGGATGAAAGGGGTGACCCAATTGAAAAATCACGTTGGACTAAGAAGCAAAGAGAGGAGCACCTTGCAAACTCAAAGGCAAAACATCATCTTCTCAATATGCTCCCTCAACAAGAGATCAACCGGATCAGAGAGTGTGCTAGCACCAAAGAGATGTGGGAAAAGCTTGTAGAACTCCATGAAGGCACATCCGAGGCCAAGCTAGCTAGGAGAGACCTCCTCCGCTCCCAACTATCAAACATCAAATTAGAAAAGGGAGAAAAGGTAACTTCATTGCATTCTAGGTTTAAAGAAATATTAATTGGGCTAACAAGTGTAGGTGAGAAGCTATCAAACCGGGATATGGTAATGAAGGCCATAGATGCCTTTCCCCGGTCCTCTAAATGGAGCTCCATGGTGGACTCATTTTACATCTCCAAGAACTTGGAAGTAAGTACCTTGGAGGAATTTTTCTCAACAATGGAGCTTCACGAAACTAGGCTTGAAGGAATACAAGAAGAGCCTAGAATTCAACCCTCAAGAGGAGTAGCTTTGATAGCGAACAAGGGGAAGAAGAAGATGGAAATTCCCTCCTCCTCCGATGACGAAGCGTCTTCCTCCTCCTCCTTGGATAGCACCGAAGAAGCCTATATGGTAAGGAAGGTAAGACGTGCATTTAAGAATTTTAGATTTAATAAATCTAATGATAGGAATAGAAGACCAAGGGGGAAGGTCATATGCTACAATTGCCAAGGAGAGGGGCACATAAGGGATAATTGTCCCCTCCTAAACAAAAGCAAAGAAGAAAAGAAAAAGAAGGAAGAAAAGAAGAAGAAAAAGGGGAGCAAGAAGAAAAAGGAAGAGGAGAAGAAGACAAAGAAAAAAGGAAAGGCCAAAGCTCTCAAGGCAAGGACTTGGGATGACCCATCCTCATCCTCCTCATCATCATCGGATGAGGAGAATGCCTTTGTCACCAATTTGGCCTTGATGGCCTTTGATGACTTGGATTGCTCTTCATCCGAAAATGAAAGATCAAGCTCAAGTGGGGAGAGCTCAAATGAAGGGGGAGCTTCTACATCCGAAGAAGAAGAGGA
Source organism: Wurfbainia villosa (assembly GCA_025175895.1). NCBI lineage: Eukaryota > Viridiplantae > Streptophyta > Magnoliopsida > Zingiberales > Zingiberaceae > Wurfbainia > Wurfbainia villosa. The sequence goes on from CM045988.1 coordinate 22,603,801, forward strand.
CATGGAAACTATGGTAACGAAAGCTTCTCCTAAGAAAATAGTCTCCATAATCTCTAGTTTAACTAAGGACTTATTTGTAATGAAAAATAAAAATAAAAGTATGCTTAATCAAATTAAGGCATTGGAAAATAAGCTAGAAAATGCATGCTTAAATGATAATATTTCTTCTAGCTTAAATGATGCATGCTCACATGACCTTTATGTGCCATTAGATGTTAGTGATGCATGTATAAATGAAAATAGGGCCTTAAGGGAAAAAGTAGATTATTTAACAAAAGCCCTAGAAAAATTCACAATTGGCTCCAACACATTGAACATGATCTTAGGGAGCCAAAGAGCTAGTTTCAACAAAAAGGGCCTAGGCTACAAGGAAAAGAAAAATGAAAAGGCCTACAAATGCCTTATAGCTAGGGGACAAGATAAGAAGAAGGTAATAGCTAGAAAATGGATCCCCAAGGAATACTTAGTAAACTCAATAGGAAAGAACTTATTTTGGGTTCCAAAATCCATCCTTAAGGGTTAGGATAACCCTAGGGTAGTCAACCATATGGAATTAACCTATATCATATTTTGGTTGACTTAGGATGACGGGACAACATTTTTTAGATAGTGTTGGGTGATGATAACGTGCCCATAAATAGATAATATTGCTTAAATCATGATGATTGATGTAATTCCTATGTATATTTGCAATCATGATTTATGTTTTTGAAATTTGGCACGTTATCATGAGAAATAGGTTTGAATCATGCTTTAGGTGATACTTTGTTTATTATCATCATATAATACCTAATGCATGATTATAACTTGATGAAAACATGTATTTCATGATCATAATGTAGAATTCATTCATATATGCCTTTATGATCATGAGGATTATTAGGTTGATACTTAACCTTGATAGAATTGCATGAATATATTGGTTAAGTATACACAAATACCCCCCTAGGATGCATCTCACACTTCACTATAGGCTAACTTGATTGCAAACTTAGCATGGGTGAGATGTTAGGATGATACAAATGTCCACTAATGCCTATGGCATTTAGATGGTCATTTAAAGTATCAACATAGCAATAATAGACCAATCATGGGGAAGGCTTATGTTTAATTCATAGACATATTGCCCAAAGATCATGGTTGGATATTTCATATGTTTTCAAAACAATTTCTTAATCTAAAATCTAAGTATTCATGTTTTGAAACAATTGGATGCAAGACTAGGTGTTAAAATGGATACTCTTATGATCAAAAACCTAGTAGTTTTTAAAGCCTTTAGAATTTTGGCAAATCTCGGAAAATATAATGATTTTTCTTGAAAAACTATTTTTCATTGATAGATATACTTAAAAGAAATATGTTCCCCAAATTTCATGATTTTTCGAATTTTCTGGAATTAATAGTGCATTTCTGAAATTCATCCAGAAAATCAGAAATTCGGATTCTTTTGTGCCAGTCGACTGCCATACTGATAGCAGTCGACTGATGGACTGTGAACAAGTACAGTAACCTGATTTTATCAGGTTTTGACTGATTTTAGTGTATGTTTCTCTTTATACTTGATGCCATGAGCTTATAACTTAGTGTTAATCTTTTTGATGGTGTCAAAGGGGGAGAAATAATTATGTTTAAGTTAATTATTTTAGGGGGAGAAAATTTGCATAGAGAGTTTCATGGATTAAGGGGGAGTTGCATGTTGCTATATCATGTTTATCTTTACATGCTTTCTTACCTTAGAATTTATATCAAATGTTTTTACCTAACTTAAACGGATTGCCACACATCAAAAAGGGGGAGATTGTTAGGGAAATCTCTTGCCGTAATATGGTTTTGATGGTGTGGCAAAGGGTTTAAGTTAGTTTGATATGTTGATTTGATATGTGCGTTGAAGTCGTACAGGACTTAGTAATTCGCACATGGAGCCATGGCGAGTTTCACATCTAATGACTCGTGCCTTGAGTCGGTGAAGGATAGCTTTGCGGAAGCCGTGCGCTTGGAGCATCCGAGGGACCGCCGGACGAGAAGCTTGGAGTGAAGCCGGAGGAAGTAGACTTTGAGGCAAGAGACGTGAAGGAGCATTGCAGAGCCGTGCGCCTGATGTTGCCGAGGGACGTGGCCGAGAACGAAGAGAACTTCGAAGGCGAGGGACTCCGAGAGATGAGAAGTGAGCGATTGTTACCCGGGGAAGGGTAGCTCTTAGGTGAAACTTGGCCATTTGGCCAAGTGTCGGATGGGTTTTCCCGACACCAGTCGACTGCCATGTCATGGCCCGATCGCTTCCGAGTCGAGTGTAGTTCGACCGGTATACGATCGACTAGATTGCGGCGTTGGCCGCTATACGTGGGCCGATCAAGACATCGACCGATCGCCAAGGCGCAATGATCGTCAATAGGGTTTGCCAGAACCGCTCGTAGCCAATCGGGCCGATTACGGAGGCGAATGATCGATGAGGTCCATCAGTTAACTGCCAAGAGTTCCGTTGGACTACAACGGTCGGGATCCGACGTGTTCGGAGGTCGTTGTAGTGACGACAGTCGACTGACAAGGGCGGCAGTCGACTGATGGCGGCCAACGGGAAGAAATCAGCTCTCTCTATAAAAAGAGAGGGTGTAAGCCTTTGAGAGGCTAATGCATATGCTCTAAGTGATCTTCCTAGTGCCGCACAAGCTCTAAACTCTTCTTACTTGTTTTTACTCCATTCTATTTGTAAGAAGAGTGATCTTGATTGTAAAGGTTACCTCCACCTAGCTTGGTGCAAAGGAGAGACCAATAGTGATTGGCTTTGGAGGAGTGATTCACCTCGGACGAATCGGGATCGTGGATTAGCGGCGTAGCCGTGAACCACGTTACATTCTTTGTTAGCAATTATTTTCTCGTATTTCTATTTGATTGTCTTTATTAGTCTTCCGCTTGCGCTAATTAGTTTTGTAGACGAGCAAATACCGGCATCCAAAAGAAAAGGGCTATTCACCCCCCTCTAGCCGGCCGTACCGATCCCCTACAGATGCTTCCCTTTCAAGTAGGGATTAAGAGCTCTCCTTATGATAAGATAAGACGGAGATGCTTCCCTTTCAAGTAGGGATTAAGAGCTCTCCTTATGATAAGATAAGACAGAGATGCTTCCCTTTCAAGTAGGGATTAAGATCTCTCCTTATGATAAGATAAGACGGAGATGCTTCCCTTTCAAGTAGGGATTAAGAGCTCTCCTTATGATAAGATAAGACGGAGATGCTTCCCTTTCAAGTAGGGATTAAGAGCTCTCCTTATGATAAGATAAGACGGAGATGCTTCCCTTTCAAGTAGGGATTAAGAGCTCTCCTTATGATAAGATAAGACGGAGATGCTTCCCTTTCAAATAGGGATTAAGAGCTCTCCTTATGATAAGATAAGACGGAGATGCTTCCCTTTTTAAGTAGGGATTAAGAGCTCTCCTTATGTTAAGAATGCTTATGATTATGTCCTTTATGCATGTTTAAGATTTTATGATATTATGAATGCTTAGGTTCAAGTTTAAGAATGCTTATGATTATGTCCTTGATGCATGTTTAGGATTTATGAAATTATGAATGCTTATGTTCAAGTTAAAGAATGCTTATGATTATGTCCCTTATGCATGTTTAGGATTTATGATATTATGAATGCTTATGTTCAAGTTTAAGAATGCTTATGATTCTTTATGCATGTTTAGGATTTACGATATTATGATTGCTTATGTTCAAGTTTAAGAATGCTTATGATTATGTTCTTGATGCATGTTTAGGATTTACGATATTATGATTGCTTATGTTCAAGTTTAAGAATGCTTATGATTATGTCCTTTATGCATGTTTAGGATTTATGATATTACGAATGCTTATGTTCAAGTTTAATAATGCTTATGATTATGACCTTTATGCATGTTAGAATTGAGGATGTTATGAATGCTTATGGTTAAGTTTAAGAATGCTTATGATTATGACCTTTATGCATGTTTAGGTTTGATGATGTCATGTATGCTTATGTAAATTTTATGCCATGCTTATGTTTCATTACGTTAGTATGCTGATGTGTAGTGTTGTTATGCACTACTTATGTTGTTTATGCTAGTATGCTCATATTGTCTAATTATTTGATAAAGTTTGTGACTTTTGTGAGTTGGCAAGAATCTTACTAAGCTATATGCTTATAGTTTATGTTGTCCATATACTGCAGACGAAGGAAACATGAACTAGAGGAAGTAGCAGGAGGGGCCAAGTGTGTGTGATAGTGGCATGGTGGAGAAAGACCCTATTACTATCTGCTTATATTTATGTGCTCAATGAACAACTTAAGACATTGCTTCCGCTTATAAGACTTGTGATTTATTAGTACCGTGTTGGAGGTTGCTTAGTTATATTACTGTTTAATTACTTAAGAAAGTTTGATATGTTAGAACTCATGAATGAATCTTCATGTTATGCATGTTATAAAATGAGATAAGATATGTTAACATGCTAATTATGAATATGATATGTGATGCATGTATAAAAGAAGGTTTAAGCCATGATAACATGTTTAAGTATGTAGATTGTGGAATGATCCATATATGTTATCGAATAAGGCGGCGTTACTTCATGGTTGGGCGACACTCGAGTGACTTCGGAGGGAGCCGAAGGAATCGAGTGGAAGGCCGGAAGCAAAAGCGACATGGTAAGTATCGAGGTAAGCTCATGTGTGTGAGCGTAAGTGAGGTCGTATCCTCCTTACGGGGATGGTCTTAAGCGTAGATCCGACCAAAGACATCCCATCGATAGTCTAGGTCGAGATCGGACGGTCAAAGGTCATCGAAATAATGTTTTCTTTGAGCTAACTTTGACTTGCAAAGAAGCATCACGATCGCACTTGGAGGACTCGGCCATCAATCACCGATCGCCGGAGGTCAAGACTCGACAGAATCTTTCGCCATCACCAACCGATGGTCAATGATCAGCTTCGAGGAGTCAAGGCTTATCACCCCATTTCAAGGAGATTGGTGCTCAATTGTGATTGGCTAGGGTTCCTCTTGAAAAGGGGCTCAAAGGCTATAAAAGGAGGGCCAATCCTAGGGTTTCTTCATCAATTCCAAGCTTCCAAAAGCCTCCGCAAAGCTACAACTCTCCGACAACGAAGTCTTTCTTTTCCGACGTCTAGGTTTAATTTTCTTTATTTTTTGTACGTCGGTATTAGCTTTATATCAGTTATTTATTTACTTGTTTTGGAGCTTTTATCGTATACGAGGAGAGAGGGAGTGTCCCTCTACCTCAAGTTTGTGTTCCTTCTTGTATCGATTAACTTCTACCTCCAACGAGGAGGAGTTCGTTTAGTGTTTTGCCCTCCGTGCATGGTCAAGGACCACTAGGGCCTTGGTGTAGTAGCCGAAGGCTACGAACCAAGTAAAATATTTGTCTTCCCTTTTTATTGCTTATCTTTTCCACTGCAAATCAATTATCTACTCGGTTTTTAAACGAACGAACAAAAATAAAGTTTTAACGCTATTCACCCCCCCTCTAGCGTTTCAAATCGATCCAACAACTTCGACTTTTGGAAGATCATCGCCCACACGACGTCCAAAAGGAGGAAGCACATACAATAGAAGATCAAGAGGTATAATCTTGTTTTTTTTATTAGTCTTCCTTTGTATTATGTTTATAATTGCTTTTCAATTATATGCTTGTTTTATGTGGATGTTTACTTTATGTATGTGGCTAAATAATACTTGGATACCGAACATAAACACAAAAGCCGGTGATCCATAGATCGTCTATTCTGCGGCTATTCGTAGAATAGAGGTTGGTCTCTTGAACAATAAGTTTGTTCAAGTGACTACTCTAATTGAATAGCACGATGATGAAACGGTTGCTTGGGTGTTCCCTTTTTTCTAGGATTATTTTTTTTTTAATCCGGGGACATCGATGGGATCGCCATGAACAAGCGACCGAGTCAAATTGGGAAGCAAAGTTTCCCCTCACGGATCACTCCCAATAGGATCTTGGCCACCTAATGGATCTGGCTCACATAAAATCCGATCCATTAATGATAATTCATTCCACTAGAGGATTATCATTGATCTACCTCACCAACCCCATAATTAAATATGGGCTTCATATATTAATTGTATAAATGTCTCCCCGTGTTTAAGATATCGAATGTCCGTTAATTAATTAATCAATATCTAACTCCATGAGTAGTACCACTCAACCTTATCATCATGAAGGAACAAGTCCACCTACAGGATTTACATGATGATCCTTATGAGCTCCTCAAGAGGACATCATCATCCTAATATATAGGACATGGTTTCCTCCTATAATCAACGACACACCATGTAAATAATATTATTTTCCATCTTACCAAGCCTATCGATTTAATCCATAAATCTCTCCCATTGGAAAATTAAAGAAATAAATATTAAGTACATGTGTCCGTTATTATATCGGGATTAAGTGCATGTACACCATAATATCCAAGGTCTGATTCAATTATGTAGTCAGCAATAAATTGAATCACCTCTAAGTCGGTCATGCTCAATACACACAGTGTACTAGTGTAATTCTATGGTCAAATAAACCAATACCAAATTACACTACAACCATGCCAATGGTTTGTCCACAACCATCTTGGTTGAGAGCCTCAACTTATACTCTACAAGGAACTGATAACATGATCTTCTGTGTGACACCACACACCATGTTATCTACATTATAATGTATCAAACAATATGCATAACCATAAAATGCAAACAATGATCATGTGATTCTTATTTCAAAAATAAAAATGTTCATACAAAGGCTAGGCTTTCAGTATACATCCCAATAATCTCCCACTTATACTAAAAGACTATGCTGTCATCAAACTGCCATACATCTGATTCTCATTCCCTCCACATGCCTATCAAAAGCTCTCGCTGTAAGGGTCTTAGTGAAAGGATATGCCAGGTTATCCTCTAATATAATCTTGGCGATAGCAACTTCTCCTCGCTTTACAATCTCTCATATCAGGTGGTACTTTGCTCTATGTGTTTTCTTCCCTTATGGGCTTGTGGTTCCTTTGAGTTTGCAACTGCACAACTGTTATCACAATAAATTGTGATAGTTATGAGCAAAATAGGAATCACATCCAAGTCCATCAAGAAGTTCCTGACCCATACGACTTCTTTGGCTACCTCAGAGGCTACCACATACTCAGCTTCCATGGTAGAGTCCGCCACGCATTTCTGCTTGACACTCCTCCATACAATGGCTCCACCTCCCAAAGTAAACACAAAACCCGAGGTAGACTTACTGTTATCCCCATCTGATTGGAAGTCAGAATATGTGTAACCTATAGGGAGTAATTGATCTACCTGGTATACCACCATATAATCCCTAGTCCTTCTCAGGTACTTCAATATATACTTTACCGCAGTCCAATGTCCCTATCCTGGATTACTCTGATATCTTCTAACCATACCCACTGCAAAGCAAATATCCAACCTCGTACATAACATAGCATACATGAGGCTTCCTACCGCCGAAGCATAAGAAACCGCCTTCATCTCCTCTGTCTCCTTTGATGTTCTAGGACACATCTCTTTAGATAAAGGTACTCCATGCCTAAAAGGTAGAAAACCTTTCTTGGAGTTCTGCATGCTAAAACGAGCCAAAATAGTATCTGTGTATGAATCTTGAGATAAGAACAACATCTTTTTCTTGCGATCCTTTATAACCTTGATCCCAAGGATGTGTCCCACTTCCCCCAAGTCCTTCATATCAAATTGTTTGGACAACCATACCTTTACGTCAAACAATACTTTGACATTGTTGCCAATGAGCAAAATGTCATCTACGTATAGTACAAGAAATACCACTACGTTTCCGTCACATCTCTTGTATACACAAGACTCATCTGGACTTTGAATAAATCCATATGACTGGATTACTGATGTGTCGATTTCCGCAAGTGCACGGTTGTCGTCAAGTAATAAAAATATTGATCCCACAGGGATTGGGTCAATTACCGAATGATCGTGCTACCAAGTTATCTAGTCAAATCAATTTTGTGAATTAAGTAAAGAAACTAAGCAGTCAAGAACAAAGAATGAGAAGAAAGAGCTAAAAGTCAATAATTGAGGGGAATCTAAGGATATGGGTTTCACCGCATCGACGATTTATAAGGTGATTATGTTCTCTCCTACTCCTTAGAGTTGTTTCGATAGAACCTGTCCTAAGGTAAATCAACGGCCCCTTTCGAAGTCTATGCATATTGTACCTATCAACTCAATTTCCCTATCACGGTATTCAAGCATAGGTGATCATAATCAGCTAAGGGGACCTGTCACGAGACCCCCGCAAACCTCCCTAGTCTTACTACCATTTGTTAGTAATATATGAGAGATGTCCTAAGGCAATCGCCTTTTGTATGAACCATTTATATGATAAATGAAGATTCACTATTTGAGTATACATGTTTTATGTATTTGATTGGATCTTAAACTCATTTACTGAATGTCCACGATACGATTCACAGCATGAGAGAATTTGTGATTGGATCACAACTAGTGAGTATCTCTACATGTGTAATTGTGATGTATCGGAATTATCCCTAGTCGATAAATTGATGGATTTGGACACCATCAATTCTGTCGAGACTAGCACGAGGTATACTCCTTGGTGTATCCAAGCAGCTGATTCTCACTGGCTGGAGACATAGTGATGTCCGGAGTTAATCGTGGATGCTAGTTATGGTAACTAGTTCATGAGTGACCACCGTAAGACTTCATATGGTTCTCTCGCATATATAGATATGTCAATGATCGTGGCTTAAGTGCGATGTTCCTTTGACTTGCGGTATTCAAGTCATCTTGATCATGGAGACTTATGCTTTGACATCTTAAGCAAACATCTCTAAGGAGATGTGGACCCGGATGATTGGGTATAAGTCAAGTGATCAAGGTGTTTGAATAGCCTATAAAGGATTCACCACTCCTTGCGAGGAGATGTATACCCATGGCCTCTCGTGATTGTTACTAAAGTCTTTGCCAAAGCATTACATGTTTAGAGTAAGGTACTCTTCGATACATGTGGAGTAACTAGAACTGTGAGGACGAGGAAATGATACTTGGGCTAGGTGTGACGAGTCACTTAGTGGGGATCGACACAATAGACCATGTCCCAACCAAGTGGGTATAAGATGAGTGAAGGGAATGGGGCACGATTCATTCGAGCATCAAGGGTTTCTGTAAATAGTTCGATCAACCGCTGATCTTTTCTGCTAATTGGGGATCATGATGTACTACTAGGTGCCACTCATGATCATTCTATAATTAATGGTTAATTATAGACGGCCAACATAAACCGAGAACCTATTAGGTCACACGCACAACGAGCGTAATCCAAAGGATTTAAAACGAGCTTGAGAATGGGATTCTCAGACCGAGAGAAACTAGGTTTGGTTGGACCAAACATAAAGCGAGCATGAAATCGTTTCAGTCGCAATGGAAGCGTGGATGGGCCGTGTCTTATGAAGACATAATGGATGAACCAAAATGGTTTGGTTCTAATCCAATGGAGGAGAATAAACCAAATGGTTTGGTTTATTTTAAACGAATGAACCAAAAGTTGGTTCGGTTCGTTTTAACTTAAAATAAACCATTATGGTTTGGTTTATTTTAACTTATATTAATGGAGCGGGTTAACGGGCCTCATGGTTATGATCCAATAACGATTAAGAGAATTAGTTCTCTATAAAAGAGGGCTTAAGGGATTGTTAAGCCCTAATCCACAACCCTATGTTGTCGCCCACCTCTCCATGGAGAAATTCGGAGCTAACTCTCCTCCTCCTTGCCGCCGCCCACCTTGAGGCTCCAACCGGCGTCCAGAAGGCTTCTTCCTTCCCCCTCGCCGGCGTCGAGCTGCTTCCGGTTAGTGCTCCGGTGATCTCCTTCAAGTTTGGCATCAAGGTGAGCTCTATCTCCCTTGGTTGGCCGGTGCCTATCACCTCCACCAAAGCTGTCCAGTTTTCTGGACAGCTTGTTCTCCTCTCGTCGGAGCGTCGTTTGGACGACGGTTAGAGCTCCGACAGTGGATAACTTACCGGGGATTCGATCTCCGGTAATCCTCTGAGGTGGAGGATGAAGGATTCGTCAATTGGTTGACGAATACCTCTCCGGAGAAGCGAGTTTTGAGAACTCGTATTAGGATCCGAATTTGGATTCGGATCGCGATCATCTCTCGATCACGTCGTCTTCAACACGAGGCTAGTAACCCATACGAAGACGAAGCTCGTGGCTTAGCGAAGTCATCCCGAGGAACTCGGCGTGGATACGGATAGAGACGATTCTAGCGAGGATCGTTCCGGTTGATGCCGTTCCCGCTACACGTCATACGAAAGGTATAACGTAGATAAATTTCCTTTTATTGCAAATTTAAATTTACGGTTATGTCTACACTTGTTGTAATATGCATGCGTGTGTTGTGTGTGTTGTAATAAATGTAGATTTATTATTTTTTATTGCTTCCGCTGTGTTCATGTTTACGAAACGTGATCGAACACACACACGCCGCGGTGCCGGAAACCCAACAGTGGTATCAGAGCCCAGGTTGTGTTTCGACATAATCGTAAAATGGTTTTGCGATAGTCATAATGTTATTTCTGGAAATTTTCTAATTTTGGAAATTTAGAAGTATTTATGGAAATTTTTCAATTTTGGAAAGTCTAGAAGTATTTATGGAAATCTTCCACTTTTGGAAAGTTAGAAGTATTTATGGAAATTGATATTTTCTATAAATAAAATATTTGATTAGATTTTGGAAATTTGTTTCCTAATTTAATCTTAATTTGATTTGGGAAATCAAATCTTAAAAAATATTTTATTTCCATAAGTAGTTTTAATGATTTAGGAAATTGGTTTCCTAAATAGATTTTCCTTAATCAAATAATTCCATAAATAAAATATATGATTAAATTTGGAAATTTATTTCCTAATTTAATTATGATTTGATTTGGAGAATCAAATCATAAACATATTTTATTTCCATAAATAGTTATGACATATAAGGAAATATATACATGACATAATTGTATGCCATGTAATTGCATTAGATGCATAACATTATGTCATGCGTGTCGTGACATGTAGATGTATGTCATGTATGTCATGTCATGTAGATAATAGTTATTTGCATGCAAAGAGGATGAGACATAAAACCCTAACTCAATATTAAAGCCTACACCTTCCATTAATATGGTTAGAACTAGAGTTCTGTTTCTTGTTTGGGTTGTTGGACTCACTCCAAGCCCGGCTCGAACCTGAACATGTTCAAATCATTGGAATAGTTTAACTCTAATATGGTAAGAGTCAGAGGTCAATCGTTAGTTTGGGTTGTTGGACTCACTCCAAGCCTAGCTAATTGGTTGAATGCGCTCTAACCATATTAAAACTATTTCGCGATTAATGGGTCGGCTCTAACTTGGAGCATCGATTTGTTGGACTCACTCCAAGGTCGATGTGAAGAGAGGTGAAGTTGGGTGCTATGCATATGATGCATACTTGTTAATGTGTTAACAACCCAATGTATGTGTAAACATTCAATTAGTTGATAGCACATTGTGATAGTTACATATACATGATATGTAATCGGTATACTTGATACCCACCATCATAGCTAAGAATGGCTTGTTGGACTCATTCCAAGGTTGTTCTTATCTATATTGGATATCAACCCATTCAGAGATTGACCTACGATCTCCCGAATTGATTTCAAGGGTTTTTGAATTCGAAAAATGAATGGGATTTATAAATGTATATTGATGCATTTTAAAAATCATCTTTCTCATATATGCTCGTTTTGTATTTCTAAAATTGATCATGTTGTCTTTTAATTTGCGTTCCATTTTGGATTCGAATAAATTGACTGGGCCGAACTTCTTGGACTGGCTTAGAAACTTGAGAATTGTTCTCAAGGTGAAAAGCTTGCGTATGTCCTCGAAGCGCCTCTTCCCTTTATCCTAGTGACAATGCAACTCTGGACCAATTGTTGGCCTATCAGAAACATGTGAATGATTCTGAAATGGTGAGTTGCATCATGCTAGCCGCGATGGAACCCAAGCTACGAAAGCAGCATGAGCATATGGATGCTCATATCGTAGTCCTTCATCTTTATGAGTTGTTTGATAAGCAAGTGAGATTCGAAAGGTTCGAAGTCTCCAAGCTCCTCTTCACCTCTGAGATGCAAGAAGGTTCATCTGTGGTACTGCTCAACATGCTGAAGACTGTGGAGCCTTCTGAGAAGCATGAGCAGGGGACGGTGTTGTTAGTTGATTCCTCGAAGAAAGGTTCTAAGAGGGAGTCAAAGGAACAACAGAAGGGGAAGAAGAAAAAGGCTAAAAGGCAGAACTAGCTCAAAAGGGCACTTGCCATAATTATGGCAAGGAGGGCCATTGGCGAAGAAATGCAAGATTTATCTTGAGTACGTGAAGAAGAATAAGGCATAAGATGCTCCATCTTTTTCATATATCTTCGTTATTGATTGTCATTCTATTTCCTCAGACACTTGGGTATTGGATACTGGGTGTGGCTCACATATATATAATGACATACATGGGCTAAGGAATAGAAGAAGACTCGTCAAGGGAGAGTCAAATTTATGTGTTGGGAATGGAGCAAAGGTTGCTGCACTCGCCATCGGAACGTATTTGTTGAAACTCCCTGCAGAACTTGTCTTAGAACTGGACAATTGCTTTTATGTTCCTTCGTTGATAAAGAACATAATTTCTATTTCTTGCTTAAATAGAAATGGTTTCCATTTGATGTTTAGTAACAATTGTTGTTATATAACTTTGAATGGAGTTCTTTATGGGACTGGAACTTTAAGCAATGGTATTTATACGTTGGACGTATCCAGTGACATTTTCAATATCGAAGCGAGCAACTAGCATGCTCGAAAGGATAATCAAATAGACTCCTACATGTGGCATTGTCGTCTTGGCCATGTAAGCAAGAAATGCATGTCCGAATTACACCGATGTGGAATTCTGGAATCGTTTGAATTGGATTCATACGATACATGTGAATCATGCTTAAAAGGCAAAATGACTAAGTTACCTTTTACAGGAAAAGGTGAACCAGTGGGAGAGTTGCTAGGCCTAATACATAGTGATGTATGTGGACCTATGTCAACTCAAGCTTTAGGAGGCTATAACTACTTCATTACCTTCACCGATGATCACTCACGGTTTGGGTATGTGTTCTTGATGAAACACAAGTCTGAAGCCTTTGAAAGGTTCAAAGAATTCAGAAATGAAGTAGAGAAACAACATGACAAAAGTATTAAAATACTTCGATCGGATCGAGGCGGTGAATACTTGAGTCAGGAGTTTCTTGATTATCTAAGAGACAATGGCATATTGTCTCAATGGACTCCGCCATATACACCACAACATAATGGTGTATCTGAGAGGCGTAACCGGACCTTGTTGGACATGGTCAGGTCAATGATGAATCATGTGACTCTTCCCAAGTCCTTTTGGGGCTATGCACTTCAGACAGCTGTTTACTTGTTAAACAGAATGCCTACCAAGGTAGTCTCAACTACTCCATATGAGATATGGAATGGTAAGAAACCTCTGTTGGGTTTTCCCGAGCCGCAAAAACTGCTTTTTGCATTGCGAAAACCTCGGAAGCCCCGGCCACGGATCCATGCGAAGTATAAAATTATAATTGCATGTATGTGCTTACAGAAAATCCTAGATCTACCTTAGATCTAAGAGGTTAGAACGTTACCCTCGTAGCGACGCCCTTCGCTTATCCTGCTCGTCCAAAAGTTCGCCGGAACTCGAGAGTGTCAAGTGCACACTCCTCTATGGTATCCACACAAGCAATAGGTGGAGAAAACTCAACCTTGAGTGTGCTAGCACTCCTTGGTTGGTTCGGCCAAAGAGAGGGATGGGAGAGGGAGAGCTTGAGAGAAAAGGTTCCAAGGAAGAAGATGAAGTTGGAATTAACTCACCCAAATGAATTTCATCTAATGAAACCCCTAAAGTGGTCGGCCACTTCAAGGAGAGGGAGTTACATGCATGCATGTAACTCCCATGTCCCTTGGTCTCCCTCATGAGGTGGCACCAATTGACAAAGTCAATGATGATGTGGAGCATCATCATTGGCCGGCCATGCCTAGTTATCATCATGACATGGCATTTGGTCAAGTCAAACTTGACCTTTCATCTTCCCTCTCAAGTCAAGTCAAACTTGACCTCTAATCTCCCATGGTTGATCAAATCTAACCACTTGACTCAAGTCAATTTAATATAATGAATCTCTATTCATTAATTTAAATTGATTTGATGAATCAAATCTCAATTAGACTCATTCAACACTTGAATCAACTTGAGTCTAACTCAATTAGTCTAATTTGGATTACTCTTAATCCAATTTGGTTCATCCCATGAACCTAATCCTCATGGTTCATCATATGAACCTAATCTCCATCTAATTGCTCTTATGTGTGTGACCCTATAGGTTCTTGTAACGTTGGCAATGGCCCTAAACCGATTTAGGAACATAAGCAATGAGCGGTATCTAGCAACATATCATTGCTACCCAAGTTACAAGAATGTTGAGCTCCAACATCACCTTTGTGACTACTAATTGTGACTCTCACAATATGTGACAATGTCCCTCTATCCTTGACATCTAGATTGACCAATCGAGGCATAGGCGTGTCATCCTCGGTACAATCTAAATCTTGAACTCAGTAGACTCACTCTAATCAAATGAGCTCAATATCTCATATTGACTCATTTGGGCATAACCATGCACCGTGGTCTCACTCTATCAAGAATATCGATGTCACCCCGTCATATAGGAGGATAGATCCCATCTACATCACTCACATCCCTCAGCGTAATTCGTTACATACCCGATGTCGCCTTTATAGTCCACCCATTTCACGGGTGGCGTTTGTGAAAGCAAAGTATGCAACTCCTTATGTAGGAACCATGGTGACTTGGTCTAAGGACTAATAGTCATACTAATAGCCACATGAGAAAGTATATGACACTCATATAACGATCCATGATACTTTCTCATGGCGGGTCATTCGATATACATTCTCGATGCATACCCATGTGTCAACTTGATATCTCATATCCATGACTTGTGAGATCAAGTCATCTTGTTGACCTACATGCTAGTCTCTATGCATTAACATTGTCCCTGAATGTTAATACTCGACTAGGAATGATTAAGAGTAGTGTTCTCTATATCATCTCATTATCGATTCAACCAATCGATTGATATAGATAAGAACCTACTACTCAAGGACATTATTATATTTAGTTATTTGGCACCAATACAAGTAAATATAATAACCATGCCTTTATAAATAGGAATATGATACAATAAAGTCCATACAACAATCATCATGATTGGGGCTCTAGGCTTTCACTAACAATCTCCCACTAGCACTAGTGCCAATCACCGTAGTATCTAATACCCAATGACCTAGTGTGACCATCATGCTTTTCTGCCAAAGCCTTGGTCAAGGGATCGCGCGATGTTAGCCTCTATGGGGTACTCTGCAAATCTTCACATCTCCTCTATCGACAATCTCTCGAATGAGATGGAAGCACCGATATATTCGGCCTCTGTTGTAGAATCAATAACTGTGTCCTGCTTGGAACTCTTCCAGCTCACAGTGCTACTATTCAAGCAAAACACGAACCCTGACTGCGATCTATAATCATCCTGGTCAGTTTGAAAGCCGACATCGTTGTAACCCTTTACAACTAGCTCCTCATCGCATCCAAATATCAAGAAATATTCTTTAGTCCTTCTTAAGTACTTAAGAATATTCTTGACTGCTATCCAAATGGACGCCACCGATCCGATCGTATCTACTGCCATGCTCAAAGCATACGAGACATCGTGACAAGTACACATGGCGTACATGATAGATCCTATAGCAGATGCGTAAGGGATCTTATCCATGCGGTCTCTCTCCTCTCTAGAAGAGGGACTTTGAGTCTTCGAAAGACTCACACCATGTGACATCGGCAGAAGTCCTTTCTTGGAATTCTGCATGGAAAACCGAAGTAATACTGTGTCAATGTATGTACTCTGACTTAGGCCAAGCAATCTCTTAGATCTATCTCTATAGATCTTGATGCCTAGAATACAGGCTGCTTCACCTAAGTCCTTCATTGAGAAGCACGTCCCCAGCCAAGTCTTCACAGACTGTAGCGAAGGGATGTCATTCCCAATGAGTAGTATGTCATCCACATACAATACAAGGAACACAACTGTGTTCCCATTAACCCTCTTGTAGACACATGTGGTTCATCTTCATTCTTGATGAAACCAAACTGCTTGATCGCATCATCGAATCAAGATTCCACCCGAGAAGCTTGCTTTAGCCCATAAATGGACCTTTGCAGCCTGATACCTTTCCAAAGATGTCAGGATCTACAAAACCTCGTTGTGTCATGTACACATCCTCGAGCAAGTTTCCATTCGTAAACGCGCTTTGACATCCATCCGCCAGATCTCATAATCGTGGTATGTCGCAATAGCAAGCAAGATCCGAATGGACTTAAACATCGCCATCGAGAAAAGGTTTCATCATAGTCAATACCATGAATTTGCTTGAAACCTTTAGCCACCAATCGCCCTTATAGGTATGCTAAGTCCATCCATGTGCCTTTCTCCTAAAGACCCACTTACACCCAATGGGTTTGACTTCGTGGATCAACCAAAGTCCATACTTGGTTAGTGTACATGGATTCCATCTCGATCTCATGGCCTAGCCATTTCTCGTAACTGGGCTCATCACGCTTCTCGATAGGAGGTAGACTCATTCTCAATGAGCATAACGTCGTCATGGTCAGATAAGAGAAATGAGTATCTCTCAGCCGACGACGCATCCGCACTGCAAGAGGTAGGTCTACTTTGAACAGTGGTTGTTCCACAACTCTTGTGCAAGAACCTCATCACCCACAACACTTTGTGGTTCCTGTTCAACCTCCATCAAGGCCTCAGTGCTATGGTCCTTATCTTGAATTTCTTCAAGATCGAAGGTACTCCCACTAGTTTTTCTAGAAACAAAATCCCTTTCTAGAAAAACCCCAGTCTTTGCCACAAACACTTTGTGCTGACTGGGAATGTAGAAGTAATATCCCTTAGTATCCTTGGGATATCCAACAAAATAGCACCTATCGGATTTGGGTCCCAGTTTGTCTGAGACTTGACGTCGAACGTAAGCCTCACAACCCCAAATCCTCATAAAAGACATCTTGGGATTTTTCCCTGTCCATATCGTATATGGTGTCTTTACCATAGCCTTGGATGGTACACGGTTAAGGGTAAAGGCTGCTGTGTCCAGAGCATATCCCCAAAAGGATATAGGAAGATCTGTGTGACTCATCATAGATCGTACCATATCCAATAGGGTACGATTCCTCCTTTTGGATACACCATTCCACTGTGGTGTTCCAAGAGGAGTGAGTTGGGATAGAATCCCACACTCAGCTAGATAGTCACGAAACTCATGGCTAAGGTATTCACCACCTCGATCTGATCGAAGTATCTTAATACTCTTGCCAAGATGGTTTTGTACTTCATTCTTGAATTCTTTGAACTTTTCAAAGGATTCAGATTTATGTGTCATAAGATACACATAACCATATCTACTGAAGTCATCAGTAAATGTAATGAAGTACCTGTAACCACCTCTAGCAGCACCATTGAAAGGACCACATACATCACTATGTATAAGTCCTAACAAATCTGTTGCTCTTTCGCTGTGTCCACTAAAGGGAGTCTTGGTCATCTTGCCTAAAAGGCAAGACTCGCATGTCTCATATGATTCAAAATCAAATGAGTCTAGCAGCCCATCCTTATGGAGCTGAGATAAGCGCTAAGCGACAATGCCAGAGATAGGTTTGGTTCAACTCATTTGACTTGAACCTTTTGGTACTTATGTTATAGATAGGGCTCTCAAGTCTAGAAAGTAGAGTCCGTTTATTAGAGGTGCACTACAATAGAACATATCATTTAAATAAACTGAACAACATTTGTTCTTTATTATAAATGAAAAACTTTTCTTGTCCAAACAAGAAATCAAATGATGTTCTTAGTTAAGGTGCACATAACAACATTCATCTAATTCTAGTACAAGCCCAGAGGGTAGAGATAGATCATAAGTTCCTACAAAGAATAAAGAAGAACCCTTGCTCCATTGCCTACTCGTAGAGGTCCACCTCGCCCTTTGTCAATGCCCTCGCTATTTCTCACTCGCACATTGGTACAAATGTGAGATGCACATCCGATCTAATACCCAAGATGAAGAAATAGATAGATTGACTTCTATAACATTTATACCAAGTAGAAGTCTCACTTCTTCTTCTTAAGATCTTCCGTATGCTCATAGCTACGCTCCAGTTGTCCTCGCTTCCTGCAGAAAGCAAGCCCCTTCCTTGGCTACCTCCTTTGGGTTTAAGTTCTTGCCTTTGCCCTTGGCTTGGGACTTTCCCTTACCTTTAGGCTTGCCCTTGCCTTTCTTCTTTGCACCATCAAAATGGTGTCGATTTTCCTTCTTAAGGTTAAGCTCAGCAGTTCTCAACATGCTGAGCATTTCAGGCAATGGCTTATCAATTTCATTCATGTTATAATTCATGACACATTGATTGAAGGCTTGTGGCAAAGATTGCAAGATTAGGTCAGTGGCCAGCTCTTGGCCAAGTGGGAAGCCCAGCCTTTGTAGGTTTTCTACGTACCCAATCATCTTGAGTACATATGTACCTACGGGAGTCCCTTCGTGCATTTTGGACCCAAATAATGCCTTAGAGACTTCATATCTCTCATGCCTAGCTTGTCCTTGATATAGTTGACGAAGATGTCCAACCATATCATAAGCATTCATGAACTCGTGTTGCTTCCAAGCTCGTAGTTCATGGTCGAGCATTAGACATGACACATCTAATGCATCATCTTGATGCTTCTTGTAAGCATCTTTGTCACCGCGAGGCATCGCGTGGAGGTGCCTCGAATGGGCCGCCCCAGACGCATACAACTTCCTTTCTTGGGTGAGAACACTCAAGTTCCTGCTACCCAGAAATTTGCTCCATTGAGCTTGTCCTTCTCAAGGACGGATCGCAGAGAGAGAGTGTTCGTGGTTGTTTATATAGTTATCTACAACATACAATGCAGAGAATTAATATCATATTCCTTTTATCATTTAATTAGGCCTTTAATCAAATGATGCTCCCACCGAATTATAGGAATTTTGTAGAATCGAGTTATGGATGTGGTCAAACCACATTTAGATTCATACAAACTAGCTATAATTTTGGGACAAGATCCACATCATACTAAGCCTTGAGTTAGCTTTGCTAAATCGCCCAAGACTTAGTACGATCGGTGGTAACACATTACCGATTACATCTCTATGCAACTCTTGTTTATAGGATTAAGACCCACATTTACAAAAGACCTTGAGTTAGCTTTGGCTAAATCGCCAAGATTTAGTGTAAATGCGATCTTAACCTATCTTTCCAACGATTGAATATGCCTATAGTTCTACTCGATCCAATTGAGTTAACTAGTTTTGCTCAATCTAATTGAGCTTACTCTAACCCGAAGTCGTGATAGGCGGGACCAAGATTGTCCCTCCGCACTCCTACCAAGATAATATGTGTTGCTCGCTTTGGCGATTCAACAACAAATAATCGAGGTAGTGATGGGTATCAAGGCTCGGTAGGCATTTTCGAGTTGATTCGATTATGATCTAATCTAATCATAATGTGTATCTTATACGCATTTAGACCTTTATTATCCTATATTAGCATGCATCATATACATACATTAATTATTCTAGCATGCATCATATACATACAAGAAAATTAACCTAGCATGCATCATATACATACAAACATTTTCTACTAGCATGCATCACATACATACAAGAAAATTAATATAGCATATATATATATATATATATATATATATATATATATATATATATATATATATATATATATATATCAACATATATATATATATATATAATTAAATGTGATATAGACATGGCCCGACAACGATCTTCTCAAGCCACTGAGAAGATAGCACGGTCTCCCTCAGGCTAGCCGCTTCTCCAAGCGCTTCCTTTGACCACCATGTGTCCGTCACCCTTCTCGTAAGCTCGCCTTCAAGTGGACTTTCCACCGCCCATTTTGTACATTACAAATATGAAACTCGAAAGTTACATTCGAGTCTAAAACTATTTACAACTAGAATATTAAAAGAAGAGGTGCAACGCGCAGGTCACAAACACTTTACAACACGCACAACCACAAAACGGCACACAGGCCGTATTATGAATTACAACACACATAATCCAATCCAATCAGGTTATTGGGCCATGACAATCACAGAATTATACATAATTCTAAATTATGTATTTTTACAGAAATTTCTATAATTTTTCCTAATTTATTTTGAATTTATGAGTCACCTCCTCGAAACGGTCCCGCTTAAGCGGTTTCCGGCGCGATCAAGGACATGGCCCTTTCGGGATAGGGGCAGCGCCCTACCGCAAAAATAAACTTCGCGAGTGTCCCTACAATGATCTTACAGTGACTTAAGTCGCTGTCCCAAAAACCTAAAGAGAACTCACGATTCGAGAGTTTTTCTCGACTTGAAGCTTCACGAGTGTCCCAACACTCGTTGCTTTACTACGAGAAAAATACCCAAAAATTATATAAAATAAGAAAATTTACAGAAACATATAAATCTGTAATTTTTATAGCGAATATAAAATCTACAAAAATGAAACACATAAATGCTTCGCACGTGGCTCGATACTAATCGCTGGTTTTTCCGAGCCGCAAAACCGCTTTTGCGCTATGGAAACCCTGAAGCCCCGCCACTGATCCGCGGCGAAGTATAAAATTATAATTGCATGTATGTGCTTACAGAAATCCTAGATCTACCTTAGATCTAAGAGGTTAGAACGTTACCCTCGTAGCGACGCCCTTCGCTTATCCCGCTCGTCCAAAAGTTCGCCGGAACTCGAGAGTGTCAAGTGCACACTCCTCTATGGTATCCACACAAGCAATAGGTGGAGAAAACTCAACCTTGAGTGTGCTAGCACTCCTTGGTTGGTTCGGCCAAAGAGAGGGATGGGAGAGGGAGAGCTTGAGAGAAAAAGTTCCAAGGAAGAAGATGAAGTTGGAATTAACTCACCCAAATGAATTTCATCTAATGAAACCCCTAAAGTGGCCGGCCACTTCAAGGAGAGGGAGTTACATGCCTGCATGTAACTCCCATGTCCCTTGGTCTCCCTCATGAGGTGGCACCAATTGACAAAGTCAATGATGATGTGGAGCATCATCATTGGCCGGCCATGCCTAGTTATCATCATGACATGACATTTGGTCAAGTCAAACTTGACCTTTCATCTTCCCTCTCAAGTCAAGTAAAACTTGACCTCTAATCTCCCATGGTTGATCAAATCTAACCACTTGACTCAAGTCAATTTAATATAATGAATCTCTATTCATTAATTTAAATTGATTTGATGAATCAAATCTCAATTAGACTCATTCAACACTTGAATCAACTTGAGTCTAACTCAATTAGTCTAATTTGGATTACTCTTAATCCAATTTGGTTCATCCCATGAACCTAATCCTCATGGTTCATCATATGAACCTAATCTCCATCTAATTGCTCTTATGTGTGTGACCCTATAGGTTCTTGTAACGTTGGCAATGTCCCTAAACTGATTTAGGAACATAAGCAATGAGCGGTATCTAGCAACACATCATTGCTACCCAAGTTACAAGAATGTTGAGCTCCAACATCACCTTTGTGACTACTAATTGTGACTCTCACAATATGTGACAATGTCCCTCTATCCTTGACATCTAGATTGACCAATCGAGACATAGACCGTGTCATCCTCGGTACAATCTAAATCTTGAACTCCAAGTAGACTCACTCTAATCAAATGAGCTCAATATCTCATATTGACTCATTTGGGCATGGCCATGCACTTCGTGGTCTCACTCTATCAAGAATATCGATGTCACCCCCGTCATATAGGAGGGATAGATCCCATCTACATCACTCACATCCCTCCGCATAATTCATTACATACCCAGTAATCGCCTTTATAGTCCACCCATTTACGGGTGACGTTTGACGAAGCCAAAGTATGCAACTCCTTATGTAGGGAACCATGGTGACTTCAGGTCTAAGGACTAATAGTCATACTAATAGCCACATGAGAAAGTATATGACACTCATATAACGATCCATGATACTTTCTCATGGCGGGTCATTCAGTATACATTCTCCAATGCATACCCATGTGTCAACTTGATATCTCATATCCATGACTTGTGAGATCAAGTCATCTTGTTGACCTACATGCTAGTCTCTATGCATTAACATTGTCCCTGAATGTTAATACTCGACTAGGAATGATTAAGAGTAGTGTTCTCTATATCATCTCATTATCGATTCAACCAATCGATTGATATAGATAAGAACCTACTACTCAAGGACATTATTATATTTAGTTATTTGGCACCAATACAAGTAAATATAATAACCATGCCTTTATAAATAGGAATATGATACAATAAAGTCCATACAACAATCATCACATGATTGGCTCTAGGGCTTTCACTAACAACCTCATGTATCTTACATGAAGATATGGGGTTGTCCTGCTTATGTGAAGCGGACTGTATCAGACAAATTGGATGCTAAGTCTGATAAATGTCTATTTGTTGGATACCCTAAGGAAACAAGGGGTTACCAATTCTATCATCCTGTGGAACAAAAGGTGTTTGTTTCAAGGCATACTGTGTTTCTAGAGAAAGAGTTTCTCTTGCAAGAAAACAGTGGGAGTGTCGTCGAGCTTGAGGAGGCTCGAGAGACTCAAATAGACATTAATGAGATACCTGGTGAAGCACAACAGCCGACAACTCATAGTGATGAGCAATCGGCTGGACCTATTGTAACACCACATCTTCGTAGATCTGGTAGAACACGCAATATTCTTGAGAGATATGGATTTCTCGTAAGTGAATCGAACGACGTGTTACTCATTGATGATGAGGAGCCTACCAGTTATGAAGAAGTGCTGACAAGTTCAGAAAGGGATAAGTGGCTTGGTGCCATGAAGTCGGAAATGGATTCCATGTATGAAAACCAAGTTTGGAACTTGGTTGACCCACCTAAAGGCATAAAGCCTATAGGGTGCAAGTGGGTTTTCAAGAAGAAAACCGACATGGATGGTAATGTGATTACCTATAAGGCTAGATTGGTGGCGAAAGGATATCGTCAAAAACAAGGTGTTGATTATGACGAAACCTATTCACTGTAGCTATGCTTAAATCCATTCGGTGCTCTCGCCATAGCGGCTCATTATGATTATGAGATATGGGGATGGATGAAAACAACTTTTCCTTAATGGAAACCTGCTCGAGGACGTGTATATGATACAACCTGAGGGTTTCACATCGGTTGATAAAACCAAGGTATGCAAATTGCGATGGTCCATTTATGGATTGAAGCAAGCATCCAGGAGCTGGAATATCCGTTTTGATGAGACAATCAAAAAGTTTGATTTCTCACAAAATCCAGACGAACCTTGTGTGTACAAGAAGGTTAGTGGGAGTGCAGTCGTGTTCCTAGTATTGTATGTCGATGACATACTACTTATAGGAAACGATGTTTCAATCTTACAGTCAGTGAAGGTTTGGTTATCCAAGACATTCTCCATGAAAGACCTGGGAGAAGCAACCTACATCCTCGGGATTAAGATCTATAGAGATAGATCGAAACGGTTGCTTGGTCTTTCGCAATCTACATATATAGACCGAGTGCTAAAGAGGTTTAGCATGTCGGAATCCAAGAAAGGTTTCCTACCCATCAGGCATGGGATACACCTTTTGAAGTCTATGTGTCCGCGCACATAAGACAAGAGGATTTGCATGATTAAGATTCCCTATGCATCCGCAATAGGATCTATCATGTATGCTATGTTATGTACGAGGCCTGATGTATCGTATGCTCTGAGTGTCACGAGCAGATACCAGTCTAATCCAGGAATGGATTATTGGGTGGTTGTTAAGACGATCCTTAAGTACTTGAGAAGAACTAAGGATGTGTTCCTAATATATGGAGAAGGGTACATGGTGATACGTAGGTATACGGATGCCAGCTCCAGACAGACAAGGATGATTCCATGTCTCAGTCTGGGTATGTATTCACCTAGAATGGAGGCGCAATAACTTTGAAAGGTTCCAAGCTTGACGCTATAGCGGATTCTGCCACTAAGGCAGAATACATTGCAGCTTTGAAAGCAGCAAAGGAAGCGGTTTGGATCAAGAAGTTCATCTCTGAACTTTATGTGGTCTCATCAATGATCCAAACATGTGCTTCGCCGCTATCATCTTATTAGAGAGATTATCAGTAGGAACGAAATACAAATCGAGAAAATTCCCACTGAAAGGAACTTAGCGGATCCCTTGACTAAGGCATTACCTCAAAATAAGTTTGAGGGTCATGTTCGAGCTTATGGTATTGGATACCGTAGCGATTGGCATTAGGCCAAGTGAGAGTCTGTTAGTAATATATGAGAGATGTCCTAAGGCAATCGCCTTATGTATGAACCATTTATATGATAAATGAAGATTCACTATTTGAGTATACATGTTTTATGTATTTGATTGAATCTTAAACTCATTTACTGAATGTCCACGATACGATTCACAGCATGAGAGAATTTGTGATTGGATCACAAGTAGTGAGTATCTCTACATGTGTAATTGTGATGTATCAGAATTATCCCTAGTCGATGAATTGATGGATTTGGACACCATCAATTCTGTCGAGACTAGCACGAGGTATACTCCTTGGTGTATCCAAGCAAATTGATTCTCACTGGCTGGAGACATAGTGATGTCCGGAGTTAATCGTGGATGCTAGTTATGGTAACTAGTTCATTGGAGTGACCAGCCGTAAGACTTCATATGGTTCTCTGCATATATAGATATGTCAATGAAATTCTTACTGTGGCTTAAGTGCGATGTTCCTTTGACTTGCGGTATTCAAGTCATCTTAGTCATAGAGACTTATGCTTTGACATCTTAAGCAAGCATCTCTAAGGAGATGTGGACCCAGAATGATTGGGTATAAGTCGAAGTGATCGAAGGTGTTTGAATAGCCTATAAAGGATTCACCACTCCTTGCGAGGAGATGTATACCCATGGCCTCTCGTCGGATTGTTACTAAAGTCTTTGGCCAAAGCATTACATGTTTAGAGTAAGGTACTCTTTGATACATGTGGAGTAACTAGAATCCGTAGGACGAGGAAATGATACTTGGGCTAGGTGTGACGTAGTCAGCCTAGTGGGGACTGACACTATAGACCATGTCCTGAACCAAGTGGGTATAAGATGAGTGAAGGGAATGGGGCACGAATCATTCGAGCTGTTGAAGGGTTTCAGAAATAGTTCTGGATCAACCGTTGATCTTTTCGGTTAATTGGGGATCATGATATACTACTAGGTGCCACTCATGATTGTTCTATAATTAATGGTTAATTATAGACAGCCAACATAAATCGAGAACCTATTTGGTCACACGCACAACGATCGTAATCCAAAGGATTTAAAACGAGCTTGAGAATGGGATTCTCAGACCGAGAGAAACTAGGTTTGGTTGGACCAAACATGAAGCGAGCATGAAATCATTTCAGTCGCAATGGAAGCGTGGATGGGCCGTGTCTTATGAAGACATAATGGATGAACCAAAATGGTTTGGTTCTAATCCAATGGAGGAGAATAAACCAAATGGTTTGGTTTATTTTAAACGAATGAACCAAAAGTTGGTTCGGTTCGTTTTAACTTAAAATAAACCATTATGGTTTGGTTTATTTTAACTTATATTAATGGAGCGGGTTAACGGGCCTCATGGTTATGATCCAATAACCATTAAGAGAATTAGTTCTCTATAAAAGAGGGCTTAAGGGATTGTTAAGCCCTAATCCACAACCCTAAGTTGCCGCCCACCTCTCCTTGGAGAAATTCGGAGCTAACTCTCCTCCTCCTTGCCGCCGCCCACCTTGAGGCTCCAACCGGCGTCCAGAAGGCTGCTTCCTTCCCCCTCGCCGGCGTCGAGCTGCTTCCGGTTAGTGCTCCGGTGATCTCCTTCAAGTTTGGCATCAAGGTGAGCTCTATCTCCCTTGGTTGGCCGGCGCCTATCACCTCCACCAAAGCTGTCCAGTTTTCTGGACAGCTTGTTCTCCTCTCGTCGGAGCGTAGTTTGGACGACGGTTAGAGCTCCGACAGTGGCTAACTTACCGGGGATTCGATCTACGGTAATCCTCTGAGGTGGAGGACGAAGGATTCGTCAATTGGTTGACGAATACCTCTCCGGAGAAGCGAGTTTTGAGAACTCGTATTAGGATCCGAATTTGGATTCGGATCGTGATCATCTCTCGATCACGTCGTCTTCAACACGAGGCTAGTAACCCGTATGAAGACGAAGCTCGTGGCTTAGCGAAGTCATCCCGAGGAACTCGGCGTGGATACGGATAGAGACGATTCTAGCGAGGATCGTTCCGGTTGATGCCGTTCCCGCTACATGTCATACGAAAGGTATAACGTAGATAAATTTCCTTTTATTGCAAATTTAAATTTACGGTTATGTCTACACTTGTTGTAATATGCATGAGTGTGTTGTGTGTGTTGTAATAAATATAGATTTATTATTTTTTATTGCTTCCGCTGTGTTCATGTTTACGAAACGTGATCGAACACACACACGCCGCGGTGCCGGAAACCCAACACCATTACTTCGTAAAAATTGGATTTGATAGATCCATTAAGTTCGTAAGAGTTCCTCTAGAGATTAAATTTCCTTTTCATGAATGGTTTGCACACGAGACCATAATCAGCTAAGGAATCATCAATTATTCTCGTAAGCCCTCATAGATACGCTATCAATATTTGGTAGGAGTTAATCCCAAGCTTGGATCTAGGTTTCGAGAACTTGGGTTCACTGTTAGATACTTCCCCAAGGTTCCTTAGATTTATCATTAAGAATCTAAAACCAAATCAAAACAAATGACAATTCAAGTAGAAGAGATTCAATCAACCATCATAAACCGTCAAGGGCTACTCCCCCATCCTAAGATTACAGGACACTACTCCATAGCTGAATAAGAATTGCCAGAGAAAGAAATTACAATCCTTGACGCCATCGTTGTCTTTCCTCCACCGTCGGCTTTGTCGTCCTTCTTCGAATTCCGTCACCCTCGCCTTTTAGGGTTAGAATATATCCTCTTTTATAGCCTTGGCTTGGTCTTCAATTAAGGAAGAAATCCTCTTCAATTAAGGCAGAAATCTCAGGTTTTGCCCTGTTGTACGCAAAAAAGGAAAGGGTGTGCTGCGTCTGGAAATAGGGTGACACGCCCATGTCAATGGAGGGCATGGGCATGTCGGGCATGAGGTGTGGGCGTGTCGGCTAACATACCCGGAGTGTTTTGAGATCTGGAAGTTCTAGAGTTGGGACGGTCTTGGTTTCATCTTGACACGGACGTGTCTCTGATGGCACGGCAGTGTTATTTTGATACGCCTCGATAATTGCCGATTCTTCACCCTGTTAACATAAAAAATACCCCAAAACAGTTTCTTTGTCCAAGATATGTTAAACTTGACTAAAACATAACAAAATACATGACTAAAACATAAAATGGGATTAAATGCATGCATATTGAATACCCAAAATGTAACATGAATTACACACATCAAAATCCCCTAGACCTAAACTTTTGCTTGTCCTCAAGCAAAGAAAAGGGAAAAACACAAAAGACAACTTATGTGTGGAGTTGCAAGAACCCATCCAGAGGTATAGAATCTGATCTTAATCTTATCAAATCATTCCTAGTGGCAAAACTTGAAAGATCCCTATATAGTGCACGTGAAAAGTCGACCCAAAGGCATTGGACACCAATCCAGATTTGACATCCCCTCTATCGTGTTCCTCTTATTTCCAACATAGAGGCACTTACCTGCCTTAATGCATGGATTATCCTCACCTATCAACAAAAGGTCTCAAAGGAGCACTTACCAAGAAGAAAGAAGGGAAGAAATTTATAGTAAGCATTTCCCCAGTAACTAGTTAGCCTCAAAGGGGCACCTTTTAGGTGTTTCCCCAGTAGCTACTTAGTCTCAAAGGGGTGCTTCAAAACAATTCCAGTCTTTTTTTTTAATCAATTTCTAGGAAAAGTATTTCTCCAGTAATCAAATTGCACAGGAATGTCCTCAATGGAAAATCGAGTACTAGTCCGATATGGGGGATTTAAATCCTTTTCGGATACCTCAAACCTATAGGTCGTGTGAAAAGTGAAATAGGGTTCTTATCAAATAAGAAAAAAGGAATATCATGATTCAACCAAGGTTCAATTATACTACTCTAGATGATATAAGAATGCAATGTTATGATATATGAAAAGATAAAAACGGAATCGGCTTACACAATGAAACATACTCCTCTAGACCTAAATTATGCAATAACCAAATTAGAAGTCTAAAAAGAGACAGCATAAGTAATAAATGAAAGGCATCGAAACTCACAAAATAGCTCAAGGGGATCAATGGTCACCGTCCTCGCTACTGTCATCCTCCTCTGCCCACCTACATCGCTGCTCTTGGTAAAACTCCCGGGACTCCTGCCGAAATCTAGCATCATCCTCCCTCCTGGCGGCCTCAGCAGTGAAGAACTCATCAGCCCTCCTGTGAAAATCTGCTACCCTATCCAAATGTTGAGTCACCATACGATGGTGCTCCTCTATAGTCTGGGCAAACCAATCCCACACACCCATGTGCAAGGTATGCTCGACCCTGAAAGTCTCGAATGATGATAGGAATCCTGAAAAATCAAATTAAGAGTATCCTGCAGAAAATTGTCAATAGAAAATCGAGGGGGTTCAGGAGTCGAATGGGATGGCTCAGGGGTTGTGTGAGATGGCTCCCTAGGTGAGGGTGATGAAGCATGGGCAGTAGGGGTAGGCAAGGGACCGTGGACATCTCTGAAAATCCAATTGGCTTCATTACGTACGGTGATTCGCTCGGGGTTTAGAAAAGGGATTTTAATTCCATTTTTCAACACCAAACGACATCCCTCTTCAAATGCCTCAATTATCTTCATATTGATACAAGCATCCAAATCCAATCTAGGGCTAGCAGGACAATATTCAAGGTTATCTAGGTCACATCCCGAAGCTATGGCAATTCTAGTGATAAGACCACCTACGACTATAGCCCCAGATGGGCTATTACTAACTTTAACTAGGTGTCTCACCATATGGGCTCCAGAATCAATGTTAACTTCATTTAGCATAGCCCATAAAAACTGTAGCTCGCTCTGCCTAGCTACCCCTGCACTATCATATCTCCCAGAAATTGTATTTTCCATAAACCTAAGGAGATAACGAAAAATAGGATTAGGGATATTGAATGATTTAGATCTAGATGCATCATAAGGGCGAGGGTCATCAAAAATTAATTTCCAAAACTGATGATCAATAAAATGTCTATGAATTTGCCTCTCCCCTCAACAAGGGAAATCAAATATCGCATTAAAATTACTTAATGAAAGAGTAAATTCATGATTCATTAATCTAAATTGGATTTTCCCTTCTTCACAATTCTTTCCTTGAAGTATTTCAGCGGATAAAGAGCTAAGGAATTCAAGAGCGATACTTGGATAAGTAAGATGATTATATGTGATAAAGTCAGTCCAACCTATCCTATTAGTCAACCAAATTATATCATCTCTAATTCCTAGGGTTGTCAACGTGTAGAAATCTATGATTCTTGTAGAAACTATTTTTCTTTTCTCAAGCTTACTGAACCTAGATTTCATAACATCATCTCTAAATACAATTCCACACGGATGGCAAGAGGGCGGAGGATCGTTACCCAAATATTGAGCTTTTCTCTTTCCCTTGTCTTGAGTCGAAGAAGAAGCTCCTCCCCTAGTCTTCACTCGCTTACTCATGGCGTTGGGAGGGAGAGAGTCGTTTGAACTTTTGGGTTGGTTGAGAGAGACGGCGGCTGCTCCAAGCTCGTGGAAAGTTAGGGTGTGTTCGGGGCATTTTTTAAGGGCAAGCGGCGACATGGGCATGCCAAAGGGTACGCCCATCCCTTTTTGCGCGACACAGGCGTGCCAAATGGCATGCTTCCCTTCTTTTTGTGCGACCCAGGCGTGCTAAAGGGCACACCTCCTTGTTTTACGCAGCACGGGCGTGCCAAAAGGCATACCCGACCCGTGCTACATTCGGGTTTGTCTTTGGACCTTGACATGCCCATGTCGTTTGGCATAGGTGGGCCGTGTAAATTTGGCACGCGGGCACATACATAACAATCGCATCAAATAGCACGGTCTCACCATGCCACCTCCTGATCAGTAATTGGTTTTGATTCTTAGTGTCGATGAGAGCGATACTGGACATGTTGTGTCCGGCCCCTATAAACTCAAAACTCAAAATGAAAAACTCAAAGTTAAAATAAAAATGAAGAAAATAAAATAAAATAAAATGAGTAAAAATGAAAAAATGAAAATAGCTTGGGTTGCCTCCCAAGAAGCGCTTGTTTAAGGTCATTAGCTTGACCCCTCAATTACTCCCTAGTTGGATGGATGTGGCTCGAGGAGTGTACTCTGCTCCTCCTCCTCAATCAGCTCCGCAGGTTTGTTTGGGAAGTATTTCTTAAGTCTTTGTCCATTCACTTTGAAAATTCTAGTAGACTCACTTGATATATCAATAGCTCCATGAGGATAAATATTTTTAATTTGGTATGGTCCCGACCATCTGGATTTCAGCTTTCCAGGAAAAAGTTTTAACCTCGAGTTGAAGAGTAATACCAAGTCTCCTTCATGAAATTCTCTACGCATGATATTCCGGTCATGCCATCTCTTTGTTTTCTCCTTGTAAGATTTTGCATGTTCATAAGCATCAAGGCGTAATTCTTCAAGTTCATTTAGCTGTAATTTTCTTTTCTCTCCGGCTTTCTTTAGGTCATAATTAAGCCATTTAATTGCCCAATATACCCTGTGCTCTATTTCAACTTGAAGATGACATGGTTTTCCATAAACTAATTGAAACGGAGTCATTCCAATGGATGTCTTGTAAGCAGTTCGATAGGCCCATAGAGCATCGTCAAGCTTCAAAGACCAGTCCTTCCTTGACCTTGATACTATTTTCTTCAAGATAGCCTTTATTTCCCTGTTCAAAACTTCGACTTGCCCGCTTGTTTGTGGATGATATGGTGAGGCTACTTTATGGGTTACTCCATACTTCTTGAGAAGGCTTTCAAATTGTCTTTCGATAAAATGTGAGCCTCCATCGCTTATTACTTGCTCTGTGACTCCAAATCTTGGAAATATTATACTCTTGAAAAGTTTTATAACCGTTTTTGCATCACAAGAGGGAGATGGGAGAGCCTCAACCCACTTAGACACATAGTCCACCGCCACCAATATGTAGGCATTGTTATAGGAAGAAGGGAAAGGTCTCATATAGTCAATTCCCCAGACGTCAAATAATTCGACTTCCAATATCAAATTTTGAGGCATCTCGTGTCTTCTTGATACGTTCCCGGTCCTTTGACAGCGGTCACAAATCATCACATAATTCCAGGAGTCTCTAAAAATATCAGGCCAATAAAATCCTGCTTCTAAGACCCTTGTCACAGTCTTGTCCGTGCTAGTATGACCCCCATAAGCAGAAGAATGACAATGATACAATATGTCCTCAATCTCTTCTTCGGATACACATCTTTGATAAATAGCATCTGCTCCTTGCTTGAACAAGAATGGCTCATCCCACACATATTGCTTTACATCCGCGAAAAACTTCTTCCTCTGATGATAAGTCATATGAGAAGGTATTATCCCGCAAGCTAGGTAATTGGCAAAATCAGCGTACCACGGAGCCTTGATTTTCTTGACAGCTAGTAGTTGCTCGTCCGGAAAGAAATCATTAATAGCAAGATCATCGTCACTTCCTACATTTGTTTCTCGGTGTAGTCTCGATAGATGATCTACAACTACGTTCTCCGTTCCTTGTTTGTCTCGAATTTCCAGATCAAACTCTTGCAGAAGAAGTATCCATCGGATGAGTCTTGGCTTGGATTCCTTTTTGCTCAACAAGTATCTTATGGCTGCATGATCTATGTAAACTATCACCTTAGACCCAATGATATAAGATCTGAACTTGTCGAAGGCCAAGACTATAGCCAAGAGTTCCTTCTCCATAGTAGCATAATTCACTTGTGCTTCATCCAATGTTTTACTGGCGTAGTAAATTGCATACACCTTGCAATCCTTCCTTTGTCCCAATACTGCACCTACAGTGAAATCACTTGCATCACACATAATTTCAAAAGGAAGACTCCAATCTGGAGGTTGCATTATTGGGGCAGTTATTAATGCTTCTTTTAATCTGAAAAACGAATTAAGACAAGAATTATCAAAATGAAACTCGACATCCTTAGCAAGCAAATTAGTCAATGGCTTTGTGATTTTTGAAAAGTCCTTGATGAACCGCCAGTAAAACCCCGCATGTCCTAGAAAACTACACACTCCCTTAACATCGGTTGGAGGAGGCAACTTCTTGATCACTTCAGTTTTAGTAATGTCCACCTCGATACCATGCTGTGAAACTAGGTGTCCAAGCACTATGCCTTCTTGCACCATGAAGTGGCACTTCTCCCAATTAAGCATTAAATTCATTTCCTCGCATCTCTGCAAAACCTTGACCAAATTAGATAAGCACATATCAAAATTTGCACCATATACACCAAAATATGAAGGGATTTAGCCCCGGAAGCTCTCACACCAATTTAATGGTTTTTGCTTATCGAGTCCGTGAGGGGAAACTTCGCTTCCCACTTCACCTCGGTAGCTTGTCCATGGCGATCCCTTCGATGTCCCCGAATTAAAAAAATTTAATCCTAGAAAAAAGGGATTGCCAAAGCAACCAAGTCATCGTCATGCTATTTGTTTAGAGAGGTCACTTGAACAAACTAGTTATTTAAGTGACCATCCTCTATTCTACGAGTAGCCGCGGAATAGACGATGTCCTGATCGCCGGTTTTTGTGTTTATGCTCGGGATCCAAGTAATATTTAGCCATTTATAGATTTATAACATGCTTATAATTGAAAAACAAAAACAAGCAACAAACAAAAGAAGAAAGTAGAATAGGTATACCTCTCGATCTTCTAATGTATGACCTTCCTCCTTTTGGACGTCGTGTGGGCGACGATCTACCAAAAGTCGAAGCTCTTAGATCGCAAATCTTCCTTCCTTGCTCTTCCAAAGAAAGAGGAAGAATAGAAACAAGGTTTTTCTCCTCACTAGAAACAACCAACAAGGAACTAAAACTATCCTTGCCGCCGGCCAACTAGGTGAAGGAGAAGATGGTGGAAAACAACCAAGACACCAAGGGAAGCCCTATATCTTGTTTCCACCACCTAAGGAGAAGGAGAAGGGGGCTTTTGGGCGCCAGCCAAGGCTGGAAAAAATGCTAGAGAGGTGCTGGACGTTGGTCAAAAGAGGAAGAAGAAGAGAAGAATACCTTCCTTATTTGGTGCCACCCTTGCCTCCAAACCCTAATCCTAATCCTATCTCAACTAGGATTCCTTCTTGCCGCCCAAAACCTAGCTCTCCTTCAATGTCATTCATGCCAACTCCCATGCCATCCTTTTATAGAGTTAGGGATAAGTCATGAATTAATCTCATCCATTGGTTCTAGGGATTTAATCTCAACCGTCGGATCTAGAGATTTAATCTCAACCGTCGGATCTTAGAGATTTAATCTCTACCAATGGATCTTAGAGTTTTGTTTATATCCATTGGATCTAAGCATCATGAGGTGTTAATAGGCTACATTAGGGACCATGAGGAGGAGTTGGGTCTTGGCCACCCATGGATCAAGCCCACATAAAGTCCGATCCACTAATGATGATCCAATCCACTAAAGGTTCATTATTGATCTACCTCACCAACCCCCATATGATAATATGGGCTCCATATATTATTTGTACATTTTCTCCCCATATTTAAGATCTCGAATGTCTATCGATTAATTAATTTACTGACCATTAATTAATCAACATCTAACTTCTTGAGTAGTACCACTCAACCTTTTCATCATGCCGGACCAAGTCCACCTGCAGGGTTTACATGATGAACCTTATGAGCTCCTCAAGGGGACATCATCATCCTAATATATAGGACACGATTTCCTCCTATAATCAACGGCACACCATATAAATAATATCATCTCTCAACTTACCGAGCCTATCGATTTAATCTATAAATCTCGCCCATTGGTAAATCAAAGAGATGAGTACTAAGTATATGTGCCCGTTATTATATCGGGATTAAGAGCATGTACTAAATAATATCTGAGGTCCGATTCGATTATGTAGTCAGCAATAAATCGAATCACCTCTAAGTCGGTCCTTCTCAATATACACAAAGTGCACTAGTGTGATTCTATGGTCAAGACAAACCAATACCAAATCACACTACAATCATTCCGATGGTTTGTCCAAAGCCATCTCGGTTGTGAGCCTTTACTTATACTTTTCAAGGGGCCGATAACATGATCTCCTGTGTGACACCACACACCATGTTATCTACAATGTAAAGTATTAGACAATATTGCATAACCATAAAAATATACAAACAATGATCATGTGATTCTTATTTCAAAATAAAGATGTTCATACAAAAGATAGACTTTTCATTATACATCCCTACAAAATCATCCATGAATACTTCCATTATATTCTCGATCATATCGGAAAAAATTGAAGTCATGCATCTCTGAAAAGTGGCTGGTGCATTGAAAAGTTCAAAAGGGCAAGTAAAAGTTGTTTTCTCTTGGTCATTAGGATAGATGGGGATTTGATAGAAACCGGAGTATCCATCTAGGTAACAAAAATGTGAATGTTTTGCCAACCGGTCTAACATTTGGTCAATAAATGGGATAGGAAAGTGGTCCTTTCTAGTTTCCTTGTTCAATTTTCTATAATCAATACACATTCTCCACTCGATGACTGCTCTCGTGGGGATTAACTCATTCGTAGCATTTTTTATCACTGTTATCCCCCCTTTCTTAGGCACCACATGGACAGGACTTACCCATTCGCTATCGGATATAGGATAGATAATTCCTACATCTAGTAATTTCAGGACCTCTTTCTTGACCACCTCTTTCATGGACGGGTTCAGCCTTCGTTGATGTTCTATTGAAGTTTTATGGTTATCTTCGAGTAGAATTCTATGCATGCAAACCGATGGACTAATTCCCTTCATCAATCTTGTATCCAAGGACGTTCTTATGTGTTTTCAGCACCTCGATCAGTTTCTCAATCTCTGCATCACTCAGATTAGAGTTAATGATCATGGGATAAGTAGAGTTTTCACCAAGAAATTCATACCTGAGCGTCGATGAAAGAGGCTTAAGTTCTACCTGTGGTGGTAGGTCAAGGTCGACAATCTTCGGCTCTTCATCCTCGAAAACCGTTTCGAGCCTATCAAGATAAGTTTGTTCTTGTGCTCCTTTTAGCGCAATTGACTAGAAACTATCAATCCTGCAACAAACATCGAAATCAGAAGGTTGTTTAATAGCTTTTGAAAGGTCGAATTCAATCTTATCATTTCCAAATGCAAGTGAAAGTTTGTGGTTCTTGACGTCTATCATCGCCCCTGCAGTAGCCAGGAAAGGTCTCCCTAAAATGAGTGGAATACATGGGTCTTCATCCATGTCAAGCACTACGAAATCGGCAGGAACATTAAAGTTTCCCACCTTCACAGGTACATCTTCTAAGATTCCCAAAGGATATCTAATTGAGCGATCGGCTAACTGCAAGGCCATAGTTGTTAGTTTCATTTCTCCCAAATCTAATTTCTTGCATATGGAAAGAGGAATCAGATTGACACTAGCGCCTAGATCACAAAAAGCCTTATCAAAATTAGAGTCATTAATTATGCAAGGGATAGAAAAACTACCTAGATCATTTAGCTTGGGAGGTACCATGTTTTAAATTAAAGCGTTGCATTCTTTGGTAAGAGCCACTGTTACATGCTCCTCAACTTTTCTTTTATTGGTTAAAATATCCTTCAAGAACTTGGAGTACGTAGGTATTTGTTGAAGAGCTTCTATAAAAGGTATATTAATATAAAGCTTTCTAATTACCTCAAGGAACTTACCAAATTGTTCATCCAATTTCTCCTTAATCAGCCTCTGAGGGAATGGGATCGGAGGCTTATATGTTCTTGGCTCTTTGTGCCACATGGTTGTCTTCTGGCTCGGCTGAGGCGTGCTGGCTGCTGGAGCGACCCGCCACGGGTGTGTCGACTAACACACCCTGGGTGCGCTTATGGGCATCACCTAACACGGGTGTGTTGGACAACACACCCTGGGTGTGTTGTCGGCTGCCTATCTCAAAATCGTTCAACACAAGCATGCTGTTGGGCATGGCCACTTCTTCAAACTCCAGCACACCCATGTTGTTGAGCACGGGTGGGGCTTGTTGAGCTATGGTAGGTGGTTCTTCTTTCTTGTCTCCTTCTAAAATTCTTCCACTTATCAAACTTATAGAATTACAATGTTCAGCTGGGTTTACTTCTGAATTTCCAGGAAATCTATCGGGTGTCCTAGATGTAGAGCTAGCCATTTGAGAAATTTGATTCTCCAACATTCTTGTGTGATTAGTCAAATTATCAACCTTGCTTCCCAATTGCTTAATTTCCTCGGTATTATTTTGATGTTGCTGATTGGATTCTATAACATGCTGTCGAAATTCATCGTTTATCTTCCCTTGGCATGTGATAAAATTTTCCATCATCTTCTCTAAGTTTGACTTGGGCCCTGGTTGAAATCCCGAAGGTGCTCCAAAATTGTTCTGTCCAGAAGAATTTTGGTTGGCTCAATACGAAAAGTTGGGATGATTCCTCCAACCGGGATTGTACGTGTTCGAATAAGGGTTGCCACCATTAGGCTTCTGATTAAAATTATTCAGCGCATCTACTTGCTCAACCCCTCCTCCCGATGATGGTGCGTGTAGGATTTGGCAATTTGTGGCCATATGTCCTATTACACCACAAATCTCACAAGTGACATTAGATGAGTTTACAGCTTATACATTAAAATGTTCGAGCTTTTGAGTTAATGCATCAACTTTAGCACTGAGTAAATCGAGAGTACTTACCTCATACTTAACTGTCATTTTAATCGGACACCCTCATTTTGTAGCCCATTGGTGAGAATTCATTGCCACCTTCTCGATGATCTCAAATGCTTCATCCAACGTTTTGTTCATGAGAGCTCCTCCTGCAGCAGAATCAAGAGAAACTTTAGTGGCATACAAGATTCCATTATAGAAAGTATGAACAATGAGCCATTTCTCCAGCCCATGATGAGGACATTGTTGTAGTAATCCCTTAAATCTGTCCCAAGCTTCAAATAATGTTTCTCCATCCTTCTGTGCAAAATTAGTGATTTGATGACGAAGACTTACAATTTTTCTTGGTGGAAAATACTTGTCTAGAAATCTTTGCTCCAGCTGATCCCATGTAGTTATGCAGTCCGCTAGAAGAGAGTGTAACCACGCTCTAGCTTTATCCCGATGTGATAAGGGAAACAAGCGCAATCTAATAGCATCAGCTAAGGCTCCATTCAGTTTTAAAGTTTCGCAAAATTCTAAAAATACTTCCAAGTGCAAATTAGGATCTTCAGTGGGCACTCCTCCAAATTGATGTTGTTGGACCATGAAAAGTAGAGCCGGTTTCAATTCAAAATTGTTCGCTTCAATGGGGGGTCTTCTAATACTTGATCTCAATCCCCTTGTACTAGGCGCTGCGTAATCCCTTAAAGGTTTATTCTCATTATGATCAGCCATGTTATGTAGGATCCTTGAACGGCTAGAGGGGGGTGAATAGCCTCTTTTCGTTTTCTACAAAAAGATTAGTGGAAACACAACAAATACAAT
The DNA here is from genome assembly GCA_025175895.1 of Wurfbainia villosa. Classification (NCBI taxonomy): domain Eukaryota; kingdom Viridiplantae; phylum Streptophyta; class Magnoliopsida; order Zingiberales; family Zingiberaceae; genus Wurfbainia; species Wurfbainia villosa. The sequence continues at coordinate 22,641,855 of CM045988.1, forward strand.
AATAATAGAAACGAAAATGCAATGCTAACGCGGAAGCTTTTTCGTGGTTCGGAGATAACGCTCCTACTCCACGGCGATCCTTAAGGTGGATCAACCCAAATCAATCTTCACTAATAAGCTTTCTCTTTACAAAGACCTCCTCTTCTTACAAAAGATGAAAATGAAGATTTGAGAGGAGGAAAGAAATTAATACACTTAGAAAGCTTGGAAAACTTGTGGGAGCTTAGGAGAATGATCAGAATATAAGCATTAGCCTCTTCTTGCTCCCCTTGGCCTCTTTTTATAGGAAAGAACCTCTTTTTATAGGAAAGAGCCTCTTTTCCTCGTTGGAGGTCTATCAATCGACTGATGACTTACATCAGTCGACTGCCGCCAATTCTAACGGCTTCTGAACAGCCAGATTTGCGGGATTTGTCGTCGTCATCGCCAACGGGAAGACTATCACCGATCGCCAGGGCGCTTCGATCGATATTGCGTAGCCGACCGCCAATCGCCTATGGGCCTTTTGTTCGGGCGGGCCGATCGCTAATAATGGCGCGATCACCATTAGGCGCGTAGCCGGTTCGAAGTCGATTTCAGTAGCTCGATCGATAACCCCACCGATCGCAATGACCCTCCAACCTCTAATGCTGCATTTTAAAGGTCAATTCGACTGACACCATGTTCCAGTCGACTGGCACACCCCAAGTATGACTAATTCATACTTGAAAACATACCCTAAGCCTAGACTTAACCTTCTAGCTTCTCCATCAGCCTTGCACCTCCAGGATTTCTCTGAGTCCACGACTCCATCCATGCGCTTGCCTTCAAAAGCTTCCTTCGGTTTCGTCATTCTTTGGGTTTCTTCTTTGCCAAAGTACGCTTGGACTTTACGCTGCCAAGACTATATGCTTGGACTTATGCCGCCAAGACTTGCCTTTGGTCTTTCTTTGCCAAGGACTACTTGGACTTTATGCCGCCAAGACTACATGCTTGGACTTACGCCGCCAAGACCTTTCCTTTGACTTCTCTTTGCCAATATCACACTTGGACTTGTCTTTTACCAAGTCTTCATACTTGTATTTTCCTGTCACTTAAACATGTTCACAATTAGATCACAAAATATTGCCTAACTTAGATGATTATCTAAACATCAAAATATATAAATGCTTGGGGCATTGTTGCACCAACATGTTAGAGTTCAAGTTTTCTTCCTGTTGTTGCTGGAGTCATCTTCTGGCAAGGAACGTTCTCTCTATCTCAGGATCGATTTAGAGAATTTCCCTGTTAAATCTGTGCATGTAACAACAGGAGAAACTTCCAAAATAAGAATTTAGAATAGACAAAAGAATAAAAATAGAAACAGAAATCTATATTAACTAAATCACGCTCAATTCAATATTGAGTGCCAATCCCCGACAACAGTGGCAAAAACTTGATGTGTCGATTTCCGCAAGTGCACGGTTGTCGTCAAGTAATAAAAATATCGATCCCACAGGGATTGGGTCAATTATCGAATGATCGTAATACCAAGTTATCTAGTCAAATCAATTTTGTGAATTAAGTAAAGAAAATAAGTAGTCAAGAACAACGAATGAGAAGAACGAGCTAAAAGTCAATAATTGAGGGGAATCTCAGGATATGGGTTTCACTGCATCGACGATTTATAAGGTGATTATGTTCTCTCCTACTCCTTAGAGTTGTTTCGACATAACCTGTCCTAAGGTAAATCAATGGCCCCTTTCGAGGTCTACGCCAATTGTACCTATCAAACTCAATTCCCCTGTGACGGTATTCGAGCGTAGGTGATCATAATAAGCTAAGGGGACCTGTCACGAGACCCCCGCAAACCTCCCTAGTCTTACTACCATTACTTGGTAAAAATTGGATTTGATAGATCCATTAAGTCCGTAAGAGTTCCTCTAGAGACTAAATTTTCTTTTCACGATAGGTTTGCACACGGGACCATAATCAGCTAAGGAATCATCAATGATTCCCGCAACCCCTCATAGATACGCTATCGATACTTTGTAGGAGTTAATCTGGATCTAGGTTTCGGGAACTTGGGTTCACTGTTAGGTACTTCCCCAAGGTTCCTTAGATTTATCAATAAGAATCTAAAACCAAATCAAAACAAACGGCAATTCGAGTAGAAGAGATTCAATCAACCATTATAAACCATCAAGGGCTACTCCCCCATCCTAAGATTACAGAACACTACTCCATAGCTGAATAAGAATTGCCAGAGAAAGAAATTACAATCATTGACGCCATCGTTGTCTTTCCTCCGCTGTCGGCTTTTTCGTCCTTCTTCGAATTCTGCCGCCCTCTCCCTTTAGGGTTAGAATATATCCTCTTTTATAGCCTTGGCTTGGTCTTCAATTAAGGCAGAAATCTCGGGTTTCGTTGTGTTGTATGCAAAAAAGGAAAGGGTGTGCTGCATCTAGAAATAGGACGACATGCCCATGTCAATGGAGGGCATGGGCATGTCGGGCATGAGGCGTGGGCGTGTCGACTAACACACCCTGGGTGTGTTGAGATCTAGAAGTTCTGGAGTTGGGACAGTCTTGGTTTCAGCTTGACACGGACGTGTCTCTGATGGCATGGCTGTGTTATTTTGATATGCCTCGATAATTGCCGATTCTTCACCCTGTTAACATGAAAAATACCCCAAAATAGTTTCTTTGTCCAAAATATGTTAAACTTGACTAAAACATAACAAAATACATGACTAAAACATAAAATGGGATGAAATGCATGCATATTGAATACCCAAAATGTAACATGAATTACACACATCAATTACCTCATCAAAGCGGATGTTCCAAGATCTCGAAGCTTGCTTCAATCTATAAATGGACCGATTAAGCTTGCACACAAGATGCTCTTTTCCCTTTGCAATGAATCCCTCTGGTTGCTCCATATAGATGTTTTCTTCAAGACTTCCATTAAGGAAATCTATCTTGACATCCATCTTCCAAACCTCATAATCCATATGAGCAGCAATAGATAAGAGAATTCGGATAGACTTAAGCATGGCTACCGGCGAAAAAGTCTCCTCATAATCAATACCCTCTTTCTGAGTATACCCTTTCGCAACAAGCCATGCTTTGAAGGTCTCAACATTCCCATATATTCCTCTCTTTCTTTTGTAGATCCACTTGCATCCAATGGTTTTTACACCATTGGGTGGTTCTACAATCTCCCATACCTGATTTGAATCCATAGATTCTATCTCAGAATTCATTGCACTTTGCCAAGATACCGCATCTTTATCTTGGATTGCCTCATCATATGTCCAGGGATCAGGTTCATGTTCGCCAGGGACCAAATTAGAAGATTCTCCCAAGAACATAAATCTATCAGGTTATCTAACAACCCTCCCACTACGACGAGGTATCACCTGTGTATCCTCTATGACACGTAGTACAGTCACTTGTGGTGTATCCTCTTATACCGGTGGTATTGAAGTAGTGACTTCCCCTCTCAATTCTGCCAGAACAATCTTTCTCATGGGCTTGTGGTTCATCACATAGCCTTCCTCTAAAAATTTGGCTTTTGAGCTAATGATCACCCTCTAATCTCTAGGACTATAGAACAAACCACCTTTCGTTCCTCTAGGATAGCCTACAAACAGGCACACTTCTGTACGAGGTTCCAACTTACCAGCATCTGCCTTTAGCATATATGTTGGACTCCCCCAAATCTGAATAAGTCTCACACTAGGCTTTCACCCAGTCCACAATTATGTGGAAGTAGAAGGCACTGATTTAGATAGTACCAAGTTCAAAATATACACTATCGTATCAAGAGCATACCCCCAGAACGATTCTGGTAACTCAGAATAACTCATCATCGATCTAGCCATCTCCATAAGAGTTCTATTCCTTCGCTCTGCTACACCATTCTGCTAGGGTGTGCTAGATGCAGACAATTGGGAGTGAATCCTAGCCTCTGATAAGTAATTCCTAAACTCTCCCAAGAGGTACTCACCACCATGATCAGATCGTAGTGTCTTGATACTTTTATCTTGACGTTTCTCCACATCAGCCTTTAATTCTTTGTAACTGTTAAAGCATTCAGACTTGCGGTGCATCAAGTAAATGTATCCATATCTTGAATAATTGTCTATAAAAGAGACAAAATATTCAAAACTACCTCTAGCCTGGATAGACATAGGACCACACAAATCAGAATGAACCAATTCCAACACATCTTTGGCTCTATACCCCTTGGCCTTAAAAGTCCTCTTGGTCATTTTACCTTCCAAGCAAGATTCGTAGGTTGGGAAATCTTCTACCACTAATGAACCCAAAGGTCCATCAGCTATCAACCTTTGAATTCTACTTAGATTAATATGACCTAACCTTAGATGCCAAAGATACGTTTGGTTCATTTTTGAAGGTTCTTTTGTCTTATTAGATTTAGAAGATGAGTTATTTATTTCTATTTTCATCATAGGAGCTTTTTGTTCAAGTGTATATAAATTACCTACCAACGCACCAGAACAGATAATCTCCCTATTCCTTTTTATAACAACTCTGTCATTAAAAGAAATAGAATATCCAACCAAAAACAATTTAGAAACTGAAATTAAATTCTTTCTAAATGAAGGTACATAAAGGTAATTTCTCAGAACCAAAGTTTTATTCCTATCAAAAGATAAATAAACATCTCCCACTGCAATAGTCTCCACCTTCGTAGCATTGCCCATGTAGACGGTAATCTCCCCCTCAACCAGTCATTTGGTTTCCTAGAACCCGTACAAAAAATTACAGACATGATCAGTGTCTCTCGTATCTACACACCAGGTACCGTTAGATAACACCGCTAAACATGTTTCAATGACTAAACCAAAAGATATAACTTTGTTCTACTTCCATTTGGGGCTGTCCTTCTTCCAATGTTCAGTCTGCTTGCAAGTGAAGCACTTGTCTTTCGACTTCTTGACTCCTCCTTGAGATCCTCCTGCCACCTTTGCTACACCTGGTTTCTTCTTCTTCTTACCTTTCGGCTTTGAAGTCGAAACCATTTGAGCAATCATGGCCTGAGCCTGGAGCAATCATGGTGGTTGTCATCAAGTTCCTCATGGCTTCCTGCCTAGTAGCCCGATTCTGGTGTCCGAAAAGTTCCTTGAGATTGAGCATCATGTCTTAAATATTAGTCATGGTATGATGCTGATGTTGTATACATTTGACATAGAAGCCAAAATGTAACACCGTGCCATCTCATCAGTCTTGACCCACTTTTTAGAACTCTCTTTCTCCTTTTCCTCAGAATCATCCGCAGGCTTAGAAGGACACTCTTCAAAGAGTATATATTTGTACTCCTCAACAGTTAAGATAATGTCAAGATTCCTTTTCCAATCAACATAGTTAGGTCCAGTAAGTTTGTTTTCCTTTAGAATCACAGCAAGTAGGTTGAAAGTCATTTTTGAAAAACCTAAGAATCACATAAATCAAAAACATTATATTTCAAAATTTATTGATTCCTCAAACAATAAAATTTCAAAATCAACCAACACCTTAAAACACCAAGAATATCATATGCCACGATAGTGTGGACGTATACGAATTCTACATTTGTAAGAGGAGGTTTTACCCATTATTTTTATTATCCTGTCAACCTTACTTTTTGACAAATAAAATTAATAGTTGGTTCCTCTTCATCCCTACAAATAAAAGCAGTGACTCCAATGGGGAGGATACTCTTATTTGCATCTAAGTGTTCACCATTACCCTATACTAAGGTAATTATCTCAGATTATGTGCCTTCCGATGGGGAAGTACACACGCTCCTAAATAATTTCCAATAATCATATTTGACATAGTGATCTGCAAAACAAACTCATATGATATGGAGGAAGGCACTCAGAACCAACGCGCAAGTTTGTTCGCATCACATGATAAATTGTAATGGAGGCCGCGGGAATTTAAAAAAATATCCCTCTCCCACTTAGTAATTTAAAATTGAGGAATGTTAACTATGCAACCACAACAAACATATAAATCAAAAGAAATAAATATGAAAAACAAATTTTCCAACTATTATGGCTTTTGTTCTCCAATATGCCTCCAGTCGTGTTGCTACCTCGTCCGCTCCTCCCTCCGCCATGTACAAGCCATCCGGAGATCCGAGCCGAGAAAAATTATTTTAATTTACATCCATCGATCCTATACTCCAAAAAGGAGTGTGCATGAAATCTAGATCGAAAGTAAACTAAAATAAAGAAGTGGCTAAACAATGTCATACTTAATTACAAAAATTAAATACTAGCCTCGTCAATTCCGAGGATTCAAATAATATTACAATTACACACATACAATAACATACACACACATATGGCCATAATAGTTAGATCTTATGCCTGTAACCAAAAAGTTAGCCTACGTACATCCTACTATTATCCAGCACGCATAATATATGATAAGTGCATAAAAGTAACCGAATCCTAAACACACAAAATTGGAAACTGTGGCTCTGATACCAATTATAGGGATTTGATTCCCACTTCGGTCGCTTGTGCATGGCAATCCTATAATAATACCCAGATTAAAAAAAAATAATCCTTGACGAAGATGGATCACCCAAGCAACCGATCCATCATCGTGCTATTCAATTCGAGTGGTCTCTTGAACAAACTTATTGTTCAAGCAATCTAACTCTTTTCCTCGATTAGCCACGGAATAGATGATGTACGGATCACCGGTTTTTTGTGTTTATCATAAGAGTCCAAGTAAATTAACCACATACATGATACAAAAGAACTAAATCAAAACAAACAAGATTATACCTCTTGTTTACCTCTTGATCTTCTATTATATGACCTATCTGTTGGGATGTATACTGAAAAGTCTATCTTTTGTATGAACATCTTTATTTTTGAAATAAGAATCACATGATCATTGTTTGCATATTTATGATTATGCATATTGTCTAATACATTACATTGTAGATAAATGGAGTGTAGTGTCACACGGGAGATCATGTTATCAGTTCCTTGTAGAGTATAAGTAAAGGCTCACAACTGAGATGGTTTTGGACAAACCATTGGTATGGTTGTAGTGTGATTTGGTATTGGTTTGTCTTGACCATAGAATTACACTAGTACACTTTGTGTGTATTGAGCAGGACCGACTTAAAGGTGATTCGATTTATTGTTGACTACATAATTGAATCGGACCTTAGATATTATGGTGTACTTGCTCTTAATCTCGATATAATAACGGGCACATGTACTTAGTATTTATTTCTTTGATTTACCAATGGGCGAGATTTATAGAGTAAATCGATAGGCTCGATAAGTTGGGAAATGATATTATTTACATGGTGTGCCATTGATTATAGGAGGAAACCGTGTCCTATATATTAGGATGATGATGTCCCCTTGAGGAGCTCATAAGGTTCATCATGTAAACCCTGCAGGTGGACTTGGTCCGGCATGATGATAAGGTTGAGTGGTACTACTCATGGAGTTAGATGTTGATTAATTAATTTTCAGTAAGTTAATTAATTGACGGACATTCGAGATCTTAAACACGGGGAGATATTTGTACAATTAATATATGGAGCCCATATTTATTTATGGGGGTTGGTGAGGTAGATCAATGATAATCCTCTAGTGGAATGGATTATCATTAATGGATCAATCTTTATGTGGGCTAGATCCATTGGGTGGCCAAGATCCAACTCCTCCTCATGGTCTCTATTGTAGCCTATTAAAACCCTCATGAAGCCTAGATCCGATGGTGGAAAATGAAACTCTAGATCCGACTGTGGAGATTAAATATCTAGATCCGACGGTGGAAATTAAATCTCTAGATTCGACAGTTGAGATTAAATTCCTAGATCCGATGGTGGAGATTAAAAGGAGGCTTAAGCCTAACTCTATAAATAAGGGCTTAGGAGTGGGCGGCAACATATCTTTGGGAGATTAGGGTTTTGCTTCCCTTGGCTTGGACGGCAAGAGATATTTTGGAGAGCTAGGGTTTGGAGTTTCAAGGGTGGGCGGCAACTTGTTTGGCTTCTCCCTTAGGGTCGGCGGCAACACAAGAGAAGGATAAGGGTTTCCTCTTCTCCTTTGATCTTGGTCAGCTTCTCCTTTCCTAGGGCAGCTCTTCTTCTTCCATTGGAGCTCTTGGCCAACACCCATACCATCTCCTTCATCCTCTCCTTGGCCGGCGGCAACATCAAGTTCCTTGGCTTGGTGGTCGGTTCTAGATAGGAGAAGAAGTTTTGTTTTATTCTTCCCTTTGTTTGAAGCGAGCAAGGAAGGGAAGAACGTGATCTAGGAGGCTTCAACTCTTGGAAGATTGTTGCCCACACAACGTCCAAGAGGAGGATAGGGCATACGATAGAAGACCTTGAGGTAAACAAGAGGTATAATTCTTGTTTTTCTTTCCTTTTGTTTCTTTGTATATTGTATGTATTGTATGTGGCTAATTTACTTGGACCCCGAAGACAAACACAAAAACCGGTGATCCGAACATCATCTATTCCACGGCTAATCAAAGAAAAGAGGTAGGTTACTTGAACAACAAGTTTGTTTAAGTGACCACTCTATTCGAATAGCACGACGATGGATCGGTTGCTTGGGTAATCCCTCTTCGTCAAGGATTAATTTTTTTTTAATCTGGGGACGTAGATGGGATCGCCTGCACAAGCGACCGAGTTGAAGTGGGAAGCAAAGTTTCTCCCTTCAAGTGGTATCAGAACTTCGGTTCTGCAAAACCTTAAAGTGGTGTCAGAGCCACGGTTTCCGGTTTTGTGTGTTTAGGATTCGGTTAATTTTATACACTTATCATATATTGTATGTGCCGGATGATAGTAGGATGTGCGTAGGCTAACTTTTTGGTTGCAGGCATAAGATCCAACTATTATGGCCATATGTGTGTGTATGTGATTGCATGTGTGTAATATTATTTGAATCCTCAGGGTTGACGAGGCTAGTATTTAATTTTTGTAATTAAGTACGACATTATTTAGTCACTCTTTTTATTTTAGTTTACTTTCGATCTAGATTTCATGTACACTCCTTCGTGGAGTATAGGATCGATGGATGTAAATTAAAATAATTATTTTCGGCTCGGATCTCTGGATGGCTTGTACATGGCATAGGGAGGAGCGGACGAGATGGCGATACGACGGGAGGCATATTGGAGAACAAAAGCCATAATAGTTGGAAAATATTTTTTTCATATTTTTTGCTTCTTGTTTGATATGTATGTCGTGTGCTAGGAAAATTCCTCAATTTTAAATTACTAAGTGAAAGAGAGATATTTTGTAAAATTCTCACAGCCTCCATTACGATTTGACATGTGATGCAAACAAACTTGCGCATCGGCTCTGAGTGCCTTTCTCCCTATCGAATGAGTTTGTTTCGTAGATCACAGGGTCGAATATGGTTATAGGAAATTATTTAGGAGCGTGTGTACTTCCCCATCGGAAGACACATAACCCGAGATAATTGCCTTGGTACCAAGTAATGGTGAACACTTAGATGCAAATAGGAGTATCCTCCCCATCGGAGTCACTGCTTTTATTTGTAGGGCCGAAGAGAAACCAACTATTAATTTTAATTGTCAAAAATTTAGGTTGACAAGATAGTAAAATTAATGGGTAAAACCTCCTCTTACAAATGTAGAATTCATATACGTCCACACGATCGTGGCATACGATATTCTCGGTTTTTTGAGGTGTTGGTTGATTTTAAAATTTTATTGTTTTAGGAATCAATAATTTTTTGAAATCTAATATTTTGATCTATGTGATTCTTAGGTTTTTCAAAAATGACTTTCAACCCGCTTACTGTGATACTAAAAGAGAATAAACTTACTGGACCCAATTATGTTGATTGGAAGAGGAATCTTGATATTGTCTTGACTGCTGAGGAGTACAAATATGTACTCTACGAAGAGTGTCCTCCTAAGCCTGCGGATGATTTTGGGGAAAAAGGAGAAGAAGAGTTATAAGAAGTGGATAAAGATTGATGAGATGGTGTGGTGTTACTGAAGGTTTGGTTTCATTGATCCATCCGTGAGGGGAAACTTCGCTTCCCACTTCACCTTGATTGTTTGTTCATGGTGATCCCATCGATGTCCCCGGATTAAAAAAAAATTAATCCTAGACAAAAGGGATTGCCCAAACAATCAAGTCATCGTCGTGTTATTCATTTAGAGAGGTCACTTGAACAAACTTGTTGTTCAAGCGACCAACCTCTATTCTACGAGTAGCCGCGGAATAGACGATGTCTGGATCGCCGATTTTTGTGTTTATGTTCGGGATCCAAGTATTATTTAGCCACATACATAAAGTAAACATCCACATAAAGCATGCATATAATTGAAAAGCAATTATATCATAATACAAAGGAAGACTAATCAAAATAAATAAGATTATACCTCTTGATCTTCTATTGTATGTCCTTCCTCCTTTTGGACGTCATGTGGGCGACGATCTTCCAAAAGTCGAAGCTTCCTAGATCACCAATCTTCCATTCCTTGTTCACTCCGAACAAAGGAAGATCATCAAACAAAACTCTTCTACCTATCTAGAACCGGCCACCAAGTCAATAAACTCGATGTTGCCACCGGCCAAAGAAGAGAACATGGAGTATAAGAACCGCCCAAAGGAGAAAACATGAGAGCATGGGCGCCGGCCAACACTTGGAGAAGAGAAAGGAAAGCAATCCTTCTACTTGATGCCGCCCAAACCCTAAACTAAGCTCTCCTAATTTCTGGCCAAGGATGAAGGGAAGAAGAATAGGTTGAGCTCCGGCCAAGGTAGAGGGAAGAAGAAGAGGGGTCGGCCAACCTTAGGAAGAAGAAGAAGAATCCCTCCTCCACTTGTTTCCGCCCACCACAACTCAAAAACCCTAACCTTAGCAGCCCACTCCCAATCCTATCCCAACTAGGATTGATGCCGCCCAAGGGAAGCAAACCCTAACCTCTTCCATCAAGTTGCCGCCCACCCCTTGTTGGGTTTCCGGCACCGCGGCGTGTGTGTGTTCGATCATGTTTCGTAAACATGAGCACAGCGGAAGCAATTAAAAATAATAAATACTCCTATTTATTACAACACACACAACACACGCATGCTATTACAACAAGTGTAGACATAACCGTAAATTAAAATTGCAATAAAAGGAAATTAAACTACGTTATACCTTTCGTATGACGTGTAGCGGGAACGGCATCAACCGGAACGATCCTCGTAAGAATCGTCTCTATCCGTATCCACGCCGAGCTCCTCGGGATGACTTCGCCAAGCCACGAGCTTCGTCTTCGTACGGGTTACTAGCCTCGTGTTGAAGACGACGTGATCGAGAGATGATCACGATCCGAATCCAAATTCGGACCTAAAACAAGTCCTCAAGACTTGCTTCTCCGGAGAGGTATTCGTCAACCGTTTGACGAATCCTTCGTCCTCCACCTCAGAGGATTACCGGAGATCAAATCCTCGGTATTTTAGCCGCTGTCGGAGCACTAACCGTCGTCCAAACGACGCTCCGACGAGAGGAGAAGAAGCTGTCCAGAAAACTGGACAGCTTGGTGGAGGAGATAGGCGCCGGCCAAAACAAGGAGACTAAAGCTCACCTTGATGCCGAACCTTTTAGGGGATCACCGGAGGGTCGCCGGAGGTTCACCGGCTGAAGCTTGGTCGCCGGCAACAAGTTGGAAGGCTGCACCACAAGCTGGGCGGCAACAAGATGTTGGGCGGCCACAATGTGTTGGGCGGCAACTAGTTGATTAGGATTAGGGTTAGGGTTTAATCCCTATTTTATAGAGAACTAATTCTCTTAATGGTTAATGGATCATATCCATAAAGCCCGTTAACCCGCTCCATTAAGATAAGTTAAAATAAACCAAACCATGATGGTTTATTTTAAGTTAAAACGAACCTAACCAACTTTTGGTTCATTCGTTTAAAATAAACCAAACCCTTTGGTTTATTCTTATCCATTGGATTAGAACCAAACCATTTTGGTCCATCCATTATGTCTTCATAAGACACGGCCCATCCACGCTTCCATTGCATGATCAAAACAATTTCATGCTCGCTTATGTTTGGTCCAACCAAACATAGTTTCTCCTTGGCCCGAGAATCCCATTCTCAAGCTCGCTTTTAAATCCTTTGGATTACACTCAGCGTGGTGACCAAATAGGTTCTCGGTTTATGTTGGCCGCCTATAATTAACCATTAATTATAGAACGATCATGAGTGGCACCTAGTAGTACATCATGATCCCCAATTAACCAAAAGATCAACTTGATCCGTAACTATTTCTCAAACCCTTCAAGA